>JANBXA010000730.1:64347500-64947500 GCA_030556225.1 Cricetiscus sungorus
CTGCATTAAAAAAATGAATCTTGAAATTCACAGGTAAATGGATGTAACTTGAAGAAACCATCCTGAATGAAGTAACCCAGCCACAAAAAGAGGAACACATTATGTACTCACTCATATATAGATTTTAGACAGAGCCTATAATTCACACCACCAGAGAAACTAGGATATAAGGAGGACTCTAAGAGATTCATATGAGCTCACTTACAGAAGGGGAAAGAAACAAGATCTCCTGAGCATATTGGGAGGTGGGGGAGGCAGTGAGTAGAGAGGGAACTAGGTGAAAGAGAAGGGGAAGAGAGGAAACCACATAGGACTAGGAAGATTGAGTCAGGGTTGGAATAGACAACAGAAAAAGAGAGAAAGATACCATAAAAGGGGGAGCCATTATAGGTTTGAAGAGAAAACTTACTCCAGAGAAATGTCCAGAGACCTACAAGACTGACCTCAACTAACAATTTGAGCAACAGTGAAAAGGCTACCATAAATGCCCTTCTCTGATAGTGATATCATCAACTAAATTATCCATCATCATGGAGCCCTCATCTAGTAGCTGATGGAAACAGAAGCAGAACCCACAGCCAAACACTGAGCCAAACTGGAATCTAGATGCAGAGAGGGAGGACTAGACAAGGCTACAGAAACCCACAATGACAGCTGACCTGAACAAGGAGGAGCTAATGGGCCCCCAGACTGATAGCTGGGAATCCAGCATTGGACTGACTCAGACCCTCTGAATATGGGTGTCAGTTAGAAGGCCTGGACAGTCTAAGGGACCTCTGACAGTGGAACCAGGATGTATCCCTGGTGCACAAAAGGACTTTGGGAGCACATTCCCCATGGAGGAATCCTCCCTTAACCTAGAGGCAGGAGGTAGGGCTTAGTCCCTACTCCAAATGACTTGACAGATTTTGTTGAACCCCTCCTGGAAGGCATCACCCTCCCTGTGGGGTGGGGGAAGGGGTGGAATGTGAGAGTGGTCAGGGGGCATGGGAAGGTAGGAGAGTAGGAGAGAGGGAGGGAGGGAGGGAGGGAGGGAGAAGGAACTGGGATTAATATGTAAAATAAGCAAAATAAATAAATAATAAAAAAGAGAAAAAAAAGATTTAAAAAAAAACAGAAGCTAGAAAATAACTACAGATTTAGGGATAAAAAATACAATACAAAAACAAAGATTTAAGAAAATCCTGGTTGGCCTGAAGTGACAAGATAGTGTAGAATTAGAAATATGTACATGCAACCAAGAAGCAAAGAAAATATTGTGGTGGTTTGAATGAGAATGGCCCTCATAGACTCATATATTTGTATGTTTGGTCCCCAGTTTGTGGAACTACTAGTGAAGAATTAGGAGGTGTGGCCTTGTTGGAGGAGGTGTGTCACTGAGGATGGGCTTTGATAAAATGCTCATGCCATTCCCAGTTAGTGTTCTTTCTGCCTTGTGATTGTTGTCTCAAGATGTGAGCGCTAAACTACTACTTCAATGTAATGCCTGCTGCCATGATCCCTGTCATGATGATCATGGACAATTTCCCTCTGAAGCTGTAAGCTCCAATAAATTCCTCCTTATATAAGGTACTTTGGTCATAGTGTTTTGTCACAGCAAAAGAAAAGCAACTAAGACAGATATGAATTCAGCCTTTAAAAAAGAACCTTAAGTGGGTTGTGAGACAAAGTAGGAATGGGATTTTAGGAAGTGGGCAGTAAAGAAAGTATAGCCCAAATCATCCTGTATTAGATGACAACTATAAAACTACATACCTAAGAAATTCAGTGAGCATGAAGTTAAGGTTTAGAAGAGGGAATGAAATAATACTTTTAAGGAAATTTATAATCACATTTCTCAAAAGCCTGTTTAAAGGAAAATCTTATAAGCACTCACATCAGTGCATCATGTGAGGAAATAAACTTAGGAATGACCTGTCACTTCTCATGAGAAGTAGAACTGGCCAGAAATGTATGGAAGAATATTTCTAAACCATTGAAAGGAGTATCAAGTCTCTCAGTGTGGGAGTTTATATCACAAAGTATATTTATTTTATTAATTTATGTAACTAATTTTCTGCAATATGTTGGTGTGTTGCATGCATGCCTGGTGCCCACACTTGCCAGATTCTCAGGAACTAGAGTTATATAGAGTTGTGAGCTGCCATGTGGATGCTGGGAATTGAACCTGGGTCCTCTGGAAGAGTAGCCAGTGCTCTTAACTGCTGAGTCATCTCTCCACCTCCACAAAATATTTCTGTTAACTATAGAAACAAAAGAGAATTATTTTTAAGGCACTAGATAGAATTTATGGTATAGCAAGTAGGTCAGCAATACAAAAATAGCAGAAAGAAATTCTTTATAAAACAAACACAGTTTTATTGCTTTTAAATTAGTCTAAAAGATAGTTCTGGGTTAAAGGAAAACATGTAACAATAATTAAAGAGGTGCAGATAAACTGGCTCTGAGGGTATGAGAGCTGACCTGCTCTCCCTCCCCTACCTCATCTTCTATGGGGTGTCATGGGTGAGGGAATGATGCCCTCCCCCTTTGCCACCTGTGGCAGGAGGGGGATCTGGCATTATGTGCATGACAGTGGGAGAGCAGGTCCTGCACCCTGCCTGAAAAAAAACAGTAGAGCTGGCCTTGGTGGTGTATATGCCGGTGGCCTGGCCCACAGGGTGAGGGCAGGAGGACTGGCCCTTGCTGCCTGCTGCATTGGGTGAACCAGTGCTGGAGAACTCACTTTAGTGAGGATGAGGGGAGCTAGCAGGCTGAGCAACCCAGATACCACCCAGGCCCAGAACAAGGGCTATGAGTTAGCCCACCCCAACACCCACCTCATCTGTGAACTTCTGGAGCATGTGAAGGAGCCTGGATCCAAAGCTATAGGATCTCCATGACACAAGACAACAACAGGATATCCAAGAGGAATCCCAGTGAAGGCCCTGTACCAAGCATGTAGCAGAAGCCAGAGGCCTCAAACCAGGCCAATGACTTGTTGCAGCAAACACTTATGAGTACAGATGTGTAGACTGAGGGTAAACTTTGTGACTCAGCTTCCATGCTGAGAATTTCTTATTTGTTTGTTTTTTGTTATTGTTTTTGTTTATGTTTTAAATATTTTTTGGGGGGAATTGCAAGGGCAGAGGGTGGAGATGAAGAGATGGGGAGATGAGTAGGATCCTGATTCATGGTGTGAAACCCACAAAGAATCAATAGAAAATTAAAAAAAAATGACACTGTGAGGTTTTATTCAGATAAAGTACAAAGCATTTCAAAAATAATAACTTGGGGGAGGGGGACTGACTTAATGCAAAACACGGCATGATATTATTCCAAGATCAGCTATGATATGAAAATGTTTACTGTAAATCTGCTGTGAGAAAGGATGGAAGAGAAAGGGAAGGAGAGGAGAAAAGAAAGGGAAGGAAGGTGAACAAGAGAACTCACAACATATATGATACAAAAACTTAAAAACTGCCCAACAACCCCAAAAACAAAGAAAAGACTAGCAAAGAAAAACTCATATCATATGGGATAAGTGGGAAATACATGGCAAGGTGGTAAATTTAAGACCAGTTGTAATAATAACAGCTTTCACCAACTAATGTAGAGTCAAGTATAATCATTTATTAGAAAAGAGAGAGAGAAAAAACCCAAAATACCCATAGCTGAAGAATGAAAGCCTGAGGAGACACATGAGGCAGATACGGTGTTAGGAAGTAGGACTCTCTGTGTCAATACCAGGAAAAACAGACACAGAGTGAAAAATATCTATGGAGATATACCTTCATAATAGTAAAATATTCAAAACATATATAGCAAAAAAATTATGACAGAGCTGAAAGGTACTTGGACAATTTCAAATTACAATTAATAGTTTTACTATCTACCTTCATAATAAATAGAACAGTAAAATCCTTAAGGCCATAGAAGGCTTTAGGCAGCTTCACCTAACTGGCATTTATTGGATACTACCTCCAACTTTAAGAGACAACACATTCTTTTCAAGCACAGATGAACATTAATCAGACAATATTATAGTAAATAAAACAAATGTCAATTTACTAAAAAGAAAACTCATAGCTTAAGTGACAGTATTTGTGTGTGGGTTTTAGCAACAGTGGGATTCTCAAGTCTTGTTTCTTCCTTTTTATATTTATTTATATGTCACTTTTTGAAGTTAATATAATTGCATCATTTCCCACTTTCTGGTTCTCCCTCCAAACCCTCCTATATTCCCTTCCTTGATTTCTTTTAAAAATCATGGCTCTTTTTTTCATTAATTCATTAAATTATATATATATATACGTATACACACACATACACACACACACACACACACACACACACACACACACACACCTTAAAACACAAGTTAAATTGTATTAGTCTTCTATTGAAACAGCAATTTTAGTGGCTTTCATTTTGCTCACTAAAAAATGCCCATGCTTCTTGAAATGGTCAAAAATATCTCACATTATATATTACTCACCTAGAAGATACATGGTAGAGATATATGCACAAGTTATAGTTTTATAACTATAAAATTATACACACATGCATATATATGTATATATAAATATATATGTATGTATAATAAAAATGGAATTTTTAGTCTTACAGGATTATTATCAAAATCCTCCATATGGTTATTTGAAGGCTGTCAATTTGTGCAGTAGGTAGTGGTAGGTCAGAGAAAGGAAAGCAGGAAGCCAGAGCAAGAGTGAGTGATGATGGATGCCCTGCCTGCAGCTGAAGACCTGAAAGTTAAGAGAGGTTCCAGTGTGCTTGCATACAAAGGCATAGGAAGCTGGATCCTGGTGTCATTGGTGTGCAAGCAGCAGAGATTGTGCCTGCTGAAGAAGAACCAAGCTTGTGCATGTGGGTGGACTTCCTCCTGTCTCTGCTTCTTCTTTCCTGTGAACCCAGAAACCTGTGCAACGGTGTCATTTGCTGTTGCTAGGGTATCCCCACCTTCAGTCTGCTGACTCAATGTACCACCTTCTCAGACATTCCAGAAGTATACTTTATTAAAGGGATTCACCAATCAACCCCACACTTCTATATACTGTTCCCTGTCACTGAACCTTACTACTCACTTTTTGACCACGCTCTTGAATATTGCACTATGGCTTTTGAGTGTGTTTATTCTGTGTCAGGCTATAACTTCTTTGGCAGAAAAGCCTTATTTTAAACCTTGAGTTTTAGCTTGGAAGTGATCCCACTGAAGGAACTTCTCTTCTCACTCCACACCTATCTCTAATTTACTTGTTCATCGTCTCTGTAGTAGAATTACACCAAGGACTAAGCCATCTGGCTGCTTTAGTAAAATGCCTTAGACTGTGTGGCTTATAACAAATAGGAATATGCTGGACTTGAGAGATGGCTCAGAGGTTAAGAGCACTGGCTGCTCTTATAGAGGTCCTGAGTTCAATTCCCAGCCACAACATGGTGGCTTACAACTGTCTAAAATGAGATTTAGTGCCCTCCTCTTGTGTGCAGGCATACTTGCAGGCAGAATATGTACATAATAAATAAATCTTTAAAAAGAATAGAATATTCATAACCATCATGGAGATTGCAAGTTCCTAGATCAAGGTAGAGTGTGATGAGTTGTAACTTTTAGCTCATTGACTAGAAGCATCTTCCCTTGTTCTTACATGAAGGAAGAGAAAAATTCCTTTGGACCTCTTTTTGTTTGTTTGTTTGTTTGATGTGGGATTTTATGTAGCCCAGGCTGGTCTCAAACTTACTATGTAGCCATGTATAATATTGAACTTCTGATCCTCCTGCTATCACCCTCTGGAGTGCTGGGCTGATGAGCATATGGTGTCTCTGACCTCCACAGGCACTTGCATTCCCAGTGCCCACACCTACAAACAGACACATACATCCACACTTAATTTTAAATAAATAAAATAAATTCAAAAAAATTGCATCATCATGAAATATGAATATTCTTTATGTTGGGAAATAAAACCATCAAATATATAAATACTTAAAACCATCATGTTACAGATTAAACTATGAAATCAGAATGTCCTAATTATGAGCTCTTTGAAAGCACAAGTAAAGCAAAAACACAACTATTATTACACCCCAGCCTTAGAAGCATTTCTTCCTAAAGGCAGTTGCCTTTGAGCAATCAGGAAGGAAACATATTGACCTACATTTTCTTGCTTCTCACTTTGTGGTTGTCATACAAACAATAGAATCCTTCCACAGGCTGGACACACTGCAAAGGAGACTTCCTCCTCATGGACTGATACTTGACAGGGATAAAGCATTTAAAATTAAATAATTGTTATAAAAAAAAGATGCCAAATTAAGAACCATACAGGCGCATAGATGGTGCCCTATGAGATAGTGCCCCATGATGATTTGTACTTGATGACATGTGTTGTGATGACTGTAACCAATCTTTGTTGATTTTATTTAACAGGGTAGCAGAATCTCATCTATGATAATTTATATCGTATCTCCCCCAGGGGGCATAGTGTTTTTTCCTTCCAAAACTAAATTCCGGTATGCCCTGGGATTTTTTTGACTTAAAAGGCTCGTGTGTGTTTAAAAATTTTATAGCTTCTGCTAGAATCTTGGGATTTTCTGAGATGTAAGTCTCAGAACTCTGGCCCCTGTGTCTGAGAGGTTTTCCTCTGGTAGGAGAAGAGTACCTAGTGGCAGACCTCCTGGCAGCAACTGCTCTCTTCTGAAGATTAATGATAATATTTAAGAAGTACAGGGTTCTGTGGATGAAATATATTTTTTTTGTTGTTCAAAACATTAGTGGCTGAAGTGACACTTTCTGGTTGTAAAAATTGAATCAAACATGTTTACCACAATAGTGCTTCCCTTGTGATGCGTCCATACTAGTACTATTTCACACAACCAGAACATGCGTAACTTATTAGAGTATCTTACAGATACAATTGGATGAACATGATACAGTTGAAATTTAATAATTTAATAACACATAATTTACCAAGTCCTTCACCACGGTATTGTCAGAAAAGACTCCCAAAAACTCTTTGGTGTATTTAGCAATAGAAGTCTAGTTACAGACCAAAATCTTCTAGATAATTTAATCCCCTCATAATATTCTTGAAGGAAATCCTATCCTTCCATGGCATTTTTAAAACTTGGTTTAAAGAGCAATCTTATACAACAGCATGAAGTGTAAGGGAGTGTCTTGCCTGTGTGTTTCAGTTCACTGTTGTTGGGTTTTGGGTGTTTTTCTCACGAGTCTCATGCTTATTTTACCACACAAGGCTGTGCTTTACATCCTAAAAATAAGTTGTTGCTGTTTAGCAAAGTGGCATGCATACAAACAGGGAGGTTATTGGCACCATTCATGAATTAAGCACAGCTGGTGGCTCTCTCAACTTCCATATCTAATTAATATACACAAGTGGCAATTTACTAATGATTCTGGGCACTGTCCACCTTTGAATAGGCTTACAGTAAAATACTTAGGAACTTTTTATTCATACTTTACGTTTCTTTCTAGGCAGAAGGAACCCAAACACTCTTTAAAGTATAGAATATTTGGATAGGGTTGTCTTCTATGTGGGCCAGAATCAGTTTCTTGATGGACATTTTGGTCATTAGATAAGGAAAATTATATGTGACTAATTATTTAAAAACTTCAGTATATGCAAACAAGAAAATAAGTACATAAGAAAGAAGTTAGCTCTTTAATGAGACTAAACTAAAATAGAAAAGTCTCATTTCAATCCTCCATCCACAGTTCATTTGTCTTAGGTGTTGGGTTAGTAAAAGTCTGTTTTGGTTTGCTTTTAATAAAATGTTTGTACTGAACCCATAAAATAGTTTAGATCATTAAATAGCATTATCATACTTAATAATATCATCAAATATTTATTGAGTTTCTTGCATAATTCTTGGCATATGGGGACCATTAAACAAATGATTCTTGAATTCATTAAATTATATTGAATAAAATTAATTTTTAATATAGAAAGATAGCACCGAGGTGTATTCAGAGCAAAGTGCAAACAATGCATCTAAAATTAAAATCTACCACATCTGTCTGTTTGTTCTAGACCACATTCTATTCAGAAGTTCTATTTTGGATGCAAATATTGCCCATTTTTATTCCTTATTATTAAAAAAAAAGACAAAAAAATTGTAGCTGAGGTAGTCCTGGAACTCACTATGTAGCCTAGGCTAGCCTTAAGTACATGGCACTCCATCCACTTCAGCCTTGCCTGAACCATCATGCTGGGCTTTATTGGGTCTCTCTGGGTCAACTTAACTTACACCTATACAGAATGAAGCCAGGAGCTCGAGTTGAGGCCTCCTGGGTGCATGACCACAGTGCCAGCCTCAGTACTGGGAAGAGCTGGATAAGTCTTAAGGGAAAAGAGCCTTTACATTTAATATATTCTTTCTTCCATGGAATCTCCATGAATGCCTTTCAAAATCCTAGGCCATTGCATAGTGTTGTGGCTAAGCATAGGGGAGCAAATCAATTGGATACATTTTATCTGTTCTAGTTTCTCCTACTGAGACATCATGAGCATTAACTACATTTAGGCTCAAATAACTAAAATCATATTTTCATCTTGAAATCGATTTGACCTTTTACCCACTCCAATTAAGTCCCATTGGTACGCCAAGGATATAACTTTCTCTTCAGCAGATTTGGGGCAACATTCTATGAAGTTGCATCGGTAATGTATATTGATCATGAAATCAAGGTGAAGACAAAGAGACCAGATCTGTAATGTTAGGAAAAGTTGGAAAGAGAGGCCAGGAGGAAGAATGAGGGAGTGATGGGGGGGACAGTGACCTTCTTCATATGTAGCAAGTGGTAGATTGCTACTTCATAACTCCTGATGAGTATCACATGTAAATATTAGGGATTTTTCATTGTCTGTGGTAATTTAGAAATAAAATGCATTTGAGTCAAGGAGGCAGAGAATATTAGAATAATTTAATTTGAAACATGAATGGAATCCATGTGAGATGAAATCAATGAAGAAGAAAAGCACAAAGCAGGATGGAACAGCCCTTGAAAGTCTGATTCCCTCTTTATTCCACCTCAAAAGCTCCCCACTTAAGATAAAGCACACTCGATTACTTTGTTGCTAAGCTTTCCAATTTTCCTAAGTATTATGTCATAAAATTCTAAATCGCGTCATTTAAAATTTGAGCCTGTTTTCTCAAGCTTTGAATGATTATACAGCTAGTGGAATTTTGCCATCTCTCATCTAAATTCTTTAAGCCCTTCTCTTCCTGGGAAGAGGGATTTAAGCTGTGTTCCGAAGCTCCACTCTGGCTGCAATATCTTCTTCATTTCTGATCACATCGTCTTCAGAGTTTTCCACACGAGACAAGGAGAAACTTCACATAAGTGCTGATTTGATGGGGAGAGAACAAAAAAGGATTTTTCTGTAATGTCTTGGAGAAGGAGCTGGGTTTCTCTGAATTCAGCTGTGATAAGCACAAAGGTAGTTTGTGCAAGTAGTTAATGACGGATAACTGCCTCAGTAGAGAGAGTCAGGCAGCGTGTGGATTTTTCTATTCTCTTTCAAGTCAAGTCGCTAGTTAGAAAAGAGGGCCTTTATTAGCATCGGGTGCTTCTTCAAGGACGGCAAAAGCAGCTTGGGAAGCAGGTGCCCATACTCAGAAGGGGTTCTGGATTGTGCCTTTGCTCCCTGAGTGCTTTTGAACACACATGAAGAATGTATTCATCTACCTTCAGTTCAATAATTAATGTCGCTGTCCCTCCAGCTACTGTTAGAATAACAAATACAGGCGACTCCAGACTCTAAAGGGATTTCATTGAAGAAGCTTTATCTCCTGTGTATTTTGGCCTTGCCGAGTGTATCATTATAAATTTCATAGTGGCAAAAAGCAAAGAGACTTTTAATTTATGAGAAAGTTTGTGACCTCCATAAAATAGGAAATAGTGGACAGTTGGGCAGAATATCTTATTGCATTTTCATTTATCATAAGAGAGCAAAGCAGGGAAATAATGATTCTTATAGTGCTGTGCGACAAGCTCCAATTGTAAAGCAGACTCTTAGCACTCAGTACTGGTGATCACTTTCCCTTCAAAACTCTGGTTATTCTATGCAGAGCTTGTTCCACTGAGAGGGAGTTAAGTCCAAAATATCATCTGAATTTGAAGGAAATTGAAATGGGAGCAATTTCATGAGAGAAGAATACAGACAGACACATATGAACACACACACACACATACACACACACACACACACACATATGCACATGTACACATAAACACACACACACACACGAACACAGACACATATGCACATGTACACACACACACACACACGCATGAGAATACATATAAACAAAGTACCATTTTCTTGGAGTTTTAGAGAGCATCCTGTGTGGCTGCCATCACAAAGAGGAATATTGTAGTTTGTTTGTTTGTTGTTTCTCCACTTGAATTGTGCTTCTCTTTAGGATCAACAGTGACTGTCCATTAATTAACTTCTCCAATGTGCATTCCATTGTGTATAAAGCATATTTTACTTTGTATGAAATGGATATTTCAATTACACATGGAATATATACATTTTTACCACCCATCGTTTTTTGCCCACTTATTAGATTCAGTTTTAATCATCATTTACATTTGCTTTGTCATTATACTTCTTGTTCATTCATGTACAAAAATAGGATTTTTCAAATGGCCATTTTTTTCCCTCACGTTGATAAAAGTGTCAGCTTGCTTTAGGCCACATGATAGGTCTTGGAAAGAGCAGCAACTAGAATTGAAACAACCAAAAGCCATGTGTTATCTTTCTGTGGAATGCTGATTCTGAGGCCAAGAAACAGTTTCAGAACTCACCAGTTTATGATTCTGAAGTACATGGTAAACTTCAGCACCACACTTGCTGACTGGAAAGAACAATAGCTCTTCAATTACAATTCACTAGATTGTGACTTTTGTACACTTAATTAATACTATATGTTGTTTTCTATTCACTTATTTTCTGTAAATATTGATAAATACACTTTTTTGTGCTAATATAATTTATTCAAAGTATCAGTTTTTCACCTTAACACCTGACACAATATAAATGAAATAAATAGTATGTAACATCACCAAAGAAATAAAGACATTGATAGATTGTTCCCAGATAGATTTTAAAATAGCAGTTACTAAATATCAATTATGTGGGTGAAGAAATGCAAAATCAAGAATTTAAATTAAAAAAATTTCTTCTGAATGAATGGAGACAAATGAGCCAGCAATTGTCTTCTCTAAATTCAAGTAAATTATGTTTCAAATTTCCATTACATCTGTGTTGGAACACTTGGGAAGACATATCCATTCATAGGTATGAAATCTAACTCTGATGGAGTTGGGAGGTAGTATCCTTTTACATTTATGGTATCTATTTGAAAATGAAGTGAAACATTTGTTACCCAAATGCCAGCCGGTGCTATATTGATACCTAAAGTTTCATTGAAGCTCATATCATCCCTTTTGTATGTTTCAATAAGAGAAACTCAAAACGAGTTTTAAATCACAAGTCTGTATTTTTGATTCAAAACAAGTTAATAAACATGGTATCAAGAAATCATAGTGTACCTGGGCAGTGGTGGCAAATGCCTTTAATCCCAGCATTCAGGAGGCTTAGATAGGTGGATATCTGTGAGTTCAAGGTCAACCTGGTCCACAAAGGGAGTTCTAGGACAGCCAGGGATTAACACAGAGAATGCCTATCTTGAAAAATCCAAACTAAATCAAACCAAAACAAACAAGACAAAACTCATAGTTCAGTATCAATATGACACAATTACCATGACATCAATGACGTTTAGATTTAAATAAGCCTCTTTTGTTGTTGTTAGCTAACTTTTGGTAAGTACAAAGAATGAGATGGATTATTTTGTTTGTCCATTTGAGTGGGATTATGTATCCATCAAAGATATAGCATTTACTATTTAAATATAAACTAAAGAAATTTATATGATTACCAGAGTGGAATCATTCATTCTGCATTACTGACTATATGAAGATATTTATAGATGCTGTGATAAAGAGGGACAGTTTAAAGATAAAGAAATTTCAATAATATTTTAATGGCATGTGTTCTGTCTTAGTTTTTTTTTAACCAAACCTGATTTCTAAAATCTTTCTACCAATATCCTGAAAATTCACTTCTACTATTTTAGAAATACATTTTCCCCTCAAACTGTATTTATTGTCTCTCAGACCTGCTTATTACATCTTCACCATCATCAGCATCAAAACAGAGATTGTCCATCTTGTGTTTAATTTGCTCATTTTTAGTTGGAATGAATAGTACTGCTGCTTTCGAGTCCTCTATACCGTACTCGGCTATTCTCTCTCACTTTCACATAAACTGGTGTTCAAGCTCTGAAATAGATCCTGTTATGTGGAAACAGTCAATTAATTCACACTTTGATCTAGTAAGATAGGTTTTATCCTTGGACAGGATTTATGGGCATGGCTGTAAAGTCTTTCACTCCAACCCAAGTGGAATCCTTCCATCCAGCCAATGGCTAGACACGTGGAAATCTTTGCTGATTTTCTATATATGACTGTCCAGCCTAGAAGCCCCCAATTCCACAGTGTAAATTATCCTTTTTAAAAATCTAAACTGTGTTGGAGGTATTTCAGAAAATGCTTCTCCCTATAGACAGTGTTTAATTGAGGATGGAGCTGCATACTGCACGTGTTTGCCTTGATTGTCATCAGGTGGCTAAAAAGCAGGCAGTAAATGATTTTTTTCATCTAAATGCCCATAAAAGCTATTGGCTATCTCTGCTACAATACCAGCTGGTTGGAATGAAGCCATTCTCAACAGAGTTATCAATCATATATACTACAGTTTCACCCATTCATTCTGTGTAGTAATCTCATTGAAGTTTCCTTTTAAAAATTAGCCAAAACATCCACTTTTAGTTCCTTCTATGAGGTATTTGGTGTACACCACCATAGCTTCCAATTTATATACATAATGTTCTGAAAGCTTATTTCTAAGTCATTAATTTCTCACCAACAGGGAAATCTTTGTTACTCTACTTCTTCCTGTTTATTGTTATAGCTTACTGTAACACACTGTTTTGTATAGAGCAGATATTAAGTAAAATTGTGGACTGCATGACTAAATGCAACATGTATATTGAAAAACCAAGTGCAATGTAAATAAGTGCATTCAATGTTCCATTGTGGAGTGGTGCCATCTGCAAAGTTAGACCATGGATACACCATATGAGAATGGATTCTTTTTCTGTTTCCCCCACACTGAGAGGATAAACTTCTCTGGTTCTCGGAGGTGTCTTTTACTGAGTTCCTTCTCAAGCTTCAGGCTTTGCTTTCATCTAATTCTGCTGGTCAGTAAGTTGGTTTCTTGTTCTTGCAGTTCTCTTCCATAGGTTTACACTTAAAAACAAACAAACAAACAAACAAACAAAAAACAAACTACCATTCCTGAAATAAGAAAAACCCCATTTCTCAAATCTACCCTTTCTTTATGGTAACTACAGAAAAAGCATACCAAATATTTTAAAAAAGAGGAAAAGAATCATAAAAGCTTTGCAGATTTTCTCATAATTTCCTTTCTGGTTGTTCTGAACAAAAGATTAGAGTGTTATATAAACTCCGAAGAATCTCATCACTCCGATAGAATTATGAAAGTATCTTTCTATCTGAAATGTAGGTGTTAGGCTTTTGTCAGTAATGATCATGCTTGGCTCAGAGTCTAGAACTTTGTAAATCTTCATAGACCATGCCACAGCTATCCAACTTTCATGAAAATCAGTAAAAACTGCTTGGAAACATTCTTATGAGCAACAGTGGCAATTTTTTTCTTCTCACATTTGAGCTTTTGCTTGGGCTACACTATGTGGATGGAGAATGGGCTTGGCAGAAGGCTGGAAGCAAGGCTTGCTTGTTTCTCATTCAGGATCAGCGTGCAACTCAGAATGTGTTTTAGCATGTTCATGGAGGAACGAGCAAGAACCAACCCAGCTGCATCAAGCCCATCTTAAGCCTTGGCTTGTTCTTTTCTCATTGGCTAAAGAAGTCATGTGACCTAGCCATAAATGAGACACTGGAAGGTAAACCTCCCCATCTTAGAGGAGGAACTGCAGGGTTACACTGCAAAGAGTAGAAATTAGGGAAGGTGAGAATTATCACCCCTGGGTGAATAGCTACAGCCAATGGTCACCTCTCCAGCACCTGTAATTCTTATATATCTCAGATAATTTCTTCAACTCTCAAACATGGTGTGATGATTTTTTCTTTGAAGAGGGTGCCCTTCCTTGACTCTAGCTTGTGTTCCTGCTGCCTCTCCTTGTCCTGCTTCTCTGAATGTCAAAATTCCTTAAAAAACTCCCATAGCTTTGTTCATTTCTTTTTCTCTCAGTATGTTTAAAAAATATATGTTAAAGCCAGTATCTTCTTCTCATTTCTTCATTGTAAATACCCTCTTTGCAGACACCCCAGAGCCCCAGCTGGTGCAAACTAACCTTAGTTACTTGCTAATTTTTTTTTTCATTTAATTCAGTCTCTTCAGTACTGCAACTCTGCACTTGTCTGCGGAACATCAGGATGTCAAGCTTCCTTTTAGTCTGCTGGTTGCTACTTCTCAGCTGGACCCTCTGGCTTGTTGGTTTTCTAATCTCTTGACTAACTAGCTGACTCATTGGATCTACTGTCATTACATAAAGACTGAGGGTGAATATTTTCTGGACATGCTTCCTGGGTTGAATTTCTCTCATGTGTTTTAGTACTGTAGACCCAGCTACCCATGTCTGTTTTGTTGTTCAATAAATGATTCAACTGGCATTGGTAAGATAGAACTACAGGCCCCTTATCCCCCCACCCCACTTCTGTCTACATATGTGTTGCCCACAGTTAATGATTAGAAAGCATCCTCTTGGTTGGATGCCCCACTCAACATGTCTCAGACCAGTTTCATCATTCCATCTGGATTGCAAACACCTTTGCCAGAGTGCCTTTTCTTTCTTAGGTTACTACAGCTTCTCTTATCCAAGTTTTCAGCTCATTTTCTTGTTCTGTTAGCAGCAACTCACCATAGATCAATCAGAGAAAAATCTTTTGAAAGTATTTACATCTTTATAGGATCATGCCATCTCCTCCTTAAATCTTTCAGCAAATTGTAGGCATTTTTCTGCAGCTCATGAATATTTCTTAGATGCTGCAATATAAGATGTAAATTGATCTAATTACTTTTTTTATCTGCCAGGCTCTTATTTATTTGGAGAAGACTCCATGCTGTGGCTTGCTTCTGGACAAAGTGTAAATTGGCCTAGATTAATTTAAGATACCATTATGACCAGGAATATTTATCCTGGTGAATCAAGGGGCTTAAATAGGGCAGAAACTCAAGCAGTGCCTATTCTGTTAATGTTACCACGACTTGCCTGATTTTGTCTTTAGGTTAATATGCAAAAAGAAATATAATTTCAAAAATTTACATACTCATAAAGGAAGTAATATATAAATGAAAATCTATTACAATGCACATGATATCATATGCCATGCTATTTACCAGACTGGCCTCGAACTCACAGAGATCAGTCTGCCTCTGCCTCTAAAGTGCTTGGATTAAAGGCATGTGGCTCCAAGCTTGGCTTCATACAATATATATTTTTGTTATAGTCATTTTCCTTCCAGAATTCCTCCCAGATCCAATTCCCTACCCATATAATTGCATGTTCTCTGCCTCTGTCTCTCTCTATCTCTGTCTCTCATCCTCTCTCCCTTTCTTTCCTCTCTCTCTCTCTCTCTCTCCCTCTCTCTCTCTCTCTCTCTCTCTCTCTCTCTCTCTCTCTCCCCCTCTCTCTCTGTCTCTCAGTATCTCTTTATTTCCTAACCTTCTTTCAGCTCTACAAACCCATGGAGTCTAGTTTGTGTTGGCTGTCTATTCTTGGGTGTGAGACATGCCCTGCATACGACACACTACTTTTTAATTTTACATTTTGTGAACTTGGATAAGTATATATGTTTATAAATGTCAATTTAAAAAAACAATGATCGCTATAACAGGTTCTAAGTAAAGCAGCTATTGACATATCATTCAGGATTGTGAACTATTTGACCATGTCAGATTCTGGAATGCTTTCATAAAAAATAATGTATATAAGGAAAAAAGTCATAATAGAGAAGCTGATTAGTAGCTAAAAATGTTATTACTTTAGTGATGACTCTACTAGTTGTAATTGTTTTTTAAGAAATTGGCTATCATGATAAGTGCCTATTTAATTTTCTTGCATGAGAAGCAGATTTTTAGGTAAGAATTCAGATTTATTGGTCAATGATATAACACCACCATGTTTTATGAGAAATTAATGATGAAACAGGGATTTTTTTAGTTCCCCATGTTTGTTGTGCTTCAGCAACATAAAGTATCTCTGAAATAGTGCAAAGTGAACAAGCCTCATGCATGACCAGCTTTCCAAGTACCCAGTGCAGACCAGTGGCTCTTCTCCTCTAAGATGCTAATGTAGACAGCAAGCCCTGAACCTCCAACACCTCACATGTCCAAACGGGCCCAAAATGAGTTGTGATGAGTCTGCTTTTAATGTCTTAGAACACTTGGTCTCTGAAATGTCATTACTAAAGGAGATTTCATGGTGTCATTGAAGGTGAAATAAAACTTGAAAAAATTTCAGGGAAAAACATGCCTGTGTGTGTTACAGCAGGTTGTTCCTTCCCGCCGGTTCCATCCCGCCTGCCGTCAGTCTGGGCCCACAGCCGCATCAGCCCCAAGTAATACTCAGAGACTCTGTACTTGATACAATCCTGTTGGCCAATTACTATTATTGTTTATGGGCTAGCTCTGTCTTAATTATTAACCCATTTCTACTTATCTAAGTATTTCCACGTGGTTATCTTATCCGGGAGCTGCAGCCAGCATCTTCTTTCTTTCAGGTCTACATCTCGACTCCTCCCTCCTACTTCCTCTTTCCTCCTTGTCTCCTAGCCCTGCCTATCTTGCTGTCTCATTGGCCACAGTGCTTTATTAACCAGTATGAGAAACATATATACAGAATAATATCTCCCATCATGTATGTGTGATGTGGCAGGTTTGTGTGGTAGGTGAAGGCCTGGGGCTGGTATGGTGCCCCATGTCAGGTCCATCTACCTGGCTATCACTCGTGATTTTCCTCTATACCCCTCAGAAACCCATGCTCCAGAATTCATATTGGATTAATATTTCAGCTATTTGTTATTGCTTTAAACTTTGCTTGGAAGGGGATATAACTTTATTTTAAAAGTACATGTCTATGACCATTTTATTCAGTAATGAATTATCTAAAATCATCTATACTTAAATGTCCACACTAAATTTTATTGTAGAAGATAGGTAGTAAAATAATTGATGAAATAAAACATTTAAAAATATGGACGTGGGGGACCAGGAAATGGCTCAGTTGCTATGTAGGCATAGGGATGTAAGTCCCTATACCCAGCACCCTAGTGAACTCTGGCCTGGTGTCTTCAAGTGCCTGCAACTGTAAAGCTGGGTTGGATGAACAATAGAGAGATGTAATTTGCTTGTTTGTTTGTTTGTTTATTTTTCAGGACAAGGTTTCTCTGTATTGCTTTGGAGCCTGTCCTGGAACTAGTGCTGTAGACCAGGCTGGCCTTGGACTACAGGGATCTGCCTGCCTCTGACTCCTGAGTGCTAGGATTAAAGGCATGTGCCACCAACGCCTGGCCAAGAAATGTAAATTTTTAAAAAGAAAAAAAATTCATGGGCCATTTATCAACATAGCTATGGGCCAACTGTGAACACATAAACAAGATTTATAATTATTAAGCCAAGTAATATGACAAAGTTTAATGTTGTTGAAAGGAGTAAAATTACTATGTGGAGAGATTACTATGTGGATGCTGTAGGCATCCAGAGGTGGGAGCATGTGTTCTCATATGAAGGGGTTAAGCCATTTCTTAAAAACACATCAAGAAATGTGTTGTTTGGCTAGGTGCTAAAGCTTGGTGAGTGTGAGGTAGAGGTGTGGCTTTGCCCAGTTAAGTTAACTCAGGAGTCTTTCCTCCCAAACATGCCACAGGGAAGAAAATGAACTCAATTGTTTTATGAGCTTAAAAACTGACTTGGGCATACATTGAATCACAATGTTGTGTTGTTTTTTTTTTTTTTTTTTTTTTTTACTACTGTCCTCTTAAAGGAGGGGAGTGGTTTCCTGAAATGAGGAGGTCTGGGCTTCATCTCTGAACTATCAGTGACTTGGGGTAAGCCTCTTTATTTCTCATCTGTAAAAAAAAAAAAAAATCATAGGTAGGGTGACCTTTGAGGCCATTTCTAACTCAGAACATTCCTCAAGCTAGTATTAAAAAATGAGCTGGGAAAAGGGTGTTTTAGACAGGCAAATTATTTGGCAACTTTTAATTCAAGCTGCCCAAGTCACCCTTGTCCCATCTCACTCTGGAAGGACCATGGATCTCCTCAGGGACAATGCATTTGCCACTTCATACCATCCAGACCCTTAGGTGCGGAAAGCTGATCTAAGAGATTCTCCTCTTGGTTACTCTGCAAGAAGAATAAGTTACTTTTATTCTGTTCTATGAAAACCCTACGAGAGTAAAGTGGCTTTCATGTTTCATAGTCAAGCAATTTTGAAAAGCCTGGAGAACGTTATTCTTATCATGGCTTAGCAGGTGTCCTCAGGTCAGAAGAGTCTCTAAATATTTAATACAAATCTCACAAAGATTTGTCTGCCTTATCCTTTTAAACCAGTTGCACACTTAATGTTTATTAAGAAATATGTATTCAGCTGAGTTTATAAAACTTGGTAATCTTAATTTGGCCCTTTTGTCAGCATCAGCTAACATATATTAGTCTCTTACTGCTTCTGGGGTATTGTATTGTTCATAAGGGACTCAGTCTATTAGGCTTTTCCCCTCAAGAACTCTGCAATCACCCTTTTAGTGTTAAGAAATAGGAACTGAAGCATCGGGAAACAGTTAACACCCAATGACACAATAGGTCAAGGCAAGGTTTGCATTCTTTTATTGGCTTTGATACACTGCATTTATCTACATATATACAACCATCATAGTATATATTCCTGTTCTTCTCTTTTTACTTAAGTGTGGCAGCCATAGCCAATTTGCATATCAACCACCTGCTGTGGGATGCACATCTCTATAAAACCTTCTTCTGCAATCTGGAATAGGTTTAAAAATATTGAAAAGTAAATACATCATTATTAACCTGTCATATTCAATGGCAACCTCCCAGAAATACAAACAGGAAGCAAAATGAGTGAACTGTGATACTGTGATTCTAAATTAGCCCCTAATTTGTCTGCAGCCCAGAGAAAGGAGAACAGCCGAAGGCCAGGGGTGATTTTCCTCACACATGTCTTTGTGTTGCCACAGAGTGCAGTGCTGCGAAGAAATGGCCTATTATGAAGTTCAAAGCTTCCAATAGAATCCAGAATACAGAAAAGTAGGATTCTGTTCTTGTCTCAGGTGAGGGTACAGTGAGAAAATGATTCAGTCTTGTGTTCAGTCTATGCATGAGATATAACTATGTTGTTCCAAGACTCTTGTGGGATATTTGTACACTGTGGGAAGATATATTGCTGTGGTTGGTGTAATACAAAGCTGAATGGTCACTAGCTATGCCACAGAGATAGGCAGGGTTTCCAGAGAGAGAAAAAAAGAGGAGAGAGAATCTAGATGCACTAGAGAAGTCAGGAGCCACAGAAAGAAAACAGGCTGTGCAGGATGGAAGAGAGGTAATGCCATATGATGGAATGTACATTAATATAAATGGATTAACTTAAGTTATAAAAGCTAGTTATGATCAAACATAAACTATAGACCAAGTTTTCATAATTAATATGATGTCTCCATGTTGTTATTTGAGCTGGTCAGCCAAAGAAAGAGCCATCTACACAAGACTATGTCCAAAGTGATACTAGGCATCTTGTCTTAGTCAGGTTACTACTGCTATGATGAAACACCATGACCAAAGCAACTTGGGGAGGAAAGGGTTTATTTGGGTTACAGGCTGTGGTTCAGCTAGTCCAGCAATTGCTGTCTATCAATGAAAGTCCAAAAATCCAGTAGTTATTTAGTCACAATGCTGGATGACTCAGCTTGTCTTCAATATACTCTGGAATCCTGAAAAAGTAGGCCCTATGCTAGTGAAGGAATAGACTTGTCAGTGAGAGTGGGAACAAGCAGACAGAGAAAGCAAGCTTCCTTCTAACATGTCCATTGTAAGAACTGTCAACAGAAGGTGTAACCCAGATGAAAGGTGGATCTTTCCACCTCAAAAGATCCAGATTTAAAGTGGTTCTTCCCACTTCAAATTATTTAATTAAGAAAAAATTCCCCATGAGTGTACCAAGCCACTTGGACATTAGTTAATTGCAGATTGACAACTGAGAATAGTCATCACATATTTTCAAGTGATTGCCCGTTCCTAATATGGTGCCATTCTCCTACAAATCACTAATGAATATTCCAATAGGCAAATCCAATTGCCTCTTATTTTTTATCCTTACTTACATCAATTTTTTAAGGATCTAAACAGTTAAAAGTTTCATCTTTTAAAAATCTTTTACACTTATCAAAAAAAAAAAAATAGAACTTGAAACAGAAAGTAAATTTAAAGAGAAAGTCACCCATAAGGTTACTACTCTAAGGAAATACCACATTTAGTCCAGTCTTTTCTTTCAAAGCATTGGAGATTTAAAAATTATTCTTATTATATATACTTCCTTAAAACTAATTTTAGCAATATAAGTATAATTTTGCAATAAGTTGAGCACCTGTAATAGTTAGAAACGTGTGCGTGTGTGTGTGTGTGTGTGTGTGTGTGTGTGTATTGTGTGTTCATATGTGCATGTGCATATGTATGCAGAGATCAAGAGGATGATTTTAGATGTCACTTCTCTTCAGGTGCTGCTGACCTGTTTTGATACAAGGTCCTCATTGGCCTGGAGCTTGCTGGTTAGGCTACACTCATTGGCCAGCAAACCCCAGGAATGTGTATGTCTCCTCCTCTGCAGAGCTGAGACTACAAGCACACACTACAGTTGGCTTTTTACATGTGTCTGCGAGGATTGAACTCTGCTCTTCATGAACTTTATGGACTTATCAGTCTTCCCAGACCAATCCTTATGACCTGAAGATGCCAAATCCAATATATATACATGGATTGCCTCTATTTTGTTTAGCAGCAGAAAAAATAAGTAATCATCAAGCCATTCTTGTCTCTTCAAATTTAAAATCCAAATTCTTATGACAGTCAAGTTCAAGTACATCATGCATCACCAATTGAGATAAGTTCTGTGAAATGCATTGTTAGGTGAGTTAGTAACTGTGCAGATGTGGAGTGCAATTATAAAAACTAAGATGGCAGTGAATTAATGTGGCAACCAGAGGGGCCCATGTTGCGGGATATTTGAAAACTGTGACTGTGTTATTAAAATCAACCTTAGATCAGGGGGTTGGAGCCAACAACTAGTTGTCAAGAATTAGTCATAGAGAGTATGGAAGAGTCAGGAAGATGGGTAGAAAGATACACAGGAAGGAGTTAGGAAACGAGTTTCTCAGTCTTTTTGGCTTGGGATGGCTGGAGAGATGCTTGCTCTCTTGCTGAGTCTCCAGACAAAAAGGAAGGTCACATGGTTGTTTCTTGGCCTCTTTGAGGTAAGAAACATCTGACTCCTGAATCTTTATTGGTAAATAGAATGATAGAGACTTAGTTATAAACTAAGTCAGTGTGTCAGCGGCAGAGCTGGTATTGGTGGACTGGAAATCCAGCCAGGCCACAAGGAGGGGTGCTGACTGCAAGGCCACAAGGTCATAGGCAGTAGCTAAAATATCAGTAGATTCAGTAGTAGCTGCTAAGCTGACTGAAAAATAAACAGGGCCATCACCACGCAGGTTGTTGTTCACCCAAAGATCATTAAGTAGTGACTGACAGTATTATGACCTGAGGCATCTCTCAAAATTTGTTCTCCAAATAGCTTTCCTCCTTCAAAATCTTTCTTTCCCTTCTTCTTCCATTCTCACTTTTCTTTCTTCCAGGGAAAGTGAGAGGAACGTTAAGGATGTATATGCCATCTACAAGTTCCTTTTTGCTGGTACTTGTTACAGCTGTCTTTACGGGACTTGGTTTTTGTCATGAGAATACAGACTGCAAACATGGACCAAGACCAGACAGAGGAGGACTGGAATATCTCCCAAAAGAGCTCTTGTCTATTGTCTTTATACAGCTGCTGTTGACATCTTTGACAACAATGAACTGTTCTGGAGCACATGACAAGGTCTAAATGCATGCAACTGGACTTCAAAGAGTATTCACAAATGTAACCATTTCTTCTCATGCTCTCACTTTGGACACTCATACAGGTTGAGATCATCTTTCTCGTTGGAGCTGGAGGATGTCAATTTGGCTGCTTCCAACCAGCATTGGAAGCTTGCTCTGTGTCTACAAGAGCCATGTCTTTAACCCGAGTGACTCTAGACCTCTTGGTTCTAGGTTCTCCAGATGCCAGGCAGTATGGCTAATATGTGAGCAATGACAGCATGCACCGTTGTTAGGTTTTCAGGTTTCCTTCTGTCCTTCTTCCTTTCCTTCCATTCTGTCTATCCTTGAAAAGATCCAGAGATCAAGTATCTACATTTTAGATACCAGACAAGTAGACACAGCTGTACACTCTGGTAAGAGTTCCTTAGAAGTCAATTTTGATGACTGTCCACAGTGATGATGATCAACAGAAACAGGGGATGGGGCTCTGCCCCATTTCAGCATGTAGCAACAAATACATACCTGTGTGATCTTTTGGCACAGTTCCAATTTCCTTCAAGTTATGGCAATGTGCTCTGTGCCATTATGTATTTGTACATTATAATTTGCAATTATGATGAATACAAAGTGTTGTTTTGTAAATTTAAATTCTAGATGTGATGTCTTCTTGGATTTTAAAGATTAACTCCTCTGTAGTCATTAACAAACCTCTGCCTTGTAGAGAAGCCCTTCCTTGTTTCTTTTTTTCCCTCCTATGTAACTAATTATTGACCATCCCCTCTGAATTCTTTCATTAGGACTCTTTGCAAACTCACTCAGACTTAGTGTTCCTACTTTCTCTTCATTTGCCCAGTTTCTGTAGTTTCCAGTGTTAGGCATCTGTCTAAATTCTAGCTCCAAACATAAAGCCCATTGATAATGGGCTTCATAGTCACACTGGCCACTTGTATTAAGGATATCAGGACTCAAGTCATCATCTGTCTTACTGTTTTGTGAAAAGTAGCACTATGATTGTGATAAGATGAGAGAATAATTATAGCCTGGATATAGAAGAAGACTTTCCCAATAAGGATAGGGTTGGGGGCACCTGGAACACTTGAAATTTCTGTTTTGAGCCTGTGGACTCTTTAGCTCATCAATTCTAATTGTTAACACACAGAGAACTAGCTGATTAAGAGGATAAAAATTATATTAGCAAATAAATAAGCCTATGCTGGAGAGTGGGACAATCTTGGTATTGAGTCTTTAGCCTCTACAATAATGCCTAGTACATAAGAGCTGATTAGTAAACATTTTTGTTCAAAACAAATCACAATGGCATAAGTCATAATTGGTCATTTTAAGTTTAAAAATATGATTTCTAGAACATCTTAATGTAGATTTTAGGTAAGAAAATAGATCCCTTTTTCTTTTATTAGTTAAATTTGTTTACATATTTTATATCCCAATCACAGTTTTTCCTCTTCCTCTCCTCCCATTTCCTCTCCCACCTTCCTTCTGCCAACCCCCTCTGTTTCTGTTCAGAAAAAGGCAGGCTGCTCATAGGTATCAATGAAACACACAGTAGGACTAAGTGTCTCCCTTTGTACTAAGGCTGAGCCAGCAAACTCAGTATGAGGAATAGGTTTCACAAAGCCAGCCAAAATGTTAGGGACAGCCCCTGCTCCCAATGCTAGGAGTCCTACAAGTAGACCAAACTACACAAATGTCACACACATGGAGAGGGCTTAAGTCAGTCCTATGCAGGATCTCTGGCTGTTGGTCCAGATTCTGTGAGCTCCTGTGGGCCCAAGTTAGTTGTCTCTGTGGGTTCCTTGTGATGTCATTAGCTCTCCTGACTCATACAATTTTTCCTTCCTTTCTTCAGCAGGATTCCATGACCTCAGCCCAGTGTTTGGCTGTGGGTCTCTGCATCTGCTTCCATCAGTTATTTAGATGAAGTCTCATAGATTGGTGCCTAACAAAATTAGTGCCTAACAATTGTTAGGCACCATTTTATGAGGAAAGCAGAATATCACTGGACATCATTACATTGACTTCTTTTTTTTCTTCAATCATGTTTGATTCTATTCTATGTCTTTGGGCTATCCAGCCCAGATCTTGTCTGAACATGTATGGTCTTGTCTGATCTTGAGAGCAAACATGGTAGGACCTGTTTGTACTGGATGAGAAAAATGGATCTTGCTAATAATTTTAGATAAGTAAAAACAGGAAAGCTTGAAATAGATGTCATGTTACAAAGAAAACCAACTAAAGATATGGCTGTGGCATTACTCTGTTCTTTCTAGACAGTGCTTCTTTGGGGAATTTTCTGGTATGTAGAACTTTGATGAGACAGTTTCTGTTCACAGATGCCTGGATGACAAATCAGTGAGTAAACACTGGCCACTTTGTAAGATTCCATGTTAAGCCTGAGAACAGCTGAAGTTCAGCCAGCTTATTCTATACTGATTGGTCTGTATAGAACATGCCAGCAAGAAGGTAGACCAGAGTCACAGACAAGGTCATATTAAGATACAGGTAGACAGGTGGTAGCTGGAAGGCAAACTTTTAAAGAGGGATGATGACATCATCTTAACTCTATGAGACTAGAGGTGAAGGCTAAGTGAGTTTATCTTGCCTCAAGAAAAACATGGTTAGAGAATGGATTGGGACTAACCAAATCATGGACTCAGCTGTGGGAACTGAGAAATCACAGACCAGAAAAAATAATTTCCTACTCAAACCTACTTACCTGCTTGTAACATGATTTCTGTTATACATTGAATCCTCCACTCACTCAATGTTGAAACCTTAGCCTCTTTCATGTTTCCACTAGACCTCCAATTGGTCCAAGCAATTCAACTCTCAAACGCCTCCAGATATTTCCCATCTTCATCTCCACTGTCACCAACTCAATCCATGCTTTCTTTTATCTGTTGCTCAATCTACCAGTCTCTTAAGGAGTCTACTGATCTTAAATGCATTTTTCTCAGACTATTATATTTTATACAATGCTGTCACTCAAGTTTTCATGAAATAAGGATTTAACCTCAGCATTTTCTCTGTTCACAATCTCCCTGTCTTCCCTCTTAATACAGCCTTCCTATCTCCAATAGCCAGAACCCTCCATCTATGTTTAAATCTTTCCCCATCTTCAAAAAAAACTTAAATTCATTTCTTTTCTGAGTCCAGTCCACAGGACTTATTTTTCTTCTTTTAACTCAGGCTTTATCTCAGTCTCTCAATGAGAAAGAGCTATGTGGCAGGAATTCAGAGAGAGTAGGATCAGTCTCAACTGCCTGATTTATGAATGGTTTGACATCATGGAAACAAATCTTTAGTGTTCTGATCCCTATTCTTGTATGAGTACAATCCTTACCATTGTCTCAGGGAACAACACTAACTTGCAGACTTATAAATGCAATATCTGATATTTGTGCTGAGTTTTATTCCTGTACTATTATAATTGGTAGAGATTAAGGTAATTGATCAAATTTCAAGCCTGATTGAAGGTGGGAGAACTCAGGGCTTCGAGGGGTTGTATTTAGTTTTCCCAAAAGCTAAATCTTCTTCAAAAAAAAGAGACTGGAACAACAAAGTTATTGAAGAAAATTTGATGTATACTCAGAAAACAATTCTGTTTTTGAAATTTATTTTTCTCTCATACATTGTATCATGACCACAGTTTCCCTCACTTTCCTTCTCCCCCAGATCCTCTCCTCCATTTTCTTTCAGAAAATATTGGGTATCCCAGGATATCAATTGAACTTGGCTTAACAAGTAACAATAAGAGTAGGCACAAACCCTCATATTAAGGCTGGACATGACAACCCAGGAGGAAGAAAAGGGTCCCCCAAAGCAAGTGGAAGAGCCAGTGACAGCCCCTGCTCCCAGTGTTAGGAGTCCTACAGGAACATCAAGCTACAAAAACATAAGATATATGCAGAGGACCTAGCTCATTCCCATACAGGACCCATGTTTGTTGCTTCAATCTCTATGATTCCCTATGAGCCTTGCTTAGTTGATTCTGTGAGTCATGGTCTCTGTGGTCTTCTTGATCCCTCTGGTTCCTCCCCCTCTTCTATGGAATTCCCTAGCTCCACCTAATGTGGGTCTCTGCATCTGGGTTGCTGAAGGAAGTCTCTTTGATGACTATTGGACTAGAACACAAGGGCTAGTCTTACCTGAGGTCCATGTCATGAGAAAGAGCCCATGCTCCATACTGCCTAGATTGCCAGGAACTGTAGGCTGGATAGTCCAGAGACCTAGGGTAGAAAAACAAACAAACAAACAAACAAACAAACAAACAAACAACCAGCAACAACAAAACAAAAATAAAGTCTAATTGTGTTTTCTTTTCTGAAAGTGGATCAGGAGTAATATAAAAACTATTGTCTTCCAAGTTGATTACTTTGAAAAAAGTTATTTCTCTTCAGGTCAGTTTTGATATTCTTAAAAATAAAGACATAATGTGGTTTGATTGAGCAAGACCCCATGAAGCAACATCAATGGGACAATGCAGCCTTGTAGACCACTACAGCCAGGATTTCTGCGTCTTCTTAGGATTCCCCCATGACAGTGCCAAATTCTAAAATATTGTTTATATTTGTTTGTTTTCATTTAAAAAATGCCATGTTTAATTATGTCCAGCATAAATTAAATAAATGTTTAAAAAATCACCCTAGCTTATCGAACTACCATTGCAATCTAGCAGCATCACTATTCATAGTAACCAAAAAATGGAGTTTCTCCGTCAGATGTGAATTGATAAATGAAATAGAGGCATATGCACAATGCAATCTGAGACATGAAAAGTTCTGTAATTTGTCACAATGTAGATGGATAGAATTGTCATTATAACAAGTGGATTAAGCCAGGCACAGAAAGAGAAGTTCCACAAGGTCTCTTTCATGCCTGGATTCTAAAGAGGTTGAGAATGGAAGAGTGCTTAGCAGAGCCAAGGGGAATAGGGTAGGGAAGAGGGGAGAAGGAGCTGGCCAACCAGTATTTATAGACAAGGAGTTCCTGTGTGATACTGAGCAGCAGGGTATGTATAGACAAGGGTGATGTACTATGCATGCTAAAGTTCCAGATTCTACATTTTTCTCATCCTTCCTAATGCTGAGATCTTTAACACAGTCCCTCATGTTGTGGTGACCCCAATCATAAAGTTATTTTTATTGCTACTTTGTAATTATAATTTTGCTACTGTTATAAATTGTAATGTAAATATCTGATACTGATATGCAGGATATCTGATATGTGACCCCTGTGAAAGTGTCACTCGACCCCCAGGTTAAGAACTGCTATATTAAATACTTTTAGAGCTTTACCTTATAAATTTATTTTAAAATCTTGGTTGTTATAAGGGTTGGCTAGTTTTAAAAGTCAATTTTACACAGCCTACAGTCATTTGGAGGGGAGTATTTGTCTTCCTTTTAGTAATCTTTCATTTATTTGAGATCAAATATTGCTTTTCTTGCTCTCTCTCCTTTTTTCCCCCAATATCTTTTTCAAGCCTTCTTTTTAAAAAAGGGAGAAAATGCTTGTTTATTTTTAATTATTTACTTTTTGTGTAGGGTTGAGGTCTCCTGGGTTCCCCTGTCTACCTGGCGTCTAATGCCAGTGGTCCCATGGCTCAGTCTCTTCTAACTTCTTTAACTCCCTCTAGGTTCCTGGTTCTACTCAGGAGTTTCAGGCTTAGCTTCTCTCTCATACAAGGAACTTCAAATCTCAGACTTATGATGTCAGGGACATAAGAATCTATGTTTTGGGGCTACCTGGCTCTGATTGCCCATGAAACCTCTTTTCTACTTAGACCAATGGCTTTTTTATGTGCTTTATTTTAGGTTCCCTTCATTTTATCACAAATCATCCATGTATTTAAATGTTTCTTAATCAGGATTTAATTTTATTAAAGTAGAAGGAACTGTCATAATATGTAACCTGTGGTGTATTTCAAATTGCTACCTAATTTCTTTGAATATCAGCAATTTATGTAACATCTTATTAGAAAAAATATACATAAAATTTTTAACAGCAGAATCCATTTCCCCTAGAATGATTAGTAGGTGGAAAAATGGAAGCAAAAACCTGAGTAATAAGTATTTGCCAAAATGATTAGTTTGACCTTCAATAATAGAATCATTTTTATTTTGACTCATTCAGTGTTCCTGATCCTCAAAATAGTACTGTTAAGTGCTTGGCAATTTTTCTGTCCCAGCTGTGATTAAGCCCCCCACTAAGCAGGTGAGCCTAGCCAGGCCCAGGGATCACTGATTTGCTCTGCAATAGGACTTTGCTCACAAATAAGGCTTCTGGACTTGTAGGTTCTGAAGCCAAGAAAAACGAAACATGGAAGTCTGACAAAGTGGAGCAGAGAGTTATTATTTCACACTAAACCTCTGGAGAACAAACACGAATTTTTAAGTGTTCTACTTCAGTGATAGTAGGGGTTAGAAACAATTGATTTCATTAAATAGCAGAGGTGTTTCTATTGAAAAAATTTGAATTTCTGTTAGAGAATAACAGAGGAAACTTGAAGTGATTTTTTTTTTTGTTATATCAAGGGCAGAGGTGTGGAATCAGCTGGCATGGGTTTTAGTTCAGTTTAAAAACAATATAGGATTCCTCTGGGACCTGGTGTCCCTCATGCAGAAAACAATGCTAGACCAGGAGTCTAAGGCAACAGCTGGCAAGCCCTGTCCAGACACTGAGGCCCAGGCTGAATCAAAGTTCTTCCTACTACTACTACTACTACAGCTTGGATCAGCTTCCCAGCATAGCTATGAAAACAGACATGATAACTGTATTTACCTCATTAGGGTGTTTGAGTTCTGAGTGAATCCTGCATAGCCTATGTTTAGTGGAGTGATTGATACATACCAGATGCTGAATAAATACGTTAATATTTTTGTTGCTCTTTGCCTTGTTTACAGAAAGTATGCCTTGTTAGTTATAAGCATAGATCTTCATCCTCTCTTTTTATGTAGCTCTATTTATCTTAATTGAATGAGAAAAACAAGACACTATAAAATTTCCTGGAGAGCTGAAATCAGAATATTCATTGCTGGTGTTGTATTGCAGACATTAAATTGACATAGAATCTCAGTAGTTTAATTCTAGTGGTGATCTCTGCAGTTAGAATTTCTCCACTCAAATTACCACGAGTCGTAAAGAAAATCTTCACATTTGGTCAGCACTGTTTCTCATGTACATATAACTGAATGCTAGGCTTAAGTGACTGAGATAACTAGCTCTAGTCTAATCATATTGCTCATCTTAAGTAAGTGAAAAATTACTGTATATACATTACACTATTCTGGTTTATCAAAGGCCCATTTTCAGTACAATGTGTGTGAATTTCCCAATGCTACTTAGTGACCAGCATTTAGCCTGGACACTTACATTCATCTCAGACACCATGAAGCTTGAGAGAAACATTTCAGTAGAAAATGTTCTGAAAAGGAAAGCATTAGAATGGCAATTTTGATGTTCCTGGGTGAGTAAATAATAAAGATCTACATATATATGTATATATAATGACAGTATAATCTCTTTATATATACACTGTATAGTTTTGTTATAATGAGTCCAAAGTAATCAGGGGACTTTTGTGACTACTAGGCAATTGACCACACTTAGGGTCTAGGTCAAATTACATTAATTGAGTTGATTACAAATAATAGTCTCAAGCACCACTGTGCCATGCAAGCAACTACCTTAGGTACACGATACTGTGATTAAGAATCCAGTTCTATATCATGGTTACAAAGTTCTTGCCTGCTAAATGAGACGTCTCAAGTGGCTTATGTCTAGCAGCTAACACTGCATGGTCTTTACTGTAGACTGGAAAAGAGGAAGCATCATACTGGATCATGGAAACATAATGTAGCATCAGCTTTTATAGTCCTAAAAGACTGTCAGATCAGGCACTTTAGTGAGGATGTGTAATATGTCAGTGGGGGATAAAACCTAATTCTGTAATAGCTATCTTTTAAGCCAGTTCCTAAAACACATATTTTTAAATACTTCCTTTTCACTAACAATTCTCAAAGCTTTGAAACATCTCATGGACCTTGGACACTTTCACATACAAGCCCTGATAAGTTTGCTTTCCTTTCAAGGACATTTTCATATACAAGCCCTAATAGTTTTTATTTTTTTCCAATGATTAAAAATGTCTTTCTGCCCAGAGAGGCACATCTTCTGAATAAAACGGGAGAGGGAAGGTTCTTTGTGCCTTGCCTGCTCTTCTCCCTAAATCCTCCATCTCTTAGTCATTATGACAGAGACTAGACCTTGGCTTCCAGTAAGATGACCAGGCCTCCCCATGGGCTTTTTTCCTACCAGCTGAGTGATAAAGCAACTTAGGCCTTAGGAGATTATGAGGATCATGCAACAAAAATCTTTATGTCCTTAGTTATTTTCCTCTGCTCTGATAAATACTCTGACCAAAGCAACTTAAGTCTGTTTTGGCTCACAGATGCAAGTTATGGTTGATCATGATGGGAAAGTCACAGTGGCCAGAGCCTGGGGGAATTTGATTGTTAAAACAGTTTACTTGCACCAAAATCACCCAAGGACTAACAAAAAGGACAACCAGTGTGCTCTATGCAGGTCCCCATGCATCAGATCATTGAGGGCAGGAGTCTGGGTTCTGTCCTTTAAAATAACATTTCTGGTGATGCTCAGGTCACTGAAGAGCTTTCTCAGTACATATCCTATCAGACCCCTTGCACCTTACAGTTGCTTTCTATAGCAGTGACAGAAATAATTGTAGTTAGTGGTATCAAATATTGATGCCAACCAAACACCAGGAGCCTTACTACATGCTTTATGTTCAGCATCTCCTCCTTAAAATATCCAGGTTAGAAAATGTGAGTGCAATGTTTGGAATTCATTTCAGGCCTGTTTAGTGTCGGGTGCTACAATTAGGATTATCATGGCTGTCTTTCTACTTGGAATTTAAGATTTTCTCCTTATCTCTAGAATTCTTGGTTGTCTTATCTTCTCATCCTACATGCTTATTTCTTGCTTCTGCTTTTAGGCAGGGCCTTGAACTTATAATGTAGTCAAGGATGGTCTTGAACTTCTGGTCCCCATGTCTCTGACTCCAAAATGCTTCAATTACTGGTCTATACCACCATGACAGAAATGAAACTAGACTTCATGCATGTTAGCTAAGCAAGTACTCTGCCAGCAGATTCATGTCTACAGTCCACCATGGACTCACCCCTTGATCTGCCCAGTAATACTCCTTTCTTTCCCAGGACTGACTTCTTTTTCTAACCTATAGCCTTTTATGTTTAGACCTGACTCAGGTTCCCATGCAGATTATGACATCCCTTGGAACTTCAAATTGGCTTATACACTGCAACCTTAAAATGTAGAAGAAAGGCCAACCTATTGCTACTTTGGCTGTTTCCTTACTGTGCTCTTGTGTTGTTAGGACTTGGTTGTTATTGATGCTGTGATTTATTGAGACTGAGACTTAGGCTTATGGTCCTTACTTCTGTGCCTGCAATAGTTCTACTGTCATGGTTGACCTGTTCATGAAACCTAACTTCATTTCCTTGTTTTGTCCCAATGCAGTGTTATATTTTGAAGGCATTATTTATGTTGGTTTGAAAAGATAAAATGGATAACTTTTGACATCTGTTCCTTGGAGGACTTCTTTCCTATTAAGTGCACGTTTTAGGCTTTCAGATTCTTTAACAGGACCAACAACTGGCCATGCTACCCTAGCCCTATTCTTTGATTTGGTTTTCTCTTCCTTACTGCTCCCTACTTGAAATTCTAATATTGGAATATGTATAGTCTTAATCACAGGATGTGTGTTATGAGCAGAAAATACTGTACAACAGAGATTTCAGGATCAGGTGGAGTGACAAGAAGGACCATTCAGAGATGTGTGGAGGATCTCTGTGAAGCATGCATTTGTTCCAAATTATATGACAGACTTTGAAGACTCTCTTCCTGGGGAGCAGAAAAGGGGTGGAATGGGGGTTGGTGTGTGTGTGGCGGAACTGGAGAGAATGGGAGGGTGCAGGAATTGGGATTGACATGTAAAACAAGCTTGTTTCAAGTTTAAATTTAAAAAAGAAAAGAAAAAAGATCTATTCTCATTGCTCATGGACTTAACTGACTACTCTCTTATTCTCAAATATAAACTACATGCACACACTTTGACACATCAACAAAGAGGTATTTGGATACCCTCTGTGCTCCAATCATCTCTATATGGGGAAGAACTCTCATGGTGGAGCTAAAGAAGTGGTGTGAAGGCAAATGGGATGGTCTGGGCATCCTTCCCATAATGACAAGTCATAACTGAATTCATATGAAGGCCTATCATGAGCTTTGAGTAATGAAGTAGTATGGGCCCTGGGTTCAGACCATGCCATTTCTGCTCACCTGCTCATTTGATAAATATAGCCCTAACGTATTTGATGAGATACTTACATTTCTCTCTGCATATCACTTCACTTTAGTGTCTTCTCCAATAAAACAACCCAAAATGACTTTGGAAACTTTACTTCTGATAGAAAATATGAAAAATATCTGTTTCTCTCTCTCTCTCTCTCTCTCTCTCTCTCTCTCTCTCTCTCTCTCTATCTCTCCTCAATTGCCACTGTTTCCTCTATGGATTTAAAGGTCAAAATAATAGCATGTATCTATGTCAAGAGAATTTATTTTTATGGGTTTGATGAATGCATGCAGCCAAGAAAGTACAAATGAGTTTAATACTAAATCTCCTTTCTCTTGGAGTGTATAGACTTCTCATCACTGACTCTCAGAAACATGCATCCTGGGCCTGGCCCCAGGAAACCAGTAATCTTGTCTTTACCATTTTATTAATAAAACATAACAAATTAGTGCCTTGTTCCTTTTACTTAATATGATATTTGAAATGCATTATTATGGTTGTATGTATTAGCAATTCACTCTTTTTTTTTTATTATAGTGTAATAGTCCATTGCATGGATATTCTACATTTTTCTTAGGTACTTGATGGATATTGTGATTTGTTCATCTTTTTAGTCATACTGAATATTTCTGCCAGATTTTTTATCCTGTGGTTCATTTCTAGTTCTATTTTGCTTTTAAATGATTGAAAGTTGGTTATCGCCAATTTACAGCCAGCTTAACTTATTCTCTGCTTTGCACTTGAAAGATGGTGTTCTGCTGTTAGGTTGAGTGTTCTATTGATGTGAATGTGATCAAGTAGTTTTATAGTGTTTTCCAATTCTTTTACACCCTTCATATATTCAAGCTATATTGGGTTGAGGAATACACTCGGTGTCACATTTTCCTGTATTTCCTCAGGCCTTTCATATTCATCAGGCTCCCTGGAGGTCTTTTATATTCATCCTTTATACCAAAGTTGTGGAATTTATTACATTAGTACTTCTTAGGCTTCTTTATGTCCCCTCTATCCCAGTGAAAAGCTTAAAACATATTTTTATTTATCCTTTGAGAATTTCATACATGTATACAAATGTGTTTTGACACCTCCCAGTGTCTCTGGCCTCCAACTCCTCCTGCATCCTCCCAGTATATCTCCTTCCCAATTTAACACAGAGTCCAGTGAGTGCTGTTGAGAGGTACATGATGTAGGATCTACTGCGGAGCATGGGAAACATATATGGGCATATCTCTGAAGAAATCTGATAGCCTTTCCCCCAGAGACATCAGCTACCAATATGTCCTCAGCTAAGGGAATTGTCACTTGCTTTCTTAGCTAAACTGGACAGAGTCTACTAAGTGAAGCCCTAGCTTTCCAATGTGGACTTGTGAAGTCAGAACTCACAAAAAGACCAACTCTTAGCTGAGAAGCAAGTTTACCACAGGCAATCATTATGAGGTTGTTAATGATTTTTGGTTGTTTGGGGGAATGTCTAAAAGCATTACTAAGTAATTTTGTCTACATTAATACTCAATTTATGAAGACTCACACAATGCTATTCTCTAATGCCAGCATTCCCTGTAGATAGATCTCAATCCCTCTTTCAGAAATAGTCTCCGAAGCTGCCACACAATTAATGTCTTTCTGGGTACTCTTCCCTTAAGCTTTAAGTCATTTGGATATTCATATGTCTTGGTATTTAGGACAAGTTGCCCATTTTAAAGACTTTGCTATCTTTGGCTTCTTGCATCATATCTTCCTCATAAAAGATCTCATTCATCCCCATGACTTTAATTGCCACTGAATTCTTATGTACATTGGAGACTTTTCCTTTGAACTCCAGATCCTTCTATTTATCAACTTATCCTGAATTTTCCCTCATTTCCTTTATTGGCAGCTCAAACACAAGTCTAAAATAGAGAGTGATTTTTTTTTTTTTGTCTCACTAGCTTGTGAATATTGCTACCACTTTCCGTTATTCTTGATGTCCTTAGTAGGCCCACATATTTCCAAAAATCTTCACTAATGCTCATTGTTATTTCTTATTTTATCTTCTAAATACCAGTGTGATGGGACCGGTTTTCATGTTTATTATATAAATATTAATTATAAGCTTATTTTTGAACCACTTAAAATCTTTTTTCCCCTTGATTCCTTGGGCCATCTTTTACAGATAAAAAAGTTATTATGATCTTTTTCATGAAGCCATTTCCACATATTTATTTTGCTGTTAGGATAATGATAAAAAATATTATGTATGATATATGTGGTCTTGCATGATCTACCTCTCTTGATCACTTCAGCCTTAGGCTCTGCTATTGGTCCCAGTCCACAAGAATCTCCTTTCAGTTTTTCAACCCTGGCCTTCCAGGAACTCCCTGAGGCTAACCTTTAATCTGTTTTCACACACATGGTATCTTTCCACAGTGTTTAGTATTTTTATTATGAAGTTATTTGCTCCATGATTTCTGTGTTCATCTATAGGCTCCACACTCAAGTGACCTGCAGTGATCACAGATAGAATAATGGAATGCCAAGTATAAATCAGATTCTCAAGAAGACATGCTTAAATTAAAGCCAAAGAATGAAGTTTATACTTATTGGCTTTGTTCTGTCTGTATTGGTTACACTTTTGTTGCTGTCACTAACACATTTGATAACTTCAACTTAAGTGAGGAAAGGTTCATTTGGTTCACAGTTTTGTCTACCATGGCAGGGAAGATCTGGAAACACACTGGGCTCAGCCATGGCATCATGACAGGAGATGGCTGTAACTCACAAGAAACAGACCAGAACTAGTGACAAGCATAACCTTCGAAGGCCTGCTCCTAGTGACTTACTCCCACCAGTTGGGCCTAGTCTTGTAAGGTTCTATAGCCCCCAAACAGGGCTAGTGGATAAGAGGCCAACTTCTTCAAACATTAGCCTAATTCAAACCATAATAAAATCTCTATAATATTACTTTTTCTTAAAATATTTTTCATAAAATTTATTTTGATTGTTTTTCCCCTCAGAAAACTCCTCCTAGATCTTCTCCACCTTCCTACCCACCAACTTTACATTTCTCTCTCTCTCTCTCTCTCTCTCTCTCTCTCTCTCTCTCTCTCTCTCTCTCTCTCTCTCTCCTCTCTCTCTCTCTCTCAAAACAAACAAAAACCCAAACAGAACAATAAAAAAAACAAAACAAATAAAAAACCCAGTAAAATAAAAATGCCCCAAAACCCAGACAAACAAAACCAACAAAACAAACAGTGGTGTTTGTTTTGCTTTGGCCAACTACTGCTGTTCATGGGAAATGCTCTGGAGAGTGGTTGACATACCCAGAGATACTCCATTGGAGAAAACTGATTTTCCCTTTGCCAGTGGGTATCAATTACAAATGGCTTCATGGTTAGAGTGGAAACCCATGTTCATTTCTTCCTGTCAGTGCTGGGACTCTATCTAGCTTGAACCTGTATAGGTATTCTGCATGCTGGCAGTCTGTGTGACTTCATATGTTCACCAGTCCAGTTGTGTACAAAAAAACACTTTCTTTGTAGTCATCCACAACTGCTGGCTCTTACAGTCTTTCTATCTCCTTCTTCACATAGAACCCTGAGGCTTGAGGGGAGAATTCTGATAAAGGTATACCTTTGTACTGACAATATTACATACTGCATAGAATTAAAGTGTTTACAAGAATGATTGTCACTTAGACATAACATCCAGAAGTCTAGTTAGTTTTTCAAATCATAGCTCTTAATCTCCCAGATATTATAGACTACTTGATTGCACTGCGTAAGAAATCTTAAGGCACAGGAATTTGTAAATTGGTCCCTCAGTTAGACTACATGTTCTCTGAAAGAACTATGGCTTTACCAAAGTGCCTCACAATTAAAAGTCTAAATATTTGTCAATGGTTTGCTTTCAAAATATTTTGCATTTCAAGGTTTCCATTCAGACTATATTCTTTAATTCTCTTTAATTTTATTCATTTGTCTGTCCCCAACTGTTTTCACTAGAGTAGTCCCATGCCAGAGACCATGACTATAACATTAGTATCAATTTGAATAATCTGTAAATAGGTTAGCATGTAGTAGGCCATCTCCAGAGCTATAAGCTCCTTTATGTCTTCTGACTGCTGTGACTTGCTGGTACCCACTTATAAAATGTTTGAAGTACCAAGGACCATAGGACAGTTTTGATATCAAAGCACACACATTCCAATAAAACAAAAAGGAAGTTGAAAGAGCTGTCAGCATCAAGTAAGGTAACCAGCTACCAGGGACACCTTTGGATCAGGTGGAGTCAGGCGCCAATCATATAGCTACAATTGAGTAGAGGTGAACACAAATAGGTCAGCTACATGAACTATTTTAACAGGCTGGTCAAGGTGCAAAAAGGAAACAAAGCAAGAGAAAAAAAATTTAATTTGCTGTACTTGCATGTGTTTGAGAAGGAGTTGTAGTCAAGTGTGATTGTGGTGGAGACATTGGTCATTAAGCTGATCTATTTTTGAGGGAGAATTTCTGCTTCTCTAATTGGTTGATGTCACACTGACAGGCCTCACCTCAGAGCACTGCCTGCACTCAGCTGGAAAGGCCCTCGGCTGAGCTGAGAGTTGAATGGAAAGCAGCTTTACTTGTGTGAGGGCTTCATCTGCAGCTCTCCACGGGGAGCAAGGCTGATTTAGAAGGGGATTTGCAGAGCCAAAGAGAGGAGGGACGCTGACATTCTCAGAGTAGAGCTCCTTTGGCCTGCTTTAATCAGGACCAACAGCTTACAAGAAAAAACTGCCCTTCACCTCCTGTTTTCCCTGTGTCCTATCTACCACACCATCTTCCTGAAATTAAGGGGAAATGTCAGGGTCCTGCTCCTGTTCCTTTACAGTCAGGTTCTGAAAAGTTACTTTTATTTTTCAGTTTTATCTTGAATTTTACTTCCAAGATTGACAGACTGACAAAAGGGTTTTTTTTTTTTTTTATTTTTACTCCCTACACCTGTATATTCCTCACCATGGCCATCCAATTTTCTCTTGCACTTCATTGAAACATACTCCCAGAGCATGTGATAAAGCTGATCAAAAAGTAGGTAACTTGTAATCTCTAACTTCAAGTAAAATCATAGAAGATTAATTTTATCTTCTATAAAAGATGGAATAGTGTGTGAAATGGACAATTTGAATATTTTCAGGGTAGAGGAGCCTTGCCTTACTTGATTGCTTTAAAACAATTGGAGGGATTAAAAACAAGAAAAAAAAATGAACACTTGCTCTCCATGCTTCTTCCCCTATCAGGCACTCACTCCTTTATGAAGCTCACATTGACAGCAAACAACTCACACAACAGCTGTTAAAGGAAATATCTGAGCAGTTGTGAAATTGCAGGCTGCAGCACAAGTGACTCAAGCATGCCATTACCTCTTGCTGCATTTAGAACAAATAAGCCACCTGCCCTTTAGGTATTATCTGATCTGTTTCAATAGGCTGCTGTATGGACCCCCACAGAAAATTTCAAACATTTTCTTCTTTGGCTTCTTCAGAGAACTGCAACTTCAGCAGCTCACTCCCCCTTTCTCAGGCTTTCCTCTCTCCCTCAGGCCCTTGCATGCCTCACCTAAACAGCCACACATCTTCCCTGCTGGGTTAAAGGAAGTCTCATCTTCATGGTCACAATTACTTCACCTTGGGCTGCTCCATCTGCAAGCTATGCTAGTTTGTCTTGAAAACTTTGCGTATGTTGTTTACTGGAAAGTGGTTTTTCTTGGTTGTGATTCTGTCTCACTGCCAGATACAGTTTCCCCCCAGACATAGGCTTATTAGAAGTGTTCTAGGACTGCAGTATCAGTTTGAGACAAGGACATTAATTAAGCTATGACGGCAGCCTGGTTGTGCTTCTAAAGTTCTTATTAGAAGGAACCCCAGGACACTGCTTATGTACATCCTATGGAGATTTCAGTGTCTTCATACCTGGCTCATTGAGATTGGATAAGTTGAGGAAAATTTGACAAATGAGTCTCTAAGTTATGGATTAGGTGCAGGGCAAGCACCAGGGAACATGTGAAATTCTAGTGGCTGTCTGCTGTGATGGAGAGTTCTGATTGTCCACTTCAGAGGCATTAGAATCACTTATGGGGCCCCCTGGGCATGTCTAAAAGGTAGTTTCTAGACTGGTTTAATTGAACTAGGAAGACCCACCATTCCATGGGCTAAAGTCCCAGACAGAATGGAAAAGCAGAGATCCATCAGCCTGAGTACCAGCATTCCTCTCTCTGCATGAGGATGGAATGTAACCAGCTTCCTCATACTTCTCCCATCAGGCAATCCAGCTATGCCACAATAAATCTTCCTCCCTTAAGTTCCTGTGGCTAGGTATCTTGTCACAGCCCAGAAAAGGTAACTCACACAGCATTCTTACTATAGTCCTGAAGGTGCAAGGTAGAGAGGCTGGACCTTTGAGACAGGTTCTAAGTATCAATCATGAAATAATCCAGAAGCCAGAAGCATGGACTTTCATATCCATCTAAAGTAATCCCTGCCATCTAAGGAGGGAACTGGGTAGTTTGCAAAGGGCAAGAGTGATTTACTGATTAGGATTTGAATAGTTAAAGGGAGTTTGGACTGCTGAAGGTCCAGAGCCTAATCACAACTTTTCTTGGGCCAACCTTAGGTCCCTAAATAGTTATTCCTTGCCCACCTGTATCAGACCTGACTTCTTGGACTCAGAGATTACAAACCTTTTGGAATGCATTAACAAGACTATAGTTTCTATCAAATCAAAAAGCCACACGTCATCAGACAGCACCTGAGATGTCTCTGGTTTGCTATAGGTACTTACTTAATGTTTCCATCCACATATTCAAAAAGGGTACTGATTTGTGATTTTCTTTGTTCCATTGCTATAAAAAAATTCATGGAATTGCTTCTACTTTGGAACATGGGATTTGGAGTAATGTTTAAGGTAGGCCAGTCTAAGATGAGCAGCACAGTAGGTTGGGTGTAGAACATTCATCTTTTTTTATTTTTGTGAAATAGGTATATACACATTTATTTATTATTTTATAACATGTGTGCTTGGGGGCAAGATGCAAAGGCATGTACATAGAGGCCAGAGGACAAATCTCAGGAGTCTTTCTATTCTTTCACTATGTAGGTTCTTGTACTGGCTGGTTTTGTGTGTCAGCTTGACACCAGCTAGAGTCATTAGAGAGGACGAAGTCTCAGCTGGGGAAATGCCTCCATGAGATCCAGCTGTAAGGCATTTTCTCAATTAGTGATCAATGGGGGAGGGCCCAGCCCATGGTAGGTGGTGCCATCCCTGGACCAGTGGTACTGGGTTCTATAATTGAGGTGGGCTGAGCAAGCCAGTAAGCAGCATCCCTCCAGGGTCCTTCATTAGCTGGTACCTCCAGTATCCTTCCCTGTTTGAATTTCTGTGCTGATTTCCTTCAGTGAAGAGCAGCAATGTGAAAGTATAAGTCAAATAAACCCTTTCCTGCCAACTTGCTTTTTGGCTATGGTGTCTTGTCTCAGCAATAGAAACCCTAACTAAGACAGTCCTGGGGATAGAACTCCAGTCATCAGGCTTGGTAGCAAATGCTTTTACCCACTGAGCCATCAAAGCTGAGCAAATTCATGATATTTGCAACTTAAAATGAATTTATCAGGGTATAGTTGAGGGTAGTTGAAGCATATCTGTATTTTAAACTCATTCTTCCCCTTATGCAGATTGTTGTGGGTACTTACCAGTGATGAATTTAAATAAAGACTTGATTAAATAGTCTTCACTGTAAACACTCTTTAAAGAGACAGAGGGCGGTGGGGATGAGGGTGACTAGCCCCGAGGGCACACAGAGTGTCAAGCTGACTTCTGAAGGTAAACATATGTTTCCTTCAGAAGTTTCCTTTTCTTACTCATCTCCCTCAGCTCCGATCTGTCTTTCAAACTTCTACAGTGTTATTCTGAAAGCACTGCTGATTGTATCATCTCTTTACTGACTAACCTTTAATGGCTCATGCCATAGAGCATGAATTCCAAGTTCTTTATCATGAAATTCAAGGCCATACACATCCTCTTTCCAATTAACTTCGGAGACTTTTCCAACCACTTCTCTTAGACCCCAATCTATTTTCTTAAACTGATAGCGTCTGGGATTTTCTCACAGTCTACTCCTGTGTTCACTTTATTCTCCTTATCTCAATTGCTCTTTAAGTTCTTCCTGATAAAGGCTTCCTTCTGTTAGGTTGGTGTCAAATATCACACTCCTATGACATACCCTGTGTTGTCCTACTTGGAAACAATACTCTAAAATACTGTTCCCCTAAAATACTGTAACACATTCTGTCCTATGATTGATTGAGATATATCTCCTGATAGATTACAAACTGCAAAACTTTGTGGCTCTGGGTTTGATTAGAATCCAGATTTATTGCTCTGCATTGGGACATGACAGGAGTGGTCAGAAGTAAGGGAGAATTCATAAGTGAATTCAGACCATGTCTGAGTAGCATTACAGGAAGAAGGCCAAAGGATGCTTGCTTGTCTGAGAAATGAGTAAATGAAAGTCCAGGGGGTGGGGGATAAAAAATAGTCAAAAAAAAGAAAGTCAGAAGTAGTCTGCAAATAGTAGAGAAGATGCGAATAGCTTGCCAGGGATGTTTATGGGGTTCTAGTCATGTGCAGGGCAGTCTTTTTTCTGGGCTGTTATAAAAAGAGTTGGGTCAGGTCAGGAACATGGGTCCTTCAAGGCTTGGGGCCACTCTTAGCCATCTTTGTGATCATCTCTTTCTTTCTTCTATCCATGTCTCCTTAATATAGTGTCTTGAATTTAGCAGGTCTGAAAGCCCCCCTCCGAAGGGAGACCCTCACTCAAATCTCGGGAATAGCGCGCACCCAGTGAGGCACCGAGACCGGACTTGCTGCAATCACACGAGGAAGTTTATTGAAAACGAAATTGGATGAGATCTCAGGCCAGCATGCTGGGGTCGAGACTCTACACCCACGGGGAGTGGAAGAGTTCGACCCCGACCCAAACTTGTGACAAGCTTATAAAGGCAAAAACATCAAAAGAGTGGAAGGAAATAGAGGAAGTCCAAAGTTACACGTTCACTTATCAGCTGACTAGGGAGGGGGTAGGGGAGATCCGGAGTTACATGTTTACTTATCAGTTAAGCTATGTATTGTATTAAACAAGGCGTTGGAACATTCCACAGAGGTTGTTGGGACATCCTGGAGTTATCTCAGGAACTATTTTTCTCAAGAGAGTTCCGTGAGCGACCTCGTGAGCGACCACCTGCAGGGGATGGAGGCCCTAGGGTGGCGAGTTCATGTCCCTACAGACAGCTAGTAAATTTTTTACTTTTCATTCCCCCACTTCTTCTTGTGAATTGCTCTAATCTTAGAGCGATCCCTCAGTTTCTCATAGTATCTGGTACTGCTGTCTTAAGACCATTACCTGGATAGCACTTATCCTTTCTTTTATAAATGCCACCAGCCTATTTAGAATACATGGCCCGAAGGTTAGGATCAGCATCAAAATGATTAAAGGCCCGGCCACGGCGGAGACCAGAGTAGAGAACCAAGGTGACCGATTAAACCAATTTTCATACCATCCTTGGTATGCTTCTCTTTCTTTTTTCTGTTTTCTAGCTTTTCTCTAAGCCTTGCCATGGAATATCTGATGACACCGGAATGATCTACATAGAAGCAACATTCTTCCTTTAAGGCAGCACAGAGCCCTCCCTCTTTAAGAAAAAAGCAGGTCTAATCCCCTTCTGTTTTGCAGCACTACCTCTGACAATGAAGTTAATGACTCTTCTAGTTTAGTTATGGAGTGTTCCAATGCTCCCAGGTCTGCATCCATAGCCGCTCTGAGCTCATTATAGTAGTAGGGCTGCTGAATAAGGGCGGATGCTCCAGTCCCAATCCCTGCTGCTACTCCTAATCCTAACAAGACAGCTAAGGTCAGGGTAACAGGTTCCCTCTTGTAACGAGTACGGTGATCAAATTCATCTATAAATGAACCATCATCATGATAGATGACCCTAGGCACCAGCTGGACCAAAATACAAAAGTCCCTAGTACTGTTAAAAAGTGACGTATGCAGGCAGGGGGTCAGGCCAGTGCCACAGGCCCACCAAGTATCTGGGGGGGGTACTAGATATTGATTTGGGCCATCTGTCAGGGTGTTAATAGTTACGTTACAGAGGGGCTGGTGTCTGGTAGGCACTTTGCCTATACATAGTCCAGTGCCTGATACCGCTGACAGGGTCAACTTTCGTTGGCTCCCCCAGGGGCAATGCGAATGGTCAGAAGTAACATTATAGCTCCGCATTTGAGCTATTCCCTCATAATAAGGGGGACTAGAAGCAAAGCACAGCCAGCAAGATTGGGTAGCAGTGGGGTTTGTGCGGTTTAAAACAACTGAACGCACTATCAAGCAGATTAAATAGGCGATCCTCGGTTCTCATAGGGGGTGGGAGGATGTGATCAAAAGAGGGTATGGAGTAGGGCTGGTGGAGGAACCTTCCTTTGGTGATGGGGTGAGACTAGGAAGTCTCTCAGGCCTGGGTAGGGGGTTATCAAGCACCGGATTGGGGCCTACCGGTTGTGCGGGCGGACTCTCTATCTTCATCCTGATAGCAAAAACAAACCCTGGGTCTCCTGCTCCAGTATAGACTCTCCACCCCCAGCGGTTACCTTTCACCCATCGACGATCTTGTTTTCCTGTGCTGTGAAACTAATATTCAGAGGGTTGCAATAGTTGCCTTTGCATGGCCCCTGAGGGCCACCCGAGGCCCCGGGAGCACATCCAGTCTTATAAGATGGGTACTTAGATGTGTCTCTCTCTCCTCTTTCTGGCTCTTCCGGCTTACGACCCTTTTTTACTATAATCAGATCCCAGGAGGAGGAAGGATTCCAGTTGGCTTCTCCTGTGGTCTCACATCCCCATTTAGCACAGAAATAACCTGATGCCCCTCCACATCGCCTCTTCATTCTCTCTGTTATGTCCCTGCCCGGGGCAGACGTAGAAGTCTGCTGCCTGGAGGTTGGCTCGGAAGAATTGTCCGGGAACATCCCAATGTGCTCCCTATACCATGAGGGACACATTGTTCCTCCGGGGGTGGTTTATCTAAATTGTCATAATTAGAAAGATCCCAGGCCAGGGAACCGGCAGCTAACTTACAGATATCAGGTGCAAGATCCGGCCACCAAGTCCAAGGGGGTGCACTGCGGTTTTTTGACCACACAACGGTGCCCTCTTCATTAAGCACTTCCCATGTCAGTCTTTGGGGGGCATGAGGGTTATCCCCCAAGGTTGGGGCTACGGCGAAGGCGCAGCTTAAGAGGATTGTCACTGGCTGCCACTGTCCAATTATGTTCGCGGTTGTCTTCATTTTGACTGGGTGCCTTTTTTTATGTGAGAAGCGTGGATCCAGGCAGCAATCCCGTCTACCTTTACTGCCGTGGGAGTAGTCAACAGCACCAGATAGGGTCCTTTCCACCGAGGCTCAAGCGTGCCAGCGCGATGTCGTCTGACCAAGACTGAGTCTCCGACTTGGAACCCGTGGGGCACTGCGGTGGTCCCTGGAGTGTAGGCTTCTTTGATCTGATTCCAGATCTGTGTTTTGACAACTTCTAAGGCCTTCAAGTGAGTAAACAGAGCAGAGGAGGAGGGAGAGTCAGTGCAAGGATCCAATATCCCGCCTGATTCAGTCAAGGGGGGGTCCCCCATGTAGGATTTCATAAGGGGTAAGGCCGAAACGTCCAGGTGTGTTTCGGACCCTAAGGAGCGCAAAGGGGAGGAGGGTCACCCAGTCTTTGCCGCCGGTCTCAATAGCCAATTTAGTAAGGGTCTCTTTTAGGGTTCTATTCATTCTTTCTACCTGTCCTGAGCTCTGGGGTCTGTAAGCACAATGTAATTTCCAATTAGTCCCCAGTTGGGTGGCCAACTCCTGACTTACCTGGGCAACAAAAGCAGGCCCATTGTCCGAACCGATTACCTTGGGAATCCCGAACCGGGGCAGGATTTCTTCCAGTATCTTCTTGGTTACTACTTGAGCAGTTTCAGACTTGGTGGGAAAGGCTTCCACCCATCCTGAAAAAGTGTCTATAAAAACTAGAAGGTACTTATTACCATATTTTCCTGGCTTAATTTCAGTGAAGTCTACCTCCCAATAAACTCCCGGCCGGTCTCCCCTCATCCTTTTTTCCAGGTTCTTTGAACGGCCGGGCAGCATTGGTCAAGGTGCAGGCCTGACATGACTCTACTACCTCTTTTACTACTGTATTTAATCTTAGAACATAATATTTAGAACCTTTGATTAATTGCTTAAGCTTTTCATTTCCAAGATGAGTTAGCTGGTGTATTCGTCTCACATAGTCTTGCCCTTCCTTAGAGGGCAGAATGATTCGTCCATCCTTGGTTTTTGCCAATCCGCTGGAACTGAACATCCGAGCTTTTCCTGCACAGGCCATATCGTTGATTAAATCATAATCTTTATAGGGATAGATGAAGCTGGGATCCATGGCTTGCGGGGGTTCTGGCGGGGTTCCAGTTTCTTCCGCCAGTACTACCGCTCCCCTGGGCAGCTTGCTTTGCCGTTAGATCAGCCATCTGGTTCCCCTTTGTGACTGGGTCAGCCCCTTCTGGTGTCCCAGGCAGTGGACAATGGCTAATTTTTTTGGAAGATGTATGGCTTCTAGGAGGGCCAGGATTTCTTCTTTGTTTTTAATGTCTCTTCCTGCTGAGGTGAGTAGGCCCCTCTGCCTGTAGATGGCCCCATGAATGTGGGCTGTGGCGAAAGCATAACGGCTGTCGGTGTAAATGTTGATAGCCTTACCTTCTGCCAGACGCAGAGCTTGAGTCAGTGCCAGAAGCTCAGCTTTTGAGCAGAGGTTCCTTCTGGGAGATTGCTAGCCCAAATTACCTGCTTTCCGTCTACCACCGCTGCTCCTGCCCTTCTTTTACCTTCTACCACAAAACTGCTGCCGTCCGTATACCAGTTAGGCACCCCCGGCCAAGGTTGGTCAGTCAGGTCTTTCCTGGTTCCGGTTTCTTCAGCCAGGACATCAGTGCATCGGTGCACCGGGGTAGAGTCATCTGCTTCGGGGAGCAGGGTGGCCGGGTTGAGAATAGCAGGAGGAGCAAAGGTTATTCGATCGTTTAACAACAGGCTCTGGTAATGTGTCATCCGGGCGTTTGTCATCCAGCGGTCGGGGGCTGCCGCACAATACTTTCTAAAGCATGGGGAGCAATTACAGTCACATACTGACCCAGAGTGAGCTTATCAGCGTCTCTGACAAGCAGGGCTACTGCAGCAATGGCTTTCAAGCAAGAGGGCCACCCACTGGCAACGGGGTCTAGTTTTTTAGATAGGTAGGCCACCGGCCGCTTCCAGGGCCCCAGGGTCTGAGTCAGAACTCCACGGGCCACTCCAGCCCGTTCATCAACATATAGAGTGAAAGGCTTAGTCAGATCTGGCAGGGCCAAAGCAGGAGCTGTGAGCAGGGCAGTCTTTATATTGTCAAAGGCTCTTTGGTGCTCCTCCGTCCAGGTGAATAGGACTTTTCTTTAGTGAGTGGGTACAGAGGGGCCGCCAACGTGGCGAACCCCGGTATCCAGAGTCTACAAAAACCTGCAGTTCCCAAAAACTCACGTACTTGTCGAGGAGTGGTGGGGGGTCGGGATCTGCATCACAGTCTTTTTCCGTGCTTCTGTGAGCCACCGCTTCCCTTCTCGGAGGGTGTATCCTAGGTAGGTCACCTCCAAGCGACATAACTGGGCTTTCTTGGCGGACACCCGGTACCCCAACTCACCCAATTCCTTTAGGAGCTTTTTGGTCCCATCGAGGCACAGTTCCTGGGTCGAAGCTGCGAGTAGTAAATCATCCACGTACTGCAAGAGAGAAATCTGAGGGTTCTGGGCCCTGAAGGGCGCAAGGTCACGGTGGAGGGCTTCATCGAAAAGAGTCGGTGAATTTTTGAATCCCTGTGGCAACCTAGTCCAGGTCAGTTGACCCGTATGTCCTCCTTCGGGATCTCGCCACTCAAAAGCGAACAGGGGTTGGCTACTCGGATGCAATCTGAGACAGAAAAAGGCATCTTTCAAATCCAGAACGGTGTACCAGGATCGTTCAGGCGGTAAGGAACTCAGCAAGTTGTAAGGGTTGGGCACAGTTGGGTGAATGTCCTGTACCCGTTTATTGACTTCTCTTAAGTCCTGGACGGGTCGATAATCATTGGTTCCAGGCTTACGTGCCGGCAGGAGGGGGTATTCCAAGGGGACCGGCAGGGAATCAGTATACCTTGTTGTAACAGTCTCTGGATATGTGGTCGAATGCCTTCTTTAGCCCCTTGAGTTATGGGGTACTGTCTGACTGAGACGGGGTGGCAGCCGCTTTCAGCTCAACTACGACGGGTGGTACTTGTTTGGCCAGTCCCATTCCAGCCTGCTCTGCCCAAACCTCTGGAAAAGCTGTCAGCCACTCTCTAGGGGGCAAAATCCCAGTCTTGGGTTCATGGAGGTGATATTCTTCTTCTAGACTTAAAACTAAGCATTTTATAGGGGCCTCTCCCCAGGTGACTTCTGGTCCCTTCGGGGTGAACTGGACCTGAGCCTTTAGTTTGGTCAACAAGTCCCTCCCCAGAAGGGGCGCAGGGCACTCAGGAATCACAAGAAAAGAGTGCGTTACTTGGCGTTTTCCTATTTCTAAACTTCTTTCCGTTGTCCAGGGGTAAAGTTTACTTCCAGTGGCTCCCATAACCAGAGTTCTTTTTGATCCTAATTGTCCTAATGGTTTAGTCAAAACTGAGTGTTCGGCTCCTGTATCTACTAAGAAATTAATGGGGTTCCCCTCCACAGAGAGTTACCCTAGGCTCGGGGAGGGGGACCGAGCCCCGACTCCCCTAATCTTCCTCCAGGGCCAGTATCTTGGGGCCCTTTTGTTTCTTTCGGGGGCAATCTCTGGCCCAGTGTCCTTTTTCTTTACAGTATGCACATTGGTCTTTCTCAAGTTGTAGCCTCTGTCCTCCCGGGGGTCTTCTTGCCCTGTTGCCCAGGTGTCCTGACTGTCCTTTCTCTGACCTTTCTCCACCTACTACCGCGGCCAAAATCTTAGTCAAATTCCTCTCTTGGCGGCGATCCCGCTGATTTTCCCTCTCCTCTGCCTCCTTTTTTCTCTTTCTTGTTTTTCTTCCTCGGTCTCTCTCTTGTGATACACTTTCTCTGCCTCTTTTACTAAATCCTGCAAAGTATAATCCTGGAGCCCCTCTAATCTCTGCAACTTTTTTCTTGATATCAGAGGCCGACTGCCCTATAAAAGCCATGGCTACAGCCGCCTGCTGTCCCTCCGAGGAGGGATCAAATGGGGTATATCTCCTATAAGCCTCCATCAGTCGCTCCAAGAAGACAGAGGGTGGCTCCACTGGACCCTGTAGGATTTCTCTTACCTTTGCCAAATTGGTGGGTCGCCGTGCGGCCCCTTGAGACCTGCCACTAGAGCCCAGGCGGTAGACTGTGAGACGCTCCCTACCTTCCGCAGAGTTGTAATCCCAGTCAGGGCGGACCAAGGGGAAAGCGGCATCTATAAGATTAGGGAGGTTGGTGGGGGTCCTATCTGGTCCTGGAACATTCTTTCTGGCCTCCAGGAGGATCCTCTCTCTTTCTTCAGTCGTAAAGAGGACCTGCAAGAGTTGTTGACAGTCGTCCCAAGTGGGCTGATGAGAATACATCAGGGACTCGAGGAGTCCCGTCAAGCCTGAGGGGTTTTCTGAGAAAGAGGAGTGGTTAGTTTTCCAGTTGTACATATCAGCTGACGAAAACGGCCAGTATTGCAGTGGGACTAGTTGCCCTGGAGCTGGGGCGGGTCCATAAGCCCGTAATGGTAAGGCAACGGTGGAGTCAGGTCCTGCGCCAGATCCCTCTGGGCTGAGACCCCTGCGGCTTCGAGTTCTGGCCGCTGGTCCTGTTTCGGAGGCCGTCCGAGAGTCCGTTGGGGCTGGCACCTGTGGGGGGGCTGCATGAGGAACTTGGTTGAGGATATGGGGGAGGAGGGTGGTCAAGGAGGGAAACATCATCAATTTCAGGATAGATCCTCGGGGGGAGCAGATGGAGCGGGCGCCGGCGGATCTGAAGGAGGTACTTTCGGTTTTGCGGCCACGGCCACCGTCACCGTCTCTATCCCTGATGTCCAAGGTTCCATCCAGGGTGGTGGGTTTTGGACTAGGTTCTGCCACACGAGGATGTAAGGAACCTGATCAGGGTGTCCCTCTGTGTCCTGAAGATAATTCGCTTGACAGCGGAAATGACAGATAGGTTAAAAGTTCCTCCCGAAGGCCATCCTACACCAAAATTTGGCCATTCGGAGGAACAAAAAAGTTTTCCAAGGTCTTTTCTGACTTCAAGAGAAAGATTATGAGCCCTAGTCTTAACGTCTGTCCAATGGTTCAGAGTCAGTGTTAGTGGGGTCGTCACGGTCTGTCCCATGTCTACCTCTATTAACAAAAATAAGCACAAAGACAGAAAGACAGAAACACAAAAGCAGCTGTCGACTCCGAGTCGACCAGTAATTCTGAGAGGAGTCAGACAGGCTAGAAATGGCCCTTTGACACCAGTCGTCAAGGAGAAAATTTATCTCCCGACCTTCCCTGCGGAGGTCCACCAGGCGTCCCTGGTCCTCCTCCTGTCCTCCTGGGACGTCTCCCAGGGCGAACAAACGGTGGACACCTGGACACGTCTATCCCTGTCCACTCCACCCTCCTCCTGGAGAGCGGCCTCAATAGAGCGTTTGCAAAGACGAAACTGCGATCGCACCAGATTTTTGAACAGGCCACAAACACAGAGTCACAACAGAACAGAAATTCTTACCTCCAAGTGGGTCTAGGACTCCTGGGTGGTCGCGCAAATCCCGGACGAGCCCCCAAAATGAAAGCCCCCCTCCGAAGGGAGACCCTCACTCAAATCTCGGGAATAGCGCGCACCCAGTGAGGCACCGAGACCGGACTTGCTGCAATCACACGAGGAAGTTTATTGAAAACGAAATTGGATGAGATCTCAGGCCAGCATGCTGGGGTCGAGACTCTACACCCACGGGGAGTGGAAGAGTTCGACCCCGACCCAAACTTGTGACAAGCTTATAAAGGCAAAAACATCAAAAGAGTGGAAGGAAATAGAGGAAGTCCAAAGTTACACGTTCACTTATCAGCTGACTAGGGAGGGGGTAGGGGAGATCCGGAGTTACATGTTTACTTATCAGTTAAGCTATGTATTGTATTAAACAAGGCGTTGGAACATTCCACAGAGGTTGTTGGGACATCCTGGAGTTATCTCAGGAACTATTTTTCTCAAGAGAGTTCCGTGAGCGACCTCGTGAGCGACCACCTGCAGGGGATGGAGGCCCTAGGGTGGCGAGTTCATGTCCCTACAGACAGCTAGTAAATTTTTTACTTTTCAGGTCCACTGAATATGTTTGTTAAAATGATTCAATGTCAACAGATTTTATTTATATAAAAATACTGTATGAGATGTGAACAGATATGTGTATACATGATGATATTTTCAGAACAATTAAAAGATAGTCTGTTTCAGCAATTTTCAAAAATGAATCTTTTCTGTTTTCTGTGTAGACTACATTTCAGGTAAACATGTATTCAATAATGTCTGTATAGTTGGGGTGTCTTGGATATTTGATGCCTATGCCTATTCAGTATTTGTGTGAAGTCTGAGTCACTGGGGTAGGAAAAATCAGGAAGAGAATTTGGCCATGGTAATCTTTACCATGTTGGTCAGATTCTTTGACTCTACAAGAAACAAAGAATTCCATAATTTAATGTCTGTGCTTCAAAATTGACAGGGTGAGTTCTGATGACAATGTTGGATTTTAGATCTCAAGATTGTTCCTAAGCCAAATTTAAGATGATATCTATGAGCACCAAAACATGGAAATCTTCAGCGTGAATCATTAGAGACATATTAGAGTCACTTGTAGAGACTGGAAACATGTTAATATCTACATATCTCCTTTCTCCCCGATATAAAATATAATTTAAAGCCTTTGGGTAGAACCTGCATTTCCCAAGCTAAGCAAGTAAATAGGGAGCTAGCAAAACACCACAGCCACTCACTGTGGGGAGGCACTAGACTCTGAAGTTTCAGTTCATGTAATAGCTCTGCCATTTAGAAACTCTATAACAACAGGTTTCTGTGTACATTTGCTTCTCTCTCAGGATCAAAACAATCTGTATTTCATTGTGTTCAGGTAAGTTTCCATTAAAAATGTTAAAATACTTGCTGTAACCTGTTCTATGCAAGGGGTCAGGGCTGTTTACCTTTGTCATTACCATCAGTTACAGAGAAGAGTTAAGATTTCCAGGTAGGGCTGGGGAGGCTCTGGCATTACCAAAGCCTGTTCAAAGGCTAGCAGCTGTCTGTGCAGTAAACAGAAACAGTAATAAAGGATAGAATTGTGGAGCTTTTGATAAGATGAATCATGTAGAAGAACATTTGGCAGAGACTGAGCCCTTTAAACGCTAATAAATAAATGGCTATGTAAGGCAGTGGATTCTCAGTCTTTTGTCTGCTTATAGAGCAAGTTGGTGGCCTGTTTACTTGGAACTTTGTATAGTAGGAATTTACCAATGAATACAATTGATAAACTCTGAAAATGTTTTGCTATACTCTAAAAAGACCAATGTTCAACTACTTACTATTAGTACCATTAATATTTCTAAGACGTGGAGCTTAGAGTCCACAATCCTGTGGTTTTTTTTTTTAAACTAAAGATGAAATCAAATCTTGTGGGTTTTATCTAAGAAAATAATATCAGTCACTTGCATCTGAATCCTGGCGGAGGCAATGGCAATCATTAAAGGAAGAAAGGCAGCAAAGGCTATGAAATGGAGCCATAATTGACTTTAGAAAGGTAAGAGAGGATATTGCAAGACATGGGATAAAGGCTGTTCATAAATTTTATTCCACTGAAACTAAATACTTTGTTTAACAACATTTTAAAGACTCTCATACAATGTCGTTTTTTTTTTTTTTAATTTTGATCATGTTCATTCCTGCTTCTGCAGCTCCTCCCAGATTCATCCCTGCCCCTCTACTTATCCAACTCTCTCCCTCCTCTTTCCTTTCCCTGACTATCTTTCTCTCAAGCCCATCCAGTCTTGTTTTATTGATTTCTTTAGGGCAAGAACTTCCCAGTCTCCTTTTCTCCACACAGATAAGAGCTCTGGTTACCCCTGTTTGTTTGCTATCTACTGCAATAAGGTGCTTCTCTGATGAAGGCTGAGAGGTACACCAATCTATTGGTACAGCAGCAAGCCACCAATATCACTTACTTGAATCATAAACATGGAGAAATTAAGTGATATTGACATGGCAGCTTCATCCCTATTGGCTACTTTTCTCAGTGCTGGAAGGTTCTATGGGTTCAGAAGGAAAAAAGTAATCAATTTCACCCAGCTATTATGTCTTCCAGCTACAATAACTACTGGATGGACAATGCCACAATACTGGCAAGAGTGTGATGGCAGTAACCATTCAGTTTCTGATTGGACTCAAGAACTGGAACCCATACCTGACAAATGCTAACAAGGCCAAGGACAAGTGTCTAAATAGGTAAAATGCCTTAGGGTAGATAGAGCTTACCATTATTCTTCTAAATGGACATAGTATTAAGGCTAAGTTATTTTTTAATGTAATACTATACTACTTAGAATGTAATGCTATATTACCCTTTGTAAATGTATTTTCAATATGAAATTCAAAGAACAAAATTTACTTATGGCAAAAAGCCACTTTTTAAGTAATGTCTTTGATGTAGCTCCCTTGAGGTACCATTCTTAGACATAGTTATAGTTATGTACCACAATCTCTCTGTCTTGAATGCTAAGAATAAAGAGAACATTGTTAGATCTCTGTTATATTTTTGTCTTAAAAGAATAACTATATTAATAGTAAAATTAAAGGAGGATGGAAACATGTGCATATGTATCTTTTTGAATGTATTGTTATCTGGTTTATAGATTGTACCATGGTTTATATTCAGTTAACAATCATAAGTTATCAGACTCACAGGCATGTTCTTCACAGACTGCAATGGGAGAATTACACTTTACATTTCAGTGTAAAGGTGGGCTTTACATTAAATTCAAGGCCAACCTGAACAATGTAAGGAGACCTTCTCCAAGAATAATAATACCAAGAATGTAATTCAATAGTAGAATGATTACCTAGAAAACATAATGTCCTAGGTTTAATCCATGGTATCAGACAAAATAAAGCAAAGCAAACTTAGCCAGAGAAAAATCAGACTAAACCAGAAAGCAATCATAAGTTGATGACACATACTGAAGAGTGGCTTTGTTGGCATGCTATGGAATATTTCTCTCTGTGAAAAATGGCTCTCCAGGAAACCCAGTGCATCAAAACTCTGTGGTGCTGGGGAGGATCTAGGTCTCTTTGGTCACCTAGCCACCTAGCCTAGCCTATTTGGTGATTTCCAGACTACTGAATGACCCTAGAAATAAACAAACAACCCCGAGGTGAATGATATTCCCAAGGAAAGATAGCCAACTCTATCCTCTGGCCTCCGGTGTGTGTGTGTGTGTGTGTGTGTGTGTGTGTGTGTGTGTGTGTGTGTGTGCGCGCGCGCGCACGCTAATGTGTGTGTGTCTATACATCATACAAGTGTAGTTGCACATACATGTTCACACAAATAAGTGAAGCTGAATATCTTAGGCTTTCACAGCCCCTCTATAGACTCAGCCGGTTCTTTTCATATTCCCATAGTAACTTTTTACTTTTGCTTAAGGTGCTTGTTTGTTTATCTTTTCTATTTCCCAAGCTGGGCCATGGGGACAATTCTTTTGTAGTTCTGGGTCCCAACATGGAGCCTGGCTTCTTACTTGCTCACTTAAATATTTGCTGAATGTAGATGAATTATTGAAATGGCACAGCTAAAAATTTGCAAAGCATAAAATAAGAGATCAATAATACAGTGTAATTGAATCGACCTTAGAGCCAGGATCAGTTATGAGGCTTGAGAAATTGTAGGACAAAAAAAGAGAGCTCAGAAAAGCGTTAAACAGGTTTAGCATTTTTCACAGTACAGAATACTCTCTGAGGGAGGGAGAAAGAATCATTAATAAATGAAGTAACTGTCCTTATGATCCAAGCAGTGGTGCAAACAAGATGAAAAAGACAGTCATAAAATAATGCTCAAGACTGGTGCGTGATTACAAATTACAAAAAACCATATTTAAGACCGATTGGCCTGAGATAATAGGTAAAATATAATTGTGAACTCATGGGTATTTAATATCCACATTTGTTTATATCTGTGCGTGTCTTTTTCTGCATGTGTGCCACTGTAATGGTATACATGAGACAGTTATTGACAACTACACTGATTTAGCCAATTAAAACTTAAGTTCTTTTCATTGATGGCCAGACTAAGAGTAGGCTTGTGTCTCTGAATGGTATTTTCATACCCAAGCTCGGAGATACAGAGTTTTTTAAAACCAAAACCCACAAAGAAACATCAGAGTTAGATGAGAGTTGGAACAACCTGGAAGCATTCATTTCTGGCAGGGCATAATGGTTGTTTTAGACATAACTTGCCAATTATTTTGGTCATTACATCTGGACCATGGTTAAGGCCACAGGAATCTCAAATGTGTTGTCAAAGCAGACATAATTTTTGTGGGGTGTACAACTGTTTAAGCAAACACAAAATGGAGTCAGAACAAGAAGCTATTGCCTTAGTCATTTCACCACATGTGTGTAGGAACCCAACTAGGCCCGAAGAGGGTGTTTTGTCACAGGGAGCTGGAGTTAGAAGTGATTATGAGCTGCTGAACCTGGGTGCTAGGGAGTGAACTTGAGTTTTCTGGAAGAGTAGCTAAGGCTCTCATCTACTGAGACATCTTTCCAGCCCCAAGACACACAGTTTCAAAAATGAGATCCCCATTTTTTACTTTTATTTTTATGACTCCGATCTGAGGATAGGGTGATAATCTGAAAGAAAGGTCCTACAATGAAGACGCTAGGAGGCGTTTACTTTGCCACCAACACGTTTTATGTAGATTTGCAAGCACCCTTGAGATCCCAGAGGAAACCAGTGGCCTGGAGTTTTATTTCTATGAGGAAGGTCTGTTCTTCTATGCGACTGCTTCACATTGCTGGTGCTTCCGATATCACAAGGCCGTCTGCTGCTACTCCCCTTCCCTGCCATAACTGTTGAGATAAAAATCAAAGTTTAAAACCCGTGCAGGACTCATAGCTTCTAGAAAGTCAGGCTCTGAAACCCTGGGAACCTGGAGCTTTCATCTGGCCTGTCAGGAAAAGACCCCCATTCCTAATTTGAATTAGGCCAGAGCTACAGAGAATCATTTGAGTAGCTGCTGGTTAATGAGCTGTGGTTTACAGGTTGGGCCGACGCATGCCTCCCCTGGAGTACATGGCAGGCTAAGTAATCCACTCTCATTATAACAACCGCTCAAGAAGCTGCCCATTTGGAGGCAGCGTAATGATGTGCTGTTATGATGTTATATATCACAGAAATTAGAGCAGAGGAATAAGAGCTGGTAGGTCATCTTGACTCTTCCCTGCCAGGGCAGGCTTGCTCCCTACAACGTTTCCTTGAATGCTTTTGTCCAGTCTGGTTTTAAATGACCCAGGCAATGGCGCTCAAACATCGTCCCTTGAGAGGCCATTTGGCGGTCTAACAGGCTCGCTGTTAGCAAACTCTTCCTAGAGGTGCCGCCCAAGTTTCCGTTTGCTCAATTTCATCTCATCACTAATGTTATTCCACTTCTAAGCATCCCAAACAATTCCTTTCTGTTTACCCTTCCCCAGTTCCATAAATGATTTCCTGTCCTCTGTAGTCACTGCCACCCCCTTCTCGAAGTTTCTTTACTTCTTCCACCCACATTTTCTACTCTCCTCTGGGTTCTTCCCCCTTTGATAGAACTTACCTGATTTGTTAGGGCCAGAGGAACACACTGTATTTCATGCTAGATGATGCCTCCTAAGGGCAACATTGAGGCGTTCTTCCCTGGCTGTGACAGATGTGCTTGCGTACACAGCCTCAAATTGCATTGCTTCTCTTTGCTGTCAAGCCCCAGTAAGGAAGTTGAGGCCTGATGTACTATCAGAGCTCACAATCTGTTGAGCAAGCAAGCAGAGTTACTCACCTGGCAACTGTGATTGTATCTTTGAATTTGGCCATTTTTCTTTGGAAAACTCTGCGTTGGGCTCACAGTTTGATTAAAGTTTGATTAAGGACTGAAGAGGAAAACAAATTGCCCAAATAACAACATTAAAAATAATAACACCTTGTTCTCTGAAAGCAGAAATGCATTTCTTTACCCCATAATTGCAGTGTGATGATGGTTAAAGTGAATGAGCTCTGGTTTCTCCTGCTCTCTTAAAGGAGAGGAGGGAAGCATATGGAATTGGGAACAACGATCTTTTAAAAAATGGCACAGTTTTCAAGCTTGCAGGGATTGGCAAATGAAAGAAAAGCAAAAGGAGAAATTATTGAAACTTACCTGCTTCATGCTCCCTTCAGTCAAGTGCATGCCTATGTTATAGGGAGGCTATACAGCCTTCAGGGTTTTCTGACCCCAACCTTAAATTATATTCTATTGATTGTGAATACACCTTTAATAAAATATTTATTGCCTCGTAATTTGACATTGTGTGGGTCTGTTAGTTATCTGTATTCCTTTCTCAAATAATGGTGATATAATGGTTCAAAAGCTATTTGTTATTTGTTATTTGTTATAATTTGTGACTCAGTTTCATCCATAGTTGACTCATTTGTTCACTGTGACTCAACTTACTTGCCAGTTTGTGTCCTAGCTTGCTTCTCTTTTTATAATCTACAGCAGTGACTAACTCTTTATATAATGATCAGAGAAACATTACATTTTCCCCTTCTTGATTTACCTAGCACAAGGCTGGTTAATATTGGCTTGGCATTTCTGTCCCAGTGTTCTGTGCTACAGTAAGACTTGCTACAACTTAGGAAGTTTGACTGACTATGAAAACCACTGCACATTCATTGACCTACATTTCTATCAGTTAAAAATCTATTAAAATCACATTATATGGTGTTTAAACATTGATAGTATGGTATGATTCTGAGTTCTGCTGCTTCGTTGCATTTTAGGTAATCATATAACTGTGATATTTACTGATGCTATTCCGGTCACTTCTGGAGGTGATGGGAGAAGGGGGAAATATAAAGAGAATAAGGTTTGTTGCTAGAGCCAAAACTAATATGAAAAAACTAGGTAGCTCTGACACTAGGAAACCATTCTAAAAATTTATAGTTTTATGTTTTAAGTGTTACAATAAAGGCTCAAAGTTTAAATATAAGTGAGAAAAGGAAAAAAAAAAGTATTGGGACATAGGTTTAGGGCCTAGGCCTTGCATCAAATGACTTGACAGATTTGATGATCCCTCATGGAAGGCCTCATCCTTCCTGGGGAGTGGATGGGGGATAGGATGGAGGAGAATCAGTGGGAGGCATGAAAGGATGGGAGGGAGAGGAAACTGGAATTGATATGTAAAATAAGATTGTTTCAAATTTAAATAAAATTTATAAAAAAAGTAAGAAAAATAAAAATATATGAAAAACTATGATGATTAATAATTACTATGTGCCAGGAACAGTGTTAAAATATGTATGTGAATTATCTCTCTTAATATTCATTAAATACTACCCCTCCATTTCACACATGATGCTCATAAAAGTTAAACTAATGTGATTAAATGCACACAGATATTAAGTGGTTCAGTTAAAATGTAATATTTCAATACAGGTACTGTTAAGTACCCTGAGAGAAGGAGTCCAATAGGGCATTGGAGGGGGATACTGTTAGCAATGGGAATAGTGCATTCGTGACATTATTTGACAACTGATCAAGGATACTTGTAATGCTTTACCTCTCTGCTCACAGCTACTCTCTCTCATGAGCTCTTCCAGGGAGAAATACACACAGAAAACAATATCTCTGGGTGAGTCGAACACCATGCTCTCAACAGTGCACAGGACCTAGCACAAATGAAGTTCTTCCTTCAATTCTCTCATGTCCTTCCTTACCACACTTGAACAAAGGGTGCCAGATTGTCTGACAACAGTTGTGACTGGAAGAGACAAAGTAACTAGTCTATCCAAGTTTACAGGTCCTGATTCAATCTAATATTTAACAAGTTTAGGGGACTCAAGAACACCAGAGAGAGGGAAGCTGTGCCTACCTGTATGAATTATTTGTTCCATGCTATCTCAAGAGACATTTGTGACCCAATTACAACTATGAAAGGTTCCATTCAGGTTAATCACAAAAGAAAGAGGATACAGACATTTGTTTTCATCATATGCATGATAATGAAGTTGAGAAGGAATACATCATTTCATGATGGGAAAAATGTGTTAACCAAGATGACAATGGAGAAGCAGGGTCTTTGGGTTTTGAATATATAAATGACCCTTGACATATTACAGGACCAAAGATGCATTTAATACATCTACCCTCATGAAAAGCATTATCTTAACAACAGTGGAGTACAATGTGTTGCACATTTACCCTCAAAGATGGCATGCAGGACAACTAGAAACTGCAGTTGTCCCCCACTGTCTGCATTCCCAAGACAGTATCATATTGCATATAGCTATTCCAGGAAAAGATCAAAACTCAAAATCTGAAGTATGTGTTCTTTTATTTGTATGTATTGCTTTTGTGCTATATTAAAGTGGAGAAACTTCAGGTCAAACTCAGTAACATGAGGTGTGGGACCCATTAGTACAGAGTTGAAAGAGCTGATTGATATGAACTGATGAATGGTTACATCTATGTAGATGAGGGATGAAGGAAAGAGAAATGGGATGTGTATATTGTTTTCATAGTGATACCAAGAAAGAACAGAGGGCCAGTCAATGGAATCTTCAAGGGAATTATTGCTAGCAAGACAGTCCAAGAAGGGACTACATGGAATTGGGCATTGGGAGTTGGGGTGTGTGAGAGGAAGGGTTGGTAATTTTAAGAAAATCCAGTTATTCAAAACCACATTAGAAAGACCATGAGGGTGACTGACTCCTTCAGGACTTTAAGAATGACTTTTGAGAGAACAGTCTTGGTAGAGTGGGAATAATAAAATATAAATTTAGGGACTGGGAAGGAATGTTGGTTTAAAAAAAAAAACCAAAGGATTACTTATGAAGTACATCTATCTCAAACAAGGTAGAGAAGTACATAGCTTAGAGAATGTTTTCTTTGAATGGGAGAGAGGTAGGGGAATCAAAGTAATGGACAGATAACAAATTCAGTACCATGTAAAATAGTGGGTTCATAACAAAATAATTTGTTTGCTAATTATTTGAGAAATTTATCACTTGTCACTCCCAACAAGAAAGCAAGTTTCAGTGGGAAGGGGCCCCCCTTTTCTGCCATGCCCAAAGGGAAATAATTCTAGAATGTGGCTTTCATGAGCCCTTGTGTCTTTCATTTTAGGGTGGATCCCCAGTGGTCAAATCAGTGCCTACAAGTGATCAAGTAATATTTCTGGAATAAATGAATTAATGGATCTGCAATGGGTCTTGATATTGGGTGCTCAATCACATTCTCTATCTAACTAAATGGAGACTATTATGGTTAAATCAGACAACTAGAGTCAAAGGGGCTGAAGGAAATAAAGACTCATAGTGGTGACACATAGTTGAAAAATGTTCTTCTCTATGAAGAATCAGTGCACAGAAGTAATTGATAATGATGATGATGCTAACAATGCAGCACCATTTAGAGCTTTGTTATGTTTCTGGCACTATTCTGAGAAGTCTTTACATTTTAACTTATTTAACATTTGCAATGGCTGTGTGATCTCTTCCATTACAACTCATTTCAAAAGGTAAAACAGATATACATCAAAGGTGCTAGAATAGAAAAGGTGGCTCGGATGAACCACCAGAACTGAGGAATAACTGTAATTCTTGTGATGGAACAGTGTTGTAGTAGTTTGAATGTCACTGGCCCCCATAAACTCAAAGGGATTAGAACTATTAGGAGGTGTGGCCTTGTTGAAGTAGGTGTGGCCTTGTTAGAGGAAGTATGTTTTGAGGTCTCCTAGGCCCAAGCTATGTCTGGTTCAGTTCACTTCCTGTTGCCTGTGGATCAAGATGTAGGTCTCTTAGCTCCTTCTCCAGGACAACATCTACCTGCAAACCTTTATGTCCTGAAATGATGATAATATACTGAACCTCTGAACTTTAAGCTCCCTCAATAAATGTTTTTCTTTGTAAGAGTTGCTGTGATGGTTACAGTGTTTCTTCACAGCAAAAGAAACCCTAAGGCAAATGTCAATTGCTAGAATTATTTAGGAGAGTTCAGGGACCTTGCTAACCAATAACTTGATTCCAGCTTTGCTATTTTCTATAGAATAAAAAAGTATCATTGGCCATGGTGACACATGTATACAGCCTTAGCACTTTGGAGAGTGAGACAAGGCCATTACTATGAGTTTGGCCCCAGCCTGGACAACACAGAGAGTTTCAGGCCAGTTGGAGCTGAAGAGTGAGACTTTATATGGAAATAAATAAATAAAGTAGAAAAGAAAGGAGAAAGAAAATAGGAAGACAGCAAAAAAAAAAAATAGCTGGAGAAAAATACAACATTGGATGAAATAACCACCCTTTGTGGATACGTGCTTATTAACAATGTAGACTGGTAAGTTTCTAATAAAGAGACAATATAGAGGTAAGATGTGGGGGAAAGTTTGTTATCTTTCCTTCAGGTGCCTGCCATTGACTGCATCTGTGTGTGAGATAGATTTCTTCTAGACAACAGTCCTGCTTTATTATATAACGGCCCTCTAAACAGAATGCTAACAAAACACCAATGCATTGCACCATCTTTGCTTCTGGAGATTTTTATTGTGTATCCTGCTAAGAGTAAACTTTGTTTGAACTGTAGTAAGCAAAGTATTTGGACATTTTCTTACCTGGATTTGGATTTTTTTCTTTATTTCTCTCTCTCTTTCCATATCAATCAATCAATCAATCAATCAATCAATCAATCATATAAGAGTAAATTTTTCTCACTGCAACTTGGAGTACCACATAGACCTAAGGAGAAATTATCTTGTGGCTGGGGATTCTATGAACCTCTGGACAGATAGCAGTCAAAAGAGAATGGTGCCTTCTATGGCTGATGAGGACATAGGCTTGGCTTACCCGAGGGATATTGACTGTCTTAGATTTTTAGAGGATAAATATCTGTCTGTTATTTCTGTGAAAGTGAACATTTTGCAGTTGGATTTTCCTCATCTAACAAGTTTGAAAATATATGTTCCAAATCAGATGCTGATGTGTTTGTGCATTATTTTGTATTAAGAAAATTTATTTGTAAACAATAAAAGCCAGAAATAGCTGGCTTATTCACTTTTTCTTTTTAATGAGGTATAACTTAAGAAAATAAAAATGAATGTTGGAGAGTCAGAAGCATAAACAAGGAACCAAATTAATATCACCTTTGTCAGAATTGCCTAGTGAAATCTCATTGTTCATTCCTTTATTTTGACACAGTGACTGCAAACAGTGTGGGTTGTGTACAGCGTCCCTGAACATTGTATGACAACTTTGCACTTCCTGGTGACTTCCATACATATATGAGTGTGTGGGTACATGTGTGCATGTGTGTGTACATGTGTGCATGTGTGTGTACATATGTGCGTGTGTGTGCGTATGTGTGTATGGCCATTCTTTCCTTCAAATATTATAAAATGCAGTATTTTTTCCCCATTAGATAATATAGATAAATTTAAATGCCACCTAGGCTACAGTAGAGCATATTTCCCATGATTTTTTCTTATTAGACTGATATTTGACTCTCCATTCGTAAATCTTTTCTATATGTTTGTTTATGTGTGTCAAAGAACTTAAAGGTCTATAAAAATAATATTTCTGCTCATCACAATATTTTAGGATGTCAGGTTCTGTGAGAGTCCTGGCGTAATAATGTCCCTGACTTTTCCAGCATTTACCACAAATGTAAATGAACAGTCTGTGGTGTGGCCTGTTTTCAGGGTTGATATGATCATCATGTTGCTATGGAAATGGTGGAGCATACAGGTTCCTGAGATGGTATTAGTAAGACAGCAGCTTGAAACTTAATCAGCACACCGTGACTTCTTCCCCATATTTCAATATCAGTTTGGCAAATTGAATTCCAGGCAGTTGTCAGTCCAATGTATTCCCTGTGGTTTCTCCTTTGCAAAATTGCCTCTTTATTCTATGCACTGATGATCATGGGGTAATTGAAATGTGAAGCTGTTTGTCATGCTATTTATACAACCCTGTCTGGTAGCCAGCAATCTTTGTATGGTGTGCACTGCAGGTAACAATTAGATCTAGAAACCTTTTCTTGGTTGAACAAGTGAATGATTGTTTTCCCAAAATACTTCTGATTTTGTGGGTACTTTATGTGATACCTTGTTTTGTGGGGGAAAGTTCAGCCAAGGTTTAATCACAGGCGATTTTGCTGGCACAATGGGGTTTGCATTCTCTGCTCACAGGACTGTGAGGCAACCAGAGCACTGAAAGAGCTTCACTCCTCAGGGAAGGTGCCCCCAGCTCTCCAGCAATGTGCTCTCCAGCTGAGACAGAAACTGGACTCTCTGGTTTCCGGTGGCCCCAAACATTTGCAACAATAGATGTGAAAACACAATTTCATGTGGAACAGAAAGCACTGATTGGGGCGTGGGGCAAGGCCTGGGTGAGGAAGAATGCTTTCCCTGCAGGCCGCTTTGTACGTTGAGGTTTTAAGCCCTCTTTTCTATCTCCAAGTGAACTGATCAATTACGTAGCCCCTCATCCCACGTATCCCCTTTTTGGGTTGTTTTGAGGGTCACTACATGTTTCTTTTTCTCCTGAAAGTCAACTCTAAGGGAACATAAACGGAGCTTTATTTGAAGCCCAGCAGGTAGAAATGTCCCCTCCCTCCTCTTCCCTGTACACATTCACTGAAATGAAAGGGATCAGGGTCCACCCCACTCCTATTGAAGGGAATGATTGCACTCAGTGTGTTTCTCCCACTAAAATAACTGAAATAGTGGCATAAGAATCGGATGGAGGATTTCCTGTTTTATATTTTTTATAAGGTACAATTATGGAGTCACTGGAGAAGAACTGATTTTCAAAGCTCCAGGGGGGAAGTGGTCTGTTCCTCTCCCTTGGACCCTTGAGTACTTGTTTCTGTTGTATTCTGCCCCTTTCCTAGCATCCACAGCTAGGACCCGCTTTTCATCAAGTACTCCCGGCGGTGGGCATTTTCTCTTTTCTTCTGCCATCCACACTCTCTCCTGGGTTTTCTTGTTGTGGTATTCAGTCATTGACATCATCTAGGGGTACTTTGTATATTGAAAATGCCTGGAGGTCAATGTGTGACAAGTGTTGTTGATGGCATCATGGTTTACCAGCTACTTTTTGGCTTCTGGGAGAGACTGTAATGAAATAAATTGTGCAAGGAGACTTGTGTCTCCACTTACATATAGCTGATACAAATGTATTACACTTTGTATCATAGTGTGAAGTGTCAGGGTTCAGTTTCAACTTACTGGGAAACTTGTCCAGTAAGTTGTCTTCTACAGCTAGCTATTGCTTTCTGGGTGCAGTGTGATCTTGACCTGTCTACCAGATGGCTGTATATATTCACAGAAGAGCTAATGACACAGCTCAAACTAAATAGACGTTAGTGGACTGGCGATAGCTGATGATACCATGAATAGCTCTTTAGCTTGACTAAGATTTATTATTTATTTCCTTCAGAGCTTCATTAGCATGCCCCTGCTCCATCCCTTTCAGGGATACTTTAGTTGAAATGCCGGTGAAGCACATTCCAAGGGCAGAGCTTTAACTAGTGCAGAGAGTATGGGAATTTAGAGGCCACCCAAATTCAAAATAATGTTTTAAAAAGATTGCTACATTTCCATGTTTACAGCAGATGCACTCCTCCTGCTTCCAGGAACAACTGATCTTAATACCTACTTAGCAAGAATGATTGGTTAAAACAGGAGGCTACCAGATGGCTCAGCATGGTTAATAACGCCCATCTGAGAGCTGCATTGTGAATTACAAAGTTGAGGGCAAAATTTAAGGCTCCAGGTGGCAAAATTAAAACAAAAAATGGTGTAATTTTTTATTTAAGAAGAAAAGGAATGATGCCAAATTGCAAGGTGGAACTACTCTTTTGTTAGATGTGCAGAGTTACTAAGTTGAACAGAATTTGCTGTAACTTGACATACTGTTAATAAGCTTGACTTGTTTAAAAAAAATGTGGTGTGAACCAGGCTGTATTGGAGCAAATCTTTAATCCCAGTACTCAGGAGGCCGAGGCAGAAGGATATCTGAGTTGGAGGCCAGCCCCATCTCTAGAGCAAATTCCAGAATAGCCAGGGCTACAAGGAGACACCCTGTCTTAAAAAATCAAACCAACTAACCAACCAACCAACCAACCAACCAACCAACCAACCAACCAACCATCCAACCAACCAACCAACCAAGTGACCTGGGTCATAGGTGGGTTTTTCTTTTCCCTTTTTGGTGGAAGATCAGTTGTTAGGATTAAACTATAAACTGGTGCACTAGGAAGGCTATTAAGGTTATCGTGTGTGTGTGTGTGTGTGTGTGTGTGCGCATGTGTGTCCATTTTTGATAATCCCAGGTAAATTCTGACCTCAGAAAAAAAGCAATGTTTAATTTAATTGTGAGAATTCTCCAGTTCAGGAATTTTCTAGGTTGCAGTCTGAGGAGAGTTCAGGGTTTCCTTCTTCCTTAATCCTCAGGACACTTGGGAGCCTGTACAAAGCACTTCTTGGAATTCCTAGAGGACACTCCAGCATTCTTTCCCTTCCAGAGTTGACTAGACCAGGAGCCAATCTATTGATTCCCTTCTCCACCTGAATCCTTGACTTTCTGACTTGGATCAGGTCTATCATCATATTCCTCAGAGTTGTTCTTAGGTTGCCTTTTAGGTTTACAGGAAAATGTTGCCAGGGTGCAGCAGCCTGTGGGATTAAATTTATAGATGGACCCACATTACCTTTTTCTGAGTTCTTTCTCATACAACCTCTAAGAAACTTGCCTTCCTAGAGTTTAGAAGGGCATTTCAGGAGTCCCAGAACAGTTGTGCACAAATAAATCCAACATGGTCTGTGTGTAGGCTATAGCAACCTTGAATTTCCATTGCAATCACTACTAGGAACACTCACACATTTAAGAGTTTTGGCTCTGGTCCAGAGCTCTGGTTATCAGAAGATCAGTGGTGAGAAAACTCTGTTATTTCTAGCTCTATGACACATTTGACTGTTAAGCCTAAACTGAGACATTAACTACAAATTTTGAGTACCTGTAAAGGGTCTTATGACAGTTCCACTGGGCAGGGCTCCTTAGCCTCCATCCAGGTTATCATGAAGTTAAACTCTTGGTCATGAACCTCATGTCACAGGTCTCAGGAGACTCTTCAGTGTTCCATCTGTCCCCTGAAACAGACTGATGTCTCTTGGGATAATAATGTACCTTGTTTCTCAAATGAGCTTACGTTGTTTTCAAAAATTCTCTTCTCTGCTTAGTATTTACTTTCTTCTTTCTTTCCTTCTTTCCTTCTTTTCTTTCTTTCTTTCTTTCTTCTTCCTTCCTTCTTTCCTTCCTTCCTTCCTTTTTTTTTTTGCTTTATGTTTTATGCAATTAAAAGTGATATAGGATCCGTTTTCCTAGTCTCCTTTTTCCCTAAGCAGTAAATTTAAAGTTCTTCTTTGGTTTTAAGTTTTGAGTTCTACCTTCCTTATTAGAGACGCAGACACCTTACAGCAACATTTAAGTCATAGCTTGATCTCTTGGCTCTGTGCTTACTCATCTATGAGTGACATATGAAAAAAACAAAGTGAGATCACTGTCCCCATATGTAGGAAGACCTGAGTATTCCTTCCCTCTGCTGTTTGATGCTTGGCTTTCCAATCCACTCCACCCGGAATATGAGTGGCATATGCATTACCTGGATCTAAAATTCATGCTCCCTTAAGTCTCTTTGAACCCCGAGAAAGAAGAAACAACTGTTGCTGTGGCTGGTTTTAGACTAAGCCTCTGTTATGTGCATAAGGGTGTTAGCTTCCTAGGCTGTCATAACAGGGGACTGCTAACTATGATGCTTTATTGTAACAGAGATGTATTATCTTATAGCCTGGAAAACCAGAAGACAAAAATTAAAGCATTAGCAGGGTGGTACTCCCTCCTAGACTCTGCACAAACTCTTCGCTGTCCCTTTCCAGCTTCTGGTGACAGTAGCATTCCTGCTATCATGCTCTCTGAGACCACATAGCCGTCTTCCCACTTTACCTGGGTCTTATAAAGGCTCTAATCATTAGTAAATTCAGGCCTGTGTTACCAGAATGTGTATAATTTTAATTAATTACATTTCCTGTAAGCTATTTTCTTTCTTTTTCTGTTTTGCTTTTTGTTTTGAGACAGGGTTTCTCTATGAAACAGCCCTGGCTGTCCCGGAACTCACTCAGTAGACTCACTGGCTTCGATCTCTCAGAGATCCTCCTGCCTCTGCCTCCCATGTGCTAGGATTAAAGGTGTGCACCACCTCTGCCTGGCATAAACTACTTTCAAATCATCTTAGATTCTAAAGTTCTGAGGGTCAGAACTTCAGTATAGCTTATTGGGGCTGTAAGACAAATTAGCAGTAAGTGACCCAGAAGACCAGGAGGGATCAGGATAGCATAACCCTCAGTGGAGGACTGGTGGCTCAAACGGCTGGGCTGTCCTTGGCAGGCTCTAGCTAGCATTATTGTTAGTCAAGGGGACAGGTATAATTTATTAACAATGTATACAACAGGAGCTTCTACTTTTTTGGCCCCCATTACACTGAGTGGAAACAAATGAGAGAAACTTAAAGGACTTCTTCCTTCACAACCTATAGTGTCTATTTCTGTCATATTCTGATGTGCGCCTTCCTCTTCTCAGTGTCTAGCATCTCAGCAGAGGATAGAACCCACGGAGAATTAGGCAGAGGGCAGGGCGTGTTATGTAACACCCAGGGCAGGTGGAGTGGGGGGCGGCTAGGGAATGAGGTGAGCAGAACTCAGCTCATCTTCCCGCCTCTGGCAATGGTCAGGAGCCTTGGAGGGACCGAGAACAGGGGTGAGCCAAGAAGCAAATTGCTTTTCTACTAACATTTTCTTCTCCACGAGCGCACGTGCATACAGCAATCTTTCCTTCCTTCACCCTGACTGTATGTATTCATTCTTATTTTGTCTTAACTGGTAATTCAGAAAACTTCTGAATTAAGTAAGTTTAAGCCCGGTGTTTACTTATTAAGTCACCATGCCCAGTTACTGGTCAGTGTGATCATTGTGATGCTGTTCTACAGGAATAAAATGATAACATGATTAGTCTGACAATCCTGACCAAGAGCTTAAAGAAATGATGAGGTTTAGGAGCAGAATCTGAGCCACACGGAGGAACCCCTGGCTGGGTTCTGATCACCAGGCAGGCTGTATCTCCTTGGCCCTGGCATAGAGATGCATACTATGAAACTGGAATGGGAGAATCATCTAGGGCATGTTGTTGTGTGCCTACGTAGGCCGGCAAGGAAACACGCAACCATGACTCTTCTTCAAGCAGTTTATTCAGGATCCTTGTACATCAGCTTCTTCTGCTCCCATCAGCTTACGCTTCTCCCATCAGCTTACACTGCTTCTCTCATCAGTTTACCCCTCTCCCAGCCCAAGCAAGCCCTTAAATGTGCTCACAGCCCAATCAGCTCATGCCACCTGGTGATCTTGGATAGGCCACAGAAGGAGGAAGCGCACCAGATGCATCAAGCACTTCCAAATAAGGCTTGTTTACAGCTAAGCGCGAACTACCTGGCATCCAGCCAGGCGCCATCTTGGGGCTGTGGCTTCCCACAACATGGAGTTTGTTTTCTTATCAGAAAGATGGCAAGAACTGGCCTGCAGGTTGTCCTGCAGTTGATGGGAACATACATAGTCCAGGACACAGATAGTCCTTATTAAAAATGTCACCCATGTGCCTCAGTCCTCTCAAAAACACTAATGCTGGAGGAGGATCAGGTCTACTTCAGATATCCTGAACCACACAATTATTCCTCTCAGCCCTATAACACCATAATACTTCCAGAGGCTTTTTGTTCTTGCAGTGTGGACTCCAGTGAAAAGGTGCTAGGGAAGGTTATTGCAGCCTGGTCTATGAGAAACCCGTTGATCGAGAGGGGAGAAAATCAAGTAGATGTTATAAAATATGCTGTATGCTGCTAATGATCAATTTTTGCTCTCAGTGTTCCTGAATGTTCAAGGAAAGAAAGAGAGCTCAGAGGAAAGGAGTTTATTGTAAGAGAACAATTGTCCAGTACATTACACAGCACAGTAGGGGTATAATGAGCATGTGGAAGCACAGTATCTAACCAACCCTTAGAGTTACTATGACAGTTTGCTCTAACTTTCTCAGACAAAATGCCGAACAGCCATATCATTTTGCCCAAAGGATTGGACTGCAATTGTTTTGAAAGTTTCTTGGGAGAAATGCAATTAGTGACAAGATTTAATAAAGCCAAAACAACTGAATGTAATCAGACAAGCCTCTATTCTTTTCTGTGCTTTCTGTATAATATAAGAAAATAGCAAGGAAACAATTACACTAGTAAATGAATTAAACAAAGCTCCAAAACATAAATTAGAATTTAACTACACCATTAAAAGCTAATTTAATTTGCAAGCCATCATTACTAGATAATAAAGACCCATTGCAAAATGTACAATACCTCATGATCATGGAAAAAAACAAGCAATAAATCTCATTGAAAGGATGAGTTTTGGTTACATTAGCACATGAAAATGCTGAATGGGTGTTAGGCATGGAGTGGAAACTAGCTAGGAATGTAACAGTTGGTTTTATTTATTTATTTATTTATTTATTTATTTATTTATTTATTTATTGCCTCAAATGGTTTTATAGTTAAAGGAAGCCATTGCTGGTAGCTAGGGAAGCCCACGAGGTTTCTCAGTGTAGTACAACTTGCTTCTAAGCCAGGGCAAAGAAAGGCATGGAATTTTTTTTTTTCTTTTTTGTCAAAAGCCAGATCCTTCCTTCAAGTGTAAACAATGACTTGTTTTATGTAATTGTGAATCTGACGGCAAATCTTTTTTTCCTGTTGTGTTTCTTATTAAATTGTGCTGGAAATAACAAGACACACATAAAAAAATTCAAGATGTGAATAGAAACTTTTAGTTCTGGGGTATTTTAAAGCTTAAAAAGAAAATATTAAAAATTCAATATCTGATTAGAATAAGATGCGAGTGAGTTTCAATTTTTTTTTTTACTGTAGTAGAAATGAGCTTCAAATGTGATTCCCAACAAATTAGCTAATCATAAACATTTTTCCTTCACCTGTCCAATCACTGTTGGATAAGAAAAGAGTAAAGTGTGGGCTACCAGCAGATGGCAGTATAATCCCAATTTTTCTTTTAGCCCCGTGAACACAGGCATCTGAAAATAGAGGCTTCTCCCAGATACCCCCACAGTATTAATATAAGGCAGAGCTGACAACTACTATATCTCCTTGGTTATGCTAGCCTTCTCAATGGCATGCAACAACTCCACGAAGTGATGGGGCTTCATCATATCAACACAGTGATTCTCCAATACAGATGTTTGCTAATAGCATAGGAATTCTTACAAGAGGCTTTTTATTAAATTGCTTGCTGATTTGACACATACTCATTTCTGTTTTACACTTTGTCATGAAATTTTAATGTCCGAAAGCGTTAACACAGAGTGTAAGTGCCATCTCATCTGTGCACTGTTCTCTGAATTCTCACTGGAGTTTGTGTGCATATGTTTATGGACATGCAGAGGCCAAGGAACAAGCTTGGATATTGTTCCCTAGGCAGCTTTAGCATTTTTTTTTCTAGACAGGGTTTCTCTGTATTGTTTTGGAACCTGTCCTGAAACTAGCTCTGTAAACCTGGCTGGTCTCGAACTCACAGACATCCACCTGCCTTTGCCTCCCGAGTGCTGGGACTAAAGGCGTGCACCACCAATGACTGGCCTGCTTTAGCAACTTTTGAGACAGGATCTCTCATTGGCTTGGAATTTCCTAAGTACATTAGGCTGGTTGTCCATCAAGCCCCCTGAACCTTTTCTGCCCCAAACAGTGCTGGGTTTACAAGTGGATACCACAATATCTCTGATTCATTTTTTATATAGGTCTACAGATAAAATTCAGATGAGCCCTTTACTGGCTGAGCCATCTCCCAAGACTCCTGGTAGATCTATTCTCTTAAGAACTAGATAATAATACCTTCTGCTTTACCTTGAGATTTTTTTTTTTTTTTTTTTTTTACATCTAGTGTCTTACTAGGTTGGGAGCTCTAAAAAGGATGCATTGCATTTTAGCCCAAGATTACCTGATACTGGATGCAGGATGACTTTGTAGGTCCCCTTTTGTAGTTTTCAGATCTATTTATTTTTAGTTATGTGTTATGTGTGTGTACCTGTGTAAATGTATGTGTACCAGAAACATGCATGTGCCTGTGGGGCCTGATGCCCCAGAACTGGAGGTGTTTGTGAGCCACCTGATGTGGGTACTGGGAACCAGACCTCGTTAGGTCCTCCGAAACTGCAGTGAGTACCTGTAACTGCTTAGGGCCCTGCAGTTACTCTTAAGGATTTGTCAATCTAACTTATCTGGAAGGTTCATAGAAGACTACTTCAGCATATGGCTCCATTTCACAGAGCATATAAGTGGTACATTTAAGAAGAATCTTGGAATTATCACCTTAGAAAATAAAGCCAAGAACTTTCAGCTCTAATTTTGCTGAGCATATAAATTAGAAATGTCACTGACTTGTAATTAATAGAGAGTAATCTGCTGAGATTTGCATCTCTCCCATTGGGGCCACTTTCTAACATAGCGACTTTCTCACAGTTCATTATCAAGAATGAAAAATTTCAGATCTAATGAAATAGCAGGAAAGACAGGATGTCAATTTGAAGGTGAAATGAACCTTTAAATGAAGAATTATCAATAAATGTATTATTGATTTTGGGAAGTAGTCACAGATACAGTCATTTATTTGTGAAGCTACTTACTTTGTGTCAAAGATTGACTGGAGAAGTGAGCAAAGACTATATTTCACTCTAGAATTTTGGATGCAAGAGATGAAATGAATATCTAAATGACCTGTGGATTAGGTTTCTGTACTTATATTACTTTTAACATCTAGGCATTTTTACAGCATTATGTACTAAATAACATCTTAAAGTTTCTACATTGGAAGGCTCCATCTATAAACTCTTTTTGATATTAAAGCCTTTGCTCAGCCAGAGACTTTGAATTGAAGAGCATCTATTCACATCTCAAGTTTACTTGTCTTTATCTCTGAATTTACTGGTTCATGTTGGCCCTAAGCTTCTCCTGTTTGTGACTCTGCTTGCATTTATCTAGCACAGTAGTTCTCAACCCATGTGTCACAAGCCTCTGTGGACTAGAACAATCCTTTCACAGGGCTCACCTAAGACCATAGAAAAACACGGATACTTACATTACAACAGTAACAAAATTATAGTTATAAAGCAGCTGCAAAAATAATTTTATGGTTGGTGGTCACCACGGCATGAGGAATTAGATTAAAGGGCCATAGCCTAGCACCAATTCAGAACTCTCACATTTTCAGAGGAGATGATTTCTTCTTGGAATTCAGTGCTTGAGATTGTGGTGTGGATTACAAGGCTCTGGGTGGCTTGTGCCCTGTTGGGGGCTGTGATTGCTTGTCACTGAGGCTGTGTGTTCATACACCGCACATGGGTTGCCGGTCATAGTTTTGGTTAATGTCATCCTTTGGCATTTAGTATAATTCATGAAAGAAGAGAGTCTGCTGAAGATGAAGTGTGCTACAAGCCACAAAATCACACAGTAATTATACAGTTATGGTATCATGGAACAACTCAGAAAAATTATGAATTCTTCAAATGGATAAACTAACACAAAAGTTATATTTGGCATGATAGTCTTGTGAATGAATTGACTGTTTCTAGCTGTAGATTCTTCCTGTAGCTTATTCCTCTCTGTAACAAACTTAGCATTTACTTCCCACAGTTTAGCACTATCTGATCATTTACTGGGAAAAATTTCTCCCATGCATTTGGAGTTTACTGATTATACTCCATACCTATATGTAAAACCTGTTCCCCATTAACAGGTCCTTGTTTACTGATTGCATTCCTTAGCTATGTGTGAGACCCATTTCCCCACTATCAGATTCTTGTTCCCCTCTCCACTGTAATTGCAGAGATCTGTCTTCCTGCAATTATCCTTATTGACAGGCATTTGGTCAGTGTTTAGGGCCCAGGCAAAAGCATTCCATCTAAGACATCCCCAAATATCCAAGGACATAGAACTATTACAAGTCCAAAGTTGTTGATTCATAGCTGCCTATATGGATAGAAAATATAAGCATGCCCTTGGCTTTATCTCACTGGCAGATATAGAAAATGATAGCCTAAACTAACCCTGCACTAAAACATTCTCAAATTTCTTGTTTTATTAACTCAAGATTTCAGCTCAGAGATTTACTGCTCCCGTTTCCCATGAGAAGACAAAGACAAAGGTAATCAACCCATTTGCTAGTCCTCAGAAAAAGTAAACTTTCCTGAAGGTCAGTGTCACCACTGAGGCACTAGAAGGCACCAGGTTTTGTTTCTTGTACAAATTAAACTTAGACCCTCTTTTTGACCTACAGCCCTAAGCAATTGATACTAAAAGTTTCTCCTACCAGTTTTAGTTTATTGCTCGGTGTGTAAGTCTTATCTCCCTTATTGACCCTTACATTGTGTTATAAAAAGAATTACTGTTTCATGGGAGTACTGTTACATGTACTCCCAAGAACTAGGAGAAACAGAGACAGAGAAAGGAAGAAACAGAGGAGACCAACAAGAGAAAAGAGAGCAGAAGAATACAGGAACATGCAATTGTGTGTGTGCCATTCTTTTTTTCCCCTCAGATTTTATTTCCTTCACTTATTTGTACTTTTTTGAACCCTGAGCAGAGACTTCAGAAGCAAAGGCCTTTTAAAGTTTTCAATAGAAGTAGATGCGGATGGAGCTCCTGCACCCGAAAGCACTGTACAAGCCATTCCTAGTGACTTGTGCTAATGCAAGACTGGGTCATATTTTACAAAAACCTGTTCTACAGAGAGGACTAAGTAAGTACTGGAAGGAGTTTTGTGTTATGGGTGAACCAGATGCTCTAGAAATGAAGACACTTATCTCTGCCTGTTTGGAAGGATCAAATGAGAAATGGAAATTAAAAATGCTTTACACATGAATGTAGGTATCAGAGGGTAAATCTTACTATATCCAATTAGGTGTTCAGGCTTTTGGGATAAACTAAAATTCTACCCCCTTTGCTGGTGGGAGTGCAAACTGGTACAGTCATTATGGAAATCAATATGGCTTCCCTCATGAAACTGGCAGCCAATCAACCTCAAGACCCAGCTATACCAACCACTCTTAGGTATATACTCAAAGGACCTGCCACTCTACCATAAGGACACTTGCTCAGCTACATTCATTGTAGCTTTATTCATAATAGTCAGAAACTGGAAACAGCATAAATGTCCCTCAAGTAAAAGAATGGATAAAGAAAACGTGATACATTTACACAATGTATCAGCTGTTAAAAAATAGTGACATCATGAAATTTGCAGGCAAATGTATAGAACTAGAAAAATTCATCCTGAGTGAGGTAACTCAGACCCACAAAGACAAATATGGTGCACACTCACTTGTAAGTGTGCTTTAGTTGTTAAGTAAATGATAATAAAGCTATAATCCATAGATCTAGATAGGTTAAGTAAAGAGGAGGGACAGATGGACCTCACTGGAAAGGGGAAATGGATTTTGTGGGCAGACTTGGAGCAGGTGTGGATGGGAGCAGTGGCAGGAGTAGGATGTGTGTGTGTGTGTGGGGGGGGTCATTAGTAGGGGGAGGGATGGGAGAGAGACAAATTGAGATGACTGGATTGGGGAGCATTTGGGGGTGGGGGTGTGTAAATATAGTTCAGAGAACGCTTCCTGGAATGTATGAAGGAGATTCTAGTGAGGACTCCTAGGAGGATACAGAGTCTGTACAGGCCATCTCTTATAGCTCAACAAAGCTTACAGTGGTGAGATTGAGTTGCATTTGGTTGAGGTATTGGTCAAGGAGGTCCTATGGAAATCCCCAAACAATCCATGCAGATGATAGGACAGAAGGTTGTCCTCTGAAAACTGATGGGGCTGGAAGGGCATTGCCAAAGACAACACGTATATAGCCCATTGAACATACAGAGGTGGAGAGCCTTCATACCTGTATTTTAGTTTCTTTGCTGTGCGAAGGTACTCTGCAGGCTGCTGAAAGAAAAACCTGGTCACCAACCCAGCCATAAAACCTTTGACCTGCCTCCAGTCTGTCCTGCCTGTAAGATGTGCTGGGACAATGGTGGTGTAGAACTTGGAGGAGTGGCCAGACAATGTTTGATTTAACTTGAGGCCCACTTCACAAGAGAAAGCACCTGGATGGCCAGGAATCAGAGGCTGGGTAACCCAGAGAATCAAATAGGACTGGAAAAAAAAAAGATAATTTATCATCAGAGAGAGGCTTCTTCTGGTAGCAGATGCAGAGACCCACAGCCAGACATTATGCAGAGAGAGAGAGAGAGAGAGAGAGAGAGAGAGAGAGAGAGAGAGAGAGTCTAAATTGGAGGTCTCCATTGGGTTGCCCCATTCGCAGCTTAAGAAACCCCATGGTAGAGGACTTAGAAAGGTTGTAGGAGTCAGAGGGGATAGAGGGTAGCAGGAGAACATGGCTCACTACATCAACCAAGCAAGGTGCATGTGGGCTCAGAGAGACTGAAGAGACTGAAGCAGTAAGGACAGTGTCTGTGTGGGACTGCACCAGGTCCTCTGCCTATATGTTATGACTGTTAGCTTCTTGTTTTGGGGGGATGACTAACAGTGAGTGTGGATGTGTCTGACTCATTTGCCTACTCTTGAGACTCTTTCCCTCCTTTTAGGTTTCCTTGTCTAGCTTTGATGTGAGGGTATTTGCCTTGTCTAATTGTGTTTTGTTTTGTACTGTTTGGTTGTTGTTTCTTAGAGGAGATGGAAGGGGAGTGGATCTGGACGGGAAAGAAGAGATAGGATAAATTTGGGAGGAGTGTAAGAGGGGGAAACGTGTCGGTATTGGTATATATTATATGAGAGAAAAATCTATTTAAAAAAAAGATTTCAGGAACTATGATTCTGATAGAGAATCACAGGTCATGGAAAAAAAATGAAATCACATGGGAACAATGAAACATTTCCTGAGGCTTCAGCCTTTTATAGAAAACTAAACAGATTATGTGGAGATAAAAACAATGTGATGGGACTGTGTTCATAGATCCTTTGTGTATGATTGCTTATTTGGTCTTCAGGGTAGCAAAGGCCATCTTTAGCAGGGCATGCTTATTAATCCAGAGGTTCTTGCATGCATTTTTCTCTAATATTAACTCACAATGGAAAACCCGTGTTGGCATCCATTTATTCCTAGCAGGACATTCTGCATCCAGGCAGTGGTATTTAGCAGATGCCCTACTCTTTCTTCATCCTGGTGGTATACTGCCATTGCTCTTCGCAGAGTTAAACTGTAGTAGGAAAACACAAAAAAAAAGCTCAAAGATGCTGTCTTGTGTGGAACATAATACACACTTACAACAAACTGAGCTTGATAAAATACCAGCAGCAGGGAGCACAGTTAGTTATTGCTTCAAGGGAAAATCAAGTAAAATAGCTACAAATTGTTTAAAGTACATTCCTCCAATCCTTCTTAGAGTTTCAGTCATTTTTTTTCCTTTGAAATAGAAAAGACCTTAGTTATTTCCTAAGTTAAGATTAGCCTTCCTTGGTGTGCAGTGCCTACTCTGGCTTCATGTGAAGGAACAAATTTAATTCAAACCCTGAGAGTAATTACTGTAGAACCACCATAGATTACAAGTAGAAAGCCCAGAGTGTGCCATGTAGTGCATGCACCCTAGGGTGCTGAGGCTTGAGAATGGTCTTTATAGCACCCTCACATAGCTTTTACTGTTGTGCCTCAAGCATCTATGAGCTAAGGTGCTGTGTACTGTGCTCTCATCTCATAAATTATATTAATGAGTTATAAAAATTGAGTATCAAGAGAACAAACTTTTCCAAGTACCAAGTCAAGTAAAGAAAGTGCATGTCTTTGAATTTTGAACAACTTGAACTGATCCAACACTGTAACATTATATGGTTATCCTGACATGTATGGCCTTGTATACATAAGTAACTACTTGGCAGAAAGAACGAATCCTATGGATCTTATAAAAACACTCAGTGTCTCACAGATCTGTTAGGCTTCAAAGACTTCTAGGACCATAGGGAGTTGTTTGTACGCCTGAAGGTTTGGCACGTTGTACATTGTAAATGCCTAGGCTTGATGTGGGCAGGACACAGTCACAGCAACATGTACTGTGTTCTACAACCCCAACTCAGTTCTTCTAAAAAAAAATCTGGGGTTTGGCTCAGTGCTTAGCTGTGCATCTCTTTTTCTGCTTCCATCAGCTACTGGATGAAGGCTCTAGGATGACACATAAGGTAGTCATCAATCACATTATTTGGAAAGGACATTTAAGGTAGCCTCTCCACTATTGCTTAGATTCTTAGTTGGGCTCATCCTTGTGGATTTCTGGACATTTCCCTAATGCTAGATTTCTCTTTAAACCTATAATGGCTCCCTCTATTAAGGTATCTCGTTTCTTTCTCTCCTCTATTCTTCCCCCAACTCAATCTTCCTGTTCTCTCATGTCCTCCTCTCCCCCTCCACTTCTCCCCTTCACTTTCTCATAACTCCCTCTCCCCTCCCTTCATGCTCCCAATTTGCTCAAGAGATCTTGTTCCATTCTCCTTCTCCAGGGAATCATGCATCTCTCTTAGGGTCCTCCTTGTTTCCTAGCTTCTCTGGAGGTGTCAACTGTAGGCTGGTAATCCCTTGTTCTATATCTAATATCCATATATGAGTGACTACATACAGTGTTTGTCTTTTTGTGACTGGGTTACCTCGCTCAGGATAGTTTCTCTAGTTCCTTCCATTTGCCTACGCATTTCAAGAGAGTAGTACTCCATTGTGTAAATGTACTACATTTTCTTTATCCATTCTTCAGTTGAGGGGGATCTAGATTGCTTCCAGGTTCTGGCTATTACAAATAATGCTGCTATGAACATAGTTGAACAAATGTCCTTGTTTTATGAATATTCATCTTTTGGGTATATGCCTAAGAGTGAATCTTGTGGTAGACTGATTCCCATTTTCCCACGGAAATACTGATTTCCAAAGTGGCTGTATGAGTTTGTGCTCCGAGCTGGTGCTGCTTCTTAACAAGGTCACTGATGCAAAGTACTTCCACAAAATGCAAAGACATTTTGTGGAAGTGATTAAGAATGTGTTGATAATCTTTAGCAAAACACTGAGAGCGTCCACCTTAAGTAACATAGCCAGTCAATGTCTAATGTCAAAGCCAAGGAAGATGCTCAGATAAAAGTTGGTTTTGATGATTCTGAATAAATTGTCTCACATGAATGGACTGGATATCTTGCCAATTTGGGTACCTTCTCAGGGGTTTTATATGCTACATACAGTTCCAGATTATCAAGAACATTTGGTTAGCAAAGGCTACAATTTAGCCACAGTTTATCTTATTAATTCTACAAATAGTTGTTGAGCACATGCTTAATTCTGTTGGGCTTATGAAATTGTTTAGGAGTTGGTTGTTGTTATTAAACAGCTCATAGGATAGTCAAGGAAAGCTTGTAAGTAACTATTCAAAATGGTGTGTGCTCAAGAGTAGAGAAGGTATTTCTGCTTAAAACTACCAAGTTATATGCTTATGGCTTGATCCTGGCAGGCCACTTCACTTTCCTCAGATAAAGTTCATAGTTTAACATGTCTTCTATAATATTCATATGCATGTTAAAATTTATCAGATATTAAAAGTCTTGTATTTTGATAAATCCTGGAGTATAATTAGGATTCAGGTAAAGGTAGTGTTTCATTGGGTAAAGAAACTAAGGAAAGAGGGAATATTTAAACAATTGAATTGAAGGAAGCTCAGTCCTAAATGGAGATGGCACAGTGGGCAAAATTGTTGCTGTACAAGCATGACAATCTGAGTTTAGGTCCCTAATACTCATGTAAAAGTAGAGGCAATGCATACCTGTAACTTACCTTACTGTGGGGGAATGGAGACAGGTGAGCTTAGGAGCAGGATGGCTGGCCAGTCCAGCTAAAACAGTCAGCTTGTGGCTTACTGGGAGAATCTGCCTAACAATAATGTTGAGGAATATGGAAGACTCTTGATTTTGACTCTGCATGTGTGTGTGTGTGTATGTGTGTATATATGTGTACACCTGTGTATCTAACACACACATGCACACATACACACATACACACATATGCCATGAGTAGAAACTTGAGTCTTCAAAGGTGGAGATGGAGTGAGGACATCCAATTTAAATGAGCAAAGACACACAAAGGAGCAGATATGGACTCTTTGTGTTTAAATATATCTGCTACTATAGTTAACAGATTTTCACTTTATTAACACATATTAATGGTATAAAATTGTGAGGTTCATTTGGCATTTTCATTCATGTATGTAAGATACTCTAATTATCCTATTATCCACACTTGTTCCCTCTCAAGCCATGGAATCAATTGGATGACTGTTGATCCATTTTAAAGCACTCAGTTCAGTTTTATTAAGGGCACTAACACCATTATACAACTTTCACTACTACAAATCTCTAGCTTTATTTTTAATATTGCAAAATTAAATTTATACTCTTAAACAGCAGCCAAATCCTTTCCTTACCTTTCACTATGGAAATAACCTTTCCACTTTTTATTTCTATGACGTTGACTTCTAGATACCTCATGTAAATGAAATAATACACATTTTTCCCTTTTCAACCAGCTTATCTTGCTTAGCATAGTGTCTTAAAGTTTTATCTATGCTTGGGCATGCATCACTGTTTCCTTCCCTTTAGATTTTGAACAGTATTATTTTATATGTCTGTGATACAGTTTGTGTATGTGTTCACTGCCCACACTCTTGGTGTTCTTCTGACTATTGGCTCCCATGAATTATGTTGATATCAATATGGTTGTGCAAGCACCTACTTATGTTCCAGTTTACAATACTTCTGGCTATATATCCAGATATATAGCCAGAAGTATATTTACTGGGTCGATTTGTAATTACATTTTTTAATTTAGAGGAGTCTACAGTTTTTGTAATAGCTGCCCCATGTGCCACCAATGTTCCAAATACTCTCCATACTCTTATCAGTATTTATTTCCTTTATTTTTCCTCTCTCCACTTCCTTCCTCCTTCCTCCTTCCTTCCCTCTCTCTCTTTATTGTCATTCTCATCTATCTCATATAATTTGCATCTCCTTGATGATTTATGGTGCTGGTTTTTTTTATGTGGTTATTGGGCATTTTTATATATTTGTAGAAGTGCCCATTCAAGTAATTTAGCTTTATATTAAGTGGTTTATTTTGCTGTTGAATGTAGCAGCTCATTTATAATCTGGATATTATTAACTTATCAGATGTGATTTATAGATGTTTTCTCTCATTCTTTAGGTTGTCTTTTGTGCTTTTTTGATGAACAAATATTTTAAGATTTTGATGTGGCTCAATTTATGCTGTTTTCTTTTATTGTTTGTGATTTTGGTGCTATATCTAAACATTGCCAACTCTTATGTCATGATACCTTTTATCTACATTTTATAGTTGTATCTCCTGTATGTAGATATCTGATACATTTTGAAATTTACAGTTGGTATGATATAGCATAACAGACAACTTAGTCAATATTCATTTTCCCAAGACTGTGGAGACAACTCTCCTTTTTTTCTGACAAATGAGAAAAATTTTGGAGACTGGAATGTGCAGAGTAGTGTGTTAATTTTGGTCATATCCTAAGCTGCATGCTGAGCTCTGAGTTTGGGCTTAATTTAGTTGAAAAAGGGCATTATTAGCAGGAAGGGGAAAGTCCAGCTGTATCTTCTTCGTTAGCAACTACCATATCAGGCATAGCAGCTTAGAGTCTTTTCAACTAATAGAGACTTTCGCATTTTATGATCAATAAAACACTGGCAATGAATGTTACACTTTGAATTACTTTCTCTTAAAAAATGTGGTTGCTCATAATTTAGAACTTGAAAAACACAGAGTGGTGTTAAAAAAAACTCGAAAATTTCCATTTATTGCACAATCTCAGTGTTACTGCTACTAATACTGGCTGCTCCTAAGACCAATATTTTTCATAAGTAAGGATAATGTTGAATTGTGAGGTTTCATGCCTTGGTATTCCTTGTGCTTCATTTGGGATGATGCTGCAAACCCATATCCTTGCCAATTTAATGAGGCTTAAAGGATGCTTGAGGGTGTGGCAAAGGCAGGCAAGAGGACTGATTCTAATCCTGGCAACAGTACAGATTTGTATGACCTTTATGTTAGGAGTAAGGTTTCCCACCACCACGCCAGCCCCCAATAACACCACAGACTCTGTATTTGATATTATGCTGTTGGCCAGTTAACATCATTTCTTATAGCTAGCTCTGTCTTAAATTTTAACCCATTTCTATTAATCTAAGAATTTCCACGTGGTCTCATCTTACCGGCCAGATGACTTCTCCCTACTACTTCCTCTCTCCTCCTAGTCTCCTACCGCTATCTTGCTTTCCTATTGGCCAACAGTGCTTTATTCATTAACCAATAAGAGAAACATATTTACAGAACGACATCCCCCATCACCTTTACCAACTGCTAATCACAGGACCACTTTCACCACCTGTAAACTTGAATGGTGCTTGCTACCTAGTCTATGTGATCCTGATGAAGATCACCGAGGTATCATCTGTATATCCCTTCTTCTTCCGTTAGAAAAGTGCTATGCATGTGAGGATTAGATGCTGTACTGGACCCTTGTTATAAGTTAAAATTAGATGAGGTTAGAATGACTTTCATTTCCTTTCCATCACCCACTTCTATATTCTATTTCAGAGGGCGTGTTGGCTTGCTTTATACAAAAGATCTTACACACAAACCACAGCAGCATTGTGTCTCCATAATCAGAGTTGATAGCATATAAGGAGGTTGTTCTAGATGATTTTATTAGAGAGTTATGAACATAAACAGTACGATGACCAGGTTTTAACACCTCTAATGCATCATCTATTCTTTGAGCTACATTTATCATTGTTCTTTAAGTCTATTGGGGCTACTGCTGCTCTTGTACAAGGTTTCTAATATGTGAGTCAGTGAGGCTGTATGACCCACTGAACTTCACATCCTCCCTAACCACAGTGTGTCACTCCTTTAGAGTCTTGTCATCTGTTTGCCACTGCCTTGGATGTTTATTTTAGCCTTCCTTCTGATTATAGAGTTGCAGTGTTATCTGTTCTAGTGGCCTAGTATACTAAGCCTGCAGTGATATAGTTCAGAATATATTTATGGAGTTATTTCTTTGGGGGAACTTGTTCATATCACTCAGTTTGAGATTCTGTTTTTGTTTTTGTGTGTGTGTGTTTGTTTGTTTTTTGGCTTTACTGCTGCTGTGGCTTGAAGATGAGGTATCTTCCAAAAAAGCTCACACATTGAAAGCTTGGGCTCCAGAGCTTGGTGCTCTTGAGGGCTCTATCTTCATGCATAGACTAAGCCCCTGAGGAGTCATGTGATAGGATTATTAAAGATCCATAGAAGGAAGGAAGAGCAGGAAGTAAGTCTGGGACTGCTCTGAACTATCTCCCATGATTCTTGTCTTTCTTTTTTCTTTCTAGTCTATCATAAGGTTGGCAGATCATCCACATCTTTCTATTTAAATGTTCTGCCTCACCAGAAACAATGGTACAGCTGGATGGTGAACAGAAACCTCCTTAACCATAGAAAATTAAATTGTATCCTCGTTAACTTACTCATCCCAGGTATTTGTTGCAGCAACTCAAAGCCCAAAGGCAACTGCAAACTTCTTACTGCCTGAATCAGTGTGTTGTTGCTTTCTCCAAGCAGTAACAGAATAATTTCCCTGTAAATTTTTATCTGACTTAGAAGGCAGTAGACTTCCTTCTAACAACCTCTACATCTAGTGAAGTTTGGAGTGTCATATTTTTAGAATTAAAAATTGTCTTCTTTGTGCCTATATCCTGGCACTGTGTGGATATTTTCATAGAAATATGCAATATATTTCAAGTGCATCCCAGTAACCCTAACATTACTCTCCTTTCACCCCCTTTCTCCCATCAGTCCTCTTTGTTTCCTTAAATAGCTTCACTTCATATCATGTACACATGCATTTTTTATGTGTCTATAAAATCTGGGAATTACAATGAAAGAAAACATATGCCATATGTCTTTCTGAGACTGGCTTAATTTGTTTAATATGATTATCTCCAGTTGCGTCAATTTTCCCACAAACACCATAGCTTCTTTTCTTTTGTGTTGAAAAAAATCTTCCAGTTTGCATATACATCACTTTTTTTCATCCATTCCCCTGCTGTTGGATATACAATTTGGCTTCATAACTTACCTGCTGTGAATAGTGCTGTGTCTATTTTCACTGTCTTTACATATTTTTGTCAGATTTTAAACAACCTGAAGTGTAGAGATTACATGAGTTTAGTTAAATTATGAGAGCATACAGTCTTTGAAGTACTTAAGCTGTGCCCCTTAGGCCCAAACCTAGATGCTAAAGAACCACCTACTCCACCTGGTTCTCTACCTATCTGCAGAGGGAGAGGTTAGCAAATGACTCTATGGAGGAAAGGAGAAGTTAGAGACCAGACTACAGCCAAGAAGTGGTGTGTGGTTAGCTTCACACTTCATCTTCTTTGAGCATCTGGGGGGTGCTGCCTGCAGATTCTTGCCTTTCCAGTTTCTGTGTGTGCTGCAGCTGAAACTGCACCCTGGGTGGTCAGCAAGGGCTTTAGGTCTCCAGATCAAACAGCGAATTGTTTGCTTCTGCCACAAAGGCCTGTAAAAGTCCCACTCCTGGGGCCTGGGCCTTGAATACCTAGAGAAATCTGCCCAAATATCAAGAATCTTTGCAAGAGAATTTCTGAGTTGATGTCTTTGCTTTTTATTTTTACTGTATTTCATCTGTGCATTTTGAAAGTGCCTTCCCTGCCTGGTTTTATTAATCCCTCACCTCTCCTGTGAGGACAGGAGTGAGCTGTTTATCTCCATTTTACAGATGTGCAGACTGAGTGACAGGTGGTGCCCAGGGCAGCTTTCAGGCGTCTGGCTTGCAGCATCTAATCATGAGCATGGCTCCTCTCCTGCCCTTCTGCACGATGTTATTTTCAATTTGCTTTCTCATCTGGAGAGGGCATTTTCATCTTTTATGATAGTTTCGAGTTTCATTTACACCATCAGACCTCTAAATTCTTTTTGTTCTGTTGAAAGCCTGGTCAGGATGACATCTGTCTCCTCAGGGTGGGGGCATAATTTAATAGATAGAAATTGCTGGTTCCAAAAGGAATGATTTTCTTTGCTTTTAACCCTCCTTAGTGAAGCCTAGACTTAGAATTAGATTAAAATGACTGATAATATCTTTGATAGCACCATTTAAAATTATAATAGCACACCCAACTCATTTTACCTGCTAGTGCTGCTTTCAAACACATAAGCATAGATTAACCCATGCTAGAAGCTCAGTTGGAAATTAGGAGCTTGTCTATGGACCTTTCTGTTGCTTCTGTTACCCTATGCTCAGACAAACTAAAAATGGGTCTCTCTTCTCCATGTGCCAAGTTACAGGTCCTTAGTTTTACTAATTTGTTCTTCTTGCTCTTTGTGTTGCCTAATGTTTTTATTTTTGTTGACACTGATGTTTCTTATATAGGAAAAAGCAAAACCTACTTGCAGTTCAGCAGACACTAAGAAGAAATAATCATCTAGGTACATAAACAAAGGAATCAGCCAACCAGGACAGTCTCAGCTCTCACTGATTCATTTGACTAATGAATAAATACAGAATAATAGTCTTGCCAGCATGGTGCTAGGAGTTGGGACTCTAAGTTCAGATCAGTCTCAGCATCTATCCTTAAACTCTTTCCAAGCAGGGGTACAGAAGTAAGCTCACATGGTACCTGGATCTGCAGATAGCATCTCTGTGTTCCGGCTCTGTCTGTTACAGTTATTGTTGTTCTTTAAATCCATGGTGGGTCGCTGCTGCTGCTGCTGTTCACGCTCTCAACTGTGCAGATAAGTGTGGAAAACTATCCTTTGGTTTAGTGCAAATATCTGTAAGATTTTTCAAAACACACAGAGAAGATGGTCAGGGATCGTGTACACATTTGATCCCAGTACTGTGGATGCAGAGGATGGTGGATTTCAATGAGTTTCAGGTCAGCCTGGTCTACATAGTGAGTCCCAGAAGAGTCAGAGCTACATAATGAGACCCTGCTTAAAAAAAAAAAAACAACTCCAAGGTAATAATGATAATGATGATAATAATAAAACACACAGAAAAGGAATGATCAGTTTTGTAAGTCAAAGTTCAAGATGATCTTACAGAGGAAGCAAAGTAATTTGTATTTTAGTTCTGTTTTAACTAGTTAATTAATTCATCAATCAAATTTGAGAAAATATTGAATAATCCTGGCCAGCCTTGAACTCTTAGTTTTCCCACCTTTACTTCCCAAGAACTGCAGACAGGAATGTGCCACCATGTAAGGCTTGTGTTTTCACCTTTCATTTGCAAGCCCCAATCACGAAGGCCTGGTAGCTTCGCTATATATGTCTCGTTATTTCTGTGTCATAAACCAGACAAATGAGGCCTCAGGGACCAAGAACATGCCTGGGATTACCTATCCAATGAGTGCATCATGCCTAGTTCTGTGCAGTTCTAAAGGTCTTGCTCCTGATGCTATCTCACAAGGAGGTCTCAGGGTACCAGGAGTTCATCAGGCAGATGAGGAACAAAAGGAGGGAATCCCAGGTCTGGGTAAGAGCACCTGGCTATAAAAGAGACATTCTAGAGCATGGAGTGGGGGGAGACAGTGCAAGACTCTTTCTTAGAAGATAGGTCGGTCGCAGGGGGCACTGTTGTGAGTCGCAGGGGGCTGTCTTGAGAGTCTTCACCATTAATGAAGGGAATTTAAAGTCCCTTTCAGCCTTAAAGTTTATAATAGCTACAAAATTATCACTGGCCTGAGGGATCTTACATGTTTCATTTATTTGCCAATTATTATCACACCTACTCTTAACCAAGTGTTACATGGGTGATGAGGTCAGCAGCATAAAATAACCTCCACACTAAGAAGAGGAAATTAAATGCCAAACAGTGCTGAGTGGTATCCGTGATCCCTAGTAGTATGTGGCAAAGTCAGATGTAAAAGATGGAAAAGGATGGTATGTATGGCTTACATGGGGAGGACAGGAAAGGCCTTGGCAAGGAGTTGATACTGGAGCAAGACTGTTTGGTAAAAGGACACAGACTTGTATACAGGAAGCCACAGAAGTGGGCAGTGTGAGGCAGAGGAACAAAGAACTGTTCATATCCTGGGTCATTTTCAAAATATAGCTCGGAACTTCTTTGGTATCAAATTTTATGGATGAGGAAAAACTGAGAAGAGGTAGGCTTTTCTAATGATTCACATTTATCTTTACCTGAATCCATGCCTGTGCTGTGCCTGCCCTAAATGTGTAGAGCACGTCCTTGTGAAATGAAGATGGAAAAAGTGGGTAAGATTTTGAAACAAGGCAATTAGAAAACGGAATGGGAATCAAAACCAAAACATAAGAAGCCATTGAGAATATGCAAAGTTTGCTTCAGAGGAAGTTACTTAAGTTTGGCCTGGGAGTGTACTTGCAGCTGTCTGAAAGGAGAGAAGAGAGACATTTGTGCCCCTCCCTTTGGCTATCAGACTATTTCAGCATTGATCTCCAAGAGGCTGGGATTTTCACAGGAGTCTCACACAGGGCCAAATCTAAAGTCTAGTGCCAGCCAGAGAAGGAAGAGATTCCATACAGTCTGTCACACAATCTGACCACATTTCAGGAGAGACCGGAACTCTGAGAACACAGGCAGGGCCCTTTCACCAGGATGAAGCACCCTCGCCCTCTGCCTAAACCCAGATCTCACAGATGGAGCTTCCTAGGTGGACTAGTGATTTATGGGATCTCAGGTCTGTTGAGGATAGATAGGGGCAGGGAGGTTAGGATTGCCAGGGCCCAGGATCCAACAACAACTACTGTGGAAACACGCCACAAGAATAGTTACAACCAGGAATTCTGTCCAGGATCTGAATAATTCTATAGAGGAGCCCTGTGGCAGTGAGTGGGGAACCTCTGGAGGTGTTTGCAGGAGGGAGCAGCTTATTCAAAGGCTAGAAAACTTGAAGGGAATTGAGAATTCTTAGTCTCTGGTGGCTTTGATAGACTCAACCGACTGTGGTCCTATCCACACTTACTTTGAGTGGACCTAGCCTTGACCTGATTCCCAGCCATCTTGGAGAGAAGGATTTGGATATTGCTTTGCATGCAAGTTTGGCTGTGTCAAGTCTCAGGTGATTCCTTGAGAAATGGCATTCTCTCAGATGTCACAGTTCAGGATGGAGGTGGTGCTTTGGATGAATTCCATCTGGTGGAACCAACCCCCTACAAATTGACATGATGCTGACTGGATGAGGGGGTGAAAGCTAGAAAGGTTGGCATTATAGCAAGCAGCCCGGGGGATAAAAATTCACAAGAGAAGAAAGAGCACAACTACATTCACCTTTGCTCTCAGTTGGAGAGCAGATTACATTCTTCACAGCAAAGTGATGGCTAAAGCCACCTGCAGTGGAGAGAAAATAGTCCAGGAAGGCTCTTTAAGGAACAACTCAATGGTGTCAGGAGAAACCTATACATTATACCATGAAGCCACTGAGGGTCAGACTCCTAGAGTGTCTTCAGGCATTCTTCTCGTGGCCTTTTGTGTAATCTGCCCTTTCTGTGCTTTCTATCTTTATTTCCCCTCCTGTGTGTTATAGATCCTAGTCCCTATGTATCAAGTTGCTATATGCCAAAGGCTACTGTCAAAATATGTTTGAAACTCATCTTTCAGTTCCCTTTTCCCCTGCTCAGCGACATTGTTTTACAATAAATTCCAATGCAGGAATTCAATCTATGAATGGGCATTGGAAAGAAATCTACTGGCTTTAGAAATTGAAAACTTTTGTGTTAATGTGCATTTTCAGGGAAGCAGTCAAGAAATTCTAAATGAGTTTAGTGCCCAGGGAAGATTAAGCATGCCTTACTTCTCTTGAAATCCATTTTCCTTCTCTTCACTTCCCTTTCTTCCTGTCTTTTCCTTTTCCACTCATTTCCTCTATTCTCCCCTCCCTCCCTTCCCCTACATTCTTCTCATTCTTCTTACCATGCCAGTAAAAACAGGAAGGTAACTATCTCTAAGAACTGGTTTGAAGCTCTTGAAATGGTGAAGAGCCTGTGTCTGGTCTGACTAGCAAGGGGAGTAAAATTGTCGTCCATTTCCCTCCCCTCTGTTGTTGGCTACTTTTATGAGGTAAATTGTTCTCTTATTAATCTTGGCTTTCCTTAGCTGGACCCCCAAACATAATTTAAAACAGATGCTAGATAATGGGTTCTATGAAATCTACTTTGATCAGTCTTAACTTAAGGAACCATCATCTATTAAACAGTGTCTTGCAAAGTATTCTCACAAAGAGGAAATGTGAGGGAGATGACCACAAATTTTATCATGTTTGTGTTTGTGAGAAAAGGCTAAAACAGGTACAAATGATCCCAAGAGCTAAGTTGGCCTAGAAGTTCCACTCATTTGAAATTCTCTCTTCAGGTTGTTTCTGTGGTAGACATCTGTGATTATATATACTTCAACTCCTAATAGAGAAACTAAAACTTTTTTTCAAAAACAAAATCACATTTTTACTCAAAACATTTTTTTTTTCTGTTTAATAGATGGCCCCTTAAGCTAAGTTTGGCTCCATGAAAATAGTGTTGTCCTCCTCGAACAGTTACTCTTGGCTCACCTGGTTCACAATACATGATCCTTTACAGTTTCCCTAGTTCCCTCATGAATAGGTGGAACTGGAAAATATGGTAATTCAAGCTCAGAAAGGTAATGACCATATGTTCTCTCTTATGTGTATCCTAGCTGTGTAGGTATAGAACCTGAAACCAGAAAGAGGCCAACAAGAGAAGATACATAGATCTTAAAGAAGGGGTGGGGAACACACATGATTTGAAAGCAGAAAGTGAATACAGTGGTTGAAATGGGTACAAAAAGAGAGGGTGTCAGGGAGATAGGGAGAAGGGCTGGACCCACTATAATTGTGTATGAAAATGCTGTTGAGAAGCCTATTCCTTTGTGTGTCAGTTTAAAAGGACAAATACAGACTACCCCACAACTCCCTGTCTCCCTTGTTCCTTTGTGTAAAGTTATAGCCAGTATTGTGAGTATTCTTTTCCTGAGTATTCAGAAAACTAGGTGTCACACTGAACTTCTAGGGAAATCCAGGGACCCACAGCTTCTCAAAGGTTTTCTTTTGTGATCTTACACATTTAGTAGACTAATTTACTTTCAGACTTTTCCAGAACTGAAAGGTAACAATCTCCATCTGTTCATGAATCTACTCTGCCCATCATTAGCATTAAAGTTATCTACTTGCTTTGTATTGAACAGATTTCTTCATCATTTAGTGTAAACACATTCTGTCACCTTACTGTATTTTGCTTTGAGGTCAGCAAGGCAGCCAAAATCAATACTAATGCTAAGCCATAGACATACTACAAGTCCCTTCCTTCCATGCCCTTCTACTGTCACTCAGCAGTTGCCGAAGGCTTCTCTTGCCTGTCCAGGTCATTATCCACTTCAGCAGCCCATTTCTTCTGGTTCAGAATGTGCCTTCTCACTGTGCTTCTCTCAAAGGAGGATACATTCCTCTTACAGAGACTCATGTTAGAACCAAAGATCCTTTAAAAACTACATGTCAGTGCCTTGGAAAAAGGATTTCACTTAGAGAGAGAGAGAGAGAGAGAGAGAGAGAGAGAGAGAGAGAGAGAGAGAGAGAGAGAGAGAAGAGAACAACAACAACAACAAACAAACAAAACTACCTCAGAAAGCACAGTACTTTCATTTGTACTTTCACAGGAGCACAACACTGGACAGATTTACATCTAGTCCAGCCTCTGATGAGCCTTTGTCACTGGGGACCCCAGGGAAGCCAGTTACATGTTTGTTTTCCTTTATTCTGAGATCCCCATGGGTACTAGTGAATTTCCTAGATGGCTGCAATGTGTCAACACAGAAACAATGCATTTGAGAGCTTGTAAAGAGGAGTTTAATGCTTGCTGCCAGAGAGTGAGAAAGAAGAGCCCCTTTTCTGACTTAGAAAAGTTGTTTTCTCGGTGTTTATCAAATATTATAAGGCCCAAGATCCTAGGAGAGCCTGGCTGTCTTATTTAGACACAGCAATCTTAAATTAGCAGCTCGGAAGCCGAGTCAGGAGGTCTGTTAGTTCTCTTGTAAGGCATAATTAATGAGGAAACTGTGAAGTTTCTTGTGTTGCTTCTAGATATTTAAGGAGTAAAAGACTGGAGTTTCCAGGGGTCTGTGTCACTGAGACTATTATGGATTTTCAGCATTAGACATTGCATTTGTTACTGTCCTGTCATTGTGACAAAAAGGCTCAAGACCTTATAGGGAATACAGGTTTAGTTTGGTTTACGGTTTCAGAGGGTATGCTTCCTGATTGGTCCTGTAGCTTCCATCAGGGTATCATAGTAAGGAGTGTGGAGAGAAAGCTGCTCACTTCATGGCAGCTCTTGCCTTTCTCTCTTTCACCTTTCTTGCATGTCATGGAGAAAGAGCCAGGGTCTCAATGGCCCTTTCAACCCCTACCCCCACCCCGCACACCATGACCTCTCACTAAGGTCCAGCTTTTAAAGTTTCCATCACATCCCAATAGAACCAAAGCATTTGAGAAAATTGAATATGGAGGCCACAAAGGCACTACATCATGTGCTTCGGATTTCATGAGTTTTTAAATTCAACTCATTGCTTGCAATTTTCTTTTCTGAATGTAGCTTAGAACATATGCAATCTGGCATACTCAATTTGTCCTAAAGAATAGTGCCTACTGTGCAAAATTATACCATGTCTATCATCAGTCACTTTACTCTGACTTCATCAAAATCAAATGGTTGGATGTCTAACTACTTCTGTATTTAGAGAAATTACAATGGATGATAAAGGATGGCTTAAATAATTTAGCTGTAGGTAATTTTGGATGATGGGTATGCTATCTGCAAACTCAAATTCTTAAGTTAATTCTGATGGGAAAAGGGTCATCATATGAATCCCAGAGTTAGTGAATTAGAAGTCAAAATTAAAAAAAGTAATGGAGGACCAGAGGTGACTGAGGGACCAGTGGAGGGACCAGGAGGGAGACCAGCGATGTTCCCTCAGGCATGGGCCAGGTTAAGGTCTGCCTGTGGTTTTAATGAGAGCCAGATTACCAAACTCTCTGGAGATGTCATGTGGGGTACCATTCTCTGGTTTTCTCCTGTGTTTCCTTCCAGTGTGTCAAGGATCTTAGGAAGGAATTAAAGAGTTTTTCACAGACAGTAGGAGTAGAGTCCTTACAGTTTTTGTTATCTGGTAACTTTCTGTCGATAGGCCATCTGAGCTTCAGTTCTGTATTTAGTTTTGGGGGGAGTGCTGCTTTAGGATGAAAATGAGGTTAGCATTGGAGGAAGAATGATGTCCTCCAATGAGTGAGAGTCCCTTGTCCTTCTATTAGTCAACAGTTTAAGACAAAACTCGCAGAAATACTCAGCTGCAATGATGTCCTTCCCCCACCAGTAAGCAAAAACTTAAGGAAAATTTATTGTTATATAAAATATTGCCTGGATTCTCATGATGAATTCTGCATATGCAACCAACCAGGAAAGGTACAGACATTTTCATAAATCCTGTAACATAAACAGGGAAACAAATATGAGCAGCTACATATAGGACAGCATAACAAAAGCTGTGCCAAGGATTAGCTGTACAGATCCTTGTAAACAAGGAAGGAAAGCTACTACTCTCTTCAGATGTGGGATTGTAGAAGGCTTCTTGTGGGAAGTGATACAGATACCTCAAATATGAAAAGAACTTGGAGAATGTCCTAGCAAAGAACATGTACAAAGCTTGGGAATTTGTGGGACAGAAATGCTGCTTGACTCAGTAGGACTGAATGACAGCTGGGGTAATGGTTTTGATGACAGAGAAAGGGGCAGTTGCAGAGGTGGGCAGTACTCACACATCTAAGTCTGATTATTGTTAGACAAGGCTGGAGGATTAAGGTGGTCACATGCCATTATATTTATTTTGGAAAGATCTGTCAACTCACTAAGTAGCATGCAACAAGATTTCAAGTTCTCAGCATCTCAACTGACAGGTATCATGGTGCATGTTAGACTTACATAGAGAGTAAATACAAATGGATTTGTATCTTTATTATGCTATTTTATATGATATACCTTCTGGCTAAAAACAACAGAAAATATTTCATAGAATCCATAGAAAATGATACCAAAAAAGTAAATTCCCAGAAGCCAAAAACCAGGTGAAAATCAGGGTACTGAGAGAGATCAGTGGGTTCATAAGGGTAGCTTTCAAGTTGTAGGTGTTTTCCCAATCTAGCTGCCCTGACCTTTTGTTGTCATTTCTCCATGAGGCATAGAAAATGTGATGAAACGTGTAAGGGACTGTCAAATATTGGGTCCTAAAGAGAGAGTCTATGTAAAATGGGAGTCCTAGATCTCTGTACCCTTAGGATGAGCATAACAAAAACTAGACATAATATTAATTGTCTTATGATAGCTTAGATTTCATGCCCTTTTGGGATTTATAGACACAGGGTAGATTAAAGAAGTAGGAGTTTGATGTATTTTTGGAAAGTGAAATAAGCAGATGCAAATTTCTCTCTGGAGGATTCTGTCCTCATCATCCTCAAATAGCTGCATGGATATTCTTAGGAATGTGAGTTCACAGCTCAAATCCCCAAATACACAAGGAAAGAAAACAAGACATTGAGAACCATCAAAAATAATAAATGGCAGTGTCAAGTTCAAAAGCCTTCAGCTATGGGCAGTGCTACAGAACAATGTATTTACTGTGTTGATGGAAAAGACAATCTTTGGGAGATGGCTTGGTGATTGAAAATTTGTACTGTTCCTACAAACAAACTGAGTTTGTTTACCAACACTCACATCTACACACAGCCCATAGCTGCCTGTAACTCTGGGAAATCTGATGCCCTCTTCTGGCCCCTTGGGCACCTGCACTCACATGCACTGATCATTCCTTCATATGCATTTAGGTCAAATGGTAAAAAATATAATAACATAGATTATTTAAAAAAATCAAACAGAGGTAGAGCAAAAAACATAACCAAGCAGATAAAAATGATAGAATTTCTAAAACACAAAATTTTAAACTTTAAAATAAAAAAATAAACGGACAATTTTAACAGGATAGTGGAAACAGTTGGAAACAACTTGTGAAGAAATTAGCAAGTTGAAAGATACAACCTAATAAATTACCCAGAATGCAATGCCATGAGATAGAAACAAAAAATTTGAAAGAGAATTGGAGAGCATAGAAGAGTGTGGGTGTGTAGGACACCTATGTCAGAATTTTGCAAGTAAATATATATTTCAAGAAACAGCAACACTAAACCCACAGAAACCTAATTCATCTACTTAAAGAAATTCAATAACTCACCATTATCAAACTTTAGGACAAAAGACAAAGTGAATAATCTATATCTAGTATGTTAGGATTTGCTGATCAAATCTGTCTATAAACTGTTACTTATAGAGATTTCAATATTACTGTAGTAACTAATTGAGACTAATTTAATCAAATAATACTAGGTACAGTTTGGGTCTACTTCACTCATTCATTTATATTTAAGTATTTTACTTCTCATTGTGTTTCATTTTCAGTGTTTGGCTGTGTAGAGTCAGAATCTTAGAATGAACCTTCAGAATGGAAAACTCCCATGAAGTTGTTCAGCCTCATTCTTACTTTCTTTGCTCTTGAGGTGTGGAAATAAAGACTACAGACTTGGGCATCATAGAGTTACTTCGTGGCTACAAATTTTAGTCTCTTCAACCCCATGTAAGTCTAGAAGACTCATTGGTGGCCAAATTGTAAGACTGATGGAACTCACATCAGATGAAATATTCTCTGATGAATCAGCATTGGTAAAACATAAAATTGGAATAGTTATTTCTACCTAGGAATTTCAAGGGCATAAAAGGAGATTTTTTTGTTTGTTTGTTTAAAGTCACAAAGTACATTTTGATTAGCCACTAAACAGTAACACCAAATGTAAAGACTGGTTGCAGGGCTGGAGAGATGGCTTAACAGTTAAGAGGACTTGTTGATCTTGCAGAAGACTCAGCTCAAACAGCCACATTTGTAATTTCACTTGCAGGGAACAAAATGCCCCCTTTTGACCTCTGCAGGAACAAAGGACATGCACAGTATTTAAATCTACATGCAGACAAAACACTCACATGTGAAAGGAAATGAGTAAATCTAGTAACTAAGACTGCCATTACAATTTCAGGGTATAATTTTTGAGATAAGAAAAAAAGATTTTTTTTTGTTTTATCTCTTCCAAAGGGAATTATGTTTTTAGCAGATACAGCTATGGCCTGTAGTCCCAGCACTCTGGAAGCTGAGGCGGGAATTCAAGGGCAGCTTGATCTATATAATGTTTGGGTTCTAAAACAGCCTGTGCTTCTAAGTGAAATTCTATTCCCCAAACAAACAGATAAGAAAAGAAAAATCAAGGGCAATACCTTATATCTCTATTCAGAATTAAGCAATTGTATGCCCAGTCCAGCTGGTTATGCATGTGCTGTGGTAAAATTATCCTTCTATGTCTGTCTTTATTAATAGTGGACCATATTAATACTTTCACTTTCTTACCCCCTACCCACCTTGTATTTATTTTCTCAGAAGCCTAAAACTGTCCATATTGATATTTGTGTGTTTTTCAGTATATACTGCACATAATAGGTATAATAGCTATACATATTTTCAGAAACGTCTGGAGTATTTTAATTTAATACATTAAACATCTTCACGGTTTCACTTAAGAAAGTGAGTGCTTCTATGCCGTGTGACAAGCAAGACATGCTGCACTGGCGAGACATCACAAAGCTCAGAAGGACCTAGGGACTGTGGGTCTAGTCCAGGTAGCTAAGGAGACCTCCCTGTATGAACTTGAATCAAAGAAAAATCGCTTTACACAATTAGCCCAGTCTTGGCACTTTCCTGCCTGTCAGCGGCTGGGGAAGCAAAGGATTACCTTTCCTGAACTTTCGCACCCACGTGTCCCTATCAAGTCGGTTCTGCTAGATCAAAGAGTAGTAAAGTGACTTCTGCACCAAATGGGTGAGAACCACAGGCAAGTTGGGTCAGGATGAAATTCGTGCCTGCCTGGCTTCTGGGCGGAGCCTGACTGTTTCCGCGGCAGCCTCTAGATGGCACTGCTGCTCTTCCAGACTACGGCGTTCTGCAGCTTTCCTTTTCCTTTTAAATCTCGCCCTCTCCCTGATAGTTCTCAGCTTCGCTGTGTGAGGATTTAAACAACGCTTTGATGCTGTAGGATGTTGGTGTTCACAAGTCAGCTCTATCCTTTTCTTTTTTTCTAAAAAGATAATATAGTGCTTTTTTCAAAGTCAATTAACACTCAGGGCAAATGAAATGGAGAGAGCAAAGGTCGCTGTCTAAAGGGTCGCCTTGAACCCTGCTGGTATTATTCAGGTGTCATCCAGGAATTGCAAATCACTGGGCAAAGAAAGGAAATAATAATTAGTTCATTTTGTTTCCTGATAACTTCCAGTAAGATGGCTTAATATGGCTTTTCTGTTGTATTTCCTAGTGATGTCTGTGGCCTGCTGTGCTCAGAGCTGGTTACTAATTCTGTTTCTTACAGTCTTGTAGGCAGTAAGGATGCTCTAGGGACAAATTATGCACCAGGAAAGGCTGATCAGTAAAATGTCTGGATTTCAATATTTCAAATATATATATTTGTTGAGAAGTGTGGCATAAGAGAAGCAGAGGTGATGGGCAGAAAGACAAACACAAGTCTCCTTTTTTCTTTCTAATATTGCCATCATTGTTTTCAACCACCAGACAATGCTAAATGAGCCAAAGTGGGTGTTGAGGGCAGTGGGTGCTCGGAACATAAAGATTCCCACGTTGGACCTCTTTCTCAGCCTGGCTTCTGAGGCTCTTTGAAGCCATTGCTCAGGAGTTATGTTGACAGATGAATGACTTAGAACATAACAGTATGAAGGTTTAATAACTTTCTTGAATTCCGTTTAGAAAACAAACCCGGGTACCAAAAAACAATATGCAGATATTTAAAAAAATAAGCAATCGCATCACAAATGGGATGATTAACAAATTGACTTTTAGATTTATTTCTGGCAATATGTCTGATTGGACAGGCCAAGTGAGAGCTGCAAATGGCTCACTCCCCACACACTGCCTGCCTTGCAGTTCAGGCTGCAGTCATAGCTCTATCTTTTTATTTTAATGTAGAAAGACCTTCACTTGGTTTTAATAACCTTTTTCCTTCTTGAATAAAGAGTTTCTGTTTGCAATCACACTAGTAGAAAAAGACTTGCTCCAGAAACTCTGGGAGATTATTGCATACCTAGCTACAAAAATAAGGTTTTGAAAGAGCAGAAAAGATGAAATAAATACATAATGAGAAAATTTCTTGTGAGGTGAATTATTATTCCAGATTTCTGAATGGGTCTTTTAAGAAAGCAAATAATAATAATTACATTCCTGCAAAGATGCTTGGCCTGATGAAATAGGCTGGGGTGTTTGCATTTCGCTCTGCTCCCACGCTGTAAGCAGAAATATCGTAAAACCAGGAAAAGAGCCATAGGCACTAGACAGGCCAATGCCTCCTGGCTCGGGTGCTAGGCATATTTCTAACCATGAGTGATGGATGTGGTCATGTGTTCTTGTTCACCTCTGTGGGTCAGAGTGAAGTGTGAGGCTGCAGGTAGATTAGGGGCTGACCGAGGGTTGACTCGAGCTCTGGTGCCTCATCATTAGGGGTGTTTCTGTTGAATGTGGGTGTCATCCAAACCTCCACAGGTTACAGCTGGCAATGGAATAATTGAAATTAATGAAGAAGAGAAGGAGAGGTGAGTTCAAGCCGGTGTCCACAGGTCGGCGTCTGGCACTCAGTTCAACTATTCCCATCAGGATCTTTGACTTCACAAAGCCTTGGCCTTTAGCCTTCTCCACTGCTTCTTTCTCCATCTAATAGGACCAGCTTTCGTCCTTGCTCTAACCCATTAATAATGACAGATTTCTCTGTGTGGATTCAGTTGAAGAATTAGCTGTATTTTGAGAAACAGGTTAAGGATCCGAGCTGGTAAGAGCCCTTAAGAAGTTACAACAGAAGGGGTGCCAGGAGCACAAGTATACTTCTTCCATGACCAGTGGCTCTGGGCCAGGAAGGGATAGTTAACTGACACCAGAGGCTGTTGGTGCTCTTAACCCGTTCCTAGTCTGTTGTCCTGTCTCTGCTGCCATGAAGAATGTCATAGTCTATCCTCTATTTTGTATTCATAGCAGTACGTTGGTTACTTGTGATATAAGATTGTTATCAAAGTAAACCTGGACCTCCCCTTGTAAAAGGATCTGATCCCCTCCTCCCAACAGCTCAGTCTCTGCAGGCATTTCAATTTAAAAATGAATATTGGGGTAGCAGCTCCTGGACCGGACTGTGGGAAGCAACCTACAGATAATACAGAGGCTTCCAGAGAAAAGTCATTTTACTTCACATGAAACGTGTTTTCCTTTTCTTTTTTTCTGACATGTTTACCCATTGCTCACCATTTAAAAACAATGCACCATCTTTATTAAGGAGTCAACTTTCACAGCCTGCATTCTCCTGAAGGAGCCAACATACCTCAGCAAGCTTACAGACAATAGTCACCTAGCAACTGTTTTCTCATACATTAAATGATTCCAAGCTCACACATTTCTCTCTGCGAGAGCTGTGTATTTTACTGTTTCTCTCCTTCATGCAGTGTAAAGAAAGAGCAATCAAGAAAGACACTGCATTTGGCTTAATCATAAGATATCAGTTTTAAGCCCTGACTTTTAATGTCCAAATGTTTTTCAAATGGTGTTCTAGTGGCTTTCTGACCCTTTTGAGTGTTCTGATATTATTTGGGATTAGATTCTATCACAAGGGATGAACATAACCAGGTCTAGTGTGTTAAACAGGAAATGAAGGGGAAATGCTGACAGTCATGTGGCTGGGACAATGGGAGGTCCAGGACCATCTGCCCTCCTTCATTGGCCAATCTCAGCATGTAGTGTTTATTTCTTTGCAGCTATTGGAGGTTCAGGTCTTCACTTCAGGCATCAGAAAGAAGCAAAGAGATGCAAAAGGGAGTGTGCACTCCCTTTAAGGTGGCCTCCCAGGTGTGGCACTAGTTGCTTCCATCCATTTTCTATTAGCCAGAACTTAGTCACAGAATTGCTCTTAGCTTTAATGCAGGTCTTATTTTGTATGTTTGTGTAATAGACTCATCTATAGGGTTTCCATTACTGGAGAAGGAGAGGGGTATGGATGTTTTAGAACATTCAAAAGACACTACTAATGGCTATACATTAAAATTTATGAAAGCTACAGAATTTATATTTCATCTTTTTTTTCTTCCCAGGAGAAGAAATATTTTCTTTTAAAACAACTGACTTAACAGAGATGAAAATGCAAGTGATTCACATTGTAGTTGTTGGGAGGCCTTAGGATTACATAGAGTCTTAGGGCACATTAGCAACATTTGGACACGATTGTGGTGTTTGTTACCCCAAGGAAATTGGAGTATGGCCCAACATAGGGCCAATGAATTTTTGTTAGATGTTGCCTTTAAAGAATATCTGAAAAAGTTAATGTAAGAGATGGTGCAAGGTTGTAGAATATTAACTATTGAAACAAAAGTTACCTAAGTTGCAAAATATACTTTAAAAATAAGCTTTATGCAAATGTAGGTGACATGAATAGTTATACATGTTTAGGATAATGACAATGTAAGTCTTGCTATAGAATGTGACTTGCAAGGCCTTCATCCTCTGTCTGCTTCCTTGATCAATGGCTGATTAAAATTTATGTAGTAAATGGATGTCTACTCCTCATCCACAGATGATTGATTGACCATCTAGGGTGTGTCTAGACATTGACCTTGGCTAGACATTTTCCCCAGAGTATTTCAGTTCCTCCCTAGGTTAGCCTCCAACTCAGACTCATGTAAGAGCCAATGTCACTGTCTCTGGGGGGAGCACTGTGAAATTGATATTAACATGTGCATGGCTTCCTAACATCTGAATGTGTCTCCTTACACACATCTTTATAATTTTGTGTTTGTCTTTGAAGACCACAGTATAAAGAAAGACTTGGAGTCACATATATGTGTGTACAAAATTCTGCTTACCAATTACTGAGAATTCGATCATTATTTAATCTTTATATGATTTTATAAAATTTTCTTTCCTTACTTGAAACACAGGATAAAATAATATTCATATTTAGGTTTGATGTGATGACTGAATGAATGATGATGTAACAATCATGTGTGATATAATCCAAAACCATAAAATATTTGTTTTCATAATTGTACTTTTTACAACAAATTTTAATGATTGATGGCTTTATAGAATTAAATAGTTATGGATAATTAACGACATTACTCTGAGTGCTTTGATTAATTGTGTATGTTGAGTTTTTTATGTGTGAAAAGTCCAGCTACTGTGCCTACCCAATAAGACATGAGATATGTATTAGAATCCAAGGTGGTTCAGTGTGGAAGGGGCAAGAAGATTCATAAGGCGTTGTTTTTAACAAGAAGTGAATAACGTCCATCAAATATATTTATCCATACCATATTCTAGAGCAGAAAAGGACAGTTTTGTACCACTCTGCTCAGGTTCCTGCCACTGAAAGGGAAGAGAAAATGATATCTCATATATCTGGGCTTGAACTTCCATTGTAGGGTAAACTTCTCTATCTTCACTGGAGTCTGCCTGTGTCAGAATCCCAGTCTCAACTCTTTGTAAATCAAGTCCAAAGGGACAGATGGGCCACAGAATGGAAGATTCTGTTCCTGATGAGAACTCTGAGGTAAGTTGCCTGGAGGTCATTAAGAGGTTCATGAACCCTGTCCTCCAAATTGTCAAGTGGTTGTGTTTCTCTGATAGAAACATGTGGGCTTGATTTTGGTGGGTACTGCTTGCTAAGTCCTAGGTCAACAGAGTGCTTAACAGACAGTGGGTCTAAAGGTCAGTGGTGTCAAAGCAGGCAGAGGAGCTCATGTGGATTTGTTGGAATTGCAAAATCTCAGGCCTTATCCAAGACTTTCTGGTTCAGAATTTGAGGTAGAGTTCTGTGGTCATGTTTGAAAATGCTTTCCAGGTTATTCTAAAACAGATGCATTCTGAGAATCACATCTTAGTATATGAGATAAAGTGACCAAAGTGGTTTAAGAGAATGGGCATTGAAAATAATATACCTAAGTTGGACTCCTGCTCTGCCTCTATATAGTGGGTAAAATTGAGTGAATTGGCTTTTTGGTTTTTTCTTTTTATCTGTAAGACAGAGATAATTATAAAATACGCAATAGGATTAAATGAGCTAGTAGGCATGATTTTTTTTTTATAAGACTGGCTGGCATAGAATGTGTTATGTATAAACACTATGTGAACAATGAAGTCATGTTAACAGTCACATAAACAAGTAGGCCTAACAACTTTTTTGTGACAATGTTTATAGTGTTTATTAAGCCCCCCCCTGCTTGTGTACTGAGCATCAAGTCCATGAGAGACATAGTAGCTTCTGGAATAAATCAAGGAAGACAAGGCACATCACCTTCAAAGGACTCTAAATATGGAGTTCTTGACTGCTAACTCCACCTAAGATACCACTGTCTTGAACTGATCTAATATCCATAATTCTAGGCAATTTTCAGTCAATTTCAAAATGTGTTTCTCAATTATTCCCATATACATCAGAAGACACGCCAGGGGACCAGAGTTACAAAGCACAAAGACATTTAACTGCTTGTCTATCTGATTTTAATGTTCTTTAAAAGCTATTTTTTTATAGAAAAACCTGGGCTTTTACATCAAGTGATGATTTGACATTAATGCATATTCCTCTCCAGAAGTAATCAAAGAACCGAGGTTTTCTATCAAAGCACCTGATTGCACTTTAAACTTTATTTTTCTATGGCATTGCATGAGCAGAGAATTCATCTTATGATTTAGGAGCAGTTATGTGCTTTTCTGTGCCTCCCTGCTCTATGTATTGCTAGTAGTAAGCTTGGGCTTAAAGCATGGCAAAGTAATCACAGGAGAGATCCACTGACTGGCATAGAGCACAGTTCATCATTGCAGCTGGGAGTACTGCTACTGCAACAGGTCGTGTTAGTTTATTTTAGACTAAAACATTGGCAAATGTACAGAAAAGACCATAGGATTTCATTTCCTGAACAAAATTTAGTCAAATATTAGAAACTTTGTTCTCATATTGCTTTTAGATGCAAGAGGTACCATATTCCTGTGGGATTCATGCTTTTTTTCTTATTAGGCTCTCAACATCTGTTCCTTGGCAGCTGAAAGAAAATGTGGCTAAAGGTTACAAAAAGAAGAAAGGACGTACAGGTCAACTACAGCTTATATCTTAGCAATTAGAGTGTAGGCCTCAGTGACTTGGCATCCATAGGACTTATCTTTTGAAAAGCAGCAAGAATAAAAAAGGGTTTGGGTTGCACACAGAAACATTCAAGAGGACCACAAATATTGGAGGGAATCCAAGTCTCTTGGACATGTGGACACACACTTGGAAATAAACTAAACCAAGTAGAGAGCAATACTCCAAACCAATGCTGCTTACTAGTTAGGAAATGTACATCATGACCCATAGAAGGCTTCTTTCATCCTATAAGTGAATGGCTCAGTTTTATAATGTTTTGAGATTGTATTAATTCTTAATTACTACCAGTGTCTATACCATTAGGGAAAATGGCACCCTTTTGTCAGCAACAATTAAGAGTGGTGGGCTCCTCAGGAAGGTCTGGGGCCTTGTGGGTACTTCCTCCATCCATGATGAGTAGTAGGGAGGATCAATTGCACCACTTTTTCTAAATATAAATAGTCTGTGAAAAACCCAAGCATTTACTCCAGCTCTTCTTTACTAAATTAAATGCCATACATGAAAATCGGACATTTTTATTCCTTTTCTTTTTCATCCTCTCTAATCTTACTTGAACCATGGTGAATATTGTAATGGGAGACAACATATGAAAACAACACATTTGTTTTTGTGGAGAAGGAATTTCTTTCAGCTGCATGTATCAAAGCCTTCTAGAAATGAACCATTGTTATATAGGATGGGAGATTAGTTCTTGGATTTTGTGTGACTCGAAGCAGACATATCTGCTTAGCCATGGCTGATCTATCTTTCTGGCAAATGTAGACAACTGAAACCTTACTTTTAAAATTTCTTTGCAAATGAAAGAGAAAAATTGCAGGTGAGATTCCCTAATGTTTGATGGGAAGCCCAGTTACCTCTATGTGGTTTGTAGCTTTGAGGAGTAACCATGCAAGCTCTTTGGTTAAGGCAGGCTTTGATTTTTACTAGTTCATTATAGCTATAACACACAGTGTAGATGCAGTGGTAACAGCCCAATGTTACCAACCAAAACTGAAATCTCCTCTTCATTCCCTTCCTGTTTGTCAAGTGCAGAGGGTAGAGGGTGATGGGAGATGTTATTCTGTAAAATTTCTCATACTGGTTAATGAATAAAGCACTGTGGCCAATGGGAAAGCAAGATAGGTGGGACTAGGAGACAAGGAGGAATGAGGAAGTAGTTAGGAGGAGTCAACATGTAGAGCCTAGAGGAACGCACTCGGAAAAGATGACTATGTGGAAATACTTAGATAAGTAGAAACAGGTTAATAAGACAGAGCTAGCCCATAAACAATAATAGTAACTGGCCAACAGGATTGTATCAAATACAGAGTTCCAGCGTGTTATTGGGGCTCGTGTGGTGGTGGGACCGTGCAGCCGGCAGGGAGGAACAAAGACTGGGACCAGACCAGTGGGGGGGAGTACTTATATCAAGAGGGTAAGGGTTTAGCTCTACAGCAGTGCCCACCCTAACCAGTGCCACCCTCACCACCTTCTGCTAGCTGCTGTTCAGAGCTACTACCCATCAAGAAAGCAGTACTCACTTATGGGCCAGGTGCTCAACTTGATCTTCTAGTGATTTATAAAACCTGATAGACATTTATTTTTATCTCCTTTTTTCTCCCTCCCTTCTTTTTTTTCTTTGGGATTTTGGAACAAGGTTATTCTGTATAGGCCGTGCTGTCCCAAATTCGTTTGTGTCTAAGCCTCTAGAGTTCTAATCTATAGAACTATGTTAACTTATGATTGTTGAAACTCCAGTTTTCTTTATGATGGTTAATGTCAAGCTGACTAAATTTGGAATTAAGTAGAAGAGCCCCTGGGTGTATCTGTAAAGCTGTTTCTAGGAAGGTAAACTGAGGAGAGAAGATCTAGCTTCTGTATTGATAGCACCATACCATGGCCTGAGATTCTTTTTATTTTATTTTTTTTGTTCTTCTTTTATAATTACATCCCAACTGCAGTTTCTCCTCTCTCCACTCTTCCTAGTCCCCCCCCAACCTCTGTTTCTCTAAAATCCACTCCTCCTTTGTTTTCTCTCAAAAAATGTTCAGACCTCCCAGGAATATCAATGGAACATGAAATGAAAAGCTACAAGACTGGGCACAAACCCGCCTATCAGGGATGGATGAGGCAATCCCTGGTATTGACTAAAAAAGAGAAGAAGGCTCACTATTATTTATAAATCCATCTTCTTCCTGACTGTGGAACACTGTGACCAGTTGCCTCTAGTTACTATAACCATGACCATGCCTTCCCCACCACAATGGACTGTGCTATCAAACTGTGAGCCAAAGAATTACTTTCTTTCTTAAGTTGCTTTTGTCAAATGATTTCTTATAACAACATGAGACAATTACCCACTTTTAATGACTTATTCCAAAAGCCACCTTCCCTTGGTAAGTTACCCATCTCCCATGATGATTTGTTATTTATATCTTCTTGACTTTGTCATCATTTGAATGCACTTCACCCTTCCATTTTTCTTCAGTAGATGGTGCTTGATGGGGAGCTTAGGTCTTAGTCTTATTTCCTGTGGTCTGTGATGCAGTGCTAGCATTATGACATTATGACATTAAACAGTATGACATTAAACCCATCTTCACATAACCATGAACACAGGCTTTGCTTATGTCTTTGGTAAGTACAATGACAGATTGTAAATCACAACTCTAAAAATTATCTTCTAATTGTATATTATGAGTGGTAAAAAGGTAACTAGTCTTGAAGGATCAATGAAGAGTATTTGAATGAAAGATCATAAATCCTATATGTGTTTGCAGAATAGAATCATAGAATCATTGTTGTGAGGGATGAGTACAATTTGGGATGCTAACAGTGTTCTTGAAAACTTCCAGAAGAAAATACAAGCTGGACAACAAAGGGTAGATAGGGATTCAAATATCCTATTTAATAATATCCCAGTAATAAGATACTTGGTTGGATGAGCAGGGCTTGGGAATAAGTTCAGCAAAGGTCTATTATGTCACTCAGAGGCCCTTGAGAAATAGCTAGGCAGGAAAAGTTCACTGGTGTTTGTGTGTAGGATGTGGGGATGGATAGGAAGAGGCGAGGGAGGCTTGGTAAGGCTGGCCATGTCACTGTGCTCAAGTACCACAGTCTGTCCAACACAGGCAGGGCAGTTTTCTGTGTGAAGAATAACAATTGCTTGTACTTACACAAAGGGAAGGCTTATCAAGGAGCTATTGTTTTGTATACAAAAAACTTTCCTGTAAGGACAGTGTAATTCTAGTGAGTGCCAAATCTTTGTCAATATTTTTCAGACTTATTCAGAAACACACCTAGAGAGCAATGCATGACACATCAGTATCCAGCTACATTATGAAACCAGCAAGTGTCTGGCTTGTTAGGGAGAGTCCTGAACATAAGCTTTTGTACTGTTCCATTTGAATTTTGAGGCTTTTTCAGAGTTCTAACCTTCAATGATCCCCAACATGAATATTTAAGCTTCCCGGAGGTATACAGGGCAGTATATAAATTTAGAAAGGAACTTACAGCTTTCTTAAGGAGCAATGACTTCTTAACTTCATGTAATATATGAGATTCACAAGGCCCACTCAGCCATATGTTTTGCATGATTTCAGGCCATATCCATTTTTTCCAGGACAAGAGGCATATAGTGTATACATATGTGTGCAGAGGTATGTGTCTGAGTGAGTGATGAGAGCATGCAACACACACACACACACACACACACACACACACACACACACACACACACACACACACAGTTTAGGTCATCTTCTTTCTATCAAAGCTTGATCTTGTACAGCTAGATATTTAGCAGATACATTCACTTTAAAGTTATTCTTTTTGAAAGAAAAACCTTTTCCAATCTATTTGTTCCTTCCTTCCTTCCTTCCTTCCTTCCTTCCTTCCTTCCTTCCTTCCTTCCTTTCCTTCCTTCCTTCCTTCCTTCCTTCCTTCCTTCCTTCCTTCCTTTCTTTTTTTCATAAGAAAAGGCAGCTTTGGATGACTAGAGTAGGGTTCCAAAGCCAGTACCTCTATGTGCCTGTTCTTGGAAGGAGGGCTGGTTTTCGGTTTCATGTGGCACATAAGTACTTTAATTAGAAGGTAATTATATTAGTTACTTCCCTTGTTGTGACGCTATAACTGACAAGAACTATCCAAACAGGGTTGACTTTGTCTCATGGTTTGAGTAGAGATGTTATCTACCTTCAGGAAGAGAAGGTATGGTGATAGGCATGAGTCAGCTGCTCACACTGTAACTTCAAGTAGAAAGCACAGAGAGAGGAATGCTGGTTCTCAGCTCAATTTACCCAGTCTAGGACCTCAGCCCATCATGGATGCCACCCACATTGCAAACTCCATCACAGACACACCAGAGGTGGTTTTGCTAGGTGATTTCAAATCCAGTTAACAATGGTGAGTAACCACCATGGTTCTTGAAATGGTTGCTGTTTAGAATGATAAGGTTACACCTTGGGTGATAGCACCCAAGGGTTGTGTTTGGAATTGTGTCCTCTCCTAGCACCCAAAATATGACCTAACTTGGAAATAGACTCTTGCATCATTGTGTTTAGATTTGATTCAATGACAGGTCGGGGTATTAAGTGATAAGGCCCAATCAAGGACACATAGGAAGATGACAATCATGGAAAGACATATGGAAGAAATGCAGAGGTGGAGACAGGAAGATGCTCCTATAAGCCAAGGAATGCTAAGCCAACACTAGCACGATTTTCCTCAGGTCCTTGAGCCTTGCAAACATCTTGATTTTGGATGTTGTGCCTGCAGAATTTTGGGAATACAAACCTGTTTTAAACAATTTGCATTTGTGGGGCTTTGTTGATGTACCCCTAGAAACTTAACACAGAAATTAATGGGGCTCAAAATATGAAAGTAGATGAACACCAAACATCAAAACCAACAATTATTTTATCAACAACAATTATGAAGAGCTCAGGCAACTTTTCCTGTCAGGAAACATGTGCAATGTTGCTGATTGATTCTGCCATGGTGTAGGGTCTAAAAGGGTCTCACCAAATTAATTTTTGCTGGCATTTATTGAACATCTGCTAAGTGTTCTGGATCTTATGATAGGGATATTTTAATGTATTTTTATTTTAGTGTTCATTCCTCTTTGTTGAGAGGTTATCTACTATCTATATGTCTTTTATAGATGAGGATTTTAAAACACAGAGAAGTGGAATGACATGTCTAAGGTTACAGAGCTGAGAGAGTTGTGTCTTTGTCTCAATTTGCTTCCAAAGCCTATACACCCACTAGTTTTCATTTTGTGTTTATACAATCTTGAAGGCTATCAGTCATCCTTTCCTATGACCTAAAAATAGAAAGAAGTTATTGAGTGATGTTGAAGTCTCTCATAATGAGGGTATTGTGTGTATATATCCTATAGCTTATTAATTAATCCCCACAACAGCTATTCAAGGTACCTTCATGTAACTTATGAGCAAAGAAACCAGAGTCAAAGGAAGAAGTTTGACCTCTGTAATTAGGTTTATAATGGCTGTCACAGTTTTGAATTTGACACTAACCCTTACCATTTGTTCAGCACTTATTACATGCTAGTTGCACACTCTCTTTGATCTGAACAGTGTCCCTATAGGGAAAGTGTAATTTGGGAGTCATAAGAATGATGTGGCAGAAAGGAAAATAAAATCTTGGCAATAAAATCATTGTCTGCACTGATGCAAGACAGGCTGGCAATGCGCTACTGCACCAGTGCAAGGCAGGCTGGTGAGAGGCTACTGCATATAGGAAAGAGAAGCAGCAACTCACAGGTGAACAGGATACAAACACAGATGTTATACTGAAATGGCTTTGACTCTGCTAGAGGGTGTGAACTGAGATAAGGACTTGGTATAGTATCATGTTGTCTGCTTACAAATGTGGGAATCTTGCTAAAAGCAGGAGAAAGGCATCTTTGGGAAGGAAGCATCACATACGAGGTTAAGAAATTTTTTGGCTATAAAGATGTTTCCATGAATACATCTGAATGTTTGATCCTAAAACCATTGCTTTTCATATAATTTTTCTTCATGTAGATGGTGCATTCTTTGGTCATATCTCTCAGTGGTTGTAGATTTTCCCAGTATTCAGATTCATATTGATTTAAATCACTTTGAAGTCTTCACATTTGTGCCTATTGAAGAGGTATTGATGAATGCATATCTTTTATTTTACAAGAAATCCAAAGCTTGGAGATGCCCAGAGTCTTGTGTTGGGTAAGTGGAAAATACACAACAGAGTTCATGTTTGAGGCCAGGTGAACTGGTGTTTAAAATACACATTGTATAGTAACACATTGTCTTACATGTAGAGCATCCTTGAGCAGTGTTGACTCCAGCAATTTCTTCTGTTATTGAAACTTTATGGGGTGCTGCCTTAAGATTATTGTGCTGTGAAGTATTAAACCTTGACAACTATAGTTGAGAACTACTTTTGATAATCTTGGCACTTCACTTGATGTTAAAATAATAAATCATGTTTTCTTTTCCACTCCCATTCTACTGGTCTTTAAATGGTTGGAGTTTTTCTAAATGTTATTCAGGTTTCTACCCCCCTTTTTTTCTGTGCATAAAAATTTTGGTGAAAAATTATTAAAACATTTTTAATTTGCAAAACTTGTGGCATTTCACTAATGCCGGTGGAAATTGTGTATGGCCTGTGTCTGTGTCTGGGACTGCTTCCAACATCCCAGTGCTCCTAGGTCACCTTCAGCATATAACCCTTCAGCAGATAACAGTGAACAGATAAAGTGTGTATAAAGACATAACTTTAAAAATTATAAGCAGGTTGCACAATACAATAATTTCACCACCACTTCTTGTGCTACCTCACCCTCTACCAAATTTCACCCACAAAGGACATGCATGAAAATTAAAAGCCCATATCCCAACATGAAATTCATGCTCTGGCATGAGGAACGCCATCTCAGCTACATCCTAATGCCTGGTGAAACCTCTTATTCTGACTCTCAAAATGTCTACAAAGCACACTGATTCGAGAATGAGGTGAGTTGACATCTGAGATGCCTTTAACTACATCCTTCTGTGGATCTATTATCCAAGGCATAGATATTTTCAGGATCCTGGTGCCTTTCCTCCTATTGTTGCTTCAGATTGAGGTGTCCTAAGCCCATCCTATACCCATTACTGCCATTATGACTGTGTCTTTCATGTATCACTTCAAATACAGTTCACACACACACACACACACACACACACACACACACACACACACACACACACTAGTCTATCTATTTCCTCTTGGTTTTCTTTGTCAGTTTTTCTTGATGCTATTTGAGCACCAATTTTATTCTATTTGAAAGGCCTCAATGACACAGTGTACTGTACTCATTTAAGCTCACCAGAATCCAACTGCAGATCTTCCAAATGTAGAGAAAGGGGAAGAGAGATGTTGTTCCCACAGCTGGAATGGGTCCCCTGGAGTTTCTTGTGGCATTGGTCCTTGTGAGGCTTTTAAAGTACAGCCTGACGCTACTCAATTTTCACATTACTTGCTGACTTTAGAATCCATTCTCCCAGCAAGACACTAGTCTTGGTTAATTAGCTGTTTGCATGTGGCTGTGTGACCTGCATTTAACTACTTGCACAAAAAATGCCTTTTGAGCATCCTATTCCTTCACTTCTTCCTGGTTATTTGAGAAAGGAAATAACTGCTAAGGACAATTTGTGTTTAAGGCTCTTGCATCCAAAGCCAGTTTTCTGGATTAGGATCTCATTGGGTCCCTCCTTGTGTAGCATGACACAAACTAGGGCATCTCCTTCTGAAGCTCACTGACCTTACTCTCAGGTCAGTTGTTTCTTTTCATTGTCAAAAGTTCCCTTTTAGATGATTATGCATATAACAGGTGATGTTTGGGTTCTATAACACTGACTGTCAACTTGATAGGTGCTAGAGCCACCTAGGAAATGAGACCCTGGGCCTGCCTGTGAAGAATGATCTAGATTAGGTCAACTGGGGTGGAAAGACTCACACTTAATGTGGCTGACATTTTCATGGGGCAGGGTTCTAGATTACATAAAAAGTGTGAAACTAAGGGAAAGTCAGTATTTCCTTCTCCGAGTCTGTTTCCTGCATTTGAACAACTGCCTTGTGTGCCTACTGCCATGTCTTCTTCTTTAATATGGATTGTAAACTGGAACAGTGAGCTGCAATAGATCCTTCCTTTCTAACTAGTATGGAGTACTGCTGCCAGGTATTTTGTCCCAGTAACATGAGAAGTATCTAACAATAGTTCCTATAACGTCCTGCTTTTTCTAAACTTGTAGTAATTGAGAAATATTTACTTGAAAGCTATTTCTGAAGCACAAGAGTAAAAAAGCAGTATGAAAGCACATAGTATGATTCTAGTAAGATTACCCACATTTATTCTTCCTTTGTTTGCATGCAGTGCCAAGTGTTCAAGTCATAGTCTAGAAATTGTTTACCCATGGGTAGCGTTGTTGCTAAATTAACAACAAACATACTTTCACTATAGAAATAATAGCTTCCAAACCTTTGAATGTTGTGCTACACTCATTTTATTAGAGTAGTACATCATTGATAGATGTCAAAAATTGTCATTATTTACACACACACACACACACACACACACACACACACACACAGAGGTGAAAAGAGAGAGAGAGGTGTATCTCAGTCTATAGATATATACATTTATAAAGGTTTTAAAAGGAATGTTTCTTGCTTCTTGTGCAAGAACCCTCATGTCCTATAAAAATGTCTGCAAACAGATGCTGCATTCAAGTCATTTTAAATATAGGGATAAGAAAATAACATCTTTCATGGTTTTATAAAGCTCAGCTTTCAAAGGAGTTAAAACAATAGGATTGAGGAGATAGCTCAGTCAGAAGTCTGTCATGAAAGCTTGAGGAGATGCATTAGATTTGTAGACTCTATGTAAAAAAGCCAGCTTTGGAGTGTGTGCTTGTAATCCCAGTGCTGGCAAGTTGCAGACAAGCAGCTTCCTGGGGCAAATGAAAAACAAGGTAAATGGTAGGTATGATAAGTGATACATGAAGTTGAACCCTGGCTTCCACACATGTTAACATATGGAAATGCACCTTTACACACATGTGCATTTCATACATAAGTGCACATGCATATGAGCGTGCACACACACACACATCTCAAAAGCAAAGAATAGAAGATGTCAAAATTAAGATTCCTTATACTACATGAAATGCTAATTGGTTAAGACTGGTCGAAAAGCTCATTTTTTTTGAATAACCAACAGATGATACAATAGCTTATAATAACATGAAGCTTCATATGAAATGTAGAGGCTTTTAAGTTTCTCATTAGTCCTGATTAGTGGTGAATATTAGCTGTAGGAAACAGTGACCCATATCAAGGTAAACACTCCTTACCTTACCTGCCCTTATTTGCGTCCCTTCCAGTGGAGGTCAAGGCCATTGAAAATGCAATCCCATTCCTTAGACTCTGAGAAACATGGCATTACTTTCCCCACCTTGAGAGAGAACTCTTGTCAATCAACAAGTTTATTTTGCAGGTCCTGGAGGGGAGGAATAACACATTAAAATTTCCTCTCTCTTATTCTTGGTAATACTTCATCTCAAGTGCCCATTAGCCAACCCACTCAATAACTCCATCTGAATAACGATGAAGGTATACTCCCAGAAGTCCAAGGCATCTGCATCAACCAGACACTGCAGTCTGTTGACAAGAATGTGTCCCTGATCTTTGCCTATAAATGAGTCACTGTCGAACCTGCTGCTTACAATCCACAGAAAGCACATAGGCCCCCTTATGTGAGCACTTGATTTCTGTTGGGGTGCTGTTTGGGAAGGCTGATGGAGTGAGTGAGTCACTGGGGGCTGTACCCACTTCTTATTAGCTCTCTGTTTTATTAATAGTTACTCAATATGGCCAGCAGACCTCTGATTCTTAATGCAGTATTTTATCGACCATGATGGACAGGGTCCTTTTGAATTTCAGCTCCAAATAAACCCTTCCTCCTTTTAGGTTGCTTCTTGTCAAGTGTTTTGTCATAGTGATGAGAAAAAAGAATAGTACGCCATCCCTAGGGTGGATCAGAGGAAATTCCCTTGTCTTCCGGGTCTTGCCACGTCACCTATAACACCTCAAGTCAGCCAGATGTATCTCTTTCGGTAGTGATGCATGTGATATTCACCCAGGGATTCAGATCTTAATTTTTTTCTGTTCCATTTTCATGTCATGCTAAAAATTTCTGGGGAATGTATAGTGTCAGCCTCTTTTCAGATTCATCATTTCAATATTTTCATCTGCTACCACTGTTTAATTAGGAGCAGTTCCTTTGGTAGGCTCCTTTTGTATAATTTTAATGAAACTGAAGAGCATGAAATGCAGTTTCCCTGCTTTTAAATGAAGCTACTTTTATAGAAATAAGATGAGAAATGGAGAAATTGTTGAAGTCACAGTGCATGAAATTAAGGGAGCCCAGACTGTATTGGCAATAGTGTTTTATTTTTTTCTCCTGAAGTTGATGTTTTCTAGGACCCAGGTTGTATTGCTAACATACCATTTTCATTTATTTATTTATTTATTTATTTATTTATTTATTTATTTATTTATTTAAGGTCATAGAATTCTGACAGACATGCCCTTAAGGATTCAATTTCTTGTTGTTTAGGAAAATTGTGGGAAGCAAACTACATATGATAGAGAACTATTTTCAAACAGAAGCACAAATTAATGATGACACCTTGCTATGAGGCAAAGTCTGGAATTCTGTGTTATGTGAGATGCAGTGTGTAGAACCGAAATGAAACAATTATGGAGGAACTGAAGCATCTTATTCTGTGATCATAAGCCAGGTACCGAGGGTCCCTCTAAGCCAAGAAGGCTTTTTCACATGGGCATTCTGCCCACCATCAAGCTTTCTCTCATAGTACTCTCTTTCTACAAATATAGAAAAGAGGGTGGGTGTAGCATATCTTTTTCTTACATTTAATACACACACTAACAACTTGGGAAATTTAAGTAACAAATTCATTAATTTAAATAATCCAATTCATTATGTCACTTTACACTTTTGATTAACTTTATTATTTGTGGAGGTGGGCTTTTGCGGTTGGCTTTAATTGGTAGCTGCAAAAAAATTATGAAAATCATATGTGAGATTTTCTACTGCCTTGGAAGAGGTGATGAGTGTTCTCTGCCTGAATGAAAGCAGCAGTAAGGTCCCCACATTAAAAAAAGAAAAAAATATATAGCTTTAAATTTACTTCTTCTTTTATTATGTGTGTGAGAGGACATGCTCTTGCCTTCCACCGTGTGGGTTCTAGGGAATGAGCTCAGGTCATCAGTTAAGTGCTTTACCTGCTGTGCCATCTTGATGCACAAGCACTGCATAGCTAAATATAGAACTTTTAAGATTAGCAGTGTTGCTTTCAGATAACTGGGTCAGATCAGGGGGCATTAGGACATGAACTCCAATCACACCAACCCATTCATGCCCTAGCCTGGACTCTAGGAAAGAAAAATGGGGGAGAAAAGAAAGAGAAATCCCTTTGGTTATCGTTTTTGTCATCTGGTTGCCTCCTTTTCTTTCTGGATAGTTGAACATCGCCAGCCTCTACCTCATCTATGTGGTACAGGGGGATCCAGGAGCTGAAGCTGAGGAGGTGTGAGGCCAAACTTCCCTTCTTTTAGAGGACTGAGACATGGAAAGATTCTGTAGGGAAAACTTGCAGGCTCTCAGAAACACTTTCTAACTGTCTACATGGACATAACCTTCAAATGGTAATTCATGATTGGTCACAATGAACCACCACCCCAGTAGTTACTTAAGAGCTTGGCTTCTCTTTCCTTTCATTCTTGGGCTCCATTACTTCCCCCAAACAGCCATGCCTGGAGGAACACATGTGTGCATTAGTGTCCTAATCCCCTCCACTCACAGATGATGAGTAATCATGGAAGAGGTGACTAGGTCTGTCTGTCAGTCAAGAGCCTGCAGCCACAAGGGCCTGGCTTCAAAGTGTGTGCTGCTGATGCATGTATGGACTTAACTGCAGTGTGAGAGCAATCTTCTGCTGGAAACCATTTGAATAAGTTAGTGTGAACTAAAAGGCAAGAGACTTGCTAAATTTTTTGAAAGAAATGTAATTGAAAGTAGTGATTGGGGAAAAAAAAATCTGTGTCCAAAAAAAAAAAAAAAAAATCAGTAAAATCAGCCTCCATTTCATTCCTCCAATCGTGTTTAATCTCTTCTTTGAAATTTTCTTCTGAGTTTAGGGTAAGTTCATTGAAGAAACCCCTCTTAAAATCAAGCATATAAAACAAATGCTGACTCTTCTCTCCCACAACTGGAAAACTACTGCTTTTTTTTCCTCATTAATAATACATTATAAATATCCCCAGAGCTCTGTGGCAGAGCATGTGTGGGGTTGTGGTTTAATCTCCACATTGTGAGAAAACCAAAAAAAAAAAAAAACAAAAAAACAAAGCAGTTTTTGGAAAAGGGAATAATAGCAACAGAGAGTGAGGTCAGTGTCACAAAACTCACCATTGTTTCTTAGTTATTGTTGGAAATGATTTTTAAAAGTACAAAATAAAAGTTGTATTTAGTTATTCTCCTGGCATGATTGAGTTTTATTACAGTTTGTCTTGATGAGTTTTCTGTTTTTACATTTCTAAATGTTCTTATACTACTATATGTTGAGAATATTCCCCTCACATCTGTTCTCATTTTCACCCCGTTCTCTTTGTCCCCAAGATAGTTTCAATTCTTCTATGCCATACATACATACAAATGACTTTGTGAATCTATATAAAAGCTCAGAATTAAACATGAGAGAAAACATGTACCGTTTGCCTAAGACAGGCTTAATTCACTTAATATGATTACCTTCAGTTATATTCAGGTTCCTGTGAATGACATGACAGTCTTTTATATAGATGAAAAACTTTCCATTGTGTGTGTATCCTTCTTATGTCTTTTCCCTATCTTTTCAAGAGGTAGCCATATAAGCAGAGATAGTGCTGAGGGCCCTGGCAAAAGCTCTCTGGTTACCTAGGAGGAAGTGAAGGAGGCAAGACTGAGTAAAGGAAGAGTCACATGGTGACAGGCAATCCCTGTCAGGAGTGGTCCTGCAGAGTGGCTACACTACAGCCAGGTCAGCTTTGAGAATAGTTGAAAAAATATTGGAAAAAAACTGAAAACAAAACAATCCTCATCCTCAGTGTTTCCTGACATCATGTATATTTAAATGCTCCTATTGTGGCTGCCTTTTGACTACTTTACTAAACAGTCATGAAGACATCCAAATAATGGGTTCTTGTGACGGGTAGGTCCATGTTGACTAGGGGACCTTAGTAATGTATGTGGGGTTTACTAGACTCTCTTTCATTTAAAGAAATCATATATATATATATATATATATATATATATATATATATATGTATATATGTATACATATATAACATGCAGAGATTCTGTATTTGATATAATTCTGTTGGCCAGTTACTATCATTGCTTATCGGCTAGCTCTGTCTTAATGATTAACCCATTTCTACTTATCTAAGTATTTCCACATGGTCATCTTATCAGAGAGCGGTGGGCTGGCATTTGCTCTCTTTTGGCTCTCCATGCTGACTCCTCCTAACCACTTCCTCTTTCCTCCTTGTTTCCTAGCCCCTCCTATCTTCCTTTTCTATTGGCCAACAGTGCTTTATTCATTAACCAATACAAGAAATATATATTTACAGAATGACATATATATTTACAGAATGAAATCTCCCGTCATATATATATATATATATATATATTACACACACACACACACACACACACACACACACACACACACACACATATCCCACCCACTACACTGGATATCCTATAATAAATAGTTCCAAATTTCAGCTCAGTGAAAGTAAATCACCCAGCAAGAGAAAGTCATTTACATTCCAGGATACCCCCAACAACCTTCTCTGATTTGGCAGTCTCAGCTCTGAACCAACAACAACATCTGCTGGCAATTTATTCTCTATTATCTTCTACCTACGACTTAACCTGCTGGATCAAACAATTCTGTATTCACAGCTCCCTATCCACCTGTAAGTCAGAGTGCTCACTTGTCAAAATTTAAATGTAGCTTTAGAAATTTTTTCATTGAAATGTCTTTATAAAAGTTTCAAATAGATAATAGTATCATTTATTCTAAACCACCCCTGCCTTCAGTCAATTTATAATTTATTTCACTATGACTTTGGCTTGATTGACTTGCTGAAGGCTTAGGGAAGGCAGATAGAATAAAAGGAGTGTTGCAAGGAAAAAAAAGAAGGAATGCTGAGTGATAGTGTATGTTCATGGCATTTTAATTTTCCAGGAACTCCTGGAGATTGCTGACCTCGGAGCATCCTTTTTCTCTTCTCTGTGTGTAAAGATTGTGCCATTTTTCAGTCTGGGACTATCTCTTCACTTGTTCACAGAGGAACTAAAGATAATGGCATAGCCTGTCCTGTTTTTGTCTTTAGGCTAGGAATAAACTGAGTGTTTGGAATATGGGAGATGTACTGTGAACACACACTATTTATTAAGTGGGATTGTAAAATGGTGGCAATTAAAGGGTCAGGATGGGGCTGGGTCACCTGGAAGGTGAGAGCCACATATGCATTCACAGTCTTTGTAGGGAAAGTTTTCCCCACCCTTTAGTGATGTGGAGTCAGCAAGCACTAAATCTAATTTTTCACCTGTTGACTTCTTTAGTTGGTCACTTGCAAATGAGTTCCTTTGTTTTGTAGACTGCCCTCCTGGGACTGTCCTACATTAGATAAGTAAATCTCAGATCCCTAAGAACAGGTGGAGAAAGAGAATGTATGTTAATTATGGCAAAGGCTAGGCTGTTACAGCAAAGGGGAGCAGAAATAAAATGGTTTAAGACAACTTGTTCTTTTAGCCCCTGCATGGCAGGGAGTCAGGGAGGTGTTTTCCTCAACAGTGATGATGACCAATGGAACCCAAACTGGGACCTTGAATTCTAACAGGGTCATGTTAGAATGTTTTACTGCATGGGAGGGGGACTATCAGTTCAAAAAGCTTCTTTAGAGCAAAGCAACAATGGCATTTTAAAATGCAAAATTACTAACTTCTCCATGCTGGGGTTTTTCTGGTTTGAACTTGTAGTAGACTTGTGTGTACTGCACTGTTACAGCCTCTCTGAGTTACTGTGAGTATCAGCCCTGTTGTGTGTGGAAGGTTCTGTGTCCTACCCCTAGCCAAAAAGATATTTGCAATCGATACCTGACAGGAAAGAGGAAATTAATTTTTCTTCAGTGGAGTGACACTGGACATATCAGCTACATTGGAGGGCAGGTCTCATGCCCAATTGGCTACTACAGAATTGACCTCATGATTTTTGTATGAGCTTTTATTTTAGTATTTATCTCTTCTTGTTTTTGTTTGTCCTTTGTTTTTGTTTTATGCTTTGTGGTTTTTGTGTGTGTGTGAGAGATACATAGAAAGAGGTAACATACAGTTGGTGGGTAAAGATGTGGGAAAGATCTGGGAAAGATTGGGGACAGGAAAAATTTTTGAGCAATACTTACATAAAATTTCTAAAATAAAAAATTAAAACCAATTACTTCTAACTCACTTTCCACTGGAATCTAGAAAATGTCATTTCATGCATAACCGTGAAATCTGAGAGGGCAGATGTTGGGGACAACTATCTATCTGACATTCCGTCTGCCCAACTATCCACACACCTCTTACTCTTACCTTCTTCTTTGTGCATTTCAAGGAATGCACAACTCAGAGCCCCCATGCCTTGCTCCATGAATTTCATCCATGAGGAGAATGGACAGTGATTCTCTATGGCATGTTTGCCACAACTTATTCAGAGTCTGGTGACTAGAAAATGGTAGAGAAGTTATTAGTATGCTTATAGACAACAGCAAGAAACAAGCAAATCAATAGCCACCACTTTCCCTATAATACACAACTTCTCATTCACAGAAGAGAGAAAGTGGACACATGGCAGCTGGCAACTGTTACCAAGGCTACTGCAGCAGGAAATAGTGTATACTTAGTGCAGCAGGAGCTTTTGGAAAAGCATCAGTTGTTGGGTTTTCTCTATCAGATTCAGGTTGAGGAAAGTACAGGTTTTGCAGTCTACTTTGAATCTACATCTGCCTGAAGCAGGCCTGGGAACTACTTGAAATCTGCTATACTTCTGATTTTGTAGGTAATGCAATTTCCTAAGAAATGACCCTTGGTCTACCTCTCTGTTTATAAAGAGATTGGATATCAATAAGTAGACTGCTGTTAAAATATTGCAAGAAAAATGTGCATTGAACTTATAGCTCCAAGTCTGCTTCTAGACTGGCAATTTTTGTCTGAATCTGCTTAAGAGTAGTAAGGAACAATGACCCTCAAATGTGCCCTCCACTGTGTTTCCCACTGTGTCCTCCAGAGCCACAATTCCTTGGTGAGAGCTCCATGGCATATTGAAGAGTACTGAGGTTTACCAGACATTATCTATTTCCTGGGCACCACTTGGTTTCTGAAACCAGTTTGAAACATGTTTTAAGTTTAATTGTATTATCTCACTTCTAGGCATTAATTACTGTATTACTACTATACTTTGATATTTTTCTTGAAATTATTCCGATGTCATGGTTAATTTCTTAGCCAAGCCAATTTAATGTCATACTGCTATAGAAAATATATTTTTAAAATAAAACAATCTATGTGAGAGATGTGAGGTATATTTGTTTGGAAAATCAAAGCCCCAAGTAGAGTTCTTCGCACAAGGACATTGATGGATTTAGATTTCTTCAGTCTGTCCTTCTAACCTTCATTAATGCCTTTTTCTAATGGAAGAGGAGACTGTTTCAGGGAAATAATAGTGGTCTATCACAGCTCCTTAGCAAGCAGGTCTGAATGTTTCAAGTATGTTCATCTGACATCTTATAAGTCCTCATGCTATGCCATTAATCTCACTGTGGCCCAGTTTTACATGCACTAAGAATCTTAAACAAGGGCTGCAGCAATGGCTTAGCATTTAATAGAATTTCCAGGGGACCCAATACCCTTCTCTGGTTTTCCCAGGCATTAGGCATACATGTGGTAGTTGGATACATATATACATGTAGGATTATATACATACAAATAAAACAAAAAGAAGTAAATATATTTTAAAAAGAAAGAATCTGAAGCCATTCTCCACAAATGCTTTCATACAAGAGTCATGAAATCATATATTGATTCTCAACAAAAGGTGGTTTAGTTGGGAACTGGCCATGTATGGGAATATTTTTTAGTAGCAAGTGGTCTAGCTTCCTTTCAGGGTATTGGCCACATGCAGGAATGTTTCTCAATGGAAGCTAGACTAGTTTCCCTGGGGACAACTGTCCATATGCTAAAATATGCTGAGTATTTGAACTGTCTGGTACTGCTGTCTGAACATTTGTATATCCCACAGACATAAGTTGAAACCTTACGCCCAGTGTTTTATTTAGAAGTGTAGAATAAAGGAACTAAAGTCAGGAAAGGTATTAGAATCTGACCTCAATGGATACTACTACTACTGTGTTTATTGAGTACATGGCAGGGGCCAGCCTCTGTCTCTCAGGGGATGGGAGGTCTGTAAAGGAGAAAGAGCTTAGTCAGAATTTTTATAGGTGTGGGCAGGGTTCTTAGGTATGGTAAGCTGACACAGTAGCAGATAGTAACAGCCGTCTCCTGGGACTGTTTGTCCTGGGATAGGGCAATGTAATTTTTAGAAACTTTTGTCCCAGCTGGTGGCATGTGATTGACTGACAGCAGTTGAACAATTACAGCAAGATAGTCTCAGTAGCTGGACTTATGGTTTTCTGTGGTTGGTTATAAGGGCTGATTATCAATTAATGGAGTGTACTCAGAGAAGCCCCAGAGTGCTGCCTTGTTCCTCTATCATAAGAGGACCGAGCATGTGTCCACTCTGCCTCAGTAAGTAGTATGTCACAAGATGTCAAATCTACCAGCACTTTGACTTTGGACTTCCCAGGCTCTAGAACTGAGCAATAAAGTTCCACTATGTACAAACTACCCAGTATATAACTTTTGTTACAGCAGCATGAAAAACTACAATATCTGGGGACTTCTACTAGTATCAGCACTCAAGAGGTGGAGTTCAGGGCTTCACAATTAAGTGCAGTCTCACCCAAATATGTGAAAAAAATGAGATTTCTGAATCAAAGACCCTTATTTTCAGATTATGGGTGCCAGATACAAAACTAGGCTACAGGCTTTCTGGCCACACATTAAGCTCAATTTCTAGTAGATAGTCTTAATGGAAATTATAATTTTAACAAAGCTGTGCTCTTCGTGTCCACCTGTTGTTTAACAGTGTCTACTCCCTTGTATAATTCTGTCTTTTCCTATCATAGTCAAAGAGTGAAAAACTGGTAAAAAATGTTGTAGGAGAAGAAAAAAGCCACATGAGATCTCTCTCTCTGCATATGTAAAATGAATATAAACAGATAAATATAGATCATGATTATAAAGCAGTAAAGACTATTTTGGAATGAGGTTGCAGAATCAGTCTCAGTTCTTTGTATCTGTGTTTGTGTAAATGTGGGTGGTATGCTTTACCAAGTGAAATGAAAATATCAGGAGTGAAGTTGGAGGCACTGGGTAGAAGAGACTGCATTTAGGGAGGAGGAAATGGCCAGAGGACTTTATCCAAAAAGGATACTTGCTGGCTGGGGTCTGGGACTGAGACACTGAAGGAGAAGAGAGCAAAAGACTCCAAAGAACAAGCCCCAGGCAGATTCAAGGGAACTGCAGGTGCTTCCCAGGTCAGGTGTTAGGGACATGGGGTAGAGAGGCCTTTGTACTCAATAACTCCAGTTGGCCCAATGTAATTTATATGTTTTTTCTTTTTGCAAATAAAAAATAGTGACAGCAAAACAAAGAAGAAAAATACAGTAGTAATTAGTAAATTTCCCAAACAGATTGACAGGGAGAATGATCACAGTGCCAGGAAGGGAGCATTACATAGGAAGATGATAGCGATGTCATCATGACAGGAAGTCCAGGAGATAGATGTAAGGGCAAATTCTGACTTATGCTCAAGGACTCCTGGTGACAGGTCCAACAATGCTGCTGATGGAGGACAATTAAACATAGGGCTTAGCGTTTTTGTGTCCTCCCCTTCTGTGTACTGCTTATACCATGATAATAAATCTTTTAAAATTTGAGGCGACAGTTTTGGGAGAAGAAAATATAAGGCTAAATATATTATGCATATGTGTTCAAATAGAAGTGTAGACAAAGATATGGAAGAAGACAATGAAAGGACTGTTGCTGGTGGGAGACTTTGTAGTGGGAGTGGGCACAGAGGGGCCTCTTTTCTGTAGGTGCCTGATCTGTTTATTTTTACATAGGAATTGCATGAAGGATGAGAATGTGGGAACTTAGTGCAACAAGATATCTTATCTTAATCTACAACTGGCAGGCTCTGGAGTTCCTCCGAGTTTCCCTAAGTGTTCTGATTTTAAACAGCTGAGAGAAATATGTAATTTATGTGTGTCCTTAAAAGTCCACTTCAACTTTTCACTGTACAGTTGCCACTCTCTGCCTTTATATTCCCGTAAATTAGCCTGGAAGGACATCTATGCTGGTGTTACCTACTCCTTTTCTCAGAATGGTAGCACAGTCAGACCCTTCCCAACTTCTACCTTCCTTTGTCTATTGCCCCCTCTCATCCTGGACACATACAGTTGTAATCTCTCTTTTTATTACCATACCTTCAGTTTAGCAATTTAGTGTGTGTGTGCTTGGAAGTCGGGCTGCCTAGCTATTCACTAGCTACTCATCAAACTTTGGTTGTAGTCTGGAGTTCAAGACCTTGAGGAAGTAGGATTTAGAACATGGCTATTGTAAGATTACTTTGTTTCTTTTATTTCCCAATTTTTTTTTTATGTCTCTTGTCCCAGTGGATAGCAGAAATCCTGCGAGCTCATAGTAGACACAGTGGTAGTGATGTCACTGAAGCTGCCATCATACCCATTCCTGTGTCCTTGGTGACAAATTTGCTTTCCTCATTCAGAAGTTTGTCTCCCTTTGGCTGGATTGCAACAGTTCGCTATGACAAGTAATGTGTACAGCTGCAGAGAGAGAAGCAAGAGGGAGGCTTCTGGGAGGTTAAAGCTTCTTAGGCCTTAGCCAGGCTCTCCTTTTCCAGATTATGAAATGGAAGTTTGTGGAGTTTGTGCTGGAGAAGTCAGCAAGGACATATATCATCGTGGGACCCTTGTCTCCTGGCTTTTCTCATCAGGACCCACATACCTCCGTGTTATCTGTAGCAGACTGCAGTCTATCAGAGTATTTGCTCTGTAAATAGATACTTCTAAGGGTGTTTGGTTCTTTATGCTCTCAATAATGCTGTCACTGTTAGCAGCATTTTTTTTTGTCACCACACAATTCTAACCAAGAATGAGCAATTGATTCCCCCCCTCCTCTTTTATCTTCTCCCTTCTTTTCTTTTCTTTGAGTCTTTCAAGTTCTGTGACTTTTCTCCAAGGAAGACCTGAATAGAATCTTACATGTGGGGTGAGTCATCTGAATCCCCCTTTCTTCTGCCTTAAATAATGTTTGTATTCAGAAATGCTCCTCTCCTCCACTTTCTTCATTTCAGCATTATCTTGGGGCTAATCTTACAAAATGGCACTTGACTCTTGGATAGTATCTCCATTAAGTGCATACCACTGCCACTGGGATCACAGAAGTCATTCCTCACAGAAGTCATTCCTCATGGATGGCCAGACCTTCCTGACATGTTTCAGTTGAAGTGCTTCCAGGTGCCATCTCTAGATGGAAGCTACAACTTTTGACTGTCCTGTGGTGTTAATAATAACTTCTGCATTGATGTGTTCTGGAAAATTAGTACCTGAAAGTTATTTGTTAGGGATTGGTGGGAAACACAGATGTCTGGTTTGAATGGGTGTCTACTGAAGTCTGGGGCATTTGAATTTTGACACTTAGTTTGGGGGTGCTAATTGGGTAGGTTTAGGAGATATAACCTTGCTTGAGTAAGTGTGTCACTAGGGGAAGGCTTTTATGTTTCAAAGAACATATACCATTACCAGTCTGTTTTCTTCCATTCCTGCTTATGTATCTAAGAGATCAACCCTCAGTATTCATGTTCAATTGTCATGCTTGCTGGCTACCATGTTTCCCTGTTATTATGGTAATAAAACTATAAACTTAAATAAACTTTCCATTGTATAAGTTGCCTTGGTTATGATGTTTTATTACCTCAATGGAAAGGCAACTAATGCAGGTTTAAGTAGGCTTATGGTTCTAGGGATATAGGAGTCTTACAGTAGGTAGGCAACATATAACATAATGGCAGGACCAGAAAAACTGACTGATTACATTTTTATTCATACACAGGAAGCAAAAAGGAGTAGAAGGCAAAATGAGTCTATAGAACCCTGACATCTTCTCTCCCTCCACTCCCCATAGTGATTTACTTCCTCCAGCAAGGATCCTAAATGTTCCATAATCTCCCCAAATACCACTATCAACCAGAGACCAAGTGATCAAATACACGAGCCTATGGGGATTTTTTTTTATTTAAATCAGCATACTGGCAAACTCTTGATTTGTAATTCTATGTGTGTGCTTTTCTGTTTGATGATACAGATATTTAATGAGTTCCTATTGTGTGTTAGGAGCTAGGGCTACTGCCTGCTCTGAATATGATACCATTCCATAGTCTACTTGGAAAGTGGATACAAATGTGAATTGTTATAACTTGGTACAGCAACCACTTTCAAAATTCCAAGAACCACAGTGGGTGCAAAAAGAACATTTTGCTTTGCCAGTGTAGGCAGAGTAATCTTTGGTGGTTGCTAGAAGGCATTTGAAAATGAATAATTATTGACCAGGAAGTCAAGAGGCAAAGAAACCACAGGCAGAGGAGAGAGTACCCTTGATGTCTTTGGAGAGAGGAAATACGTTTCACTGGAAATTATAGCATGCAGGTGTGACTGAGGGTGTCTAGGCCAAATATAAGACTGGATGAATGGTGTAGGCCCAACTCAAGGCACTTTTATGAGCTTAATTGGACAGTAGTTTGTTGTGACATTAGTGGAAAGCAACTGAAGCATGCCAGCACTGGATTTATGGATTGGAAAGTGATATGGATATAGGGTAGATTGGGGAGAGATGGTAAGGATTCAGTTACAGTAGTTCCAACAGAAATGTTGTTGGGTTGCTGTACTTGGTGCTTGACAGAGGGTTTCAGAGAAGTAGCATTTGGTAACTGGATAAATGTGGAGTATGATGCAAGATAGAATTGCACTCAGACACTAATCTGGCAGCATTTATTGTGCTAGAAAGAGAAGAAGGGGAACATTGTTGTATATGGATGACTCTGGAATTGGGAAGATCCTGAAAAACCCATTGTGTGTGTGTGTGTGTGTGTGTGTGTGTGTGTGTGTGTGTGTGTGTGGCCATGGAGGAGCTAGAGCAACATAATGCATGATCTGAGGTTCAGCAGAAATATTGGACCATAGAGGTTATATTGGTCATTAACACATTTTCTTTTTAACTTCAACTGTTCATGTGGGTATAGTACAGATACCAAGAAAAATAATAATGAGTAAGGTTTTAATGTAAATCGTGCCTCTGCCCCTTCTGGGCTATGTTACTCTGGACAAGTTCCTCACCTTTTCAAGCCCTGGATTCCTCATCTAAGCAACAGGAATATTCATAGTAACTTACTTCACAGAACATATAAAGTATTGTCAAGTACCTGGCCCACTCTAAAACCAATCAATACTTAGTAATTTTTTAAAACACTATTAAATTAAGAGTCTAAAGAGGGAGTTAGAAAGGGAATGGCATACTTTAGAGAAAAGCAGAGTGAGAGGCAGGAGGGTAAGGAAAAAACTATGAGCGAATGACTGCTTAGAACTGGGGGATGAAAACATTTTAGTAGTGAGTGGTCTAATACCATCCAGTACTAAACCATGCTTGAGAACACTTCAATAGCAAATGATTCAGGCAATCCAGTAACAAAACAGTCTTGAGAATATGTCAGTGGTGAGTGTCCCAGGGCCATCAAGTACTCACAGTCTCTGGATAACATGCCAATAGTGAGTGTCCTAGGACCATCCAATACCAACACATACATGAGAACACTTCAGTAAGTAGCAAGTAGTTCAGGCCAATCCAGTACCAACATACCCTGGAGAACAAGTCAGGAGTGAGTGGCCCAGGGTCATCTAGTACTAAGACTATCTGCATACTCAAGACTGTTGAACAGATTGGTCTCTTCTAAGAGCAAACACAACAGAGTGTGGAAACAGAAGATAGACTCTCCTGGGTTTAAAAGTAAATGAAAGATGAAATGATAGAGAAGTAGGCTGGAGGATATTGTTTTTATAAGTTTATGTATAAAGAATCTCAGCATCTAGAGGAGACCTGAAGGAGGGATGGCTTTGGCAAAGATAAGAAGTGTGCATATTCATAAACAGAAGGAATCATAAAACTTTTTAGGACTCCGAATCCTGGGTTACATCTCAGTGCTGGTCATTTCTCTCTATGTTAGGTAAAGTGTGCTTATTCCTGAGATCCAAGGTCACAAGAAAAAAAGAGGAAGAGTATTTCCTTAAGCTAATTGCTAGGTGTTGTAAAAACCTCTCCCCGTTCAATCATTTATTGAGTCTTCATGGAGACCTGGCAAGAAACTTGCCCATTAATAATTTATATTTCCTGTGCAAAGAAAGTAAGACTTAGAGAGAACAGGTAATTCACACAAGGTCAAAAATAAAAGTTGGGTTCTGACCAATTTATATTGCTTCCAAAGCTTGTGTTATATCTCCTGAACTACTCAGTGGGTTTATTCACAGGCTAGCATTTTGAGGTGAGTGTACCAGAGGAATGTGTACCACATTCCTGGAAAAGGAATCTCACAATGTTATTTCCATATAGTTAGAACCTTCTATCCCTGTTGGAAGTCCCAGGCTGGAGGAAGCTTTCCTATGCAATGAGAGGGAGCAAATATCTGGAAAACTGAGTTGTCTTCTGTCCCTCTGTGATTGTTGCAATGCCTGGTGGATGCTACGGGCAATGCCAGCCTGCTAGACTTTGATGCAAACCTCAAAGATATGGCACATACTGTCATCCAGCATCCAGAGCTTGCTGCCCCTATCAATACAACTTGATAGCACATCTACAGTGGGATCTTGTGTTAGTTTCTCCTTGGTGATAAAACAAATCATTCTGTTTAATAATTCAAAGCTTTGAAAACTATGATCACTTTATGCCTTTAGGAGCAAAGTTTCAGAATAGGCTACAAGGTATTAACAGGTATGTGCTCATTTAAGATGCTTAAAGGTAAGAACCTTCCCCTGGATCACTAGAATGCTAGGAGAGCATGTGATTTATATTCTGTTTCCCATGCTTGGCTTCTCTCTGTGTCCTTACCTCAGCTTCTGGAAGTCTCCCACCTGATCTTACACATGGAGTTCACTAGAAAAATGGGCATCAAAGTCTAGTACCTCTAACCTCTTTCTCTGCTTATGATTTTTACATGTAAGGGCTCTTGTAACAATAATGAGCCTATCTATAACTTGAATTTTCATATATTCACTGCGTATATGTATGTATATATGTGTGTTGTGAATACCACAGTATGTGTGGATGTCAGATGACAACTTGCATAGTTGAGTCAGTTTTATTCTTCTATGTGGGTCTAGGATTGGTCATGTCATCAGTTTTGATGGCAATTACCAGCTGAGCCATCTTGTTGGCCTTGAACCATCTATAAAAAGCAGGTAATCTCTGTATTATCTATTCAATTGAACAGTGATTATACTTCCATTGATGATTTTAAATACTTTCTGCTATAATTGCAGGGTCTGTATATTAAGAGGCAGTTAGCTGGTGTGTGTGTGTGTGTGGGGCTTACTCTGTCATGCACAGCCTCTGGTTGAGGCCTTTTCTCTTCTACTCTATACTGAATTTTCACAATAAATCATTTCTATAGGAATCTCTGCTTCAGTATATGTTTTCAGGACAATGATAAATACTGAGTCAGAGATTCTGGTTGATTTGTGTGTTGGGAAGGGTAATAGAGCACACAGGCCAGAACACTCAGTATAGACAAACAGCAGCCTCCACTGAGTATGTGCACATCCTCGCTGGACTCACTGGCAGACAAACGGGAAGAATGGAGAGACCTCATTACTAAGATTCTCCCTGCTCACCCGAAACCCTCCCCAGTAGCCTTGCCTACCAGCATGTCACTGTGTACTGCATTTATAAACACAAATGTGCGATGTTCTGAAACTGTCAAAGGGGCTGCTTGTTACTTAGTAAGGATATGAGTCAAGGATGTTGATCTCATGGTGCTATATGGTAAGGCATAGGAAATGGAACTCGCTACCTTCAGGGTTAATATGCAAAACAGGAATGGGAGAATGGAAGCTTGACAGACTGTCAGTGTGATTATTAGCTATCTCCCAGAGTCTGAAGGTGGAGCCTTCATGCACATCCTTAACCAGTTCTGTTACTGGCTTCCATATTCCTATTGCTGTAAACCTAATGCCATTCTCCTTGTTCTGCGTATATAGTGATTCTCCACCTATTTCCATTGTGGCAGGGTTCCTGGTGTTGGAGGTCCATACACTTAAACCTAGGACTTTTTCTGATGTGTGAGCCAGGTGGATCACAGGCTCTGTCAGGTGATAAAAGTGCGGGGTGGGGGGTGAGGCTCAAGCACAGCATGCTTAAGTCCTTGAAAGTCCTACTTCAGAAGCCATTAGTTGGAGGGCTGTGACTGAAGGAGGCTTTAGTGTTAATGGCTGTGATATATGCTGCACACTTACTTCTCCTTTGCCTCTACTCCCTTTCTTCAGCCCTAAAGCTCCAATTTATACTTACACTTCCCTTTACAACATAATCCTCAGCCCCTGAAATGCACACCTACATCCCGACGCCACATGGCAGCAGCAGCATTCACAATGCCTCTCCTGAAAAGCTTTTATGATCTTGAATTTTATACTTCTCAACAGATTTTACCAGTACTTTCAAAATATACATCCCTAATATCCCAACAAAGGGGAGGGTGCATTAAAAGAGAAATACTATAAAATAATTTGGTGAAGAACTAATAAAAGATGCAATCAGTCAAGTGACAGAAGTAGTTTCTTTCAACATCAAATCTAATGGTTTCTTTTTGTAGTACAAAAGTGCTCCATTAACAGTGTGAGTCTTTTATTTAGGTAATTCACACGAGTGGTTGCCAGATGTAGTTTATTTTCAGAAGGGCACACTTATAGAAGCAGCACACTGAGCCAGAGACAGAGTTATCTCTATCTATCGCACTCTGTGACGACCTTTCAGAGTGAAAATAGCACTGAAATTCTGAATCTGAAACCCTCAAAATCAGATCCAAGTAGCACTTCATGTTTGAAATGATGGTTGCATGTCAGGCTGGGCTATAGAGAATGGCGGAGTGATTTCCTGCCTCCAGGTTCCCAGGATGTAAGTCTTTCTTCACCCAGTCCCCTTCCCCCCATGCATGACTATGGCTGGTTGCTATCTACTAGGACTGTGTTAGATTTTGTGTTGATTCTAATTCCCACTCTGCAATCAGAATTCATCTGTTCAAAGCCCTCGTTCTCATGCTTTTCCAGGAGCTGATCCAATTAGTTCACATTCATTCACATAGTCTCTGTGTTTACAGCACAATACATTTCTACTCCATAAGTTCATTGAATAACCATTGGTGGGCTAGCAAGTGTGGCTTAATAGTGGAGTACTTTCCAGGCATGCTGGAAGCTCTCTGTTCATTATCACTGTGGAAAAAAGTTTTATCACTTTGAAGATGATGCTTTTAATCAAGAAAGCGGTTAAAATGATACCAAGTATACCAGGAAATCAATGTGTTTTCTTTTCCCTTTTTAATTTAAACTAGAAACAAGCTTGTTTTACATGTCAATCCTAGTTCTTTCTCTCTCCCCTCTTCACGTGCCCCCCACCACCCTATCCCATTTTCTTTCTGCTCCCAAGGAGGGGGGGTGTGAGGCCTTTCACGGGGATTTTTCAAGTCTGTTGAATCATTTGGAGCAGGGCCTAGACACCCCCTCCCCCACCATCTAGGCTGAGAGAGTATCCCTCTGTTTGGAATGGGCTGCCAAAGTCCATTCTTATACTAGGGATAAATATGGATCCACAATAGAGGTCCCATCCACAGCTAAGCACTTAGCCAAACTCCTGGAAGCCAATTTCAGAGAGGGAGGAGTGACTAACCAAGGAGTTTGACAACTGGTGAACCAACATAGGACCAAACCAGACCCCCATGAAGGTAGGTGTCAGCAAGGGGGACTGGACAGTCTATGGGGCCTCTGGCAGTGAAACAGGATATATTCCTTATGCACTAATGAACTTCGGAAGCCTATTCCCTATGGAGGGCTACTCTTTTAGCCTAGATACACTGGGGAGGGCCTAGGTGTAGAGAGCTGCAATGGTGCTGGCTTCCCCTTTCCACCTCCCGAGGGTGAGCGCTCTCTGGAGTAAACTAATACTCTGGAGTAAACAAGACCTTATTTGGTTAAGTCTGTTCAGCCTGTTTTGCTTCCATGTTAGAGCAGCCTATCTGCAGGGTCCACATAGCTCACTGGGGTTTGTCAGCATAAGGGATTTAAGCCTGCGTGGGCTTTTCCCCGGGGTGAGAAGAAACATGTTCAAGTGAGTCTTCCTTGCTGGTCGAGGTTGGGCATGCACACCTAGGCCCTACCACAGATAACTTGACAAATTTTGATGATTCCATATGGAAGGCCTCACCCTCCCTGGGGAGTGGATGGGGGATGGAATGGGGAGGGGTTGGTGGCAGGCATGGAAGGATGGGAGGGAACTGGGATTGATATGTAAAATAAAATGATATATATATCTGTATAATCTATCTATACACACACACACACACACACACACACACACACACACACACACACACACACACATATACATACATACATATATCCCTGACACCCATGTTCAGGTAGTCTGGGTCTGTTCTATGTTGGTTTCCCAGCTATCAGTCTGGGGTCCATGATCTTCCCCTTTTATTTCCAATTTAAATTGAAAAATGATTAGGCACAAACCCTCACAACAAGTCTAGACAAAGCAACACAGTAGGAGGGAAAGGGTCCCCAGAGCAGGCAAAACAGTCAGAGATACCTACAATACGTTAAGTTACATGATCTTTGTACTTGAGTACGTGTGTGTGTGTGTGTGTGTGTGTGTGTGTGTGTGTAGATCTATTTGTGTTCATGCCCGTGGAATATACAGAACAGAAGTTAGCCTCAGATATCATTCTTCAGGTGCTGTCCACCTTGCCTTTTGGGACATTGTCACATTGGCTTAGAGCTTGCTGAATGTGTTAGACTGGCTGGGCAGTGAGTTCCAGGGATCTGCCTATCTCTGCCTCACTAGCACTGGGATTATAAGCATGCCCCACCATGTCTGGTTTTTATTATGTGGGCTCTGGGAAGTGAACTCTGCTCCTTATGCTTGCATAGCAAGCATTTTACAATGTGAGTGGATTTTACAGCCCCAAAAATGACTTCTTAAGAATGAATAGGAAGTGCCTTCTTAGATAAGTAACATAAGAAATAATACAAACTATACACAGAAACTTCATTATAAGGCAATCTTCTGTTTGTTATTTAAATTATATATTCTAAGAAAAATATTTTCAGCTTTCATGCCTTTCACTCTATATTTTTAAACTGTGGAAATACATCAGGATCTCTCTAAGGTTGGAAATTATTGCAAACTATGTTCGTACAACACCACACTTAAAGAGTCATCATGGTGCAGGTCACATGTGGGTCTAGGCTTGATAAAACTCTTGCAACCACTCTATTTTCCTTTCATATTTTATTTGTTGATTTTTCTTCCATGTTTTTGTCTCTCACTCTATTAAATCTCATGTGTTGGGCAGGTCAGGCCACAAGTAGAATTTACTTAATAGAGCTCTTGTGAGAGAATTTTTCCTGAAAGAACCAAGTACACTATTTTGCTAAAAAAAAAAAAAAGAAAAGAAAAAAAAAAAGAAAAACAAAACAAAACAAAAAAAAAACAAAACAAAACAAAAAGGAAAGTGGAGTAATCCAGACAAATGAAAATCATTCCTTACAAGAATGGAAATGGAAAGACTTCTAAACCAACTGATAATTTTTGGACAGGGACAAAATATCACAGAACAAAGCTCAGGGAAAGAAATAATGTCAGAGTAAAGCCATGTGGATCATCCAATAGCGCCTAAGAAGAGGAAAGCTTGCCCTGAATATTTACCACCTACACCATATTTTGTTAAATGCTTCAATAAAACTTGAAGAATATACAGTTAGTACCTTGACAAAATGAAAACACTGGGGACTAGAAAATCTAATTATTACTCAGTTCCTTCACTAGGCAGCTCTATTTCATAAAACATGACAGTAAGACATGAATAAGGGAGTATTTGCAGGGAGGGGAGTGTTGAGAAGGGTGAGAGGGGGTTAGAATAATTAGAATGCATAAAATTATCAAAGAACAAATACCAATTTTTAGAAAGTACTGTATTTTTGCATTTCCAGGTCTTGAGTATATGGCTTTGGAGAGAAATGAGGTGAGCTCTACATGGTGATCTCTTGAATATAACAGGCAGGCACCAAGAGAGTCAAAAGGAAGGTGAATTGAATTAGATAAGAAGGGACATTTCATTCTGTTATTCTGTTTATTGTGTGTATGTATACATGTATGTGTGTGTGTGTGCACAATGTATGTATTTGTGTGTGTGTGTGTGTAGATCAGAGGTTAATTACCGGTGTCTTCCTCAATTATTCACCATATTGTTTTCTATTATTCTATGTGTTGTCTTTCTGTGTCAGAGGGAGAGTTTGATTTATCTACTATTTGTATTAGAATAACGGGAAACATGGAACAAATTCTTGTATGAACTGTACAGAGTAGGTAGAAAGGGTAGTCTGGAAAAAAATAGGTAAAATGCACTTTTAAGTGTGTGTGTGTGTGTGTGTGTGTGTGTGTGTGTGCGTGCGCGCATGCCTTGTATACATTGTCTACTTTTGTGTACATGTGTGTATCTGTTATGAATGATTGGATCTCTCTCTGTGTGTAAGAATAGTTGTGTGTGTGAATAGTTTTGTGTGTGTGTTGACATGCATACATGCATATCTGTTTTTGTGTATACTTGTTTGTTTGTGTACACATATGTAAATACTTATGTGCATGTGTGTGCATGTACATGTATTTTCCTGTGCTTTGTCAGAGTATGTAGATGACTTACTGGAGGAGAGGTATAAGCATTCACTGAATTTTGACTTGTTTGAAGAACTAGCTACTATTATGCCACACTAAAAGATGTTTCTCAGCAGTCACACAAAAATACAGTAAGTATACAAGCTTCATTGACCTTGAACTTCTCTCTGCTCTCCATATACTTATTTAAAATTAATATACTTTAATAGAATAAGCCACCTATCTGTGACACCAGTGGCTTTGAGCTATGCATAATGCATATTAATGAACCAGGAGAAAGGAATTGTTCCCTGCCCCACTTACTTTGTTTCTGCCCTCCTGATGGTGTTCTCCCTGTCAAAACCTTCTTAGATAATGAAAGGCAACACGAGACATACAGTCATTTCTTCCTCCTCTCACTCTTTTGCCCTGTCATTGCTGAGCCACAGAACCTTCCATTAGTGTTCATTTTAACAAGTCAGTTTCTTTGGGTTAGAAGTGACAATATTTAAATTAGTGAGGAGCCATGCCAGTTTTTCAAAGAGGGACAACAACATGTTATCCTCTCACAATTAGTTTTAATTAGCAAAGTCATTGCAAATTTTAAGAGAATACAGCAGGGCACTTGTTCTTTTCCAATTTGGGTAATGTCCGGTTGATGATGGAACAGTATGTTTTATCAGGATGCTCCTATTAGATAAGGTCAAAAATGTCAACAAGTCAGGGAGCGAGCCCAAATCCCTCCTGTCCTTAGTGCAGATTTCCTTTCATTACAGCTCAGCTTGGAGATATGTCCCTTTCATGTGACTCTGTGGATACATTGCAAGAAGACTTCATGAAGCTATTCTAATTCATCCCTCCTTTAATTATGGAAGAAGAAATATAGTCTGATACTGTTTGGGCACAAGTTATGGAAGAGCTAGAAGACTTGTTTAATGAAGAAAATCTGTCCATTAACTAGGGGCTCCATAAGGATATTCAAGTCCAGGCTATTTGTTGGTGTGCTACTGGACATCAAATTCTTTCTGTAAAGTTGAGGGTGGCTAGGAGTATTGAGAATTGCTTTGGTTCTCTGCAGTCTGTGCAGCATTCTAGTGCTCCTGCCTGCTTCAGATCACCTATATGGTGGCACCAACCAAGCTATATGTGACGAACTTTCCAAATCCTGGTGTTTTTTTATCAACTACAACCCTGATCCTTTCTAAAGCTCAGTGCAGCCAATTATGGTAAGCTATAAGCCCTGACAAATAGAGTGAACTCTAGAAGTTCAGAACAAACATTTTGTTTTCCTATACATCCAGCACAGGGGTGTTTCCAACAACACCTCTCAGGGCCATCTCACAATACCAGTCATAATGTGTAAGTAACTCTAATTTGTGCAAAATGAGCTGTACGTGATTGTTCAGTACTCACTGCCTGAAGTCCATGGAATATCATGGAAAAGGGATTGGATGTTCTATGGAAACTAATGGATGGGGAGGGACATAGTACAGTGTTATCTTCTTATACATGGTTGCCATTTCTATCTTGAACATTTAGTGCCGTGACTGCCTGCTTGGGGCTTGACAGAAAAGGAAAGGGGGAACAAAAAGTAGGCAAAGGACTACTTGGGAGAAGTGAACTGATAAAAATGAGGGACAGAGAGTGGGTAGTGAGGGGTGTGTATGATTACTGCATTGGATATTGTTATATTGTCAAAAAATTTAAATTAAATAAAAAGTTAAAAATTATATATTTAAACAAAATCCCTTTCTATATGCTATTTTCTGAAGTCTCTCTCTCTCTCTCTCTCTCTCTCTCTCTCTCTCACACACACACACACACACACACAAATCCTTGATGTGACATGCTTCTAGAATATTTAAAGTTGTTTGCTATATTATATATATACATATATATATATATATATATATATATATATATATGTTCAAAAATCTGAACCTTAGATTTGGCTTGTAGCCCATCATTATGGATAACTGTAGTAGTGTCTAGTTCCATGAAAGAGAGCTTCAGAAGTACAAGGCACTACTCATCACATAGTCCTGGGAGAATAAGGGAAGTGTGTGTGACTGAATATTACATGAAGGTTATGTCAAGAGAGTGTCATTTCCTATTGGTTTTTGATGACTTCTTGCTTGCCACTGAGGTGAGGTTTGAAAATGAGCAAAACAGCTTATGCATGTTAGGATCTAGCTGGAAGAGTGATGTCCTTTAGTTCTGTGCCATGGAGATGCTCAGATTTGGAGAAATTTGTCCATTGGATTATGTCCTTATGAGAACCCCACTGGCCAGGTTCTGGTGCAGCTTTTAAGTACACTAAGGGGCAATAGGTGCACATAGGAAAGATGATTAGGATATTTTAGGAAAGAAAAGTAACAAAGAGGGTCAGTTCATTGCACATGACCTCACTCTGACGGTGACACTCAGCCATTGCAGAGGACACTAATGGGCTCAGGTTCCACTGAAACATGTCTTGTGCTATTTGGGGCTTGTTTGTGGTTATTTTGCTTTTCAGTCCTATATGGTTGAAATATCATTTACATATTTGTAAGTAATGCTGGCAACTTTTGTCCCCTCATCACTGCGAGTAATTTCTCCCATTGGAAGAAGCCACATCTTGTTAGCCTTAAGGAAGGCTAACATTTTTTTGCTGAATCTGACTACAGCTTCATCAGAAAAAGTATGTGGAATACAGAAAGCAAACTGAATGTACTAACATGGCTTTCACATATAGCTACCTTAAAGACATGCAACTCTTAAAACATAATGATATAATCTGTAAGACAGATATAAAATGCACCCTAGCAAGATATACTGCAAACTGATATGGGAGTTGACAAAAAGCAACAAGAAAGTATAAGCATAGCTGATACCCGAAGGATCAGAAACAATGAAATAAGATCTTTTGACAGAGATGGAAATGAGCAATACTTCCAGTGAGGGTTGAATTCCAATGTCACAACAGTGTAGATAGCAATTAGCATCATCATATTTCCCTGTCTATATTCAAGATTTCTGCGCTAGTCAATGATAAAATTCAGCAAGTTTTGAATAACTGTTATAAGCAAATCAGTGTGTAAAATTCCTCAGGGTGTAAAAGAATATGATATAAACCATGCTATTAAGAAATTATGTACTTAATAAGAGTAGGGTAGACAAGCACCAGTAATATACAAAGGGGGTGGGATATGGTAGGCCATTAGACTTCACACAAGCATGCATTGATAGAAATTGAAAAGTACAAATAAAAATATCTCACCCAGTTGAATTAAACATTAATTTAAAAGTTCAAGGCTGTGTTCTAAGTTATTACAACAGTATGTAGTAAACACATATATTTCATCTTGTAAATTTTTCAAATTACTGATGATATTTCCATTGGGATGATGCTGACAACTGTCATAGGGAAAAATATCACTGAAAAAACAAACTTCCTATGTGGTCAGTTGGACTTCCCCCAGTGAAGAATGTCTTTGACCATGCGTTTCCAATAGTCAGTGGACTATTAGTGAGTTTATTATGAAGAGGATAGAGCACAGAATTCCAGGCCCCAATACATAGTCAAAATACAGTTCTTGAATCCTTTGACACAAAGATAGGCCCAGGATTGAATGGATATAGATGAAACACTGTGACTTTTGTGAAGCAGTTGTTCCCCAATATTAGCTCAAGAACCTTCTAGGTTCTAGTACATGGAAATCCTAAAATTGTCTGATGCGTGGCCATTAGTGCTTGAGCAACGGCTTCTCCCTTGTGATTTACATCATCATATCCTCTGATGCACCCTTACAGATGTGTCTCTAGGGACACTGGGAGACACGTGTGAAATAACCTGGATGCAAGGGCTGATACTTTCATACTTTGGAAATAATACACATTATTGGAGTGCAAGGGTAGGCTTTACAGTATATATTCATGGGATATGTTGACAAAAAATATGAAAGGGACACTGTTCTAGGTTTCTAGTGTGAGGAATCATTTATACTTTGTTCCATTTTTCTCCTTAACATTTTATTTATCAACTGTTGTTCAATAAATTGAATTAATATTTTGTTACTGTGTGGACAGCCAGCAGATGTTATGTCTCATAAGGAATTGCACTATTGCATCAGAAAGATTGAAATGAATAAAGGTCTATTTTCTTCATACAGTATATCCTGCCAAGCTCCTGAGAGGAGACCACACAATGGTGTGGCCTTGAGTTAAAATTATAGAATTGAAACTTCAAAATATTAAAATTTATGTGAAGCTGAATCAGGCTGTGTTTACAGCTGAGTAATAAATCACATTTTCCACTTGCTTCTCTGATTTTAAGAACCAGGAACAGGAAACTAGAGGCATAAAAGATTAGGCTCGAAGGAATTTTAAGGAATGGTCTAGTTCCGTTTCTGCCATTGGTGCATTTTTTTTTTTTTTTTTTTTTTTTGGCTAAATTCTTCCTTAGTGAGGAGACTCTTTTCTATCTGAATGTATCTGCTAGTCTGCTAGAAAGGAAGTGCTGGGATCCCTACTAATGCTATTATGATCCATTACAACAACTTGTTTTCTTCAAGAATAAATAGTTTTCTCAGCTATTTTGTTTTTGGTAATGTCCATTTCAGGAATAATAAATTCCAGTGCAGAGCCTCTGCTTTTAAAAAGGTTTTGGTAAATGCATTACATGGAGAGGAATAGGTATTCAATGATAAAGAAAAAGTTTTTTCTTCCAGACCAAGGTCAATGCTAACAAGGAAACAGAAAGCATGTATGTTTTTGTATTAAAACTCACTTCCTCTTGAATGTTCTTGCATATCAATGCTATGCCAAAAGCTTTCATTATCTAGAGGGAACTGGGATCGATATGTAAAATAAGAAAAAAATATTAAAAAAGTATTGGAACATTTTCTCCTTATGTAATTTCTTCTTGTATAAACTAAACAGGTTTAAGTGCATGTCTTTTACAAGGTCTGCAGATCTTTTAATGAAGGTGCCCTTCAGTGCAAAGGGCCTGTTTGAGGGGTGGTTCAAAGATGGTGTACTCTCATTAATGCTCTTAACGTTTTACTTTTGATCAGAGTTGGCAAAGTAAGTATAGATCAAATAGAAACCAAATCTCCCCTTTGAGACCATTCAAGGTTCTTCACTCTCCTGGCTCTCCTGATAGCTCACTGTTCTTATTTTCAGCACAGTGGGGATTAGTCCTATAAGGAGAAAGGTTTGGTGACCCTGGGAATGCTAACTCAAGGCAGGCAGAGCAAAGAACTGTTATTTAGTTGACTGTATAATTTAAGCCGTTTAACCACATAAGCGTGGCAATACATTGTAACTGCAAAGCAAATAAGTCACTCTTGTCAAAAAATGTACTTTTTTTAAAGTTGTGAAATTAGCTATCAATTCATATGCAATCCTAGATTTAAAAAAAAAATGGAGGGTTCCCAGATGCACTAGTGCATGAGAATGGAAGTAATTGTTTGTGGTTTTCATGAGAAGATTGCCAGTTTGCAGCATTTAAATTACATACAAACTGGTTTTCACGTCTCTAATTGCAGCTCTGTTGTTTTCAGGGAGGGTTGAATTGACATTGACAAACACAGACTTAGAAAGGATACAAAGACATGAAAACAGCACTACATTTGCTCCCCCTCCCTCAAATGATTCAGTGAATAGTGCTACAGTGTTTTATTTATTCCTTGGTATGCCAAATTTCCTTTTTCCTCTAAGGAGCAATGCCGACTTCAGTAAGTTAATGAGAAATAGTTACTTTGGGGAGTTTGGGTAAATACAACACATGGCTTTTGTGAATTATTGTGTGCCCAATTATTTATTTATTTTAGAAGCATTTGAATTTAATATAATCTGTTGTCTATTTTCTTTGAAGTAAGAATATGCATTTACCTTCAGTACTTAATTGACCAGGCCAGTACTCATACAGGTCTCTCCATGATAACATTTTGGGGCTGGGGAAGATAAATACAGAGTCCTATAATAAAATTCTATGCGCATTACTTTTTGCTTTAATCTCTGACTTCTCTGTAAAATAAGGCCGTTAACCTCTTAGGCCAGAAGAATAAAAAACTGGCTTTTAGAGAAGCAAAACAACAAAACAAAGGGGGTAATTCCGATTTTGAGTTTGTAGAGCTAACTGAATGTGGCTGTTAATTCTGGTATACAAACAACTGCTTCAAAAAAAGATTGCCAAATTCCTCCTATTCAGTATTTGTTTCCTTTGAAAAAATAGTTTTAATTCTTAAAGGGTCATACTGAGTTAAAATGTAGTTTGTGAAGATAAACAATGGCTTAACAAGAGGGAGTTCAAGTATGGAAAAGGCCATATTAAAAGCAGAAAACAAATGAAAAAAATTAAGAAAACACTTCTGCAGTTGGGCAAGTTTACAAAGGAAACTGCCTACATTTTGCTTGGCATAGCATTTTGAAAGCTCCCACAGTGAGAATAATTAGCAGAAGCCATTTATGTGTATATTTCTAGAAGAGCTGGACCCCATATATACTTGCAGAGGACTGGGCAAGAAGAAGAGTTATTTTCCTGCAGAAACAAGGAGGTCTTTGTTGCACAGTGTTCAAAGGCTCTGAAGGAGGTAGTGATGTGGGACACAGCAAGCTAAGATTGGTGCTTTCAAAGCTGGCAACAAACACACTCACTGGTTTCTGTTGCTTTGTGTCCTACCTACAGTGTTACCTAGAGATTCAGCCCATTGGAAAGCTAGGACTGGGAAGATTGTAAGATTAAGGTAAGATGCAGCTCACTAAAAGAGGAACCTATCTTCTGGGTGGAACAGTTTAGTGTTGGAATGAGCTGCTGGCAGATGGAAACATGAAGCAGTATATGGCAAAAACAGGTTGGATGGTTAACTTCCAGGTGGCTTTATAAGAACATGAGAAGAAGGGATTAGACCATAGACCAGATGATCCTTTTCTGATCCTTTGTGAAGTCCTTTTTTCTTTTTTTTTCCTTTTTAAATTTTTATTTAATTAAAAAACAGTCTTATTTTACATACCAATCCCAGTTCCCTGTCACTACAGTTCTCTCATTTCCCCCACTATCCTCCTATTCCACTCCCCTACCATTCATGCTTCAGGGAGATTGAGGCTTCCCATGGGAGATCATCAAAGTCTGTCTCATAATTTGGGGCAGGACCTAGGCCCTCCCCTGTGTATCTAGGATGAGAGAATATTCCTCCATAGGGAATGGGCTCCCAACGTCCATTTGTATACTAGGGATAAATACTGATCCACTACCAGAGGCCCCATAGATTGCCCAGACCTCCCAACTAACACACCACATTCAGGGAATCTGAGTTGATCCTATGCTGGTTTCTAATTGTGCTGGGATTTTGATGGGGATTTCATTGAATCTGTAGATTGCTTTGGGCAAGATTACCATTTTCATTATATGCAACAGAAGGATGCATTCTATCTTTGTATCCATTCTGTTAGCCTGTGTCTTAATATAGGTGAGTTAAGACCAATAATATTGAGGGATATTAATGACCATTGATTATTAATTCTTGTTTGTTTTGGATTTGTTGTTGGTGGTGCTATTATGTGTAGATTTCCCCCATTTTTCTTTTGGCTGTTGTTAAAGTGGAATTATCTATTATCTATGTTTTTGTAGGTGTAGTTGACTTCCTTGGGTTAAAGTTTGCCTTCCAGAGCTTTCTGCAGAGCTGGATTTTTTGATAAGTATTGTTTAAATCTGGTTTTGTCATGGAATAGCTTTTTTTTCTCCATCTATAGTGATTTAAAGCTTTGCTGGATATAGTAGTTTGGGCTGACATCTGAGGTCTCTTTGTGTTGGGAGAATATCTATCCAGAAGCTTCTGGCTTTCAGAGTTTCCATGGAGTGTCAGATGTAATTCTGCTAGGTTTCCTTTATATGGTACTTGGCCCTTTTTCTTTGTCTCTTTCTTTCTTTTTTCTTTCTTTTCTTTTTTTTTTGCTGCTGCTCTTAATATTATTTATTGATTCTGTATGTTTTGTGTTTTGGTTATTTTTTGGTGAGGAGACTTTTTTTCTGGTCTGGTCTATTTGTTGTTTTGTAAGCTTCTTGTACTTTCATTGGCATGTCTTTCTTTAGGTTGGGAAAATTTTCTTCTATGATTTTGTTGAATAAATTTTCTGCACCTTTGAGTTGGTTTCTTCACCTTCTACTATACCTACTATTCTTAAGTTTGGCCTTTTCAAAGTTCCCCATATTATCTGGATATTTTGTGTTAGGGATTTGTTGGATTTAAGATTTTTTTTTTTTTTTGATCGACATTCTCCTAATATACCTTCAACACCTGAGATCCTCTTCCATCTCTTGTAGTCTGTTGGTTATGTTTGCATCTGTTGTTCCTAATCCTTTACTCAGCTTTTCTATTTTCAGCATTTCCTCAGATTGTGTCTTTTTTCTTTTTTTCTTTTCTTTTTTGTTTCTTTTTTAGTTTTCAGGTCATGGACTATTTGAATTGTTCCCTTTATCTGTTTGACCTGCTTGATTGTTTTTTCTTGGCTTTCCTTGCTTTCTAGAAGAGATTTGTTAATTTCTTGCATTTTTTTGGGGGGGGTTTGGTTTTTATTCCATTTTTAAAGGATTTTTTTTTTCAATTCCTCTTTTAGGGTCTCTATCATCTTCATGAAATTGTTTTTAAGGTGGTTTTCTTCTACTCCATTCATGTTGGGATTTTCAAATCTGGCTTGTGTGGAGTTCCTGAACTCTGGGGGTGTCATTTTGATCTTTCTGTTGTTGACTGTGTTTTTATACTGTCGTCTATCCATCCCTTCTTCCAGTGAATCTGGTGGGGTCTCTCCCTCTACTTGTGAATAGGCAACCAAGGTTCTCTTATGGTGGGTGCAATCAGGTCCAATACTCCAATGGCTCTCCTTGTCCCGTGTAGATGTGGGACTAGTTCGCTGGCAGACTGTGGATGGGCTGTTCCACTGGGATAGGGTACCTTGTGCATAGTCCGGGTCCTCAGGATGCTCTGAGCAGGGCACGGTAAGGCGGGCTCCCTCCTTGGGCAGAGGTGGGACCAGAATGCTGGCAGACTCTGGGCAGTGTTGGATGGCTTAGGGTGTGTAGAGGGTGCTCCCAGGTCTCTGGCCTTTCTTTCCTGGTTTGAGCAGGGTCAAGGCTCCAATGAAGGCAGTTGCAACACTGAATGTTTTGGGACTGTTCTCAGGTCTCTGTGGATTCGATCTTGAAGTTCTTTTTCTGTCCAATGCATCTTCATTTTACTTAGTTTAATCTTAAAGTTCATCTTCATCTTTGCTGCTATGACTTTGGGTCAACTACCTTCTTTTGTTCTATAGGAGCTATAACGTGCTGTTGTGCTATGTGATAGTAGAGGCCTATTACATCTCCTTCATCATTACTGACCATCTTTTTTCATGGATGATGCTATCTCAGTAGCCATGAAAAATGTACCAGTGCATTTGAAGTTGGTCATACCAATTTCCCTGCAAATAAAGACTTTTCTTTTAATATATACCTAATTTGTCCCTAAGTCTCCCATATAGGTTAGGGCAAATAAGGAGGGATTGAAAATTATTGTACCAGAGTTTATTTTAGCATAGATTCCATTAAGTCCTTATTATGACCTCTTTGGGTTATCTGAAGTCTCCCTCTGTGTACCTCTAGCAGTGAGATTTTTGAGGTAGTCTGCATGTTGAACACAATGATTCTTATACTAAACCTTGACTCAAAGGTAGACAACCTCAGTTTATTTTCTAATAGAATTTCAAGCAGCCTATGTCTTTCCTTGATATTATTTGGCATCTATTTTTTTGTGAAATATTCAAGACTAGTCACATGAATCCTCTTGTCTTGGTTTCTTTGTGTCCATGAGCATGTGTGACAATATGTTCTGAAAAAATAATGTCTGTTCTTTTGCTTCTCCCCTTTTCTTCTCAAGGGTTTTCCTCTAGTCAATCACAGATGCCAATGTTGCCTCTGGGTAGATGGAGGATTGTTTCGTGGGATTGGAAGCAGCAAAAAGCCACCAGTCAGTGATTTTTTTCCCCATAAATGGGCTTTTCAGAAAGAAAAGGGAAAACTTGAAGGTTGGCAAGACAGAGTTTATTACATCATAGCAAGAGCTTTGGGAGAAGTAGAGTTCTCTCTTTTCTCTGTGTGAGCTAGAAAGATAGCTACAAAGAGTAAAAGGGGGAACATGGCTTAATACAGTTTGAAAGAAAGTCATATTGGGGATAGGAGGATGGAAGGGATGAGTATTTTCAGGTGCATATAGTATTTGCAGCCTCAAGTGGAAGATGCAGAAGTTGGTTGATTTGTATTGTAATAGAATATTTTGTGAAATATAAAGTTTTAGTTACTTTTACAGCATATGTACATGCAAAAATATAACTATGAAACTAATGAATACAACTCTCAGTTTTCTCAGGCAAACACCCCCCTGCCCAAACATAAACATGCCTGGAGCAAAGGTAGGCTGCCTGCCCACAGACCTTGTCCACCCTCTTAGTGCGCCCATTCTCCCCATCCCCAAATACTTTCCCTAGTTCCTCTCCCCTCCTTGTCTCCAAGAACCAACCTCCAATTTAGGTAGAGATTTATTGCTGGTTCAGAGGCCAAGCAGGCTACCAGAACTCCAGGCAGGCCAATCACCTGTGACCCTCTGCTTTTTTGGTTCCCACTCTTTTTCTCCTTGGGTGGAGATACCCTGCTCAACAAGAAATGATGTCTGCCATCAGAATTATAGTCCCCAACTCTGGTGGAAGACCTCTTCTCAACTAGAGGCCAAACAGGCCAGAATGCCAAACAGAAATATAAATCAAGGAACAAACCACCCATCAAACAAAGAAAAACACAGAAATCAGTCAGCACTCACATATAATCACCCAAAATCCAGATACACCACCACCAAAATAACAGGAATTAATGATCATTGGTCCTTAATATCATTTAATACAATTGAACTCAATTTTCCAATAAAAAGACAGGCTAGCAAAATGGATGTGAAAACAGGATTCATTCTTCTGATGCATATAAGAAACATACCTCAACATCAAAGGTAGACATTACCTCAGAGTAAAGGGTTGGAAAAAGATTTTCTAAGAAAATGAACCTTAGGAGTAAGCTGGTGTAGCCATTCTAATATCTAACAAACAGACTTTCTAACCAAAATTAATTAATAGACAGTGAAGGAAATTTACACTCACCAAAGGAAAAATATCCACCAAGATGATCTTTTGATTCTTAACAACTATGACCCAAAGTGTACCCACATTTGTAGAAGAAGTATAACTAAAGCTTACATAATACATTGCCCCCTCACACTTTGATAGTGGGAGACTTCAATACCCCACTCTTACCAATGGAGAGGTTATTAAGACAGAAACTAAACAGAGAAATAATAGAGCTAACAGACATTATTAATCAAATTGACTAACAGATATTTACAAAACATTTCACCCAAACACAAAAGAATATTTCTCCTCACCACTTCATGGAACACTTTCCAAAATTGGCCAACAAATAGAAGAACATTGAAATAACCCCCTGCATTTTATCAGATTACCATTGATTTAAGGTGGCTTTCAGCAAGAAAAGATACAACAGCAAGCCTCCAAACTCATGGAAACTGCGCAACTCTCTTCTGAACGACTACTGAATAGAGAAAGAAATTAAAGGCTTCCTTGAATTCAATGTAATTGAATGCTCAGCATACCAAAATAATTAAACTAGGGACTGAAACCAGTAAAGTAGAAACAAAGAAAACAATACAAAGAATCAATAAAACAAAGTGTTGGTAGGGTTGGTTCTTTGAGAAAAACTAACAATATAAACAAAACCTTATCCAAATTAACTAAAAGACAGAAAGATTACTCAAATTAACAAAATCAGAAATAAAAGAGGAACCTGACAATAGACATTAAGAAACCTAAAGAATTATCCTGTGCTTCACAAAATTAGAAAAATCTAAATAAATGGGTAATTTTCTCAATAGATACCACTTACCAAAGTTAAATCAATATCAGACAAACAACTTAAAAGTACCTATAACCCCAAAGGAAATAGAACTGGTCATTAAAAGCCTCCCAACCAAACAATCTGGGGACAGATGGTTTTAGTACAGAACTCTACCAGACTTTCAAAGAAAAGTTAATATCAGTACTCCTTGAACTATTCCATAAAATAGAAGCAGAAGGAGCATTGCCAAATTCATTTTATAAGGCCACAGTCACCCTGAAATCCAAATAACTCAAAGCCTCAATAACCTTTGAGTGAATTACAGGCCAATTTTCCTTGTAAACATAGATGGAAAATTACTCTCAAACTGAAACCATGAAGACATCAGAAGGATCATCCACCATGATCAAGTAGGCTTCATCTCATAGATGCAGGAATGATTTAACATACAAAACTCAGTCAACATAATCCATCATGAAAACAAACTGAAAGAAAACACCCATATGATTCTCATTAAATGCTGAAAAAGCCTTTGTTAAAATCCATCAATGCTTTATGATAAAACCTTGGAGATATTAGGGATACAAGGACAAGTATAAACAAAATAAATGCTATTTACAGCAAGCCTGTAGGCAACATTAAATTAAACAGCAAGAAATTCAAAGCAATTCTACTAAAACCAGGAACAAGACAAAGCTTTCCATTCTCTCCATATCTATCCAATAAAGCACTTCAAGAGCAGTAAGACAACTGAAGGAGATCAAGGGATTGCAAATTAAAAAGAAAGAAGTTAAGGTATTGCTATTTGTAGATATTATGATAATATACATAAGAGACATCAAAAATTCTACTAGGGAACCCCTACAGCTAATAAACACCGTCACCAAGGTGGTTGGATACAAGTGTAGCTAAAAAAAAAATTAGTAGCCCTCCTATATTCAAATGACAAATGGACTGAGAAAGAAATTAGGGAAACAACACCCTCCACAATAGCCAAAAATGATATAAAATATCTTGGGTTAACTCTAACCAATCAAGTGAATGACCTGTATGACAAAAACCTCAAGTCTTTGAAGAAAGAATTTGAAAAAAGTATCAGAAGATGGAAAGATCTTCCTTGTTCAAGAATTGATAGACTTAACATGGTAAAAATGATCATTCTACCAAAAGCAATCTACAGAATTCTACACAGTCCCCGTCAAAATTCCAACACAATTCTTTACAGTCCTTGAAAAGATAATACTCAATTTCATATGGAAAAGAAAAATACCCAGAATATCTAAAATAGTCCTGAAAAATAAAAGAACTGCTGGAGCTATCACCATCCCTGATTTCAAGCTGTACTACAAAGCTATAGTGGTAAAAAACACATGGAATTGGCATAAAAACAGACATATTGATCAATAGAATTAAATCAAAGACCTAGACATAAATCCACACACCTATTAACACCAGATTTTTGACAAAGAAACTAGACATTCACTATAGAACAAAGAAAATATCTTCAATAAATGTTGCTGGTCTAACTGAACATCTGAATGTATCAGAATAGATCCATATTTATCACCCTGTATAATACTCAAGTCCAAGTAGATCAAAGACCTCCACATAAAACCAGATACATTGAATATTATAGAAGTGAGAGCGGGGAATAGGTTGAATACATAGGCACAGGAGACAACTTCCTTAACAGAGCACTAACAACATAGGCATTAAGATGGAAAAATTCATAAGTGGGACCTTATGAAGCTGAAAAGCTTTTGTAAGGCAAAAGACACTGTCAATAGGACAAAATGTTAGCGTACAGAATTGGAAAAGACTTTCACCAACTCTAAATTTGATAGAGGACTACAAAACAAAATATACACAGAATTCAAGAAACTAGATATCAACAAACCAAATAATCCAGTTAAAAATGGGCTTTTGATCTAAAGAGAGAATTCTCAATAAAGTAATCTCACATAGCTAAGAAGCAATTAAGCATCCTTAGCTATTAGGGAAATGCAAATAAAAACTACTCTGATAGTCAGTCTTACACCTGTCAGAATGGCAAAGATCATTAACACAAATGACAGCTCATATGGGGAAGATGTGTAGCAAGGGGAACAGTCATCCCTTGCTGCTGGGAGTGCAAACTTATACAGCTTTAATGGACATCAATGCTTTTTTAGAAAATTGAGAATTGATCTATCTGAAGACCTAACTATTCTACTCTTGGCCATATAACCAAAAGAATCTCCATTCTTCCACAAAGACACCTGCTCAGCAACACCCATAGTGGCTTCTTTCATAATAGCCAGAAACTGTAAACAACCTAGATGTACCTCAAAGAAAGAATAAAGAAAATGTGATGCATTTTCATGATGGAATATTAGTCATTTGTTAAAAAACAAAACAAACAAACAAAACCCCAAAATCATGACATTTTGGGCAAATGGATAGAACTAGAAAAATCACCCCCAGTGAGGTAACCCAGACTCTGAAAGACAACATTGTGTGTACTCACTTATAAGTGGACATTAGCTATTAAGTAAATACTACAATCCATAACCCTAGAGAGGTTAAGTAACAGGGAGTATTCTAGGGGAGACACATGGATATCACTGAAGACTGGAAAGAGAATCAATTTTGTGGGTGAAGTGGGGATAGGTGGGATCGGGAACTGGAGGGATCCGGTATTGGGGAGGGATTTGAAGAGAGTGCTAGAAGAGGTAACTAGAACTGAGAAGCATTTTAGGGGGATGTGGGAACTTCCTGGAACCTGAGAGTGACCTAACAAGATGTCCTCATAATAGAAGATATGGAGACTGAACTGGCCGTCTTCTGTAACCAAGCAAGGCTTCAGTGGTGGGAATGGGACACCATCCCAGCCACAAAGCCTTTGCCTACAACCTGTCCTGCCTTGCAAGTTGTGCTGGAGCAATGGGGGCTCAGAGCTTGTGGGAGTGGCCAATTACTAACTGGTCTAACTTGAAGTCCATGCTATGAGAAGAAGCCCATGTCTAACACTGGCAGGGTAGCCAAGAAATAGAAGCTGGATGGCCCAGAGATCTAGGGTAGAACCAAATATGACTGGCCAAAAAAGTTACTTATGATATTCAGCTATACTCAGATTGGTGCCTAGCCTAATCATCATCAGAGAGTCAGGCTTCCTCCAGTAGGTAATGGGAGCAGATACAGAGCTCCAGAGCCAAATGTTAGGGAGAATTCAGGAGACCTTGAAGAAGAGGGGAAGAAAGGCATGTAGGAGCCAGAGGGCCAAGCACACCAGGAGGATATGGCCCATAGAATCAATTAATCAGGGCTTATAAAGGCTCACAGAGAGTGAAGTCACAATCGGATAGCACACATGGGCCTGTGCTATGTCCTCTGCATATATGCTGTGGTTGTTTATCTTAAGGGTTTTGTGAGATACCTAACAATGGGAGTGTGAATGTCCCTGACTCTTTTGCAAGCTCTTGGGACACTTTACCTCTTACTGGGTTGCCTTGTCTAGCTTTGATATGAGAGGTTGAGATTAGTCTTACTGCATCTTGCCATGCCATGTTGAGTTGATATCCCTGGGAAGCCTGACCCTTTCTAAAGGGAAATGGAGGAACAGTGAGTCTGGAGGAGATGAGAGGTGTTGGAGGGGAAACTTTAAGGAGTAGGGGTGGGGAAGGCTGTGATTTTGATGCATTTTATGAGAGAATAAAAAAGGAAAGAGATGCACTAATCTGCTTATTTGTTATAATAATTTTATTATGTGTCAAGCATTATGTGTGTGACTTATATACCACAGAATCCTTTGAACATGATGGAATCATCCTAAGGCTCATTTACCTGCAAATTCGTTGGTGCATACTGACTGTTGGCTGTGAACCTAATCAGCTGTTAACTTTACCACTCATGTCTGTTTTCTCCTGCTGTCTTAACTGCCTTTCAACATGGCTGGATTTCAAAAGCAATGATTCCTATATGATAGGAAATTAAATCAGATCCTGCAGTGATGTTATGGACCACCCTTCATGTGGAAGCTCTGTCGTGTCTGGTAAATCCTATCTGTTAGGCACTTGCAGAACTTCTCTCAGATTTAAGGGTAAGAAGCACAGGTTCTGCCTCCTCATGGGGGAATAGCCAATAGCACACTGTTAAGGCTAGGAGAGTCCTGCCACAGTTGAGGATTGCATCAAGAGCATGTGGAAAGCATGCAGATTTCTAAGGAAAGACAACTCAGAAATGTGCACTGGTCTATTATCAACTCTTTAGATAAAGTGACATTCTCTGGGAAGAAAGAGCGAGTTTCATCAAAATTGACTTTCAATTTCATAGATGCGTAATTAATTTGTCTTGGAATGTAATGGAGATATTACACATTGTCATGATTTATATCCACCAACTTTATCTCAAGATGGTTTGTCAGATTTTCCTACTTTTCCTATTTTCACATTTAAAATAATACTATTTTTGATGTCTAGAGTAAGATGATATGCTCAAACTCTGAAATAAGATTCTTTGGCTATGAACCTCGAGTCATAGCTTATATATGTAATTGTAATCTGTCTCCCCCTCTCTCTCTATATATAACACACACACACACACACACACACACACACACACACACACATATATATATATATATATATATATACATATTATCTCCCCTATTTCTTTCTTCGTCCCTGTCTGTCCTCTTTTCCTCTCTCATTGCTTTAAGCTGTGGCCTCACATAGGCTTAACCATTGTGGTTCCAGGTGTTGGCTCTGTTTTTCCTTTGGCTCCTTAGTTTCTTTTCTTCAAGGTGCTGCCTATAAGCTCAGCTGCTGAGCATGATGCTTGCAGAGCTATTGGCATCTGTCTGAAGCTCACAGTGGGAAGCACTGAGAGGCTGTTTCATCCTTGGCAATGGGAAACTTTCACAGAGGCTCTCCTGCCTCTTAGCTTCGAACTGGACCATGTGCCCATCAGAAGCAGCTTAGCAATAAAAGGACAGGACTGTCCTGATGCGTTTCTACCAAAGCATTAGCACTGAGGGTCTGGAAAGTGTTGAGCTTCTAAGAACTTAATGAACCAAAGTCTGAGGGTCAGACCTAGATATCTATTTTTGTAAAAATGGATTTTTAGGTCACAGTCAAGCCCATTTATTTCAACATTGTGGATTGATGCATTTACATTAAAACTGCCGAGATGTATAGCTGTAACAGAGACCAGGACAACTGTAAGGCTCTAAAAATAGTGTGTACATCTTCATAGAGAAAGATTCTGACTCTTATATAAAATCATAGAACAAAACTGGGGTTCTATGGTCAGAAATAGAAGTGGAAGATGTCTGATAGGCAACAGTGACTATTAAAGATCCCATCTAATTCTCCCCAAAGTAGCATATGACAATTTCCACAAAACATATGGGCATTATTACATTCATATAGACATCTTATGTTGTCACTTATAGCATGTGTTCTGTTGGTTATTAAAGTTATATACAGTTCCATGATTTTTCTGTGCTCTGGCTTTTATGCTATAGTTTATGTCATGAATTAAGATTCTATCTTTTCCTTTGCTTTATAGAACGGAACCAATCTGACCTCTAATTTTATTAGCTGCCATATCACGTCTTTCTATTCAATGCTCGACTTGGACAAAATTTACAGAATGAATTAGCTAAAATGAAACTTTATGAAGGACTTATTCTATTTAAATATTAATGAGGTTTTATTTTTATTCAGGGCAATTTCAATCTAAGAAGAGACCAATGCCTATGAATTGTAACTATTCCCCGAAGAAGCCAAAGATGCATGGGCATGTGTGGTGTCCACTGTTGGTGTTGTGAGTAGAAGGGTATCAGCTAAGACATATGTTCCAGTTTGGACTTTTAAAGCTATGAGATGTAATGACAACATTTTTCTCAAGATGTAATATAGAATATCTGCTTTTTAAGTAGTTCAATTGCCTTGAAAACATGTTCCATAGGTTTAGGGGAATAAATTGTAGTTAAAGGCCACACAAGATATTCAGCCCATTTAGATACTGCTCTAGGACCTAAGGTTTAAAATTAAGCTTCCCACTCAAGCAAAATTTCTCAAGAACTATATGCTTTAGTCATGTTACTGTGACTCATAGAGTTATCAACCCTTATCTGGCACTACATCCTCATTTAGCATTGAGAAATGCTGTAAGAAATAGCCACATGCAATTGTGTATTGCACAGATTGTAAAGGTGTTGTAGACTATAGCATAGGCTCTACCATGTAGAGTGATATTGTTTTCAGAAGCATCAAAGATGTGCTTTTCAAGAGTATCTGGGCTGTTTTTAAACCTGTCATCAATGATAGTGTGCTTTTTTCCCATTGTATTTCAAGTATAACAACATGTAGACTTTCTATAAAGAATGGTAGAGCAAAGGGAACCTCTGGTGGAGACCATGATCAAAACTGAATGTAATATAAAGCAATGTCAGTAGGTTTTTGCAAAAAGAAAAGAAAATTGTTTGAGCTAATCACTAAGATACTAGAAGATCAAACTCACATCTTCCTTTCAAATAGTTGACAGCTAAAGATTTACAGGAAAGGAGGCAGAGAAACTGAGTGTTGATTGGATGATGAGAAGGGGAGGTGATAGGTTCCCTTGTTGTTTAGGAATAAATGGTAGTTAGCCACTTTACAGGTCCTGTGATGTTTGATTTTGGGAAGATTATCACATGCTGGGGAAGAATTTGGGGTTTGTGAGGTTATCCTTCAAAAGAGTCTTCTTCTGCACATGTTTTCTATTGAAATACCAGTTCTGAAAGCTTTTCAACAACATGTGTGCTGTAACATGGGAATTGTATGTCTGGAGTCCATGTCTAAGCTTGTTTCTGTATAGGATCCTCAGTGCTTAGGAAGAAATTTCAGGTTCTGTAAGATTGGATTCCACACTTGATCCCTGCTGCTTTCCCACTTGACTGTGCTCACCAAAAAGCCTAGGGTCAAGCTCACCATCCAGTTTATATACCAACTTTGGGTATTTTATGATTCAGGTCTCATTTTCTATTTTTTCAAATTCTCTGTCTTTAATAGCAACAGCAACAAAATGTTACTAAGGATAGAATTATATGTTTATAAAAAGCTTTAAACTCTTTTCTGGTATGGGTAAGGTACAATTTGATAATTATAAATATTTCTAAGATCCTGACTAAGAATTTCACTAGGGTCTATAATAAGCTTTTACAATTGTTTTGTGTAGTATAATAAGCCCCTTTTAAGATTCTTTCTGTAGGATTCAAGCCCCAGGTAAACACAGTTTAGCACCTATATTTTAAATGTATTCAGGTCCCCTGTCATATGAAGCAAAGCTAATAAAAATGAGACTTATACATGGGGCCTAACCTTACAAAATTGTTCTTATTTCTTGCATGGTTTTTTTTCTTCTTGAGATTTAGAAATTGTATTCAGTCTGGCTCCTTCATTCTCAGGAAGCTCCCGGAATCCTAGCTGGTGCCAGCTCTCCATCATCCTCTCCTAGCTTTTATCACAGCAGAGTGGCAAACCTTTCAAGGAGCTTTTGAGCAAGCTCTCTGGGATTTTTCTCCTGCTTTTCTAAAGACTCTCGACTTTTGTGTAAGCATTCAGAACCTTCACCATGTGAACCACCTGACACATAGTCTTTGACACTTTTCTATGTGGTATTTCTATAATGCTTATGTCTGTGAAAACCAAAGTCTCTTAGGAAACAGATGAAAATGTAAAAAATAAAATTGAAATATTTTAAAAGAAAGTAATATGTAGCAATTTTAGAAAACCCAGATGTTTCTTTTATAGGTAGCGGGGGACACACAGGTGTCTCTGAATGACAAGTAGAAAGAACTAATGTATGTGGAGGTGGGTGTCTCTGGGCACCTTATTCCTCTTGAAAGACCCTCTTTTCTCTTACCCGGATAAACAGACATTCTTGCTTGGGCACAAGAACTTTCCACATTTTGGCAGTGTTACCTCCTCTTCCGCATGTATTTCTCATGGCTTAAACATTTCTGGGTGTGTAAATGGGATAATTAAAACAGACTCCTCATTCTTATGTTTCCTATTCACTCTAATTGAACAGCTGTATTCACAGAGTGACATTTAGTAGATAGATCGAACCTGGGCCAGAAGATAATATGAAAGATAATAGAATTCGGACCACTTTCATTTCAACACACTCCCAGAATAGCTACACCACATGCATAAAAAATAGTGGTGGGATTAGTTATGTTAGCAGAGGCAGTGATAAACCTGAACATGTCTAAGCAATCAAGTCTGGATAGGGGAGAATATCAAGAAAGGACACATGAAAATATTTGAAGGAAAAAATTGCTCAGAGAAGAAAGGAAAATGCATATGCAGTGTGTGTATGTGCAGGGGCATGCACATACATGTGCACTTGTGTGTGTGTGTGTGTGTGTGTGTGTGTGTGCGTGTGTGTGATGGAGGGAGGAGTGTTAAGGCTATCATGGAAAATAAGTAGGAAGGTATTAGATGCAAACTAAACTATCTGTGGTTTCAAGGGCTGCAAAGTATAAAGTGGTTTAATTTGGCAATTAGTGATAGCAAACTGAATTTGTCATGGTCGATGGGCTGCTTGTTGTTTGAGGTCTGCTTTTTATATTTTTACTTAAAATATTTCAAATTATATTGCTATTTTTTGTGATTATATATGCATATATACATGTATGAGCACATTTATGTGCATACACTGGCATATACACATGTGTATACTCTGGTAGATTTGTGGCAGTCAGAGAACAACTTATGGAAGTTGGTTCTCTCCTTCCACCCTGTGTTTCCTGGAGATCAATTTAGGTAGTCTGGGTTGATGGCAAGTGCCCTCACCTGCTGAATATCTGTTAGAGTTTTCTTAGAGTTGCTATGGAGAATGTCTGTGTACAGTTTGGTTTAGACAACTTGTACCAAAAAGCTCACTACTCAGTCCTCACAGTACTTTGACTTTTGTTTCAGTTGGCATTTTGATCCTGGTTTAGTAACCTCCAGCTATGTGTCTACCCAGGGAGTCAGGCTGTGATTTCCTGCTATGAGTGTTCTCAGGTTCTGACCCAGTAGGGTTGGTGAAATTTTTGATGATCATAGGGGGGGTCACAGACACCCAGACATTTCATTAATTAGGGTGATTGTAGGGGTCACAGACAACAAGGTATGCTATTAGTCAGAAAAGGAAATCTAAATAATGATACTTGTGTTAATTCTTTTAAGACAATAGGAGGGTATGTCTCGTGTCTAATTCTGGCATTTTCCTGTATGTTCTCAACCATGATGTAAGTGCAACTTCTTAGGTCTGTAAAGAATTAACTTTTTCCATAATATGTTAATCACTTTTGGCATGGTAATTCAGTGGTCAGAAAATGGATTCCACAAATGATAAAGAAAGGGAGAGAGAGAGAGAGAGAGAGAGAGAGAGAGAGAGAGAGAGAGAGAGAGAGAGAGAGAGAGAGAGAGAGAGACAGAGACAGAGACAGAGAGAGAGAGATGTGGCCATGTGTTTCTCTGTTTCTGTCTTTCTTTCCCTCTCTGTGTATCAGATACCTTGGAGCTGGTGTTACCAGTGTTTGTGAACTGTTCAATATAGGTACTTGGATCTGAACTGTGGTCTTTATGATAGAGTATCATCACCCTTAACTACAGAACCAATAAAAACTAATGTAAATGTAATTAACAATTGCTTAGAACGTTTGGTAATTTCTTTCCTTTCCTTCTGTGGGGACACACTGGCACCACTTTCTGCTTCTTAAGAAATATGTGCTAAAAGGCAGGCTCCAGATAACTTTATTATGTAGAATATTAGTTTTTGTCTAAGCATCTGGTTCTAAGATGACAATTCATATTAGATTCATTCAAAGAAAGCTGGGTAGAGGTACACATTGTACAGGTTTGAAAAGTTAAAAAGGAAAGCCACAGGGATAGTTACATAGTTAGGGACAGTATACTGCACCATAACCTTCTAAGCTTGAAGGAGGACCCAGACTGCAATGGCTGCCACCTCAAAGGAAGTGTTCCTATTCTTTTGGCTTTCCTTGGAGAGAATATGATGTCAAGTTAATTCTCAGAGCTAGCTGAGATGACATAGAACAAAGGGAACACTTATTTACACTCATCTTGGTGGATCCCTTCCCTTGTGGATCATGTGGGTTTCTTCATTCTCTTCTTTTGGCATTTGAAGGGTTTGCTTTTCCTTCAATTTGCTTACATCACCTACTTTGTTTTCCACAAAATCCTTTCAATGTCTATATTTGCCTTCTCCTTGAACAGAACAGACTCTAGAGAAGTTTGGGGTGGCTGTCTGAAGGTGCAAAGGGCAGGTTTCAGGCTCCACTTAACTTCCTCTGGAACACAGGTGGGATCTTGGAGACATCTTGATATGTACCTTTTATTTTTCTCAGCCTATAGCATGCTACTTTTTACTCCTTCTCCTTGGTATGCTGGCTTTGTTACATGAGATAGTATTACATGAGCAATATAAAGGGAAAGAACTTGGTAGAAAAAGGGTAGATTTTTTTGTCTTACTGTTTTATCACTAAGGGTGCACAGTGGCCTCAATAGCACCTTCATTTCCTTTCTGTCCTGTAGAGTAACCACTTCCCTTCTCACAGGGATGAAGTAGGAAGCCCCCCCCCATTAACTTTTCTTGGCTAGAGAATGGTGAATGTTATGGGTCTGAATTCACAGACATCTTAAAATTCTCCAGGGCATTTACTGTACCCAGGCTGCACTTAGAGAGGTTCAAAGCAAGGAGCCCACACTTCCTCTCCTGCCCCTTCGATGGGACCTTGCCCTGCGGAAGATGAACTTCTCATAGCTGTTGCCTTTCCTGTTTTCGTGAAGGAAAAGGCATCTTTAAGAGATCTTGGTGAACATAGCTACCACTGTTCAATATCACGTCCTGTGAGAACGAGACGAATGTCAAACATTTGACATCACAGCCTGTGTTTGACATTCGTTTCTTTCTCACAGGACATTCAGCTCAGCAAGCCCATGGCAAGAATTTGGTCTGGAAGGTCATTGAAGAGTTTTAAAATGTATGATTTTTGGCATATTTTTTCTTGGTAGAGCTAAGAGAACTTGTAACTGATTAAAACAAACTTATGGAAACTGTTTAATAAGCAGAAAGGGAAGTAGCCATCTGGGTGAGAAGTTTGTTAAGAAAGCGAAGCAGTTGGCATGATTTCTATTCACTTCACTCTTCTTATCCACTGATAACTTTGCTTAGTTCAATTAGAATAGCTTGGTTGTGAGCACGGTTCTGTCATCAACTTGGTCTTAGCAGAGTTAGTTAAGGAAATCACAATCTGTGTACATCCAGGTGCATGTTACTGGGATGAAACTTGGAGCTGGGGGAGATTTTATAGCACAATGTGATACAGAAACATAGTCATGCGTGATTTCACAGCTAAAATATTTAAACATGTCTCCTGTGGGTTAATTTTCTACTTGTTAACCTAGATCTGAATTGGAATGTTTTTTTACGAAGGACTAGGTAGTAAATATTTTATGCTTTGCAGTGCAGATGGCCTGTCACAACCACTCAATTCTGTCATTGTCACTTCTAAACCACCACATAAGGAAATGGGCATAGCTATGTTGCCTTTAAACCATATTGACAAAAATAGACAGGTTGAACTTGATCTGAAGGCTATATACCTTATGGACCCTTGATCTAAACTTAAACTTTGTTTTCTGCTAAAGTAGGTATCAAGAGTATCTGTATTCTTGTAAGTTTGCTTTAAACTCTTATATGCAACATGTTTAAATGTATGTTGCATAATTACATCTGTGAGACATTGAACAGATATTAACATTAGTAGGAGCTAAATTATATCCACAGCAATGACCAGCAAGAGAGGAAGACTTAAAGTAAGTATCATGGAACATGAGATGTTTTTTGTGGCATTAAAACAAAAGTTCTCTTACACATCTTTGTATAATTAAACAAATACTTTATGACACAAACAAATGTAACATATCTTCAACTAATATTACATGACACACTAGTTTTTTAAATATTTATTTATTTATTTATTTATTTATTTATTTATTTATTTATTTATTTGGGCAGGATGTTTTATCACAGGAACAGAAATTGAATTAAAATACTCTTTCTCTTCTTTGAACATGTTGTTATTAAAAGGAAACTGGCAGACAGACTTGATGGGTAGTGGACTGACTGACTAAACTTAAGTTTCTCCTTATTGACTAAACTTTACATAGAGTCATTCCTGAGTCTGGGCACTTGGCTTTCTTTGTTTAAAAGCATGTCAGAAAACTTTCAATTATAAGTTTTTTCTTTACTCTTTGAGAAGTAAATCTTGGTAGATTTATAGCCAAGAAAGGGCTTTGTCAAGAACCCGGGAGACTTTTCTTCAGAATACAGTCACCAGGGAAGATAGGGAAGCCATCCACCACTTCCAATCTCCCTGGGAAATAGATGGTTAACTTTGATTAGCACTAAATATCTAAAAGTAATAGACTAGTAATGCAAATCAACCTTTTAAATGGGTGCCTCCAGCCTCTGTTTACTTCTTTACCATAACATATTTTCTCCTGCCTCTGATGTCACCATATGATATTCAGCAGCTTTCTCCTCTACCATAGTCTTGAATGACATGGTCCTTGTCTGTTTTAACTTCATCTAGTGTGATTTTTTTTTTTTTGCCTTGTTAACATCTATGAGTCATCTTCATTGCCATGAGTTAGAACCTAGAACATTAGCTTGGTTGCATTTTTGTAACAGTCTTTCAACTTAGACATTTAGTGGGAGATTAGACTGAAAGAAATGGAAATTCAGTGAACAATCACTCAGTTATCTACTTTCAGGTTAGGGTGAACACACTAGCATAAAGAGGAAGCTGTCCTGGAACAGAATTGGAAGTGACTCTGAACGAGGATATGCTGTTCCTTGAGTTGCTCAGTAGACTTCTATTTCTTCAATTGTTATAATCTCAGTGATTCCTTCTGATGTTGGTGTTGTGTAAACCTCTGTTTCAGAGAGAACAGAATGTCCCAACTGAGCATCACACTAACTTATAGTAACTGTGTGTCCTGGCTGGAAGGGCACATCATTGCTCATATGGCAGGGAATGCTTTCCCTGTCTCACATTGTTACTGGAAAAAAAGGAAAATAAAACCATTGCTGCAAATGGGAGATTTTTAAAGGCCTAAGGAGAGGACAATGGTTTTGGAATTCCTATTTTCAAAAGATTAGAAGTGTCCATTCAATCACACACGAACACACACATTCTCTCTAATTTTCACTGAACTATCCACATGTGATTATTCTTGATCTCGGTGAGGTAGGGAGAAGATTTGCCTTAGGTAGTGGAATGAATATTAAGCCATGAAGACACCACCTGATCAGAGATATTGTATTTGTGTCCATATCATATGCCCACAATCAGTGTTCTTTGAAGATGATAATTTGCAATTTCCAGTTTTTTTTTTGTTTTGTTACTTTGAAATGAAGCATTCTTGAGAAATATCTTAGATCTTAACATACTTCAGAGCCAGATAGTTACTCAATTAACAGGGCATCTCTTCTCTGGAGATGGAAGAAACTCCTTTTGGTTGAGTAAAGTTTCAGAAAGTAAAACTATCAGTTGTCCACATTGGACCAGAAAGGCCTATTCTTGTTTAATTGACATAAAAATTTACTTAGCTGTCATCTTAAGGTTCACTTTGATATTGGTGGAATATTTCCCCAGTTCTCTGGATCTTCATGCTAATGAGTAACAAATACTGTGTTTCCATGTATTCATCCAAAATTACTGAGCACCCTAGATACAGAATAAGCAAGAAGTGCCTCAAAAAACTTGTAGATTTCAGAATTCATGAAGACAGACATATTTTCAAATAACGTGGCAAGAATTATATTGTAGATAATCACAGAAAAGAGCTGTATAAACTCAGACATCTCTAGGTTATTGGATTTGGACTGAGATCCTAAGGTTGGGATGATATGAGTCAAGTAAAGGGATGAAAATGAGTTCCTTTCTTGGATCCTCAGAACTGTCCCATCTATGTTGATTTAATTAACGGCATTGTTTAACATTATTTAGACAACATTTGCTTGCTTGGATGAGTCTTCAACCTTCATTAAATTTTGTTCCTTTCCATTACACTTACATTTTTACCACATAGCTGGTGCTACATGACCCATCTCGTCTCACAAACACACATTGCCTTTCTTTTATGGAGGCAACTTACCTTTATTCTGGAGTTCACCTAGTTTTCTATTTGTGAATAGAAGTCTCCTTTTCATCAGTTTATGATGGTGGCAGGCTTATGCTTACTGGTCTGATACATAGGTTTAAGCCTAACAGCTCATCACATTTTTATAGAGATCACTATGATTGGGAATAGCACGAGCCATGCTGTTTTCATCAGTTTGAATCTTTTTTGTCATTTTCCAATTCCCATTAGGTTGTGTGCATTAATGGAGGGCCAGGAAGGATGGAAGGAAGGAAGGAAGGAAGAAAGGGAGGAAGGACAAGAACAAAGAAAGGGGGAGGGATAGAGGGAGCGAGAGAGTGCACTGTCTCTTCTCCATTGTCTCCCTTTATTCCTTTTCTCTGAAAAGGAGAGAAATGCATACTCTGAAATTATCACCATTTATCTCCTTCTGGTTCTCAATTTCCACAAGGTTCTCATTCACATGCATATTCAGATAGCCACAGAATTTATTCTCTCAGCCTGCCTCTGCTCTCTTCCCTCTAGCTTTGCAAATGTCTCCCATCTTGAGTACTTATTGCTCTGGCACTAGCTCTGTGCTCTTGGATACTACATGACCACATGTGGCTATTTAAATTTAAACCTCATAAATTCAAAGGCCTTGAGCCCTGTGTTTTAGTTTCTAGATGCTATATTTCCAGTCATTGAAAGTGAGAGCTTATGCCGACATCATGCAGAGAAGACACAGAATGTCACTATTATGGTGGAGAGCTCTGCTGAACAGTGATGACCCAGGGGAATGAAACAAACTCCCTGCCTCCAAGCACTGAGAGTTCCCAGCACTGCCAAACTCATCACAGCCCACTCCTTGTCATCAACATTAACTGTTTCAAAAGGCTGATTTAGATATTTGTCTCCTTGATCAAAAATCTGTTGTGGTTTTCTTATTAACTTCAGAATTAAATTCAAGCTCTTGTCTTTGATATCCATGTTGCTGTAAGATATAATCTCGTTTTCCACTCACACAATTAGCAAATAATTCTTTTAACGATTATACTTAGGTCTGGCAATGGAAATGGTGAAGCTTGTTCTCTCGCATGCTGTTGGCAAATTGATGTCTTTCTAGAAATAAATATGGCAAGTATAGTAAGATACTTAAAATAACTATGCCATTTACTTCAGTAATTTAGTTTTTAGTAATCTAATCTTGGAATCTCACTAGGAATGTCTTGTAAAATGCAAGCTGGAAGGGGTTTATACCAGTTTAATATTGGAGAAAAATTGAAAATATACTAAATGTCCAGCTGGTGTGGAAATGCTCGAGCATATTTGTCTGTGTTCATGCTAGGGAGTGAATCTCAGCATGGCAACTATAATGGCACAGAACATCTTCAGTGTTGCTTCTTCCCACTGTTCATTCTTCCCTTACTTCTTTACTCCAGATACATGGAAACTCCACTACTTACACAAATAGTTCTGCACTGGTTTTCTCACTGGAGATCCTCAAATGCCCACTGATGCTTTAACAGGAGCTCAGGTCATACCTCCTTCATGAATTCATCCCACACAGAGTGCACAGCCTTTTGTTCATGTTCCATGGTACCCATGTAGTATCTACCACATCACTCTTCCATTTTAGAACTTTTGCTCACAGTATACGAATCTCAAAGGCTTCAATGATTTGTCTCATTTTGTTTCAGTGTATGACATGGTGCCTAAAGTATTTTTAATATAGCATATTTCTGACTAAGTGAATGCAGTAAGGGAAATAAAAAAACACAACCATATTCACAAATGCTGAAATGGTTCCTCTAAGACCTCCTTTCTTTGTCTTTTACTTTCTTATATGATAGACTTGGGGAAATAGATAGAGGAAAGAGGAGATAAACACAGAAATGAACTGGAGGAATGTCAAAGGTTTAATTTTGTGTTATTGTTGATGCTAATCCTCTCCAGGCTGTGCAAACTTTGTTCAGTTAAGCAAATACTCCCGAAGACAAAGATTTTATATTTACAGGGAAATTCACAGTTGCGAGTGCCCGTGTGTTTTTAGTGTCCTTAGGAACCTTAGCAAATAACTAACAGATTTGCATTTCCTTTCCACCTACAGCAAAAGGTCTCCAGGTCCCTCACTGAACAATGACATTAAATAAATACTCGGAAAATGGGACCTGAGTTGGTAAAAGGGATTTGAGCTGATCTTTGATTTTGAAGTGGATTATTCACTGCCACTGTAACCCAGTGAGGAGAACAGAATTAAAATTACACTTATAATTATATCTGCACTCACTCCATATGCACTGTTAGCATAAGGTTTTCAAAATCATGACTTTTATATACCAGGCAGGTCAGGTAATTTTGAAACAAATATTTAATTTCTAGTGAAGCTAACTTTTGTAGCGATGGGGTGTGGGGGTGGGGACAGATCCTGATTCAACACTGGTACCTTAAAAATACATTTAAAAATCCATACATAGTATTTAACCATCAAATCACCCAATATTATAGCATATGTTTAGGGAACAGGAATACTAAGTTCATCAAACTTATCTAATTTTGTATGCTCCATAAATAAATAATAAAAGGAAAGTCAATAAATCTAAATCTCCACTCTACATATTTGTTTATATAAACTTCTATTTCCAAGGATTTACATAATCACTTATGTGGAGCAGGCTCGGCTGGGGATTTTGTCATTGGTCCTTGTCAGAGCACTTTGACTTTACCCAAATTTATGACTTTTGTTTTACATATGGTGGGAACGGGTACAGGAAGATGGTGACTTCCTGAAAGTGACAAATCAAGATGCTGGGAAAAATATCTTTAGATTCCATCTGAAAAGGGGAGATTTGAATATCAGTGGTACTGGAAGCCAGAAGCATTAGCAATGAGACATATTCAGAGAAAGGAGCTGGCAAGGTCTTGGGATGCTGCCGAGTGTGAGCCAAGATTAATGACAGGGTTCGCTGACTTTCTTGAAAATCATAGCCTAGGGAGAAAGATTTATCTACCAATGTATGATTTTTATTTAGGTACTGGTTACTTAATTATTTTGAATGTGTATGACTTTTGTTATAAAGTCTAAGTATTCAAGCTCCGATTTCTTTCATTTCTTAAAATAGAGTACCCTGTCATGGAGTATCAAATCTTTCTCTCCTTTTCTGTTCCCAAATAACTGGCACATGCATTGTGCCAGCAAAAACTGAAAGAGGAAGCAAGACTCTTGACTGGGTCTTAAAAGCCTGGTAAAGAAGTAGATTCAGCTTCAACTACAGCAGGAGTAAAAATGACCCAGCAGACTCCTGCAGGGTACTTGTCCTAGTTATACAAGTAGTGGAAGACCAGGAGGTCTTTGAAATTCTCTTTAGATGCACCGTGGAGGCCCAGTGGTTCTTCAACTGGGGAAGCATTCTCAATGTGGAGAATTTGCCTCCCAGTTGCCTAGAGTAAATTCAGAGACTGCACTCCCCAGGGTGCTTTTCTCCCAGAGGCATTGCAATTCTCTGAGAGTGAGCCCACTGGACGCTTTGGAGAGTTCTCAGAGCATTTCTGAATTTTCCAGTGAATTTGTGTTATACACTCCTGGCCCACTTTTGAAAATATTACAGTATATTTTTTTTTGCCTCTAAATACATTTGATTTTCATTACATTCTCTCAGCCTGTATCCTGGAACCAGGTGACAATTTACCTCAGCAAGAGTCCTCTGTCCCTTTATGCACTGCTTCTTTGGAAAGAGGCAAAATCATTTTGCTGACAAAGTAATTTCTAAACCTTGTCTAAACTACATTCATTGAGGTAACCAGGTTATTCTCTAATTTCCCCACACATTTTACTCCTTGTACTGAATCATTCCTTTCCTCTATAACCATTATCTAGTCAGTTTGGTTTATATCATCTGCATTCTTTCCTGATGGTCTGCTTTATTTCAAGCAGAAATAAGCCTCTTCCTTTTGATTCTTCTGTCTGGTCACTTCAACTTACACTAAATGGCTTTGTTCTATGTAAACCCCAAATGAGAGTCTCTTTGTAGATAATCATCTTCCAAGAGTCTGACTTCATTAGCTGGAACAATAAAAATATGCATTCCATAAACTACAGCTGAAAAACAAAATTAGTTTCTACGTATGATCCTCTCTGAGTTTACAAAATATTATCATGCATATTTCTTAGGGTATAAGCGTTTAAAATTTGAGCATAAGCTCCATCTTGTATCTGTGGGTATAGAAGAATGGATGTGTTATTTGAGTTAGTAGGTGACTGGCCAACACCCAGGGAACTCACATGTTGAACTATTAATTAACTGTAGATTGGGCTGAAGAAACAGGTCTCTGTGGGAGTTTCAGAATGACCCCATTTCCTGAGAGTCTGAGTCCTTCAGTACAAGATCTGAATGTTTACCACAAGGCTTTCAGAATGGGCTGGAAAATACACCACTTATGAATTTCTTCCTCCATATATGGTCACTTACCTTTTTTATTTGCTATTTTACTGTTCCTGATGTAGTGGTTGCTCATGATTCAAACTCCTTGTGTTCCTTCACAGATGACCCTAGGCATATGTGGGGTGGGGGTCAAGTCATTTAGGCCCTCCTTCCTGCCTGTAGGTTAAGGGAGCATCCCTCCATAGGGAATGTGCTCCCAAAGTCCTTTCATGCACCAGGGATACTTTCTGGTTCCACTGTCCGAGGTCCCTTAGACTTCCCAGGTCTTCTAACTAAGACCCATGTTCAAGGGGGTCTGAGTCGCTCCAATGCTGGTTTCTCAGCTATCAGTCTGGGGGTTTATTAGGTCCTACTTGTTCAAGACAGCTGTCTCTGTGGGTTTCTGTAGCCTGGTCTTGTCCCCATTTTCTTATCACTCTTCCCTCTCTGTATCTGGATTCCAGTTCTGCTCAGTTTTTAGCTGTGGGTTCTACTTTTGTTTCCATCGGCTACTAGATGAGGCTTCTATGATGGTAGATAAGTTAGTCATCAATCTCATTAACAGAGAAGGGCATTTAAGGTAGCCAATCTGCTGTTGCTCAGATTGTTAGTAGGGGTCATCCTTGTAGGTCTCTGGACATTTCTATAGAGTCAGTTTTCTCTTCAAATCTATAATGGCTTCCTCTTTTATGGTATCTTTCTCTGTTTTTGTTCTAAGACTTTCAGTTGTGCTGTTTATTCTCAAATGTGAATATCCTCTGTTTTTTTTTTTTCCATTTGGGCAATTAGTGCTATGACCTTTCCTCATAGCACTGCTTTCAAAGTGTTCCATAAGTTTGGGTATGTTGTATCTTTATTATCATTGAATTCTAGGAAGTCTTTAATTTCTTTATTTCTTCTCTGACCCAGGTATTGTGCAATTGTGCATTGTTCAGTTTCCATGAGTTTGTAGGGTTTCTGCAACTTTAAAACATGGTGGTCTGATAAGATACAGGGGACTATTCCAATTTTTTGTATCTGTTGAGGTTTAGTATGTCACCTAGTATGTGGTCAACTTTAGAGAAGGTTCCATGTGGAGCAGTGAAGAAGGTATATTCTTTTTTGTTTGGATGGGATGTTCTATAGATGTCTGTTAAACCCAACTGGATCCTAACTTCAGTTAGTCCTTTTGTTTCTTTGTTAAGTTTCTGACTGGTGGTCCTGTCTAGTGGTGAGAGAGTGGTGTTGAAGTCTCCCACTATAAGTGTGTGAAGTTTTATGTGAGCTTTGAGTTTTAGTAGCGTTTCTTTTACGAATGTGGGTACCTTTGTATTTGGGGCATAGATGTTCAGAATTGAGACTTTATACTGATGAATTTCTCCTGTGATGAATATGAAATGACCATCTTCATCTCTTTTGATTGATTTTGGTTTGAAGTTTAACTTGTTAGATATTAGGATAGCCACACTTGCTTGCTTCTTGAGTCCATTTGATTGAAAGATCTTTTCCCAGCCTTTACCCTGAGGTAATGTCTGTCTTTGAAGATTAGATGTGTTTCTTGTATGCAGCAGAAGAATGGATTCAGTCTTTATATCCATTCTGTTACCCTGTGTCTTTTTATAGGTGAGTTAAGACCATTATAATGTTGAGGGAAAGTAGGGACCATTGATTGTTAATTCTTGTTTGTTTTAGATTTGTTGTTGGTGATGATATAGTGCATATATTTGCCCTGTTTTATCCTTTGGGTTCTGTTGAAGTGGGATTATCTATTGCCTATGTCTTTGTGAGCATAGTTAACTTCCTTGGGTTGGAGTTTTCCTTCTAGAACTTTCTGTAGGACTGGATTTGTATATACGTATTGTGAAAATCTGGCTTTGTCATTGAACATCTTGTTTTCTCTATCTATAATTATTGTGAGTTTTGCTGGGTATAGTAGCCTGGGCTGGTATCTGTTGACTCTTAGTACTTGTAGAACATCTATCCAGGACCTTCTGGCCTTGAGAGTTCCATGAAGAAATCAGGTGTAATTTTGATAGGTCTGCCTTTATATGTTACCTGGCCTTTTTTTTTTTTTCACTGCTCTTAATATTCTTTCTTTATTATGTATGTTAGCTGTTTTGTTTATTATGTTGTGAGGAGTCTTTTTTCTTTGGTCCAATTTATTTGGTGTTTGGTATGCTTCTTGTACTCTTATAGGCTTGTTCTTCTTCAGATTGGGAAAGTTTTCTTCAAAGATTTTGTTGAATATGCACCTTTGGCTGGGCTTCTTCGTCTTCTTCTTTGCCTATTATTCTTAGGTTTGGCTTTTTCACAGTGTTCCACATTTCCTGGATGTTTTGTGTTAAGCATTTGTTGGATTTAAGGTTTCCTGTGGTCGATGAATCTTTTTCCTCTAGTTTATCTTCAGCACCTGAGATCCTCTCTTCTATCACTTGTATTCTGTTTATGTTTGCATCTGTAGTTCCTGATCGTTTGCTCAGTTTTTCTATTTCCAGCATTCCCTCAGTTTGTGTTTTCTTTATTGTCTCTATTTCAGTTTTCGAGTCTTAAACTGTTTGAATTGTTTCCTTCATCTCTTTGTTTTTTTCTTGGCTTTCCTTACTTTAAGAGATTTATTCATGTCTTCCAATTTTTGTTTGTTTTTCTTCCATTTCTTTAAGGAATATTCTCATATCATCTTTGAGAGCCTCTATCATTTTTATAAATTTATTTAAGTTGTTATCTTCAGCTTCATCTGCTTTGGTGTGTTCAGGTCTAGTTGGTTTAGAGTCCCTAGATTCTGGTGGTGTCATGCTTGTCTTTCTGTTGTTGGGTGTTTTCTTGTATTGCTGCCTTCCCATTGCTTCTTCCAGTGGGTGCAGGTGGAGTTTCTCTTTACCCTACTCTCCCAGTGGGTGTAGGTGGGTCAGGAGTTTGATGTCTGTAACTCTGGTAGGTCCAATCTCTCTAGGAGGTCTCACCCCCAGCAGAGGCCCGGCATTGATGGGCGGGGAGGTCAAAGATCAGGCAGGCGTGGACTTAGGGTGGTGCCACATGGATAGGAGGGTCCAGTGTGCTCAGAGCAGATCAAGGAAGTTTCCAGGAGGTAGAGGGGTTGTTGGACCCACACTCTAGGCCAGAGCTCAACTAGAGCAGTAGAGCAGTCAGCCTAGAAGGACACAGGGTGGAGAGAGGGCAGGTTTTGGGTGGTGTAGTGGTGGTAGTGGTGTGTGTGTGTGTGTGTGTGTGTGTGTGTGTGTGTGTGTGTGTGTACTAGTACTATCTGGGGCCAGGATATAGTGGGGATAGAGATTCGGGGCTGACCCAGGGAGTTTCCAGAGGAGAGTGTGTGTGGAGGGTTGGCCTGAACTGGTCCCAGACTCACCTCCTGCAGAGGCATCAATGGAGGTCAAAGACCAGGCAGACGGGGACTCAGGGTGGTCCTGTGTGGATAGGTGGGTCCAGTGTGAGCAAAGCAGATCCATGAAGTTCCCCAGAGGTGCAGGGGTTGTTAGACCTGCACTTTGGCCCAATGCTCAACCACAGTAGTCAAAAAGCAGTCTTTGCCATAGTCTATAATGATATCTATCTATGTAGCTATTCATGTACGTGTGTATGTATGTATGTATGTATGTATGTATGTATGTATGTATCCCATTCATTCCCATATGTCCCTCACTTCTTGCATCTTGAGTACCTCCCTTTGTTTCTCTAAGTCCAGTCCATGAAGTACATTAGTCGTAAACCTGTCTTAGAATCCTTCTACTTATCTTCTTGCTTGGGATACTTTTCTTTCAAATATTTACCCATTCCAGTCTGCTGCTACCCCTAAAGGAAGCATTGCTGAACTTTCAGATGTCATGCCCATTGAGCTTTTACATTGTCATGTTTCTGATCTCCAGATGAAATCATCAACTCTATTGTACTTCAACTGCCACATTCCCCACCCTTAAGAGTGTTGCCATCTCACAAAAATCAGGCAAATTTATTAGCCAATTTTACATTTACTAGTGGATCACAATATTGGCTGCAACTGTATTTCACTTATTGACTATATTTGTAGTTGGCATTGCCTCTGAAATGTCTCCTCTTGGTCTTGGTGGTAGTGATAAACTGGATGTGTATGAAGGATACGGAGAATAGATTTTACTGTAGTGCAGTTCTTAAAGCCTATGATAATGAAGAATATTAAGGGAAACTGATTCATGGCTTAATCCATTCAGGAAATATCAAGGAGAATCCTTTAGTTATTTATGACCTGTATAGTTAGCAATGCTAAACAATGTTAACAACAAAGTTTCAGAGTCATGGACACAACCTCTTCCCACAGAAATGATTCCTGGGTTAAATATTTTTCCATATAGTTCTATGGTTGGTGGATTTGTTTATGGTTTAGGAGGTCCTTGCCTGGATCTATTCCTTCCAGGTCCAAAAGTTAGTGACTATGGCAAGTGTTCCAAGTAATGAAGATTAAAAACTCCAAGATGATTGACTCTCATACTTCAATAGATCTCTAATGAGAGAAACTTGGTAACATTTAAACATTATCAGAAAAGTCTGTATTAAAAATGAGCTGGAACCTGCCCTCTCTTATTGCATGCACATAGTTACTTTCCTTTTATTGTTTGCTGAAAGAGTGGACTACATGCCTTTTAACATCTACTCTGTGAAGACAGAGGTAGAAATAGGTAGATAGATGGATGGATGGTAGATAGGTAGGTGGACAGGTAGGTAGAGGCAGAGGCTGGATGTTGTGAGAATCACAATCTTGCCAAGCAGAAAAATAATTGGTTCCACTTGTGGTGGTTCTGGGAGCTACTTTCACTAGATTGTCCTTCTGGTCTTTTTCCTTGCTTGAGTTACAAATTCCTATGTCCTTTGTAACATCCTGATCATACTCTTACAATGATAGTGAGTATAAATAATAATAATAAAAAACTATCTCTACAAATCTTTTCAGATTCAGTCAAATCAGATTTCTTTTGAGATGTGAACACACATTTAATTTAGTTAAATATGAATTATAAGTACTACACTATTGAAAAGAAATATTGTACCATGAGTTTCTTTCCATTGTAACATATTTTATCTTTGGCCATGAACTTCATCTCAATAACAATATTAAACTATCATGTGTAGAATTTAATTAGATTCCAATTTTGACTCTAAGTATGGCTTTAATGTATTTAGTTTTTTTAAAAATCTACTAAAGCCCCCAATGCTTTCATTTGGTGAATTACAATCCCACTGCCTCCCAGCAGGTCCAACAAGGCTTCCGTTTTTTTCATCACTTGTAACTGTACTCCGTATTCTAAAGGCAAGGAACACAAAACCTGCAATCAGCTCATTAGTAGATTTGGTCATTATGTTGAAATTATCCATTAATTTCACCTGAATTGCTTGGTGCTAAGTAACAAAAAATCTGCTCTAATATCTGCTGCCTAAAGGTTATTGAATTCAATCACATTGAGATAATAGCTTTAAATGAACATTTATATCGAATTTTACCGATATGCAGTTTTTACATTATTAAAACTGGTTACTCAGATCATAGGCATGACATCCCAACTACTCTTCTTGCCTCTAGTCTTTCTCGTCTCTTGCTCATTCATTATCTTGTCAATGGAGTTGCTTCTGTAAGTCAGATTGGGTTATGTGTCTCCCTGCTTGGATACTGGCAGTGATGCCTTCTAAACTATAGAATTAAGTCCATACCCATTTTCTTAAAGTCTAGGCTATTTATAGCTTCAAATAACTTCAAATTCAATCCTCTTGTTAATCTCATCTCCCCGTATCTGATAAGCTATCCACAGCTGCCTTCTGAATACCAACTTTAACAAACAAGCCATCATTTATTCTATGCATGCACATAGCTTTGTATTTTGTAGATAGGCTCATGTATGTAGCTCCATGTCTCTGTGCAGGCTCATGAATACAGCTCCATGTCTTTCTGTGCAGATTCATGCATGTAGATCCATGTCTCTGTATGAAGGTTAATGAGCATAACTTCATGTCTTTGAGTAAAGGCTCATGCACATATCCCCGTGTTTCTGTATGCCAGCTTATGCACACAGCTCTATTACAGGGGTGATTTTAGTGACTTAGAGAAAGCTTTCCAAGGGAAGGCTGAATTAACTTGAGTGTTGCAGTAGAAACTGATACTAAGAGTTTCCTGGATAAGAATACAGGCAACAGGAAGGAGTAACTCTCAGGGAGACAGAGTGAATGAAAACCTGGGTAGTAAAAGATACAAATTATGTCCTTGAATATGAATGTGTTTCAGGTGTGGACATGCATGATGGTAGCATTTACTGGTAAGCCAACGTGAAGGAAAGTGGGGGAAAATTTTCTAAGGAAGTTCTATCCAGCTACCACAAAAAACAGAAAACCAGTTTTAAAGCATAATTTTCCTTACCCAGTCATTTTTATAGTTTGCTCAAACAGCTAATATTTAATGAGTGCCTACTATGTGCAGCACAGTGTGTTGAAGAATTTTAATATCTTAGGTGAGAATAGATATGAGTTACATATAGATAACTCTGATACCAAGTAGAACATGCCATATGAGAACACAAAAATAAAATTGCTACAGGAATCAGAGTAAATTCACACATTGATGTGTGGCTGACCCGGTTTTACTGACTCTATTATAATATTGGCTCTAAAGCCCATCTCTATCATGGTGATGCTGATTTTGTGACTGTTTAACCTTCTGAAGGGACAGCCCTTGGGGGGGGATTAAACATTTTATTTATCAAGCAAACTTGGTCTAATCAGTGTGTAGGCTTACTACTAGATTGTAATTAAAAACTGTGAGTTTTAGAGTGTTTAACTTGTAAATAAACAGAAGAAAGGGACATGGAGGCTTATTATTAACCAGACTTGAAACCTGTGGCTTACAACTATGCCAGAGTAGTTTCAGTTGTTAGGTATAGGCAGAAAGGGAATACTAACGTAAATATAGTTAAGTATTAGTATTAAAACACTAGCAATTTGTTCTAGGAACAGCTGCTAAATTTCTACCCATGGGTGATTAAGATTCGTTGTTGAAAATGCACCCATTCCTACCTCAAAGCCAACCTTAACGCTTCTTTCCAACAACAGATTCACCAAACCAGAGGGACTCTACCCTAATGATAAGCCCCATAAGCAGTTGGTAGGTGATGGGGGATATCCTTCTGTATGTTGCAAATATGTGTTGCTTTTATTGGTTGATGAATAAAGTGGCTTTGGCCTGTGGCAGTGCAAAATATAGCTAGGCAGGAAATCCAAGCAGGGATATGTGGAGAAAGAAGGCTGAGTAGAGAGAAGGCAGCCAGAGAGGAAGCAAGACATGTAGAAAATGAGGTAACGCTGTGGCCACTTGGCAATACATAGATTAATAGCATTGGGTTAATGTATGTCTAAGAGTTAGCTAGTAATAAGCCTGAGTCATCAGTCAAACAATTATAATTAATGATAATACTCTAGGTGATAATTTTACAAGTAGCCATGGGACTGGTGGGCAGGAAAGAAAAGTTCGGACTACAGGTAGGGGTTAGCCTCTGCTTTCTTACAAGTCTGTAGGCTCAGCTACACAAGTCAGTGAGCTCAAATTCACTAGGCCTAGTAATTAGACATTTCAGTGTAGTTGCTGAAGACATTAGAATTTGTTCTATTTTATGTCCAGCTTTGTGTTCATTGATCTGTGCCCCTCCCACTTATTTTTCCTTCTTTGTAACTTTTTGAGCTTACCTGGCATATAAGATTGGAGTTTTCCTTCTCCCAACTTCGAGCAATAGTAGCTTTTTTCCATTATTTTAAAATATTAGTGGTCAGAGCTGATGTCTTGTATTTAATATGATTCTTCAAACAAATATTTCTAAAAGACCAAAGTAGCAAACACAATCTGGTAGAAATGATCTGAACTCTGTGTCTGGTTTCTCACTCACTGGCTCTGAAACCACATCACTAGGACAGGCTAGTGACTTCGTGAGTCTCTTTAGACCCTGGTAGAATAGATTGTTGTGGCATGACTTGTGAGCAAGCAGCTTGGTAAGGAAACACTGAGAGATGACCAACAGCATCTAGGTATTGGGGAATGGGTTTGTATTTCATTCATATTTGCTCATATGGGCATTCAGTCGATAGACTGTGGTAGAAATCCCTTTCTTCTGGATGTACACTTCAAGACACTCCCAGAGAGTGCAGATCAGTATGATTCTGCCTGACTACTCTAGGATATACCATGCACCTTCTTAAAAAAAACATATACTTGGTAAAAATTTAGCCTGCTAAAAAATGAACTTTATGCTCATTAATTTTGATTGTATATATGGGACCCAGTCTCATGCGGTAGCCTAGGCTGTCCTGGAACTCATTTTTTATTTCAGGTTGGCCTGGAGCCCACAGCAATCTTCTTCATTAACCACCCAAGCATTGGGGTTATAAGTATAAGCTGCAGGCTGCTTATTTTCCTTTTCACCAACTTTATTTTTATACATTTCATGTAGAATATGATTACTTATGTGAAAGAATATTGCAGAAAAAAGAAAAGAGAACAGGATAGTAATTATAACCAAACTTTCCTTACGATGACAGCAGCCAGTTCATTTATTAAGTCAATGTAACACAGCAACATCACACTTGATTGAAATCTTGGCCAAGTCTGACAGATGTTCTCTATTCACTGTCAATCTCAAGTATGTTTTAATGAGTTTCAAGTGGCTGGAGCGCCCCCTCCACAGATGCCACTGTTGCAGAGATTGTGAGCAGATTCTTCAGGGCAATGGGTTTCATACTTAATAAGCGGTGCATGGTAGGTAACGGGTAGAAATCATTGCTGGAAATGCAATCACTGCTCTGGAAACAGCCGCTTTCAGCCTGCAGTTGATGAGCCTCCTTCAAATCAGTTAAATTCACAACAGTGCCCCAAAGCCAGCCTGTGTGTTTAATGTCTGCAGTCTTAAAAGCTAAGTAAGAGTATTTGAAAACCCCAATCTCTTTGGAGATTTCAGAAGTTGCCTGCTTCAGGACACTTGCTAGAAACATGCTTAAGATTGGCTCAGTACGTTGTTGCCATTGTTTCTCAATGAAATTGCAATGGAGAAAGAGAGAGAGATGGGGGGACGGAGGGAGGGAGGAGAGGGAGGGAGGGAGGAGAGGAGAGAGAGAGAGAGAGAGAGAGAGAGAGAGCGCACAGGGCACTATTACAAAGCCTGTCCTACTTATTTGTATGCATTTCTAGTAAGTTTCCTGTAAGATTTTATATGGTTATTTCTTAGTTTTCAGATAATAGTTTGAGATTTCTAATGGTTTATAGACGTGATGTTTTTTTCCACTTTAAAATTATTACTTGTGTACAGAAAAAGACATGAGGATGATATTTCCTTTGGTCAATTTCTATCTCAAACAAAATAGTTTATATATTTTGTATACTATGCCATAAAAATGAATATTGCTTAGCTGCTGTGGTGCGCTAGTTTTTTCCTTGCGAGGATAAATCTATTTCCAGTTCCTAGACTATCTCTTTAGTTTAAATGCAATAGTGCACCTCTGTCCTATCTCTTTCTTTGTAAATCAGCTGGAACCTTTAATGATCTGGAGTATTTTTACAGAATGGGCCCAAGTTTAACTACAGTTCCCACTACATTCCTCTGGTCTTAGAATGCAAATGTTGCTTAAGAGCAGAGAGTTTTTTGAGAAAGAAGATGTACCTTGGTATAATCAGAGGAGGAGTGTCAAATCCTAGTTTAACTATGCAATATGTTGTCTGAAGTAATTGAAACTTGCAAACACTGGGGTGTTTTGTCAGACTACTGATATTTATAACTTCTGCTCTGAGTTTGAATTAAAACACAAAGCCTGTCATTAAGCCAGGTGGCAAATAAGGACATCCCCACGTATAAATAAATGCTCAGTTATCATGAGGTAGGGAGGAAAGCGTGTGGTGGAGTCACATGCTACTGCCTTGAATGTGTCTTTGGGTAATGCTGTGGATTTCATGTGAGTTTTAAAAAATATTTATTCACTCTTGTCTATTAAGCTGCCATAGTTTCATGCCCCTTGAGTCTCCAGAGCCTGGCTGCTGCATGCAGCGATTAGTTTGTGCCAGAGAGAAAATGAGTAGTGAGAGAATGCTCTGGGCTGAAATGCCATGTGACAAACAGTGGAATATGAAAGGGCTGTTTGTTAGTTAGAAATTAGTCATGGGTTAGCCCCAGGTGGGTGAGTAGTGACTTCAGATTATTTATTCTCATTTTTCTCAGGGCAGCCTTGCCCCTTCTCTTCTACATGGCTTGCTCTCTGGGGAGTTGTTAATGGCATTGACAAAAGTATACACTATTTAAAAGGATTACCAACAGAGAGAAATGGATTGTTTGAGGCTTGGAAAGGCAATCATTGAGGTGGGCATGTTGGCTGTAAAGGGGTCTTTCTTCTCTCCCAAAGAGAAGGGCAGGAAGGGGCGAGGATCCTCACTGTGGGCTGATTGCAGAGCGCAAAGATGGTGGGCGACTGGAGGTGTGTAAATAGCCTACTCTATTAATCAAGGAGTGTGTACTTGCATGAACTCCTTTGAGTATGAAACTGAAAGGTGGTCGAGATTAACTGCAGTATTTAGGAACTGTTTACTGGAGCAGCTTCCCCGCATCCTTGGCATTCTTATGAACTGTGGGCAGGACCCATGGCCTGAAGAATTCAAACTGAAAACATGCAACAGAAGCTGTAAAAAGCTACTAACTGCCTTCGCTGATTACATAGCTGGCGCAGTAGACCACCAGGCTCTCTGCAGGCATTGCTGCTTGAGTCTCCCTATTTATTTTTTTTGTTTACTGAAATTCTACCATGGATTTTTAACCTGAAAGAAAAAGTAAACATGCAGTCATTTGTTTAAGACGACTCTGGAGGCTCCCTGATTTGCTATGAAAGCCAGGGCTGTGGTTTCTTCTACACTGCTAGCTGTAACCACTTCAGCTGCAAAGATCTTTATATTCTTATTTTTAAAGCAGTAATTGGTAAGTGTATTTTCTGCTTGTAATCAATAGCCTTTATATTCCATGTAATATTTCTTTTTGTTTAGAAATATTTTGTGGAATATAAAAGCTATTGATTGCAGAGAGCTAAGTCTTTACCACATGCCACTCCACATGACTAACTAATACCGAAATTCTATTATGCTACCAACATGACAAATGCTTGTGTCGTTAATTGGTTCTCCAATTTTTGAAAACCAAGAAAGGAAATTTTTTTCACTCTAATCTCTCTGAAATGAAGGCTTTTATATAAAAAATAATGCCATGTGATATGAATCAAAACTATGCATTGAGAATTTTTTCTAGGTCGTTTTTATGCAAATGTATGTGTACAAGTATATACACGCCACACACACACACACACACGTGTGTGTGTGTGTGTGTGTGTGTGCGCGCGCATGTGTGCATGCATGCGTGTGCACCTATGTGATCCCAGCTCTTCCTTGTGATTGAAGTATGTACAGATACACACATGGATTCACCCTTACTCAGTAATATTCTACCCTGAAATTTTCCATGACTGAGATATATAGGACTTCTCCATCATAACTTTATTCTATATCTGTATAACTGTTATCTCTATCTATAGATCTAATCTATCTCTCTGATTACATCTATACCTATATTCTACACATGTACCTATCATTTATATCTATACCATCTGTCTGCATACCACACTCCCTTGCTTTATACACATAAACATATATACATTCATATGGACATTGGTAGAGATTTGTAAAGCCTTATCTACTATGCCACTCAACTCATGGGAAGCATTTTAAAAGTAGATACTGATTCTAGTCAGTTATATGGATTCTCAATTGACTTCAGCTAACTCTAAAGGTGAATGTACTTACATTACAGTATTTATTTCTGAGTTTCCCTCACTGGCCAGTCCATAGAACAATTAATTTGTTCTTAGTGTATGGCCATCTTGTTGAGCTGGTATGTGGTATGCAGTCCACCCTTAGCTTTCTGAGCTCAAGGCTGACTTCAACTGAGGATATAACTCCTCCTTTAATGTGTGAAGGTGTCAGCTGCTACCCAAGGCCTGATAGGATACAGACTAATACTGCTTTACACAGCACTGATTATGGATTGGCTGTGGCCTTGCTAACACTGTGACCTATGACTTTTACTAGGGCATTAGGCTCTAGTGGTACCATAATTATTTTTAAAGTATCTTGGGATAATAATGAATGGGAAAAAGTTGATTATTTTTGTACAGAATAAATTAATGCGAAGACATGAAGCTTTGTGAAATGTAGTTAATCCAGTATGAGAGAGAATTCAGATATTACCAGAAATGGGAATAGTGAGGCAAATTTTGAACTAGAGATGTAAGTTGTAATATTTGTCTTATATTATAGACCACATCAGAATAATATGCCTACTATTTAAGCAAAAAAAAAAATCAGAAGTTTACTGCTTCAACTATATCTTGACTATCTACAAGAGAGATAACAAGGATACACTAACTACATTGTTGTAAATTTGCTGCACTCTGATATCACTTAAAGCCTGGCCTCTACTCTTAATATATAAGACAGTATGAAAAACTTAAGCAGATAACACCAATCATGTACTGGTCTTTAGATGTAGACTTTTGAACTCAATAAATGTTCCTATTAGGTGTTAATAGTCTATGTGGCATGAGCTGGCAATCAGGGTATCTTCTCATGTGTAGGATCCTTATTTCAGGACCAAACAGAAAGAGACATCAAAAAATCTAGCACCATTGAGAGCAGGTTACTTTAGAAAGGGGCTGCAGAAGAGAGAAGACAGATCTTTGAATTTACTTGGCATGTGAACAGAAGACTACAGCTCCAAAAGAGACCACCTGCTACCCTTTATAGGTGCTAAGAAATACCAAAATTAAAAGTATGAGAAATAACGATACTCTAAATAGGGAAGAGAAAAGAATGGTAATGAACTTTCAGAATAGACAAGTAGGCTGCATGGTTGCTATTAAAAATACACATCCACAGGCAGAAAAACATTTGCCCAAGTCTTATAGGGATATTTTGCAGCTTTCAGTTAAGGCTTCTAATTTACAATGAGGCTCATTTTCTTGTGCATATACCTGTGTATCTGTGGGTCTACTTTCCAGGACAGACACTGCTTTTATGCATATGTGTGTATGTATATTGGGGAGGGGGCATTTGATACATGGAAGAGCAGGCTTAACACACTATTAAATCTTGGAATTTACTATTTGCAGAGACAAAATTACATTTTGGGAAGACCTGGTCATTTGTTGTTGTTGTTGTTGTCTTTTATTTTTCTTCAGAAATATCCCATAGAAATCTCAAAATAGCAATTCTTCAAGTCACAGTGTGAGTAAATACCTTTTTCACATGAGAGAGGCATCTATTTTCCTGAAACATGCTCTCAGCCATCACAGTCAACTGTAAATCTTCACTCCCAGCACTCAGGGATGGTATAGAGGGGGGCATTGTTGATGTTGAGTAGAAGCACTGAGTAGAATGTGTTGAGGTTTGACTTTCAAATGTTACACTTTAAGGCTTAGCTTGTGTAGTTTAAGACATATCTATTCATGGATCTAGACACTGATATAATATGTACCTATATATACTTGACAAATCATAAATTCCATTATCATAGTAGTTATAAACATTCTTGCACTAGGAAATAAAAGGAAACCAATAAGGCTGCTAATTAATGAACTGGAAGGACCCATGACTTTATTTCCTTGCACAATATGGCCCAACATGGTTACACCAATCACAGAAAACTATAGATTTTAGTCTTATCCCAATCATATTATATGGTGCACATGTATTTTGTGTTTTGTACACAAAACCTTTAATTTTTAAACTTAACCTTATAGAAAAGATACTATCACTGATTAGGATATATGAAAAGCAAAGCTTTTTGCCAGCACTTAATTTATTCCAAATCATCAGTTTTAGGTGAAAGTATATTGGGACGATTTTGGAAAAAAAATGGCAGTTTTGGTTTGGATAAATATGTCCCTCCTAGTGCAATCTTGCAAGATATTTCAGTACAACATCCTGATTATGATAGACTGGAATATTGTATCGGAAGATGAGACCTTCTGACACATTATTTGTGCTTTAGATGAAGATTATACTTCTTCTGTTCTGCCTTATTGAAAAATGGAACCCCAGATAACCAGACTAAGCAATTTTATATGTTACATACTAAAGTCTTAATGTTTCTTGTACTATGACCCCCTTTTAAAACTAGCAACTTGTTTTGCATCTGAATGTAGAAGTTACCTTACATATTCTGGTGTTAGAAATGAGAATTAATGGTTTTTATAAGCTCAGTGGAGAGAATATTTTATCAAAACTGTTGAAAAATCAGACTAATAAGACAAAATGATGCAGCCTGAATTTTTAATGTGTTTTCCACGTCATTCTACAGTCTTCCATATAAAAAGTGGAATGACAGACAGCAGATGGATTGATCTTTTTACTTAGCTGCAAAACTACAAATCAGATGCATATAAACAGATCTTTCAGCTAAATATAGTGTGGCAATGATTCTCTCAGATTAATCAAGTCAAGGGAAGTGATTATGTCTGATGCCATGGAAAAATATAAAAGAGGGCTGTGTCACATCATCTCTATATAATAGGCCAGAGAATTCATTCATTACAACCTTTCAAAAATAAATAAAAAACACACTCTTCTGGATACTAAATATTTTCAATATTCATTTACATTTCAGAAGAAGTCAAGCATATATTTTTCCTGTTTTTAAAAACTCAGAATCATCTAAATAGGTGATTGAATGTATCTTCAGGTTTCAAGCAATCTAAATGTCTTCAAAGTTTTACAAGTGTTGGACTATTATGTGTATATATTAGGATATTATGTATAAACATTGAAAGTTCTATAAGATTTAAGTATTTGGGTTTCTTGTAAGGAAAGAAATGAGATAATACACATAAAATGTTTAATCGTTTGTGGGTCAAAATCCTCTTTTATTTCTCTGCAACAAACAGAGGCAGACTCAACCAACCACAGGGCAGTGATGGTGAGGGATTCTACACATTAACAGGAGGCCCTTCAGTGGCGTTTCATTCTGATAAAATGATATTTGGCCAAAATTGTAAGATGAAATTTTCAATAAATGCTAGCAACTAACACAATTCATTATAGTTCCTCCTGGTAAAGGATGTGAGCAAAAATTGCCTTGGCTCTAAAAAAGCTTTCATGTCATTATGAGCCTGGATCAATCACCATCAAGTAGAAGACACTCATGGAGCTATTTCTCTTCAGCTGTTATACACTTTGTTATCAAGCCCTGTTGAAGATACTAAGAGATTGTTTTTATTAGGCAGGCATTATTGCTAGACTCTCTACGCTAAGTGTGTTTAACTGTATTTCTCTGGTAAAAAGATGGAACAATGTGTTTGAATGAGGCTGGAGTGAAATCACCTGTGCATCCCCATAAACGCCATGCCATTTAGATGTCACTTTTGCTTGTGTTTCTGCACAGAAAGAAATGATGACAAACATTTTCCCATTAAATAAAGAGAAGGAAGCCCAGTTACTTGGTTATCACTGTGCACTAGAGATAAATGGATAGGTTAAAGTTCACAGTCCATTACCCCCCTCATCACTTCTTAACCTCTCTGTGTAGGGAGTGCTTAATTGATGCTTCAGATGCCTCATCAAGAACTAAAGCTAGAAATCGTCTTCACCAGCTTCATCATTTCACATCTTCATTGATTTTGTGTCTGCCTTCATGAGACCAGACAAGGGAAGAATGAGATCACGTTAAAAAGATTACTCATCAAAGGAAAGCTTTTCTGACACTAAATGAGTTTTAATAACCATTTTATCAAAGGCAGGCTGCTTTCTAGGCATTATTTTGCACATTTCACATGGTGGCTCTGAATATTCTTTAAGATATTATTTCACATTCCTTTGGACAAGTTCTATCTAAAATTTTAGCTGCTTTCTTTTAAGTTCTAGAAGGAGAAAAAATGCTTGCAAAAATCTTATGTTGCTCAGGGTGTCCATCTAGCACTTTAGAGTCTTTTTTGTCAGAGAAACATTCAAAAGATCACCTATTATCTCATAGGTAATTTATGGAAAGCAGACAAAATACAATCTATATACATGGATAGAGTGTAGTACTAGTTAGAGAAGAGTGAGTTATTTCAAATGAAAGAAAGCTTGAGGTAGTATAGAGATTTCTTGGTGGCTAATAACATTGCTTACATTTTTGAGGACCTAGGTTCAATTTCTAACACCCACAAGATGGGACATAATTGTCTATAACTTTAGTTCCAGGGAATCTGGTACTATATTTCTGGCTTTCATGGGCACAAGGCATGCAATTGTTGTATAGATAAATCTGTGGGCAAAACACCTTTCCCGTAAGGAAAACAAAACAAAACAAAACAACAACAACAACAACAAAGAACAATAAAACAAAAAGGGACAAGACAGGGACTTTGACAGCAGTTAAGCTGTTAAGCTGTAATCAATGACTGAGAATGACAACTGGCTGGAAAATTCCAAAATTGAACTTGCGACTCATCTGAAATATTTAAAATGGCAGAAATCTTCTTTGAAAGATTAATTCTCAGTTCTACCACAGCATCATAGTAGTACTACATAAAAGACATAGCTCAGTGGCAAAGTGTTTCCCTAAGATGTATGTGGTCCCAGGGTCCTGGGTTCAATCTCTAGTCCTGTTTCTTCTCAAAATCTCTTATAAGAAAATATCTAGTAAATAAGTTAGCTTCCTTATGGATATTAACTGGAATAGGATTTTGTTTCTGTGTTAGTATAAATAAATACCAATTTTGTTGACCTTACTGTTGCTATGAAAAATTAATTAATGCCATTAATAAACACCTCTGACATTTTTATAAATTGCTAAAGAAGAGGAAAAAAAAAGGAGGCAAGTGGATTCACACATGTTTTTTTTTAGAACTTAAATTAACTCCATTTGCTAAACAACTGAAACCTGAAATGTAAGAAATGTTTTAGAAACAAAGGAACAGAGACTAGCAAGAGTTCTTGGTAACAGCATTTTCTAGGTTGGATTTGTTTTGCTGTAGACAGAGATTTGTGCGGCTCCTTTAAGGGGGGGTTTCCAAAATTAGCATAAGCAGCAAAAAACAGCTTTGCTTTTAAAGAGCTCTGCTAACAATTCATTGGTGTGAGAGCTGCAATGAAGGTTTACACTGTGTTTTAAAAAATACGTTGGTTTGGGAGAGAAAAAGAAACAGGATACCATGGTTCAAAAAAGAAAAAAGGAAGTAGAATGTATCTGTGTGGTAGCGCATGCCATTAAGCCATTAATCCCAGCACTTGGGAGGCAGAGACAAACAGATCTCTGTGATTTCAAAGTAAACCTGGTATGCAGTGAATTCCAGGACAGATAAAAGTTACACAGAGAAACCCTGTCTCAAAATATGTAAAAATAGAAGTAGAAGAAGTAGAGTAATAAAAAAGCCACATAAAGATGGAAAGCACAGAGAAATTTTGGATACTATACGTGATTCTGTTGTCTTTAAATTGTTTGACTGCTGAGAAAATAACAACAACTGATAAAAGAAATGCTGCTGGATTAATTCAATTTATATATTTTAAAAATGCTTTGACTCCAAAATTTAAGCCTAAGGACAAGTTACTGGGGAAAAGGATTTCTATTTTTGTTTCCACAGAATATGAAAAGCTGTGGATTCCTTCCAGACTAATGTGGTTTTGATCAAGCCAGACCCCCAAAAACAGCGCCCCAGGTGATCCAACATTCAAAGCAGTTGAGACAAAGCCTTGCAAACTACAGCCAAGATTTCTGCATCTTCTTAGGATTCCCCCATGACAGCGCCCCCTACCAGCAGGAAGTAGTTTGGAAAGAACGTCACCCAAATTCCCAAATATTGTTTATAAATGTTTGTTTTCATTTAAATAAGGTTGGTTATAAATGGCTTATGACCACAAACAATCTTTTTAAAGGTAAAAAGGGAATTATGGTATAGATATGAATGCTTTGTTTTGGAATAGATTTTCTTTTATTGATACAATTTAAGGTCAATTTTGTGATATGTATATTTCTCCTTTTGTTTAGATATTGTGTTTATATAGCTCATTGGAAAATGTAATGTATAATTTAGTACAGATTAGAGAGTTACCGATGTTAGTCAAAACTTGGAGTTAAGTTAGTTAGAATTTCTAGATATACAGAGATGTATTTGAGATGAATAGGCATTCTTCAAACCTTTCAAAGACCTACAGAATATGGCATTTAAAAAGGTTTAGGGATTTTCTTGACAGTGATGCACAACTGCTCCTGGTAACACCACCTTCGTCAGAAAGGAAGATGGACATCAAAAAATGTGTTATAGAGTTTGCTTCTAGTATGACAAGACTAGCCATTTGAGCAAGGTACTGCTCTTCTGGACTGTTTGACTTTATGCTATAGAAACTGGATATCCAGGACCCACAAAAAGGTGACTGCTGATGCAAGATGGCCATAGCTACAGGATTCCTGCTTCATGGAAGAGGCTGCCTGCCAGACAATCTACAGGACACAGAGAAAAATGACTGACAAACTGCCAATACAGGTGGACAGTTTAAAGTTTCCTGCTTTGTTTAGGAGTCTGGAGACACACTATGGCCTATGGGCTGAAGATGGAACATTATAGAAGAACTTCAGGTAACTGACAAGGCAGTGAGTTGTCTCTGTCATTTTTAGAGTTTATATATTATCCTTCTGTGGTCTTTGAAGGAGTTGAAGACAGTTTTGGTTATAGTTTTCCTTAGTTAGGATTAAAGATAAGTTACATATAGGACTTTAGACTCACAAAGATAGGATAGATAATATTTTCTTTAACTCTTACAACATGTTAATGGACTAAATATTGTTAACTGTGATTCTTATTTGATAACTATTGTATGATATATTTTGCTATGTTAAGGTTAAACCCCTTCTTTTATTTTAGACAAAAAAGAGGAGATGATGGGAGATGTTATTCTGTAAATAAGTTTCTCATAGTGGTTAATTAATAAAGCAATGTTGGGCCAATGAGAAAGCAAGATAGGCAGGGCTAGGAGACAAGGAGGAAAGAGGAAGTAGTAAGGAGGGTCAGCATGTAGACCGGAGAGGAAGGAAGACGCTGGCTGCAGCTCTCTGGTAAGATGAGCCACGTGGAAATACTTAGATAAGTAGAAATGGGTTAATAATTAAGACAAAGCTAGCCCATTATCAATGATAGTCTCTGGCCCACAGGACTGTATCAAATACAGAGTCTCTGAGTGTTATTTGGGGCCGGAGCACCAGACCAGCAGTGGGTGGGCTGGCGGGCTGGTAGAAAACTACAAGCTACACTGAAGTAACTTAATGGCTCAGTAATCTAGAGGCAAAGCTAGGCACTATGGCACATGCCTAAAATCCCAGCACTTGAGAGACAGAGGCAGGATAATCATGGATTCAAAGCCATCTTAGGCTACATAGTGAGACCTGGTCTCAAGAAGTAACAAACAAAAATTACATCCTGTTCAAAGACATTGAGTTTCTTCTCTCTGCACAACAATTCACAGACCCATTGTGGCACGTTATGTAGTCATCGGCTCTGAAACATGTACATTGGCCTGTTAACACCATACTAGGAGGGACAAGATGTTCCAATGCACTCTCCACTGTGGCCCAGAGACATCAAAAGATTGGATAGCTCTAGTTAAGATCTATGATAAGCTTTAGTTCTAGTCATACTGTGATGCCTAGAACTTAATCACTCATGGTTGTAAGGGTTCACAGTCTACATGGATGCAAAGACAAAGCAATGAGAATCTTTTCATACAGAAATGTTATACTCTATTCAGAAGAGCATCAGAAAACTCAATAGAACCTTTATTCTCTCTGAAGCTACAGAATGTTACATAGAATGGTTAATGAATGGGGTTATAAGCTTCTGAGGCTATATCTTCTTGACATGGACAAGAAAATGGGATTTGGTGTGAATTAGAAGCCAGTTAAGCCAAGTTTCCTTGGCTACCAGCTAGATTTTTCTCAGTCTCCCACTGCATTCTGCTTCTTTGAAAAATTACACATAATACCACAGACTATAAATAATTTTGTGTTTGATTCTTCCAGTGTTTGGAGGCAGTTAGCAATGGTATTTAAACTTCTGAAAACATTTATCTATTCTATATACAATACAGAGTCCATTGTCAACACTGAAGTATTAGGAAATCACAAGTTGTAAAACATGTAAAGTTGGATCTATTCTGTTCAGAGACCTGCAGAGAAACCTTCTTTTTCTCAACTTGACCTACCCAAGGTAGTGGCCTTAGCCTCTAGTCTACAGGGTAAAGGAGCCATTTATTCTCCTCAGCCACATTTTGTATCCATACTCCACATTTCAGCTGCTCCTGTGTTCCCAAGCTCTATGGTCTTTGGGGGTCAGTCTACTGTGTAATCACTTTTACATATGGTTTGCTGAAGCAGTATTTCCAGGAGCTCAGATGGAATCCATTTCTTCTAATCAGCTCATTTCCAATTTGTTGAATCTGATAAATTCTCCATTGGCCTTTTTCATTTATAATCTTTTCCATTTCTATTTCTGTTCCCTGTTAGTCCAAAGGGATAATACAACATCCATGCCATCATTTCACCTTCAAATTAACAGAAGACATTCATGTGAATAGACTTTTATGAAGGTAAGGGCTGTTCTGGAAGGATGTTTCACATTTTAACAGAGCACAGTGGAGAGGCAGTTTATTGTTAGCTATTCCTGTTTTCAAATGAGGCCAGACCACAACCACCAGCGGCAACTTTCAGCCAGTCATTCTTCCTCTACAATTTTGCTGGTGTATTCTCCCTATTATTCTTATTCCCCTCCTCTTCTCTGGGTTCCATGACCACTATTAGCATTTCTCCATAAGGCTTCTAGTGGAAACTTGAGTGTATTCATATGTTAAGGAGTCTTAGGTAACTCATGTTCAGACCACTCACAAGAAGCTATTTATACAGCCTTTCAAGGGTGCATACTGATCTACACTGTTTCTTTACCTAAAGAATGGTTTTACCAATTTTAATGGAATACACTCTTCTCGTTTTCTTCCCTTCTCTCCTCCTCTCCCCTTCCCATATTTTCCTCTATTAGTTATCATCCTTCTCTTAACCTAGGCTTAAACAAAACACTTGTAGATATAACCTCTCTGTTCCTAGAACTCAAGATTACAGGCATTTTCTTGAAATGAACACACAGTGCTGTCTGTATATGCACAGAAATACCACAGAGATGGTAAGACAATGGTGATCACAGCTGTAACATATAGAGACAACATCTATGTGTTAGGATCAGCTAATATCTTCTGAATCCCACCAACACATTGTGTTGTCTCTAATATTTCTGCATTATTGTGCTTGGTGAGTAGTAGCAGGTTATGGTAAATAGTGGGTAGGTGGGTGGGTCTTCAAATATGCTGAGCAGGAAACTCAACCATACTGTTTAAGAGGAAAGCCTTCCTGATATCTAACACTTAGGACTTTTTATGATGGCACTGCATTCACATTCCTACTCTGGTATTGCTCTCTGGGTGCTCCATCTGATATCCATAATGTATGTTCATAGTGCCTGTGTTTATTGCAACAGATTGCTAAGTTAACTTATCATGGCTTTTCTGCATTTATATTTTCTCCCAATTTAAAGTTTTTAAGAGACACCAAGGCAATTTTGACAGTTACCTAATAAAGCTGAAATTTTGACTACAACAGGAGTACCCTGGGACCCTGACTGCCTTTGGCTCTATAAAAGCATGGTATATACTAGTGTTTCATTGATCAGAGTGAGTCTGCCTACAGTGAGCCTTGGGCATGCTCTGGGCTGTGAAGCTTAAGGTGAGCAAGGGACGGTGTAATCATTGTGAGAGCAGTTTAGATCGATGCTTACGGCACTAGCGATGAACCCTTCTCTAGAGGGGTGTATTGCAGCTGTGAAGTCAAGCAAGGATAAGTGTGATGGGGTGGAACTTCAATTTTTCTCCCAGTAAAGAAACTCGTCCAGCAGTCACAGCTGATGGATGATGAGCACCTCTCTTCTTTAGGATGTCTGGCAAGATGAGCTAATATTCAATAAACTGAACTGTGAATCACATAAACATTTCCTTTAATTATACGTGTACACCTCTGCTTTGGGCCACTGTGGAAAGAGGTCAGTCCTGCTAACATCAAATATTGGGAACAACTTCACTCAGAACTCTCGTGAAAATGAAAGCTTGGTGGTCTGATGGGCTTGGGGTAAAAAAAAATATGTCCTATGGGGGCAGGAGATGCCCCAATGAGTGGAAGCCTACCTCTTGTGGAGAGTGGCATTTCATTTGTTTGGGAATTGCATTTGGCCAATATTTCTCTTCCTGTTAGTTGCAGAACTTCTTCTGAGTTTGAATGTCAGCAGCCATTCTACAACTGCTTCTTCATAAGTCTTCTGAATATCTGAACATAGCTTTTCTCTCTCTCTCTCTCTCTCTCTCTCTCTCTCTCTCTCTCTCTCTCTGTGTGTGTGTGTGTGTGTGTGTGTATATGTGTGTGTGTGTGTGTGTGTGTGTGTGTGTGCTACAAGTGAGCATGTGTGTGCTTCTATGTATGTGAGACCAGAGAAGGATATTGGATAGCCTCTTCCTTATTAGTCTCTTCCTTATTCTTTTAGTCAGGGTCTATTAGTGATTTTGGAATGAGGCTGGCAGCCAGCAAAAGCAGCAGGACTCCTCTTTCCTCTGTGCTGCCTCCCTGACTCCCATCCTAGTGCTAGGATTAGGGATACCCACAGTGATGCCCATCTTATTTTTCTTTCTCTTTGTCTTCTTCTCTCTGTAAGTGGATCTGCTTGGGGATTTGAACTCAGATCCTCATGCTTTCACAGCAAGGTCTCTTAAACGTAGATCTACATTACTATCCCTGAATATGGTTTCTATTTTACTGCTATGCTTTCACTTTGGCCATCACTGTAATTTTAACTTTCTTCAAATGACACATCTTGTTTCTGTTGCTATTATATGAGCCAGTAGAGTATGACAGTATCTTTTAAAAGTGTAGGTTCAAGGAAAACTTCAGTAGTCTATATTTGGAGAGGTAAATTCTGTGGTAGGAAGAATGTAGCCTTTTTTGATACTGATGTTTATCTATAATCTAAGACATGCTAGTTGCTTTATCAGCTACATAGACAAAAATGATTTTCTTGTGATGGTCCTTTTAAAAACTAAGACCTGGTCTTATAGCTGGTCTCTTTCCTTCTTAAAGCATAGGATTGATTTTAGAATGCCTATTCATCTGTCATATTTATTCTCATCTACTTATACATTGTTAGATCTGTTATTCTAAACCAACACAAATGCTTAAAATTTACTGTTAATAAATAGATCTGTTTTATGATATATATATGCATACATATATATATACATATATATATATATATATATATATATATATATATATATATCAGTCTATCCATTTACCAAAATTCCTTCTGTTACTTTGATAAATCACCAGTTAAAAATCAGAATGGGGCAGTGTGAAGAATGCCTTCAGCTAGCATCCTGCCTGGAGCTGATGGCACACCATTTCACCATTTTGTTAATCCCTCGAAGTCCACTCTCACCCACCCTTCATATCCCCTGTGAACCATGGGAAATATGTTAAATTTACTGCTGATTTTCATATGTACTTTGCTTAGATTATTCATCTTTGCTAATGTGTGGATTCTATTGTAAAAGATGTATGGTTGGCACCATCTGTCTTCTGCAGAGCCATTGTAGGTGCTAGTAATTACTGTTCTATCTGAAAGTAGGCCACAATGAATCCATTAAAATTATTCTCAAATTATGCAAGAGATGAACATAAAGTTATCAGAACATTTGGAGATGGCAGGGATACAGGCACTTATCGCCAAGGACCATGAATACTTGGATATACGTAAATGGCTCAATACTAATTCTCCTTGCTAGGACAGGATTAATGTCTATCTTCTCTTAATATGATTGGTTGTGGAAGAACCTGACCTTGTTGAATTTACTGAGAAGGTCATTTCTGAGGTCAAGTATAGCAAAAGGATGAGTAGGAGACACAGCGGATATTGATAGGGCATAAAATACTATGATTTCCAGACTTCTCTCACTTATGAAAATTGGTCACAGTTTTTACTATTTTTGATTTTTCTGACTCCTCTTCTTGTCTAGACATTGCCAATAGCCATTCTGCAATTAAACTTCTGCAACCTGCTAACTACCCTTCAGCATCTGGGTGACATAAAGGTATGTCAAGTTGGGATTCCATTGTCATTTTCTTGTTCACTTTGCACTAGGGTACCAGCTTTTGCATCATTTCAACACAAGTATCACTTTCCTTAATAAAGAAATGGAAGCAAATTAGAATTAGGTCTGGTCTCCTTTCCCTGTCTCTGCTTCTCACTGTAGGATGAGATTCAGCCTCTGCCTTCTCCTTTACCCAAGCTCTTCACTGAAGCAAATATTTCTTACTTATGCTTTGTGTCTATCCAGTGCAGAACTAAGTGTTCCATTCGTAGAGTTCTCTCTAGTCCTCAAAGCTACATATTGGCTCAACATTGCTACCTGCATTTGGCAAGTGTAGAAAGTTTAAGCCAGGGAAATTTAGTATTTTATTTAAGAAGCAGCAAATTCAGACTAAGAATCTGCTCTGCCTGTGTTAAAATTCTCTTCTAAGAACGTTTTCCTGTGATGTTATTTCTGAAAACTTAGCACTGTATTCCAAAGCTTCTATATAGTTTTGTTTTCTCCAATCCTAATTCCATTCTCCTCCCACTGGAGCAGTGACCCTAACTTTGTCTATTTGATTTCATCTCTCCTTCCTCCTTTCAAACATGCCTTTAAAAATTCCAAGTTGATTGTGTTGATCTATTGACAGCTTTTCCCCCCTTCCATTCATCATTCTTAGGAACTGTATACTCAGTATGGGTTTTGAAATCATTTACCCCATGTTGGCTATATTTCTATATCTTATGAATTGACAACCTTTGTGAATGGGTTTAGGACATCAAAGTATGTCTACTGTCAGATAGAGCAGACTCTCTTCAGCACGTCTCACAGTTCACTCATACACAGGGTGGAGGTCAAAGTATGGAAAACTATCTGGTGGTGTCGGCACACACCTTAAATCCCAGTACTTGGGAGGCACAGGCAGGCAGATCACTGTGCTTGAGGTCAGCCTGGTCTATAGCATAAGTTCCAGAATAGGCTCCAAGGCTACACAGAGACTCCCTGTCTCAAACAAACCAGGAAAAAAGTATGGGAAGTTGTGCACTCAGGCCTCTAACACAGTGTCTATAGACTGCAGACCACACTCACTGTTAGATACAGCACGAAACACATATGGGTGCTGCGCTGCAGAATCAGCTCTTTCGGTGCCTAGGTTGAACTAGCCTCCACAGAGGGAGGCTGCTTATGCGATCTGATGGTTATCTGACTGCCCACAGCTATGACTATATCACAGAGGACAGAATGGTCAGCAGCAGGTGAGATATATTTACTTGTGGATCAGCATCGCAGGTGATTATCTGCTTTTTTCAGATTTACCAGACAACTTTGCATAGGCAGAATTTAGGTTTTCTAGGAATCCAACACCAAATTTTATGAACTGGAAAAAATTCTATTTCCTTTTTAAGGATGTCCTGACATTTAAAATTATGTTTTTATTTATGTATTAGTTTACTAATGGAAGGATATAATTTTATAGTTACTATCTTACTTTAATATATTTATATTTAGAGTTTTGTTTGACATTTTATTTGTTATAATTTTCCAATTTTTCCAGCATCATTTGGATAACAACTCTTTGGAAACTTTACACAACTAGAACTAGCCTTTGCAAACACTTAAATAGTTAGCATTTTGAGTTTTTTCTATATTAAGTGTGATATTGAGTTCAAATTTATTCCCTATCTATTGATACATGATTTAAGCTTGACACTTCTGCATAGGCAGGCATGTTCCACCTGACTCTAAACTTTCCATCAGTAATAATCATGTTACCTACTTCAAATCATTGCAGTGAGGAACACATAAAACATTTTCACAGATAGGAAGACTATAAAGATGTTTGTTATCTAATATTTGGCTTTGGCCCCTGTGCCCTCCTGGTTGCCATTCTAATCTCTCTCTAGCTCATATTTAATGTCTGAAAATCCCCTGCTCTGATGGAATTCAGCCGAGAACATCATCTTCACAGCCAGGTATAGCAAGGCTGCTGCTAAGGAGCTCCTCATTGGAAGCATGCATCTCCTATGTAAATCAGTGCATCTTGTTCATTAACACAGCTTGGGGATAATCAGGCCACAGAGCCAAGAGCCTGTTGGAAGAAGTCCAGACGGCTCCAAGCCCAGCTAGATGGAGACAGATTGGGATATGTCTGGAAACCAGAGTCTGCCTGCTAAATACTACCTGGTATTACTGCAATCACTGATTAGAAAAGAAGTAAATGTATATAAAACACCCCAACCCCAGCTGAATCTAGACAGATGAAGACCCTGCATGCTTTATACAGATCTCAGGAGTATTTTCCAAAAGCCAGTGCTGCGTGTGATTCATTTGCTCTCACCTCTGTTCTCCTGAATGACACTACTTGGCAGGAGGTTTTGCCACTTTCTGAAGGTTCAGGGCCTGAGTGGGTTGCAGGCTGCCTCAGTGGAGATTTATCTTGTAGAATAATTCATTGAGCCATATGTTCCAATGAATATATACAGAACATTGTAAATACATCCACGGAATTTCTCATTTGCTACCGGAGGGATTGCATCTCTCCTGTCTTCAGCAGAGCATTTGACTGCAGATGTTGGAAAATATTTTGCTTTAAGTTTTGTTCTGACTGTTCCCTCTGGTATGATTTACCTGGTTTTTATTTTCTGCTAAAGTCTGAGCTCTAGGTGGGTATTTCATTTAGAAATGCCAGGAGCACCCTTGGGTATTCTTGGCCTGATTATTTTTGTTGGAATAATCTCTCCTGGCATTTGCCTAGCGTAGCAGAGTGAGGATGCTTCATATGCCACCTGTTTAGGCACCCGCTCCCATGTGATCCTAAAAAGCATTGGATTACATGTCTGAATCCCAGCAGCATAGCAAGTGGCTGTCCTTAATTGAGGTGTTTGATAAAGATCTGGTTTTGTTTGGACAGTCTAGGCCATGTTGTTGTTTTGTCTGCACCTTCTAAGACATGCATATGACTATCATCTCTGACATTAATGCCATTGCTTTAACTATGTGTTAGCCACTATAAGCTGAAATTATCTGGTGTTTAAGTTTTTATGAGCATCCAGGTGAGGTCAGCAGCAATTATCAGGGCATGGACATTATAAATTAGTTTGTCTTTGACAGAATGCATAGTCTGGGGGCAAATAAAAGAAAACTATCTGGATCAGGGAAGAAATCAAGGGAAAAGAACCTAGAGAAATAGTTGGATACCTGCTGTACATTTTGTAAAGGATCTTGCTCATTTTTGCAGTACCCAGAATCAGACACAGATCCTGGTAAATGATAGGTAAGCCGTACTCTCATCCCAGGGATCCTGATGTTCTGTGAACATCCCTTCCTCTTTCTTTATCATGTGTGTTAGAGTTAGGTGAGAAAGCATGACTTTGGATGTCAATCTTATAAGTCCTAAAAGGATGCAGAACCATTTATATTACTCAGTTGCTGCAGTAGTCTAATGTCAACCTGCATCATTTATGAAGAATATTCTGTTCTCTATTCAGGATAAAACAAGATAAACAGAAAAGGATAAGAGAATAAAATAAGAAGACAAGCAACTGATGAATATTGAGGAGAAGAATTATGCAATCTCTCCTTTTTCATTCTTATTGGAAGTCTCTGAGATCTCTTAAAATGGGGTGAATATCTACAGATAGCAAGAGCCACCATTGCTGTGGAAATCCTTGGATTTCTATTCTAAGTAAGGAACAATAAGCAATGGAAGTGGTATATGAATTGGTCGTGGTTGGATGTTTATATGTGAAATTTATCCTCACCTATATTTGAATATTCATACTTTATCTCCATCTATAGCCATGTACTAAAACTTTGAAAATAAACTTAGGGACAAAATTTCTCTCTAGTAGGCATTGGTGTTAATTTCTTAGTGTAGATTATAAAGCACATATTTAAACCTTTTCACTCTCCTTGCTTCTCTTAAATACTAAAGTACTAACAGACATTTCCTTTGATTCCTGTGTCTCCTGTAGTGATCTGTTAATAATCCAGGGGGATAAGCTCAACATTGGCTGACTTGGATTGTATAAAAGAAGTCAGTGACAGCAGACACAACTGCTACCAAAACAAAATACAGGTTGTTTTAGGCTGACAGCTGTTGGCTCTGCAAGTCTTTAAGTATCTGGGTCCAGAGTGCCCTGTAGTAACTGTATAGGAGTGCTGGAATCACTCCAACTTTAAGAGGCCACAGTTGTGACAGTCATGATGGCCTGTGCCGTCTCCTAGCAGATGTCATTTTATCTTACCAAGTTCCTGTTCTTTCTGAAAAAATGTGCCTTATAGAAAAAAAAAGTTCAAATTGGTGCCTGTACTCTGTTATGATTGTCCAAAAAGTTAAATTGAAATTAGCAACACAAGATTAGATATTGGGACCTCATTTTGTCACCCTTCTGCAGCCATCTAAACAGAAATTAAATGCGCTTTCAAGTCCATCTTGCGGTTTTACAGAATAAAAATCAAGTCAAAACCACAGTCAAGGTTGTTATAAATTTAGAATCCCAGAAATTGTTAGTAAAGCAATATTAGGTTGTTAAATAAGGAAAGCAACTTACTTATTTGTGGTTTGGTTTAGTTTTTAGAAACACCATCTTGCCCTATTATCTCTAACTGCTGGGTATCCACTATGCCTCCTTATTTTCTCTTGAACTCTTGAATTCTCTTCCTGTATCTGCTTTCTAATTCTGGGATATTGCTATTAGTCCACATACAAGCATCTGGAACTGTAGCCAGATGCCTGACAAGAAAGGGCATTTATTCAGTTCATAGTTTCAGGGGTTCAAAGCCCAACAGGTATAGTGCAGGTTCAGGGTGAATCTCATTGCTGTATTAGTTCATCATGCTGGTGTGTGGTGGGTGTCTGTGATGGCATCTCAAAGCTGGGTCACAAAAAGGAGAGCAAAGACTTTTGTTCCTTGTACTCTTTATTGGTGTATCCCCAATGCGGTTTACCCCACAGTAGGCTCTACATTCTAAAGAGCCACAGCACATCCCATTGCTATCACCCTTACCTAGTAATCTTTGTGGTGCACTCAAATTCAAAACCACTTTAGTATTGTGACTCACAATACGACTGATAGGTAGTACCTAGAACTTGTCAATACTAGAATAGAGTGATTACAAATTACTGAATCTGGTTTATCGCCCTTTTTATCATAAGCTGGTAATTGAACACTCTGCTAGACATTGCTCAAATACATTCTTTGTCCTGATTCTGCATCATCCTTTACTTTCTCGTTGCATCCAAAGCTAAAATGGATCAAGTCTTTTGCATGTTATGCTGGTCTCTCTTGAATAACAGAGTGCTTCATAATTGAGAGTAGTTTTTAGTTTATTTGCATGCAGTTGGTTAACACTCAGCCTGTACGATGCAGCAACTTTTCTGCAGTAGCTATTTCTGTGTCTATTTGTTGCCACACATAATTGCACAATGCTGGAGCGACAGTTCATTATGTACTCTTCAAAATACATGTAAATGCCTCTAGAAAAGAGAGCATCTGTGGTGGGAGGAATTTTTCTGCAGCCTCCCTTATGTTAGAAGAAAAGAGTAACTTCTGATTAGATTCCTACCTGGGAGACTACTTTATCACCCAGGAAACTTGTGCCTTTGGTTGTTACCATAATCTTTATCATGTCACCTTTATGTGTAGGACTTTGAGCATTGTGTCTTCAGAGTTTCAGTGCATAACTTCATTCATGTTGCACATACATTATTCAAGCATTGCTGTGGATCCCAAGAACTAGTTTTTAGATTATGATTAGTGTGTCCTAGTCTTACCTGAACAATGTGCTTGACAGATAAAGCATAAAAGGTTGGATTCTGGAGACTTGTATCACAAAGACCTTGATTTTGAACTTCATTTAGTAACTTGGGGAACTCATTTGGTGGGGTGTGTAAGTGGTGGGTGAGTCTGAGCAAGAGAAGGTTGATAATGGGTTAATACTGTGTGTGAAATAGTGGAGGTATAATGAGCTGGTGAAATGTGTAAAATAGTGGAGACAGGAGGAGTATGGGTGGAGTGACTGCTCACTTGAGCCATTCATGGCTTTGACAGTGATGCACAGGACATTCGGCATGAGGTTACATCTCCATGTTTGTTCAGTGCCTCAGTAAGTCAGCACACATGGAACATAGCCCCAAATAGGCTGGATTTCATTGTTATTTAAAAATTCAAGCTCAATTGTTTTATACTGGATGTTGTATTAAAATGAAGGAGATTCTGTTTGAATTATTACTAGGACAGGTTTATTTTGTTTTATATAGATCATGTGGCTTCCCTTGAACTTCTCAAATATTTGTCTAGCATAACCATATGGAACTGGGCTATATTTCACTGTTACACTTGATGAATTAAAAATACTTTTCAGTTTGTCAAATAAGAAAAAACTTGAAAAATTGAAAAAGATGAAGTGTATGATAACTGTGATATACTTATTGTGTCTGATAGTTTAATTCCCCATAATTGTTGAAAACATGAGATAGGTTTTAAAAATAATCTTTCAGGAACTTAGAAATCAGTGTTTACTTAAAACATAATATAGCATGTTTGGTGACAAGGCATTGTTAGGCTTGATTTAAGGGGATGGATGTAACAATGTGTGTTTTTTATTTCAAGAGAGGTAGGCATTTATTTTTATGATTTTAAATAACTGACTTTGCAAAGCTACTATTATAGAAGTAAAATTCAGTTTAGACTTTTTTCAGCTAAATGATTGGCAGTAAATAAAAACCAGACATGAATTTCTGTATTTTGCCACTGAACTAAACCAAGACGGGAGACATCATAACACAGTGAAAACAAAACAAGAAAACAAACAAAGAGGCAAACCTTCCTTATCCTGACTCTTTATTTGTATCCTTTCTTAAACTTAAAAAGAACCCCCAAGCCTTTTGAAGTTAATGCTTTGTTTCACTTTTCTCTTTAAAAAAGTGCCTTTGAGATGAACATTTGTGCTGAGAATCAAAACCAATCGCAGTTGATACCTTATGAAGACACTGTATCTCTACAGTCCATGTGCCTTTTGGGTGTCTGCTTTTTTCTCTTGGCATATGCTCAGCAACCTGCCTATACTTTAGGTGGCAGTTGTACCTTAGAGAAGTTCTGATTGCTGTGGGCAGGAAGACCTGGTAATTGTGTATGTAACATTCTTCTCAAAGGCTCCAAACTGGAGTTTCACACTGTAGTAGCTTCTTTTTCTGGTGCTGTGCTAAAAATACTCTGACCAAATTAATTTAAGGGAGAAAGGTTTTTATTGTGGCTTACCATTCAAGGTACAGTCAGTCCATCGTGGTGGAGAAGTCAAAGTGTCAAGGGCTTGAAGCATCTCATCACATCACATCAGAACCAGAAGTGGAGAGTGATCCATGATTGTACTCCACTTCTCAGTTCCCTTCCTCCATCTACTCAGGCAGGATCCCAACTAGGGGATGGCACCACCCATAGGGGGCAGGTTTTCCCAGCATAGTTAATGCAATCAATACATATCCTCAAGACATGGTCACATGCCTGTTTCCTTGGCGATTTTAAGTTCTATTAAGTTAACTATTAATACTGACCATCACATACTATATGGCTTGAAAAGTTTTGATAAATTGGTGCCAGTGTTAGTGTAGGTTGATTTGACTTTTGTCCTTATGTGTTTCTTCTTAGCTTGCTCATCTAAACTACTATGGAAGTAAAAATTTGTTCTCCACACGAGTCAATCTGTGATTGTACACAAAGGCTATCAACGGCTTTTGTAAGAAAAGCCCCTTTTTAAGCAGGATTACCGGTCAGTTAGCTCACCAAATACGGGGAATAGCTGACCTTTTAGTTTTTTATGATGATATCTTTGACTAGAAGCTTTTGAAATACTATACAAAGATAGTAAGGATAGTGTAATTAGCCTGGATTTTGATTAATGCTATTTTAGTTTTTTTCTAAAGTTTTTTTTGTATGTATCTTTATTTAGTTTCTCTCTTTCTTCTCTGTGAGCCTTATTTTAGATTTTTGTTTCATTTTTTTTAAAAAAGACCATTTGCTATATTATCCTCACCTATAAAACAAAACAATCCCATACAATTTCAATGTATTTCATTCATTCATCACTATAAAGGACAGTATATACTTCCTGCTTCAGAAATCATTAAGATTCATTATATACAATTCAGAGTTTTATGTTTTATAAATTTGAAAGCCTTTCTAAGTCTTAACAATTAAAGTATAAAAATGACCCAAACTTGTCCTTTCTAGGCTACTTCTGTTAATATGGCTCTCATTAGTAGAGGTTTATTTGGGATATGATATCTCTTTTATTTGTCTGCAATGGTCTTGGGTAATCTGGCATATAAACCATTTAGAACATTATCTATTTATTTTATTATTTTTTCTTATTTTACAAATGATTCCAGTTTCCTCTCTCACCCTCTCATCCCCCGAACCCCATCTGTCCCATTCCACACCCACCCCACTGGGAGGGTGGGCCTTCCAGGAGGGATCATCCATCTCATTATCAGGGAAAGGCATTAATGGTAGCCTTTCTACTGTTGCTCAGATTGTTAGTTGGGGTCAGTCTTGTAGGTCTCTGGACATTTCTCTAGAGTCAGTTTTCTCTTCAAACCTATAATGATTCCCTCTTTTATGGCATCTCCTTCTCTCTCTTTTTTTTCTCTCCTCTATCCCTTCTCAGGCGTTCTAACTGAGACCCATGTTCAGGGGGTCTGAGTCGGTCCTATGCTGATTTCCTAGCTATCAGTCTGGAGTCCATTAGCTCCCCTTTGTTTAGGTCAGCTATCTCTGTGGGTTTCTGTAGCCTGGTCTTGACCCCTTTTCTTATCACTCCTCCCTGTCTGCAACTGGATTCCAGGAGTTCAGGTCAGTGTTTAGCTGTGGGTGTCTGCTTCTGTTTCCAATAGCTACTACATGAAGGTTCTAGGATGGCATATGAGTTAGTCATCAATCTCATTATCAGGGAAGAACATTTAAGGTAGCCTCCCCACTGTTGCTCAGATTGTCAGTTGGGGTCATCCTTGTAGGTCTCTGAACATTTTTCTAGAGTTCGTTTTCTCTTCAAACTTATAATGGCTTCCTCTAGTATGGTATTTCTGTCATTTTTTTTTTTTGCTCTTGTCTATTTGTTCCCCGACTTAATCTTCCTGGTGCCACATGTTCTCTCCTCCCCTTCTCTTTCTCCTAACTCCCTCTGCACTCACTGCTCCCTCCCAATATGCTCAGGAGATCTTGTCCCATTTAATAGTATGCAAGGGCTTAACCACCACTAGCTTGTAACAATCATGGAGATAAATTAACTTTGTAACTGCTAGAAGCCAAAGTGGTCTACCTGTGGTGGTGGTGGTAGTGGTAGGGAACCAACGAATGTTGAAGGACATGAGACAAAAAGCATAAACACAATATTTATCATGGCAATTAAAACTGTGTATGTACTTACTTCATAATAATGCTCCATGCAATGACACAGGAGCCCATAGATTCACTATGTGCAAGGAATGATTTTTTATTAGTATAACCTATTGACCAAAAAGTATAGATACTAAGAATGTGAGAGACATTTTAGTGGGTATGCAAGAAAAATAGAAGATTTTATAATTATAAATTTAGTGAATTCAATACTTAGGCTGTGCCTATTGTGCCTACTGATTGCATTTAAGCATACCACAGAAAAAATTTGTGTAACATTTTTAAAAACATTTCTACTTTTTTAATTTTCTGTATGTATATCTTAGTGTGCATATGTGTAGGAGCATGTACTTATGCCTGTAGGCCATAAAAGGTGTTAAGATGCCTTAGAGCTGGAGTTATAGACAGTGAACTGTCTGATACTTTTTGGGAACTGAACCTGAATCCTGTGCAAGAACAGAAGTGTCTCTTTTCTACTGAGGTATCTCTCCAGCCCATGTGCAATGCCAGCAAAGATAATTCTGTATACACTATTGATGATGAACTATTACATACTTCTTAGACTTGTTCTGGAAACTAAAGGAATGAGTTAGCACATGTGGACTCATGCTTTTGCACCAATTTTTGGGTACAGAATTCACATTGAATAAATATATATTATTGTCATCATTGCATTTGCCACTTTAAGATTTTTTGAAGTTTTATTTCATTAGTGAAACACATAGATAACCATGAGAGTTTTGAAATAATCTTTTTATTCACTTTGTGTTTGTGTTTATGTATGTGTGTGTGTATAAGTGAGTGTGTGTAGAATAATATTAATAGAGCCCAAATCACTATGGCCATTCTAATGACTAAAGTATGAAATGAAGATTTTTATTTGCAGGACTTGGAGAGTCTGCTTTTTTTCTTCAAAATGTTTTCCTTAATTAGAATATTGTACACCAAAGTCATGATGAATTATCTTTGTATTTTCCAACTTGTTGAGATAATTAGTTCTTGATTACACATAAAGCTCTTAAAACAAATGGGTTAATTTTCAAGGAGCAGTATTCATACTCTGCAGTAGCAATAAGGGAAAAGAAATTGTGTTGTTGGGGCAGATATTCTCTTAAAGAAGATGAGGAACCTACTTACCTTTTTGAAAGAGACCTCACTGTCTTTTCTACTTCAGGGCAGTTGCTTTTGTGTATTACTGCCTAAATTTCTCAAAGACAGATGGATTTGTAGCCCTGCCTGTCAGTCAGTACCACTTCTGCAGTCTTTTCATTGACATAAGAACCTAGAACATTGAAAATGTCAATCAATGAATATTTCTGACCAAAAGACTTCCCTTGCAAATCAAGTAAGAGTGAATGTGGTCTTTTGACTTATGTACAAATGGCTTATAACCAACATTTTGGGCTTTGTAAATTAATAGCCTTGCCATCATAATTCATGCAGGCAAAGACAAATTCTGAAGTGGGTCTAGCAGAAGCCCTGTGAGACATCACAAAAGATTGTCATATGCCGCCCTATGGAACATACTGTACTGCCCATAATACTGTACTGCCCATACACCAACAACTGTTACCACCTCCTGTAGGTCCATTGACTACACACCTGTAAAACAAAGTCCTCTTAGCTAAAAGAAAAACAGTTCTGCTTATTTCTTTATTTTTATGCACAAGTTAAAATAGAAAAAAGGCATGCATAATTATGTCCAGCACAAAATAAATAAATGTTTAATAAATAATAATAATGAAAAAAGAGAAACAAGAAAGAAACAAAATTGTTAGGGGACCTTTCTGATAAGTTCATGTAACAAATCTCAGAAATTCAGGAAGTTTGACTGCAGAGTGGTAACTGCAATGTCCACTTCTGTTCAGTTACCCTTAGCAAGGTTTCTGAGTGGTCCTCCATGTGAGTATTTTCTCACTTACCTCGTAGGACCTCACCTCACACACTTTGGACTTGCCTCATACACTCTGGGCACAAGACATCACAGTGAAACCGAATATGAAGAGAAAATGCAACATGATGCAATTCATATTTTGACAGGGATATAACTTGGGACCAAAATAATCCAGGCTTGGAATGTACAGAATCAAATGTACTCCTGATCAAACTTTTAAGTGGCTTGAATTTGACCACTGTCAGATTGGAAACCCTATAGAAGAACAAAGAAGCAAATGTTAGCTTAGAATGTCATTCTTAACACATAGGAGGAACTAGCACTATGTCTAGAATGAATGTTATAAAATAAAATTCTGTTACTATCCACAACCTCAGACACAAAAAGAAGAAAGCAAGAAGAAATCACTCTGAATTTGATGCAAATTTGTTTTAAATTCATGATAAGAGTTTTGAGGTTTATTCAAGTCATAAAATGTCTGTCACTTTCATCTTTTACTGTATCAATATTTATTTCAGAATGTTTTAATTCAAACTTTATAATTCTTCTAAATTTTCCAATTTTGAGGACTACAACTTTATTCACTAAGAGGACCCAACATTGTACAAGTTAACAGTTTAATAGTATCTCCTTATATCTTTCTCTTTTCTCTGACTCCCTCTCTGTCTCTGTCTCTGTCTCTGTCTCTGTCTCTGTCTCTGTCTCTGTCTCTGTCTCTGTCTCTCTCTCTCTGTTTGTGTTCATGCTTATGGAGGTCAACACTGGATGTTTCATCCCTTTCCACTTTATATTTTGACAAGGTCTTTCAATGATTTGGATAGACCTGGTTGGCCAGAGAGCTCTAGGGAATCCTGTTTCCACTCCCCACAATGTTAGGATTACAGATTCTAACCACCACCTGTCAAACTTTTTATTTATTTATTCTTCTATTACACATTATATTCCAACCACATTTCCCCTCTCTCCACTTCTTCCAGTTTCTAGACCCTACATCTACTTGTTCTCCATTTCCCTTCAGAAAAGATCAGGCTTCTTGGGGACATTAACTCAACATGGCATAAAAAGTTACAATAAGTCTAGGCACAAACCCTCATATCAAGATTGGATGAGGTACCCTAATAGGATGAAAAGGGCACCAAGAACAGACAAATGAGTCAGAGACACTCCCATTCTCATTGTCCCATCAGAGCACCAAGCTACACACCCATAGCATATTGGCAGAGATCTAGCACAGACCCATACAGGATCTGTGATTGCTGTTCAGTCTCCATGAGCCCCTATGAGTCCCATTTAGTTGATTATGTGGGCCATATTCTCCTGGTGTCCTTGATTCCTCTGGTTCCCAGAGTCTTTCTTTCCACTCTTCTTCTGGGTTCCACAAATATCCACTTAATATTTGGCTGTGGGTCTTTGCATCTGCTCCTATCAGCTGCCAGAGGAAACCTGTCTGATGATGATTGAGCTAGACACTGATCTAAGAGTGTAGTAGAATATCATTAGGAATCATTTTATTGACTTTTGTTTTGGCAGTCATGCTTGGTTCTACCCTAGGTCTCTATGCTTCCAGTTCCCAGCCATCTAGCCAGTGTCAGACATGAGCTTCTTCTCATAGAATGGACCTCAAGTTAGACCAGTCATTGGTTAGCTATTTCCACAAACTCTGAGCCACCATTGCCCCAGTGTATATCACAGGCAAGTCAGGAATAGACTGAAGGCTTTCTGGCTGGGTTGGTATTCTGGTTCCACCGTTGGGATCTTGCCATGTTACCAAACATGGTCCATTCAGGTTCTGTATTCTCCATAAGTAGTCCCTGCTAGGTTCACCCTTAGTGCAGTGGAAACATCCATACCAAAGTTATTTTTTTAATTTATTTTTCTTATTTTACAAATTGATCCCAGTTTCCCCTCCCTCCCTTTTCTTTCCCTCCCTCCCTCCCTCCCTCCTTCCTTCCTTTCCTTCCTCCCTTCCACCCTCTGTCCCATCCTCCCATGCCCCGTTCCCATCCCATCCCATCCTCCCCCACACTCTACAAGTCAGGTGATGCCTTCCAGGAGGGGTCAACAAAATCTGTCATGTCATTTGGAGAAGGGTATAGGCCCTCCCTCCTGTCTCTAGGTTAAGGGAATATCTCTTCATGGGGAATGTGCTCTCAAAGTCCTTTTGTGAATCAGGGATACAGCCTGGTTCCACCTTCAGAGGTCCCTTAGACTGCCCAGTCCTTTCACTTGAGACCCATATTCAGGGGGTTTGAGTTTGTCCAATACTAGATTCCCAGCCATCAGTCTGGGAGCCCATTAGCTCCTTCTTGTTCAGGTCAGCTGTCTCTGTGGGTTTCTGTAGCCTGGACTTGTCCTCCCTCTCTGCATCTGGATTCCAGTTTGGCTCAGTGTTTAGCTGTGGGTTCTGCTTCTGCTTCTATTTCCATCAGCTACTAGATGAGGGCTCTATGATGGTGGATAAGTTAGTCATCAATCTCATTATCAGGGAAGAACATTTATGGTAGCCTTTCCAGTATTGCTCAGATTGTTAGTTGGGGTCAGTCTTGTAGGTCTCTAGTTTTCTCTTCAAACCTATAATGGTTCCCTCTTATATGGTCTCTCTCTGTCTCTGTCTCCTCTATCCCTCCCCTGACACAATCTTCCTAGTCCCACATGCTTTCCTTTCCTACGCTTCTCTTTCTTCTAGCTCCCTCTCTATTTACTGCCCCCTCCCAATATGCTCAGGAGATCTTGTTCCTTTCCCCCTCTGTGAGGGGCCTTGAATGACTCTCTTAGATTTTCATTGTATTCTAGTTTCTCTGGCAGTATGAACTATAGGCTGGTGATCTTTGCTCTATGTCTAAAATCCATATATGAGTGAGAACATATCATGTTCTTCTTTTTGTGACTGGGTTACCCATTCAGGATGATTTCTTCAAGTTCCATCTATTTGCCTGGGATTATCAAGATTCCATTGTTTTTTTCTGCAGAGTAGTATCCCACTGTGTAAATGTGCCACATCTTCTTTATCCATTCTTCAGTTGAAGGGCATCTAAGTTGCTTCCAGGTTCTTGCTATTATAAATAATGCTTCTACGAACATAGTTGAACAGATATATTTGTTGCATGGATGTCCATACCAAAGATGATGTGGGTTCTGGGAAGCCACCTCAGTTTCTTCTGATTCCTTGTTCATGAAATCATCACCCAGTTCAATCAGATATTTTTAATTAAAAAAGTATCTTACTGGATTGAATATATACACTTGGACAAATTAAAATTGATTCATTAGTCTGGGATCCATAAATATGACTTAACTTAGAATTGTTTCTCTTGTGATTTTAATTGAGTTAAGATGAGGTCTACCGCATTAGGGTTGTTTCTAATTTCAATATAATGAACACCTTTGTAAGGGAGTTTTGGATGCTGACACACACACACACAGGCTAGCATTGGAGAAAGAATAGGTTGGAGCTGTCATGATGGATTTATGACACTAGGAATGCCAAGATCTGTATGCACCTCTGAAAATGGGATAAGCACATATTGCAATGTCTCTGTACTCTATCCACACTTGATTTGTGGATTCTAGTCTCCAGAACTCCAAGAGACAGAACTCTTGTTCTAATTTACACAGTTGTGGCACTCTTCTTGGAGCCTGATATAACTATTATATAATTAGAATTTTCTACTCTGTGCAGCTGGTTTCTGTCTTTTTCTCAATATGGACACATATTGATTGGTTTTGTATTTAAATTTAATTTACTCATTGTGATTTTGACTGATGGCATGTCCTTATGGGTTTTTTCTGATAGATTCCTTGGTAATCCCTGTCCTAAAGTGTGAAGAGAAACCTATGCTGCTTTTTATAGACTGTTACAGAACTGAACAGTAACTATCTTTCATTCCAGAGATTGAAAAGGAACATGAATCTCATAAACTTGGACTCTGACTTTGGAGGGAAGAGACAATCTGGAAACTGACACACACACCTTATTCTCACTTCAGGGAATACCATGTTTCTATGGGTAAAGTATAGATGTTAGTGCCTGAGACCAATGAGTCAATTGTTTTTTTTTTTAATGTCATCAGTTCATGTAACAAGTATGAATACAATAATAGAATATGGAAAACAACTTTATTTAAAAATTCTTGGATATATTTTATTAGCTTATCTGCACTGCACTGCACATAAGGTCTCTCAGAGTCATTTTTGCACACACAACATAATTTGATCATATTCCCCCATCCTTGTCTTCCCTCCATTCTTCATCCCATTCTTGCTTATTTCTTTACCCATCTTAACCAACCCCTTTCTACTTAATGCCTATATTTTTCATGTCCCAGTGGGGTTTTGTTTGCTAGCTGGAATGGGTGGGAAGCTCATTTACAGAAGTATGGGTACCTTTTCAGTGGTAACAGCTGTGAAACAAACATCCCTTTATACCCTAGCAACCATGAGCTGCATGTAGCTAACCAGGGAGGTGGAAGGCCTCGTGCTTCTCCCCACTCCTTAGTAGTATGCTAGTAGGACTAATCTTTTGCAGATTGTGTGCATATTATAGCCATTTGTGGGTTGAGTGCCATGCTACATCTCAGAAAGAGAACACCATTCCATGCCAACTCCTTTTTCCTCTGGCTTTAAAGTACTTACATCCCTTCTCCTGAGCTGTTCCCTTGATCCATGTGTGAGTAGGGAGGGTAAGGGAATTCAATCATTTCTTTGATTGGTGAGCATTGAACTGTTATTTAATTTTTAGTAACTAAACACAGCAAAATCCTAGTTTTCTTTTTATAAATTTTGGTTTTTGAAAGTGTATGCCCTGAAAAAGGACACATACGAAGCACAAATATCTTAGCACAAATAATGGTTTCTAATTGTTACACCTATGCCCAGAACGCATCTATATTATAAACACTAACTTTACATTTGAGGCAATATTCTAAAGCATAGCTGTTCTTCTTGCACTGTATCTCCAGAGAACAGGACTTGATGAACTTTGTAACAGTTTTGGCAATTTAATTTTGTTGAAGGTGTATATATTTCTCTCATAATTTTATATTTATATTTATAAATTATTTATAAAAGTAATACATTAAAAGAAAGATAAATCCTTTTCTTCCCATTACACATAGGTCTTCAGCATTTATTCTCCTTCAATTTTAAGTTCATGAAAGATGAAACAATACTGCTTTGTCTTCTTTTAGTAGACAGGACAGCCAAAGTTCTTATCCAGAACTATTATGCAATGATGTCCTTTCCATTAAATAACTAAATGAATATATACAATGTTTATTTCACCTCTGTCCTTAAAAATAGCTTTCACCCATCAATCTTAAGTCTGAAAAAATTCACATGGGATGTTGCCATCCAAAGACTCATGGTCAAGATCACTTATTTCATCAATTCCACCATCACCATTTCAGTCTAGAATGTCACTGTTTATCACTTAGTATTCATCTTCAGATTCATCCAATAATTGTGAGTCACTGTCCTTTGTCCATTTTCTTCTCTATGAAAGTAGGGAATGAAAATAAGATTTCTGCATTCTTAACTGTGTTCAGAAGAAGGTAAAAGCATTCTGAAAAAAAGTGTCCCTGTGATTTCCTTTGATGTATTTCTTTGAGTTAATGATATAATACTTTGGCTAACTCAGAATGAAGACAGAAATGTGGTACAATAATGATGACTTATTTCACAGCCAGCTGAATCCTCATTTTAGGAGACTCTATCATTTTTCTGTTTTCCTATTACTCATTCATGCCTAAGATTACTGGAAATAATCAGTAACAATTAAAACTTTTTTTTTAGAATAATGAAATTGTGAATTGTTTCAAGATAAAATTATTTTAGATTTACCTTGCAATTAGGTGATGGAGTGTGTTTTATTACATTTAAAATTATAAATAATTTTATCTTTGTTCTTTGTAAGAATATTAACAATTAAACTTGGAATCTGAAGCAGCAATCTTTAAAATTAGAGAACTTATCAACAAAGAAACCTAGAAACTAAAATTAAATCAATTAGATGTTACTTATATAACAAACTGAGTGAATATAATGGCTCACAAGACACATTTCATTGGGTGGTAGAATAAAGGTTAGACATATTTGCATTAGAAATATGGACTTATTCCATTAAAAAAATTGTTCACAATCTGTTCTTATCCCATAATGCACTTCTCCTCAGGTACACTGATCTCAATATGTTCTTTGGCTGAGGATTTATCCTCTGCTGCTGTATGAACTCTGTCAGAGACTCAGCTTTAGCATCACGGTTTCCTGCTAGTTTGCCCAGATGTTCATCATAGACCTGGTTCATAGAGGTTCTCCAGGAAGTCCAATCATTGCATAAAAGGAAGAATATCACAGGCCACTTTGTCCACCCACCTGAGCAAGAGTTCAGAGAATCACTGCATGCTTGGCCTTTTTGAGAAAAGGAGCTTTGTTTTTTATTTCTCAAGATGACCTTTGAGTTTAAAGCTCTCTGGCTGTTACTGAGTCAGGTGGTACATCCCTGGAGTTCTGAAGACAACTCCCAGGTTAACTCCTGAGGCTGCCCATTCAAGTAAGACTTTGAATGAATTATCCAGCATAGTTTCTCCAGGCCTAAGGCTAGGTTACTTTAAATTCTGGAAAAAAACTTTTGTGCCTTCTAATGGATGTACTGTCATGATTAAGTGATGTTATATGCCATGAATCATAATGTCTGACACACAGTATGCCTTGTTCAGAATTTGCTATTTTTTAAGCTATCAGGATGATTATTAGAAGAATGACCTAAAATCTTACTACCTAGTACTTTTAATCACTGATTCCCATTCTCCTTTGGAGTCTCTACAAGCCAATATCTTCCATGTAATTGTCAGAGTCTAAGAAGCTGGATTATACTTCCCCTTTTCAAACTGAGTGTCTTCACTGTTTCAGTGTTCTCATAATATTATTTCTTCTCTGTATTTATTTGTGAGCCCCTATGAGCCCTACATAGTTGATTCTGTGGTCCTACAACGCTCCCTTTCTTTCTTCCCCAGGGTTCCCTGAGTTCCACCTAATGTTTGACTGTGGATCTCTGCATCTGTTCCCAACAGTTGTTGGATGAAGCCTCTTTGATTGGTGATTATTGGGTTAGGCTCCAATACTTTTTTACTGCTATTCCTTACTAATTAAGTATCAAATTAGTTTACTTTAGATTTAATTTTTTCAACAAACAAGTTCATTTATCTCATTGGTACACAAATTTGCTTTCACCTATAGTAAATGGTAAGATTATATGTGTGTTACAGAATTGTTTTAAAATAAATTTATTTATTATCAGCAATGTTTAATTTATATTTTATAAACCACTATATGTGGAGTTGTCTAAAAATTTTTGGATTGAAAAGTGATGTTTTGTGAAAAGTTCCAGAAGCCTGAAGTGTTTGTATGTGTTCAACATGAGGAAATGATACAAGGTCAGATATACTAATGCATATAGCATATATGTTGTCATTTCTTAGTATGTGCGAATATAACTTCCACATTGTGCCCCACAAAAACATACAATTATGTTAATCCCAATTTTTGAATAAATGAAATTTGAATTATTTTGATTTAAATTTAAAGCTCAAGCAATTTTTAAAACTTGAATCACCTCTTAAAATATAGAAAAAGCAACTATTGGGTAGAAATGACCATATTTCTATGCCAAAATTTAAAAAAGTGGAATTAAAAAGGGTCAAAATTTTCACAAGTTGATGCACCTAAGCACGTGGTACTGCCTATTTGAGCCTACTTTCTTATCTGGTGGCTAGCCTGTTTCTCTGTAAAGTGACTGTAGTCAATAGATTAGATCTGGTCTGTATGGAGTGACACAAACTTCTGGATGACTCTGTCTCTTGTCTTCCAGCTCAGTGTAAGATTGCTGGGATTACAGAAGAGAGCCAACATATCGGTATCTTTGCATATGGTCCCAGGCACCTGGTGAATATGTTAATTTCTAGTTCAATTTCCCCATCTGCTCATAAGAATTTTTTTTTGTTAAATATAGTTAAATATGTTTTAAAAGCTGCATGTTCTCTGTCATAAGGATTTCTTTGAGTTTGAGAATGACAACCCATTTGAACTGGGAAACAATGCAAAATAAATCAAACCTGGTCTTACTGAGCCTAAGCCCACTTCTTAGAATCTCATGCTATATTTTGTCAACTCACTAGGGCATCTAGGGGTGCTCCCCTCACCCTCATAGATCTGTAATGTGAAGATCCACTTCCTGACAATTGAGCAGTAGCAGCTGGTGCCCTGCAATGCCAGACTCTTCAGTTTTCTAAAGGTTTCATATGAATCACGCCCCCAAATCAAGAAATCATCCAGGCCAGAAGCTGCAGGCTTGTTTGGATCTATGACTCAAATTCTTTTTGATGGTGCTCTTTTGAAATGAGTTCCACTCTGAGCTTATTCTCTCTGCGAGAGAAGTCAGGAGTATAATATATAGTGAGCATTTCTATAACTAAAAACTGAGTGCTCCATTTGTGTCAGGGATTATCTTTACATTGACAAATAAGAATCCTTTTCTTATTTCCAAGAGCTCTCAATCAGTGAAAGTTTGATTTAATTTCTGACATATTTATATATATATATACATATACATGTATATATATGTATATATATTTTTTTATTTTACATATCGATGCCAGTTCCCTCTCCTCCCTCCTTCCCATTCCCCCCGACACCTCTCCCATCCTCCCCACATACTCCACAAGGAGGTTGATGCCTTCCAGTAGGGATCATAAAAATCTGTCAAGCCATTTGGAGTAGGGATTAGGCCCCCCACCCCCATCTCTAGGCTAAGGGAGTATCCCTCAATAGGGAGTGTGCTCCCAAAGTCCTTTTGTGCACCAGGAATATATCCTGGCTCCACTCTCAGAGTTCCCTTAGACTGCCCAGGCCTTCTAACTGAGACCCATGTCCAGGGGGTCTGAGTAGGTCCAATGCCGGTTTCCCAGCTATCAGTTTGAGGGGCCATTAACTCCCCCTTTTTCAGGTCAGCTGTCTCTGTGGGTTTCTGTAGCTTGGTCTTGACCCCTTTTCTTAATACTCCTCCCTGTCTGCAACTGGATTCCGGGAGTTTGGCTAAGTGCTTAACTGTGGGTGTCTGTTCCTGTTTCCATCAGTTACTAAATGAAGGCTCTATGATGGCATATAAGTTAGTTATCAATCTCATTATCAGAGAAGGGCATTTATGGTAGCCTTTGTACTATTGCTCAGATTGTTCTTTCCGTTGTCTTTCATACTTGGAATTTTTCCCCTGTCTGTTATTCATTAGGTCATCATCTGTTTGATATTACTTCCTTATGTTTTTTAAATTTTTATTCTCATTCTCAGGTCACAGGTTAAACTATATTCTTATTTTATATATTACCCTCAGGATTTTCTGTAAGTCCAAACTCATTTAATTAGTATCTGTACTTGTATTTTATTGCTGTGGTAGCTAATTACCACAAACTTTGTGACCTAATGACATACATCATTGTCAATATCTCTTCTGTAATTTGGAAGCCCAACCTGGGCTGCTCTGGCTTGGAGGTGAAGACTTGTCTTTCGCTTTGTCTTGAGGATGCCAGTGCATCATGCTGAGTGTTTTTCACCCAGTGCCATGAGAGCTCCTACTGCAGTCACACTTCATGCTGACCATGGTGAAAAGTTCTCTGCTTGAAGACTGAAGTGAGTTGGGGATGAAGATGCATGCTTAGAATCCTAGGTTCTAGAGAACTAAACATAACTTCAAGGCTATCCTGTGTAACATAGCTAAAATTTGTTTCAAAATAAAATAAGGGAAGGGAAGATGACCCAGTGGATAAAATGCTTACTATGCAAACATAAAGACTGTAGTTTAGTCCCTGGAGCTATGTGAAAAGGTAGGCATGGTGGCTTTTACTTGTAATCACAGTACTGCTAAAACAGAGTGAAAAGGATCACCGAGGCTCACTGTCTATCATACCTAATCTTACGGTGAGCCCCAGGTCTGGGGAGACTCAGTGCTCCTAAGGAATGATATGTAGTATTGTCCCATGGCCTACACACACACACACATACACACACACACACACACACACACACACACACACACACACACACAAACACACACACACATACACATGCACACACACACACACAGAGAAAGAGAGAGAGAGAGAGAGAGAGAGAGAGAGAGAGAGAGAGAGAGAGAGAGAGAGCTATAAGCACATATAAACCCTCACACACAGGTGAACATGTACCACACAAGTGAACAAATAAACATATAAATAAAAAATTAAGATGTCTGGGGATGTAGCCTAGAGGTAGAATATTTACCCAAAGTTACAAGTTCAATCCTCAGTAGCACAAACTTTAAAAAACACTTTTCTTTTAGATTCTCAGTTCATATTACGTGTATTATTTATTTATAGTTCCACTTACAGACTTCTCAGAGATTCGTGTGATATTGTCTTTTGAGAACCTAATTCTCATAGCTTTTCCCCTAAAGTTAATTGGGGATATACAATTACATCTATATACACATTTCCAAAAAGATATATGGAGTGGTTATATATGCAGAGACAAGAAATGTATGTATATTTTCTTTTTGTATTTGATGATAGCTTGTGAATAGACATTAGGGCATATTGTCAGTTTCCTAATAGTTTTCATAATGGCCTCAGTTAATTGTCTCTTATTTAAAAGTTATGAACAAACTTCTTTGTGTGGGTTGAAATTTTGTTTACTCTTTATCTGCATATGCTATTAAATTCAGCATCTACACACACACACACTACACACACACACACACACACACACACACACACACACAACATTAAATCCCACACCTCAAAGAAATTTTTCCTTGGAGCCCTTTCTGTCTAACACGTCCCTCCAATCTCATTTTCTATAACACCTTGTCATATACCTTAAATTAGCCAGTATCTTTTTATATATTCACATCACATTTTTGCAAGGTAGATAAAGGAAATTGCTCTCAAGTGATGGTATTTTTTTTAACTTGCTATGTTTCAGCTTAAAACGTACTTTTCCCTCACAAAAACGAGTTTTATAAACATTTGCGAGCAGGCTGCATAAAGGAAATTGCTGACACAACTTAGCTGCATCTATAATCGTGCAAATGATCTGACTGCATGGGGAACTCAAAAGAAGAGAGGAGTAGAAATTGGGCTATATTTTCAGCTTAAGTCTCTGAATGAAGAGACTAAGGGCAGTTAGATAACTAAATAATTTGAAGTTTTTGGAATACTTCTACTTTGTAGACACTTGGCCAGTATTCCAAATAGAGACTTGTGTCTATGTCAGTAGAGCTATGCACATTAAGGGTCTCTAACAATCTGAGAAGAGACAGAACATGCTGTGTCCTGGGAAATATATGTAACCTCCAGCTCTTTGCCTCTTCTCCCAGGCACAGGATCATGCCAAGCTTTCTCTTCCTCCTCCCTTTCTTTCTGCAGGGCTGAGGGTTAAACTCAGGACCTTATGCATTGCAAGTGCTTCACCACTAGATATACCTATAGCCCCCAGTTTTTTTTCACTGTGGTTCCACAGTTTATTATAACATGTGTGCATATTTTAAATGTGTATATGTCAATTATATAGTGTATATATGTGCACACTGTACACATCTCATATATTTAAGACTCTAGGCTCTTAAAGATATATTTTTATGAACAAAAAATATATGGTCATAAACAATTTATGTAGTGCTAAGTATTCATCTCTGGTTTTGCCATGTCTTAATTGAGATCATTGTCTGTATGGCTTTTAAATCAGATTTATTTGTTTAGTAAGTTTCCACAATACAATATTCCTTTCTTCTTTACCACCAGCAAAATTCACATCAATCTAAATATTTAAATATTTTGTTCTATCTATCTATCTATCTATCTATCTATCTATCTATCTATCTACCTATCTACCATCTATTTTTTACAATGTACTTACCATATATTTATCAACTATACATAATCTGCCTAGTTTCTCAATCACCAGTCTGCTATTCATTCATCATACCCTCTCATCTTCTATCATTTACATATCTTATATAATTATCATCTTGAACAGCAATGAATCATATATCCACAAAAATTTCAAGTTTCATCTGTCTATATCTATCATCAATTATCATCTATCCACTCACCTTCCCATCCATTATGGATCTTATATATCTTTTATTTTGTCTAAAATATACCATTCTGTCACCACACACACACACACACACACACACACACACACACACACGAACACACACAATCTACTGTCTATGTATCATATACATATTGTCTATCTAACCTATCACCTCTCTCAACAATCAGTTAACATCCTTCCCATTATCATCTTCTCTATTTATCCATCCATCTATCCATCCATCCGTTCATCCGTCTGTCCATCCGTCCATCCATCATCCATGCATGCATTATTTTATTCTTTCTCTCTCTCTCTCTCTCTCTCTCTCTCTCTCTCTCACTCACTCTCTTTCTTATCTATCACTCTGTGTTTGGTTAGATGAGCTGTCCCAAGATTAGACAGAATACCTATTTAACACTAGTAATACTAGTAATAGATGCTTCTTTATATGTTACTGATTGTCAACAAGCTCTTTACCACATGTTACCAGCATTTTCAAATTCTCAAAGTAACATGATGGTACAAAACTGCTTAAACTTCTAGTATCAATATGCCAATGTTCTAGGATACAAATACAATAACACTAGTATATGGAGTCCTGTATTGTGTGCCAGGCACCTGACTAGTTACATACACCTACAGCAGCCTTCAGTCCTTAATGTAAGTATGTGGTGAAGGAATGCTGCTCTGTTTTAAGGCAAGTAATCAGGGCACAGAAAAGTGTAGGAACCTGCCTAGGGAACACAGCGTGTGCAAGTACACTCTGATCTCAGGAGTCTCTAGAGACTATTGTCAAATAATCAGCTTCAATCCATTTATTTTGTTTATTATTACTTTGCATTTTTATTGATAACTAATTCTGTTTGAACTACTCTTACACAAATATTGAAGCAGATCATGTTCCTGAGGGTATTTTATTCTACCCCAAGATTCTCCTTGGTTCATGCTTGCTTTTAACTGGAACTTCCTATTCTGTTTTTTTCCACGGAGAATGTATCAATTCTGGGGAGAGAAGGGCTGACCACTCTGAAAGTTCCCCATGTATTGGGGATGGATCTACTTCCATAGGGATTCACCATCCTGAAATTTTTCTGTGCAAAGATGACATAGTCACTTCCTACAGAGCTCACCACTCTGATGATTTCCTATGTATAGGAGGTATTTTATTTCATGCTCAAAACTCTGACATGTTCAGTCCTGGAACCTTGCTTAATATCGACTCCTTCAATCATGGTATTATTCCAAAAACCTTGCAAAGCTGTTTGACTTAACCATTCTTATTTTTCCAATAAATTTGTAGCCAGGTACTCTTTGGGAATGGTATTGAACTGTTTGACCAAGCTGCTTTAAGATCATGTTTAAACAATTTATTTCAGTGTAATTATAGTGTCTGCACTTTTTCCTTTCCTGTGCTCTTTATTTCTCCAGATGTTTCAGACTTTGTGAGAAAGGTCAGGTTGTTCTCTTCCTCTATTGCCATTAGGAAGAATACTCACAAAAAGGTATTTGTTATACTATATTTAGGCAGATACATTTTTATACTCAAAATTCAGGTCTGCTTTGGAACAGCTATGGGTGAAGTAATGGAGGCATTATTTAAACTGTGAAGGGGAAAGCTCTTGACCCACAGTGGAAATAAAAGTTGGAGTGCTCCATTAGCACAGTTTGCCCTGCTTTTGTTTTGGCACTGTTCTTGCTCCTCACATTGTCAAGCACTCAGCTTTGCAGGGATATCCTCAAAGCAAAGATTGTGTGCACCTAGAAGTATCCATTCTCAAGCACAGGATTCAGTATACCATGGGGGACTCATTCAGTACTTGTTAAAGAATGAATGATTTTCCCTCTTTTCAGTTAGTCACATCTAGTTTGCCACTAAACCACAGATATACCACAGGTGAGAAATCATACAAAATATCCTCATAATCTCTTCATCAATGTGTGTTTGCATTAGTAAAACAAAAGCATTGCGATGGATGGTTGCATTGGAAAATATACAAAATAAACAATACATAAAGGTTATTTAGAATATAATCAAAGTGCTTACAGATTTGGGTTAAAAAAAATAAAAAACAAAAAACAAAACTCCTACCCATAGTGAATTTTCTAAGACCCTGGAAAATGATGACTTGATTTTATATATGCCAGAGAGAGCTAATGTTTGCAAAAAGGACTTCTGAGTTCCTCTAGCAGTTAGAGAAAAATCGATCTCAGAATATCTGTCGAGTCTTTGAGATGTATTGCTAAGCAATCAATACCAATTAACTCTGAAGACATGGTTCCAGTGAACCTTCATATTGGGATAAATGGCATTTCAGTTGGTTAAAAGGACAATCCTTTGCTAACATTATGTATAACTTGGATTAAATCAGGACCAAGTTTAATTTAGTTAGTGGATATTAGCTCCATACTGTAGCGTTACAAAAGAAGAAAGGGTTAAGATAAGATGCAGATTTTCACTTTTTCTTTTGAATTATTACTTAAATTTTTAAGTAGAGATAGAGAGCTGATATTACACATCTGGAATGATGAGCTGTTGTTTTGCAATAATTAGTAGCTCAGTGACTATTGAGTTAATCAATAAATGGATTGGTAGTTATATAACAGCTCCATGGAATGATTGGAGGTATATACCTTTATTTAGTGACATTATGTACACCAGTCATGAACAATAGGGTTTTTGAAGGCAAGATAGCCTTCGTTTCTTGATCCCCTCCCCTGAGAGCACATATGTTATCCAAAATGCTTTAACAATAGGAACTTTCTGATCTTTGACCTGACCCTCAAAGTATTTAACATCATGGATTTCTAGGTTTGTCATGTTCAGCTACTAAAGTCTCTGCAAGTATTCCAAAACCTGAAAAACTCTGAAGCCAGGAGCATTTCTGACTGCAGACAGGAATATAAGGGATATTCAGCACAGCACCCCACTGATGAAAGGGGTCAGGAGGAAGACAGCAGAATGATGAGGAGTTCCTATTGACAAACTGTGTCAAGTCAGGTTTCCACTCTGTCAGACAGGGTTACCCTGACCCTCTCATTGCTGATGTTAATTGAATGCAGATCTGACAATGAATTTTGTGCACTCTCTACTTTGTGATGTTACTGAGACTCCCTGTTGTCATTTCCACCAGAATTAAAGGCCTCTAAGTCTAGAATGGTTCAGACTAATCACTGATCACTGGCCACTGATTCTTAGTAATATCTGCAGAAATGTAATTATATTTGACAGATTCTTGCCAAATCACCTGGCATGCGTGGCTGTTCTTGGATCTTAATCAATATAGGAGTAAATTTCAGTTCATAGAATACAGCTTCAAATTTGCTCATGTACATACCAGTAAATTCTCTCACTACTGATATTTATAGTGTAGCTGCTGCAACTAGTGAAAGGACAATGCCCGCAACTGAACTGTTTCTCAGATGATTGTCTTTAATGGATACCCTGATCTTACTTTCTAGTCAAGGGACACATAGGTTTCTATTCTTTTCTAGGAACACTCATCTGCTATGAAGTGTGTTAAGGGGACTCCTGTCATTAACATTTTTAGGAGTGATGACCAAGAAATAGAACTTTAAAATAGAGCATGGTAAGAACTGTCTCTTTACCCTTAGTCTCTCAGTACCATTGCATTAGGTTTCTTCTCTGTCCTACCTTGCAAGGTTCAAACCTCAAATCCACCTTCTTGAGATACTCTTGCCAGCTGTCTTGGTGTCAATGCTCCAACAATGGCATGGAGTTTTCAGACATAGGAAGATTAATTTGCTGCTTTAGATTCAACAACCTTGTACTTGTTAGCAATTCTTGGAACTTTCTGGGCGTTCCTGTAGTAATAGAAAAGATAGATAATTCTGAAATCTAGTAGAATGATTGGAAAAAAATTTCTTAGCATTTGCTGTTCAGGTCCACAGGAGACAGTAGGTAGATGTTGAACAGGCTGCATAGCATCTCCAAAATGGAGAAACAGGTACAGGCACATGAATTTTGACCTGAAAGTATTATCAGGCCTGATTTCGTCTCTTTCCTGCCTGTATCTTCCAAAGCAATACACTTTATTAACCTTCCCATGTCAGATAGGTACTCCAAATGCTTTAGGAATAAGGCAAATTGCATGCTTCAATTTATTTATTTATTTAATTTTATGTGTGTGAATGTTTTGCCTGCATTATGTATGTTTACCATATGTGTGAACTCTGGTACACATTGAGTTCAGAATAGTATATAACTGTAATTTTAGATGATTGTGAGGCACCATGTGTATAGTGGGAACTGACTCTATGTTCCTTGCAAGAACAACATATACTCTCAACCACTGAGTCATCTTTCTGGTGTTGAATTGTATCTTTTTGATCAACTAAATAAGCTTTGAGCTTTATATTTATAAGATAAAATAATATTAGGCACCAATGTATAGAAATATGATCAAAGATGTAAGTACACATGGCAAATGTTTGTTTATTTCTGAGACTGAATACCTACACATTCTCTTGAGGTGTTTGTATTGGTAAAGCAAACAGAAGAACAACTTTAATAGTTGTTAATTTTCTTAGTGCTACTATCTAATTTTTGTCATTAAAGTGTGAACTTTGGGAGTTTGGAGAATATTACTTTTTTTGTATTCATAGAAACCAACATAAAGGAACAGTGATTCTGTTTCCATTTTCTATCACCCTTGGACTTTAGTAGTCATCTCTATCTACAGATAGTTTATTACTTCTTAAAACTGTTTGGTGTCTTCCCATTGACTGCACAATAAATTCTCTAGTGTGGCTTATCAAAATCTTTAACTTTTGAGCAGATTTCTAGCTTCAGTTTTTCTTCTTGATCACTTATTTGCTCACTTGAGCACAAGATCTTACAGTGCTTCCAGACCACTTTTCATTTTTGAGTATTTTAATGTAGATAACTCTTATTTTTAATTTTTTATATTTCAAACAGATGCATAAAACATGAAAGTTTCTCTTTCACACACATTCTCAAACATATCTATCGTCCTAGTTGTCCTTCACCTCATTCTAGGGAAAACATTCTCTTCTCTCTTATTTCATAGTTATTTCCAAGATACAGATTCTTTAGCTTTAAATTGATTTCCACTACATTGATTGATTGATGTGTGTGTGTGTGTGTGTGCGTGTGTGTGTGTGTGCGCAAGTGTGTGTGTGTGTGTGCCCACAAATGTGGAGTGCATACATGTGCCTGAGTACACATGTGTGCTATGGCCTGCATGCGAAGACCAGAGGACAATGTGTGGGAATTGGTTCTCTCCTTCTACCATGTGGGTCATCAGGCCATCATATGGAGGCAAGTGCTTTAACTTGCCCAGCCATCTCACTGGTTTTCAACTTTTATGGATTTTATTCCTCATACTTTGCAAATGTTTTTTATTCTGTCTTTGATATCTTTGTATGTAGCCATAAGTTACTCTTCTTTGCCTTCTCATAGGAGTCTGCATTGTACTGCGTATCTTTGTTTAAATGCAAAAGTGCATGTTTAATGAGTCTTTACAAAGCATATATACATTTCTCAAGGTTAAGAACACAGGCATGTCTACACTTTGCAAAACCCCAGACCTTGTATTTGAGCTTTGTACACTTTCTGAACTCTTCTATAAATCTTAACATCATTGCCACCATCCCTAACATAACTATATAAAGAGGATTCTAGACATTCCAGAGGGCTTGTCTGATGTAAGAAAGTAAAAGAAAGGCGATACATGATTGAACTAGAGGAAGAGCTTCAAAATATTACAGCCCTTTTGGAATAGATTAAAAAAGGAGAATCTATTCCTGTCCAAATCACTGGAGGAGAATGAGAGTTTTTTTCCCTGTATTTGTGTGTGTGTGTGTCAGTCTGGCTGAGACATTTTGAGACATCTTACCCAAAAATATGGTAAAATACTTTGAGTGCTTTTGTAAAGATGGTTGGGATAATATTAAGATTTAAATCAGCGGACTTCAAGTAAATAAATTGCCTTCTAAAATGTGGGTGAGCATCAACCAAAGAGTTGAAGGCATGAGCAGTAACGTGCATGGAGTTCCTTCTATGGAAGTGATTCTGCTGGCTGACAACCTTCAGATTGGAGTGGTGGGATGAGCTGTTCTGGAACTCCATCCAGCCAGCATATGCTGTAGATGTTGTAGCCTCTGCAGTTAGTAGATTTCTTTTCTAGAAAGAACCTCAACTGGTAGAAGGAGCACTGATAAATCATGTCTGCAAGCCAAGAGGATCCACATTCTTCTCACCCTGTCCATACCTGCTGAGATTCACTTACAATCTCTCTCTAAAAGCAGCAAGGAAGGACAGAGTATGGGGGTCTGGAGAGAGAATGTCATATTGTTACTGAAGATTTGTGCTGTTGTTACTTTACTGAAACATTCTCAAGGCACAATGGGGTTGCCCATTGTGGGAAAAGGGAGGAGACAGGACAAGGAGCTTGTCATGAGTGTGCAAAGATTCTGAGACTTATCTCAGCTTCTGTGTTCTGTTGTGGGATACAATAGAGTGACTGGATCCAAGCAGCTGGAAATGGTGTGCTGTGTTGTCAATGTGCAGATCCACCTAGGGTGCCAAAGACCTACATCTGAGCAGCTCACAATGCCTACTATACAAGTTGCATGGCACAGGTTGATGGCATCAGTGTCCAAAAAGGATTTTTCTTCTCTTTTCTTCCTGCTCCTTAGAGCTAAAGGGACCAGAGTTGGTATGAAGAGAAGAGAAGGAAGGAATATATCCCATACCTTGCTTGTAGACTGTCTCCACAGATTCATTCTAGTCAGAGGGTGGGTAGATAATGGTTTTTATTGGATATTATGAAGTTAGTGAATTTCAGAGTTAGGAAAAATCCCAGAATAGACCAATGTCTCTTTTGACAATGAGGACACATTCAGAAATTTTATTTATTCCATCCCATCACCAACCTCAATAAATAGTTCTCTAAAAGGAAATACAGACTCACTGACCAATTATTATGGCTAAAGCACACCTCAGAATAAATCAGAAGGGAAGTCCATAAAGAATAAGGTATCATAAAAAGGTTTATCTCATTGACCTACAAAGCCTACAAGCTATAATATCAATCTGCCTGGCATGTTGTACCCACAGATATAAGAGTAGTATGACTGTTACTGGGGGCAATAACTCCCTCTCAATTAGATTTGAGACTCCTTTCATAAGAGAGACTGTATGCCTAGCACTGTAACCCTGGTTAGAAACCCATGACTGGGGAGGTCATCAACCCTGATATGGAATCTACCAGTATTGTTTAGTGAAATTGGTGTAGCACCAGATTGTCTTTTAACTATTTATTTTATACCCACAGGGGAAGGCTACTTTTAGCCTTTATCAAAGATGCTTCTTTTTTCAGTAAAGGGCATTGAATGCAGAGACTCATGGCTGCTTGCATGCTTAGAGTAAACGTTAATTGAGTGCTTAGTGTAAATGGTACATTTATGGTACCTCTTTAAGGTTTAGGGAACAATGCTGAAGAGGAAAATGATGTAAGAGGCAGATAGGGAGGCTGGCTGGGAAATACTGTCTTTAAAATATGACACAACCATTGCATACACGATCTCACAGTTGTGTTTGCAGTGGGTCTGATTAGGACTAGGCCTACCAACAGTTACATGGGTTAAGATATGGTTCATGAGACTCTCTCCTTCTCTGCTTACTACTGACAACTGGGAAAGATATAGTCACTATCTTTGGTTACATGCTAAATAAAGACCCTACCAGCAGCCAATGGATAGTTTTGCACCCATGGTCACATAGAAGAACCTGTGGTAAGTGGTAAAGGGAAATCTACACATAAAGAAGACAAAGAGATATCAATTCCTCCAGGACCTGCATTGGAGAAACCTGTTAGTCTTCTGTGGGTAACAAAATTATCTAGGCCTTACTTTTAAGAGAAAATAGCTTGCTTGATCCAATGTTTCTTTTGTATCTATTATAATTTAAAATAATTTGTGACCATAGCATGAGATTAATGTCTTAAAAGCTTTGTAAGATGGTTGGGGGGCTCCCTGTGAAGTTTCTTTCAGGTCAGTTATAATTCAATACATGAGGATCCATATCTAGCTGAGGAATTGACAATTGATGACTACTGGGAGAAGGAGAGTCAGATTTTTTTCAGTGGTGTGACCCATTGTAGGTTGTCCAGGTTCCAACAGAGGGCCCTGCAACCATGCATGCATAGTCAGCACTAGCTGACAGTGCCAATGAGTATAAACCAGTTACTGTGTAGTGTGTCCTTCATGTGAGATCTATCTGTTTTCTTATTATTAAATTTGGGGCATGCAGTTTTAAGAGAACTACAGAGGTAATGTGCCATTTTATCACATAGTATGAAGGGTGCATGCTATCAGCTATCAACATGACTACCAGCATTGACCTTGAGCACCTGGCAGCAGCTGTGCTGTCAGCTTTCTCCAATACGATGCTACTTGATGCAAGAAAGTCAGTATGCACAGTGGGCATAGTGAAGGGGAGTTTTATGTTCCATCTTCTCAAGGTTGGAGTCAACTACTTAAATTATATGAGATTTTTCCATATGACATAATCTTATGTTCTTTAAAATAATTTATTGATATAAGTATATATCTATGTATTTATATTTTATTTTGTTTTCCATTCCATTATGGCTTTAGTGATTAGATTGTTTAAGCTGTCTCAGTTTTGGTGCCTGGGAGACTGTTTCATTCCCATCAGTCCCTTTGACATAATCACATGGATTTTCTTCAGTATTTCCTTAATTTCTTCTACTGTAATAACCACTAGAAATATTATGTATTTATTTCCTTAGACATGAAATTAACCATTTATTCAAAACCCTGATTCCCTTTATTGGACAATGGTAGTAGGAAACAAGAACTTTACTCTGAGGAGTTCATGACTATTGGGCTGTCACTAATTCTAATATCCCTCACACAGCAGGTCAAGCAAATACATATGTGTATACATAAACTTCTGGTTATAGGAATATCTGTAGTTTTATATGTTTATTTATACCTTTATAAAACTAAATATAAATACAAATTTCTTCATCTTTAATTCAAGCTGTCTCCCCCTGTTGATGGGAACTCATAATCCAATAGTAAGAAACTGAACTCTGACCATTGGTGATTAAATTACTTAGTTGTCCAATTCCAATTGAGTGGTTTTAGAATTGCTAACCTGAACCCCTACAGGAAATAACTTTACTAATGAGACAGTGGATGGTGTGAAAAGTTCCTTTGGTGTTTAGCTTATAGTCTCTATGCTTTTGCCAGTGTTAACAGAGGTCAACACCTCTTTCCACTGCCCCTCTGGTGAGGTTATTTCTATGCACCTGTGAAAGAATATATGCTTTATCAAAGTCCTTCTGACATATCAAGAACTCAGAAATCATATTTCCACAATTTCTTTTCATTAAGGTTCACTTTTTGTGTGATAAATTTTTGTGGGTCCAAATAAATACACTGTATCATGTAGCCACCATTATAGCATCAAACAGAACAGGTTTTAGCTGCCTTCATAAGTACAATGCACATCATTGTTCAGCTCTACCTCTGGTCTAATTCATTATGATCCCCAGCTTGATAGATTTGTGTTTATTCAATGCCTAATAATGGAATATTACAATATGCAGCCTTTTAGATTGGCTTTTCAAATGTAGCAATATAGATGTAAGAGTATGCCTCTCTTCTGAATTTTATTTTGCATAATGGAACTCTTTGGATTTTCCACATTTATATTTCAGGGTAAGGTCTATGTTAATATCAGTGTGCTGATTGTCTATCTGAGATATCTATAGTTCAGTTTTGCACATCTAATTTCTGCATTCATGTTGGAAGACTGACATATATAAAGTCTACCATGGTCTCCTTTGTCTTTTGCTTTAGTTTCATTAAGCCAATGAGCATCCCTGCAGGGAATGAGGGGAAATAGGGATGCAAAAAGAGGAAGCATGGTTGTGGTTTACTTTCTTGCTCCTTCATTGTTGGTATACTATCTAACTACTTAAACATTAAGTTTGCAATGGAGCTTCATAAGACCTGACACTTGGGTTTTGCACATCACTCTGTCTTCTAATCTCCTGTGGCCTGTTGATAAAAGAATAGTGGCACCACCCCATCCCAAAACCATGCCTAACCCTTTGTAAACATTTTTATTAATCTTTTTCTAAATTATATTATTTTTGAATGTGCCTGGACTTTCTTATTGGAATCTTAATGTATCTACTGATTCTTTTCCACCATGGTCACACCATTGGTTTAAGGACAGAAATCACAAGATCATCTCAATAGAGACAGACAAAGCATTTGACATAGTTTATCACCACTTCATGATAAAAGTCACAAAAATAGGAGGAGAATGGATATATCTCAATATGATAAAAGGTAAGTGTGACAAACATAACAAATGCTATGAGGAAAATATTAAAGTATTTCCTCTAAAACCTATAACTGGACAACACCAAAATTCTCTCAAACTGTATTCAACATAATGATCTAAGTATTTACTGGAACAATTATAACCAAGAAAGAAAAGCAGAAGGGATACAGATAGGAATGGAAATGTTCAAATCATTTCTATATGCAGATGACATGATCACATACTGTAAAGACCCTAAGAAATCCACTAGAAAGCTTTTAAATCTGATAAGCACTTCAGTAAAGTAATAGGACACAAAATTAATATATAAAACTCATAGCTTTTCATAAATAACAAACTTTCTAGGAAAGAAATCAGGAAAAATTCCTTTCACAATAGCAAAAGAAAAAAAAAAATACACCTCGCTGGAGAGATCACTCAGTGAGTAAAGACATTTGATGCCCAGGACCAAAAAGTGTAAGGACAAAACCAAATCCTGAAGCTGCTGTCTGCCCTCTATTCATGCACTACATGTGTACATCACCTTATATATACACACATAAGTAAATAACGTAATTCTGTATGTATGTTTATAAGTAAATGTAATTATGTATATATGTCTATTTCTAGGAATAAAGCTAACCAAGGAGATCAAAGACTTCTGTAATGAAGACACTGAAGAGCTAAATTGATGGAGCACTAGAAAGTGGAAAGTGCTTTCATGCTTATGGGCTGGCAGGATAAATACTGAGAAAATTGCTGCATTATGGAGAGTGTCCTACAGGTACAATGCACTTTCCATCAAAATTCCAATTAAATTACTCACAAAACTAGAAAACTCATAAATACAAAAGATTCTGAATAACCACTTCTAAGTAAGGAAGAGCAATGCCAGATCAATCAGTGTTGGATCTCAAATCATACTGTAGAGCCAAAGTAACACATAGCATAATACTGTGTCAAAGCAGCACATGTAGACTGAGGGGTAGAAATAATCCTATATAGCTATAGCTATGCAATATCTTGAGAAAGACGTTTAAAACACACATGGGGAAAATGACACTTCAAAAAAGGGCACAAGGGAAACTTGATATCTGCAGGTAGAAAAATGAAATTAGATACCCATCTCTTACCACGCACAAAATTATTTCAAAATGGATCAAATACCGTAATATATGATCAGAAGTGTTGAAACATTTAGGGAAATAAAATGAAAACAATTGAAGAACTTTCTGAAAATTCCTCCAGTGGCACACAAATCACACCAAGAATTGACAAGTGGCATTATATGTGATCAAGAAAATCTGTACAACAAAGAAAGTTTCCAGAGTGGAAGGACACTCCATAGACTAGGAGGAAATCCCCAGCTGTAGAGCAGACAGAGGAGGGGAAAGTAGACTACATAGCATGAGAATACAAAGGGAGTTATTGGATTTGGGGAGGAAAGGTCAGCAAGAGGTGATGAGGGGGCTGGAGACAGAGGGGAGAACCTCTTTTTGCATGAAAATGACATAATGAATTTGTTTAATGTGTATGGGAACTTAAGATATTAATTTAAAAAAAATCACACAAGTTATCTCTGGAAAGATACTCCAGTGGCATGTTCCTAGTGTCATTATGGAAGCCTATTGTGAGTAATTCTGACACCTTATCTATTGAAGTCACTTTACCTAGTGGATTATGAATTTCTCTGCTCTTCTAAATTGCATTTCCCACCCTCTTTGGGAGGCCTGGGAATTTTAAGCCCAGTGTATGGCATTTTGCTTATGCCTAGGAGTGGTACATGAAAGTCCTCTATAGTGCCTTCAAGAGGACTTTGGTGAGTGAGGCAGCTGTTCTTTCTGCTAGCTTGGAAGCTAATGAGGAAATTCATAAAAAGCCAGAGCAGAGCTCAGCTCTAGTTATAGAATGACTATTGCTGATGTGAAGGTATCTTGGTCTTTCTACATAATATCAGTGGTGATGGATTACAGGCTGTTAGAAGCTTCTACAAGTGTTCGATCTCATATAAAAACAAAACTATTGAAAAATGAATCACTCACCGGGCGTTGGTGGTGCATGCCTTTAGTCCCAGCACTCGGAAAGCAGAGGCAGGTGGATCTCTGAGTTTGAGACCAGTCTGGTCTACCAGAGCTAGTTACCTAGTTCCAGAACAGCCTCCAAAGCCACAGAGAAACCCTGTCTCAAAAAACAAACAAACAAACAAAAACCAAAACAACAACAACTAAAAAACAAAAATAAAAGAAAAATGAATCGCTCAAAAAGACCACAGAACAAGGAATTTTGTTTCCTTTTCATCTCTTTTTAATATTTTCCTAAATTACACTAACCATTATATTGCCTGCTTCCTGTGCACCTGTTACTATGGTAAAGCCTTTGTACAAATTGTGTCATATCATCCTGCAACACTGCAAAAGTGCCTATACTGTTGCACCCTTCGCATGTAGAATGGCATCAAGACAGACAAAACAGAGTTTGCCCAAAGTTGTACAGTGAGGATTCCTGGAACTAAGGAAATCACCACCCAGCTGGTAAGCATCAGGAGCTCCTGTAGAGCTGTGGAAGATGGAGAGGGCTCCTGATGATCCTGTTTACCTATGGGATTACTTAGATTAATGCTTCTTGACTGCAAGTGATGAATGTGACTGTGTGAATGAAGCATATCATCTATCTATCTATCTATCTATCTATCTATCTATCTATCTATCTATGTATCTATCACCTATCTATCCATCCATCAATCTATCCATCCATCCATCAATTATCTATCATCTATCCATCATCTATTATCTAATTTCTGTTTTTATACCTGCATTTTAAAAATTAATTTATTTTTTACATTCCAATCCCAGTTTACCCTCCCTCCTCTCTTCCTGCTCCTCCCACTCCCCTTCCTCTTTGAATTTGCTTCAAGGAGAGAGTAAGGCCTCTCCTGGGAAATCTACTAAGTCTGTCCCATCATCTAGTTTAGGCAGGACCAAAGTACCTCTCCATGACCACACTGTTTTATTAAAAGATATCATCTTAATCTTTCATTTACTCTCCTTTTCAGGGTTCTTAACTTGTCTTTTCCCCAGTAGATCTTGAACTTTCTTGACTGTGTTATGTGTCCTGGTTTCTATACTAGGGTTTAGTTTTTTTGTTTGTTTTTGGCTCTCACTGCTTGAATGAACTTGAGGGCTCAATCATGATGCACTTGGTCCACTCGAACACAACCCTCATTTGAACTAGTTCTGGCCTTCCATGGAGGCTTTCTTTCATGCTTTTTACCTGGTTCCAGAACATCACTCTGTGACCATCCTCTGTAATCTGATATTACCACAGGAGAGGCTGCCCAGTTGTTCCCAAATTGCTTACTATGCAGCTACATTTTTGGAGTAACCTTTGAGCCTTAGATAAATAATATTCACAAACCATCCTGTTTATCCTGTATTAGGAAAATGTAATTCTTGCAGAAATTCTGAGTTTAGGTCTATAGGCATCTTTGGTCATCTGTGAGTACAGAAAATTACATAGGAACAAACACCCCCTGCCTTGGAAAGGGCTGTCAAGTTTAACAAATAAATATAATACTCCACTAACTTTGAATTTCAGATAAATGACAGATATTAAAAATATAAACTATGTGTAAAATATCTCTTGAGGTATACTTACACAGAGAAATTATTGTTTGTGTGAAATTCAAACATAGCTTGAATTCTGTATTTTATTTAGGAATCTAAACACAGAATGATACCTCCTGTCACATTTATCACCAGAGACAACCATTTAGGTCTCTGTTACCTGATAGCATTTGAGAAATTGACATTACCCCCATAACTTATTCTTACTCTGGTCTTGACTTTCCATCTCCTTGGGGTGAAATGATCCTGGGGTGACATTATATCTTGTCTATGTGAGACAGACTCATTTTATTTCTGTTGTCTTGACATAATTGCTAACAATCTTCTTTCACTTTCAAACATGTCTAGGTTTAGGTGATAAATTACATGGTCATTGATGCCTCATTCCACCCTTGATTTCCTTCTGACCTTGTTAGTAAGTAAATTTTTAGCTTCTTTCCCTCAAAGCCATACTCTGAGATTGGTCATCAACTTGACAGACCCTTATTTCTTGTGCTCTAAGTCCTATGTCTCACCTCTATGCTTAAGGTAACTCCCTCTTTCTCTGTCTCCCTGTCTTTCTCATCAAAAATCACTACTAGTGTCTTTTCTTCTTCTTATGCAAAGGGAAGAAGAAATTAAGCACATGTTTGATGAATTCAGTGAGGCAATAAGTCCATAAAATCCAAGGAAATAATAGGCAAATGGCACATGATAGAGAATAATTTAGGAATTCTCACTTTAAGAAGACACAATGGTAATGATGTCTATATAGAAGCCATTGGCATTGTCTCTTCTTAAAGTGAAAATTCCTAAATACATATATCCATGCATATAATATATGTGCATATTACAGATGGAACATTAATTCAACCAGATTCATAATTTATATGAAAGTAAAATGATTTTCTTTATGTGGCTTTGGACAACAGTTTCCATTTCACAGTGGCTATCAGACACAGCTCCTGTGTTAAGTGATAGAGCATAACATGACATGTATTCCTGTGCAATATCAAATACCTTGAATGGTTGATTTCCTTTCCTCCACTGAATGCACATCAAAACATAGGTTCATGTGCTTATATGTTTATTCATGTAAGCAAGTGTGTAGTGTGTTTTAAAAGTGTTTTACAGGCATGCGTACAGCTTTTATATGCTGTGAACAGTGGGGCAGGGAGAGTTATGTGTTGAATTCATAGTAACCTATTCTTTTCATCACAAGATTCTAACTACTAAACATCAGAAACAGGAAATTCCAACTCACCAGCCCACCAAGCAAAAACCAAACCCAAACTAAAATAAATGGTCTGTTTTGACAGAGAGAGAGAGAGAGAGAGAGAGAGAGAGAGAGAGAGAGAGAGAGAGAGCATCAGTAGCCCAGATCTTTTAAAAGACTTCTCTAAACTTAACATAAACCAAAATACAAGAGGTATTCAAAATAAAAACAAGACAATTTCTCAATAAAATTAAAATTGTTAGACTCTTCATTTTTAAATGTGTCATTAATTTAAGCATTACAAATTATTTAGAACTTACTGGAGGAAAACAAATATGTCACATTTATTTCTCTTGTGTTAACTCATCCAAGCTAAATAAACGTAAGACTTTATTATATCTTAGAAGTCATGATTAGATTTATTTTTAGATAGTAAAATAATAGTTATTGAATTCAAATGAAACACTGTTTTGGAAAGCTTAATTTGAAATATTGCTTCTATTTTCACCACTATTTGAATGCCTTCAAGGAAAATTGTGGCTGTTTTATGAGGATTTGTAAGTGATTGATATTGATGAGAAAAACTGAAATAAAAAGTAGAATGTCACATAATTACTTCATTAGTATAAAGAAAAGTGTCAAAAAGAAAATTCTAGGTGAACACAAAGTGGTTATATGAAGGACAGATATTTTAATGATGTGCAAGAAAGAGTTGTTCTGTCTCGAATCAAAACTGTATTACTTTCTATAAGTGGAATTTGAAAGCAAATAAATTTCTCTAAAATTTTCAAGTTAGAAGGAAATGAGGTTTTGTAATTTGTTTTTTTTGCAAATATTTCTATGGTTGAACAAAGTGTGCTAAGCATATTGTACTAAAGAAAAATGTACAAATACTAAGTAACAGAAGAAGAAACATAATCCTATTAGTGACTTTCTTATGTTGAATTAAATGTTTACTCTAATTGAATTATATCAGGCAGGAGGAGTCACCAGTCAAAAATGGATAACCAGCTGTTGTTAGGAATAACATTTGATTAAAAGACTGCCTTGCTTGTTCAATTAGGTGTTGCTTATGGTATGTGTCTGCACATAGGCGCAGATAAGCTATTGCAATGGATCTTGTAACTCACAAAGTTTACACTTGTTACCATGTTTTATTTTTTTTAACTCTTTGTATGTTGAAGCAGGGGCATAGCATAATTTAAATTAGAATCAAGCTTGTTTTACATGTCATTCCCATTTCCCTTTCCTTTCCCTCAAGTGTTGGTTCTTTCATTCCACCATGTCTCTATTTTCTGAGAATTGTACTCAGTGAGTGCTTTTACTCACTGGGTGTCTCAGCTGCTCTACTTCACAGTTCTTTTCTAAATTTTTTTTTAATTTAAATTTGAAACAAGCTTGTTTTACATGTCAATCCCAATTCCTGTACCATCCCATTCTCCCCTGTTCCCCCCTCACCAACCCCAACCCCATCCCCTTTCTGCTCCCCAGGGAGGGTGAGTCCTTCCATAGGGAATCTTCAAAGTCTGTCACATCATTTGGGGCAGGGCCTAGGCCCTCCCCCTGTGTGTCTAAGCTGAGAAAGTATCCCTCTATGTGGAATGGGCTCCAAAATCCATTCATATACTAGGGATAAATACTGATCCACTATCAGAGGCCACCCAGATCACCACATGGTTCCTTAAACAAAAGTTTTATTATTGTTTCGAAAATCCTGTGTGTGTGTGCATGTCTGTGCATCTGTGTGCTCATCTGGTTTCAGGTTCCTGCAGATACCAAAACAGGATGTCAGGTTCCCTGAAGCTAGAGTTCAGGCAGTTGTGAACTGCTTGGTGGGTGCTGGGAACTGCATTTGGATCCTTTGCAATAGCAGAATGCATTTTTAATCACTTAGCAATCTCTCCAACCCTACCACATGGTTTTTAACAGGCCACATTAAGAGTGACTCCTCTAGATCATCAGCTTAACTCTTTGGTTCACGAGACATAATCTTTAACCATCACTGTAACTATTTCATGAAAATATGAATTACCATAAAATTGGATGTCACTGGAATTTTTATTTTTCTAGACTCATCTATCATTAATTGCATAAAATGTTTATAGGATTTACAGTGATCAATTTATGAGATGCAGTCAATACAAAGACTATAATGCTGAGGTTTCATGAGATCATTGGCAGGGTGATGTGCAGGCAGATTATTGAAACATAGATTGTACATGTTTATTCATTTATCAAGCATTTCAGAGAAAGTGCAGACATTAGGTGATGATGTAGACACTTCTACTCAGTGGTGAAAACAGACACACTATATATCCTTGTGAAATTTATGAAACTTGTAATAAGTGGAAATGAAGCAGCATTTATTTACAAATCATGACAATGGTATGAAAAAATGAGCAGCCTTTGGTGAAGGGGATTAATGTGAGGGACAGTTTTTGTGCCATTGTCGAGTTTCCCTGGGAAGCTGCTTCAGTTGTCTACTGCTACAGGCAATGCAGGTTGGCTTTCAGTACCTTCAGGTATCCACAGTTGTTTATCTTGTTCTCAATTCTTCAGTTTTGGCATGGCTTGGCAATAGGGTTACTTTGCGGAACAGTGTGTTTTATAGAACAGTTGTAGGGTTAGAGAATTTCTTATTTGTTGGCTCATTCAAACCAAGGCATGTTTTTCTTTGGGTTATATAGAAGTTGGCAGGAGCCTGGGGACTGGGGGACTGAAGTCACCAGGTGGACTTCTTATGAATTAGTTGAAATTCTTCCAGTATGGTGGCTGAGTTCTATGTGAGTGATCTGAGAATTATACAGACTTAAAATTGCTTTCTATGTCCCAGCGTCAGAAGCTGTACAAGTTACATGGCATCATCATTTGCACTGAGAAAATAAGTTCACCCAGAAACAAGGGGAGGAAAAGGATTCCACTTCATGAGGGAAGAAATATCTAAGTCTTGTTAGAAGAAGATAGATACAATCATTAAGCTGTAATGTAATATGACCATTACATTTTGGCATAGACTATAACAATCTGTACCATTATATTAAAATCTAGGATGAAAGTAAGTACTTCATTCTAACAATGGAAGGAATACTGTCAGCAAATATGAATGCCCCAAGTAAGGGAGAGACTGACTTATGTTAGAAATCTAGATGAAGTCAATGTGGTAAGCAAGGAGAAAAATTGATCAATGTTACATGTGTGGAGTGTGCAAGGCTGGGCTTTCAAAGTTTATTTCCTTGATGAGTTAAAAAGGCTTTGAAACATTTAAAGCTTGGTAGGGACATGATTCAGTGTCTTTTTCTCAAGTTTTCTCTGACTCTGATGAACAGTGGATAAAAAAAGAGCTCAAAGTCAAGCTGGTGTAAAAGGCCATCACTATGGTTCTAGGAGTACTTATTGTGCCTCAGATAAATGTGACTGTAGAAATAGTCAAAGAAAGAAGTCCGTTCAGACAAATGCTACAGAGTGGAAGGTGTAGGTATGTTAAGCAATTAAGACGTTGTGAGATGTGGGGAATGTGGAAGGATCATTTAGAGACCCCTGTAATGGATAACTAATCATAATGGTGACATTCTTTGCATAAACTAGGGCTCACACAAGAAAAGGGGCATGTTTCTAGGGAGTGTATTCAAGAGCTCACCTTGCAAGTGGGGAATCTGAGATCTCTCTGGCCAACAACCAAACAGCAGGTTAGCAAGTCATCAGCATGTGAATGCTGCTTAACATCATGGGATCTTAGCATCACTGGACCTTTTAGGAAAGGCTATATACAATGAGAAGGTAGGAAACCAGTGACAATTTGTCAGGGTGGTGGAACCTGAAGAAGGAGAGGTCATGAAGAGTCAAACACTGTGCTGAGAAGAGGGGCACAGACAGATTGGAGGGTTTCAAAACCCAAAAGCCCTTCTGGAAAGATGGGAAGATTAGTGTGTGATCCAAGACCCTTCAGATTCATTAATGTAGGGATACTGGCATTCCTACTAGTATGAGAGCTGACACTTGTCTTTGGCTACATTAAGTAACAGAGAATAGATCCGAGTTGTGGGAGGGGAGGAGTGGTGTGCACATATGAAATGTGACAAGTGTAGCGAATTCATAGCAGATATACTTAGGCAAACATCTGCAGCCAATGAGATGGTTAAACCACTCAGTGGAACTAAGATGGTCTAACAATCCACACAAACAATGGTTTTTACCAGCTGACTGATATTATAAACTATGCTCAATTGAAACATATTCATGGGGCTTCTGCAATATGATGTAAGCCTCTACTTATTTTCAAATGAAAACAGGAAACACCATTTAGACATGGCTGACAGCTCACGTCTTTTCTTTGACATGTTTAGGGTTTCACAAAATTTAGACCACCTAACTGTCCTCAAAACAATATTAAATGAGTGTTTTAGTTTTTCCCTGTGTCTGACAATGTGATGAATTCAGAGATATAAACTAGAATCAAATTCAGGGTTTTCAGTCTCCATACATTTTCAAACATCACTAATAAAGAACTAGGTTTACCCATTCAATCAAACCTCCCGATTACCTCTTAGACTAACAAAGCAGTGGAAACTAGCATCTATAAAGCACCTTCTTTTGTTAGCAGGTAATGTTTCAAGGACTTTGCTTGAGTTGTTGTGTTTAGTTACCACACCAATCACCTGAAATCCGGTTTAATTCCAGGACTCTCTAATATAAGATACATGCACGCACGTACGCACCCACGCACACACACACACACACACGAGAAAGAGAGACAGAGAACTTATATTTTGGAAATTTGTTAAGTTGGGTGAGGTAAGGAAATAGAATAGAGAGAGAGGCAGCTGATATTTCATCACTGATCCATTAAGCCCTGTTCAGAGGCTTGGGTAAAAATCCAAGCCATGACAGTGTCTTGACAGGTTCTGGGCAGCATCTGATGGGATGGGATTTGCCTCTGATGTATAGTTGGCATACAGCTTAAAAGAGAGCATCCCCTGAAGAGAACGAGCTTTATCATAACCATTGCAGATCTGTAGGCTCTCTCTGCTCTCACCTTTGTTCATGTACTCCCTCTTTTATTGAACAATGTCTTGCCTAAAATGGCAACTGTGATTCTTTCAACATCAATGAACTCCAAACAGTGAATAATGCTAAATAGAAACTTGAAGGCAGTCAATTAATCCCCAAATAAGCTTGTCTGAGGTCTATTTTATTCTGATTCACTGAAGTTCCACAAACACATATATTCAGAGGTAACTCTTGTGGTCAAGCCTTCCTAAATGTTGCTACTCACTCTTTCTTCCCATGAAGCCTCTTGACCTCATTTAGTAAGCAGTGCCTGCTCTGTGTTGTTGGCTGTTTTCTCCATGCATGCTGTGTCCAAAGCACTCAGGTCTTCAGGGAATGCTGTAGCTCTTTCAGTGAAGGGGATGCTGCTCTCAGTACCTTGTGTCAGATGCTAAATTATTTCACCATCTGTAACGAATCCTGAGTTATATTGGAGACTCAAATCTCGCAGCCAAGATTCATAAAGAAAAGCAAGTTATAAATAAATATTATAATAAATAAATGTATATTTTAAAAGGGCAAGCCTTCCTTGACCTTTATATGAAAACAAAATCCTAAATTTGGAGAATGAAAAATTAATATTGTGTCTCTCCTGTCAACTAATTGTCAAACAAACCCTTTTACCCTTACAGAATTGGCTAAGACAGAAACTACTTCCTTGGTTTGGTTTCTCTTGACTGTAGGGTGTAATTACATCTCTGACTGCAGGGTGGAAGCGGTTTGATTATAATACTTACTTACTCAGTTACAGAGGGGGCTTGTCTGCCTACAAAATTAATTGAAGCATCTTCAGTCACTCAGTTTGACATTGCTCTTCAAAGGCAGACTTAGCCAAAGTTTATGGGTAAAAATAGATTGAATATGAAAATAGTTTCAGAAAGGGGTATCAATGAATAGAAGAATGGGTCCCTGGCTAGTCCAAGGCTTCCCATCCTGAGTGATATCTGGTGTGAAGATTCAGAATGAACTGAGATGGGGCCCAGGTGTGCCCTGGCCATTCATTCAAAAGCAGCCCCATGGAGATTCAAATAAGGGCTGACACAAAGTTGAATCTATTTAAATTTAATTGTGCTCATTTGCCCAAGACTTTGATGTGGTCATTATATAAAAGTAAGTAAGTTTTAGTGGCAAATCAAGCATAACTTTTAAATTACCAATTTCATAAATTTTAAGTAATTTTGATATTTTTAATTTTTCAAATTACATTTGTTTACTTGCATGAGCACACACATGCACACCATACCACACACACACACACACACACACACACACACACACACACACACACACACACAAACACACACGTATGCTTCATAGTCCATGTGGAAGTTAAAGGACAACTTGCCGAAGATAGTTCTTTTCTTCTATACCATATGTGTCTGAGAAATTGTACTCAGTTTGTCAGGCATGGTGGCAAGAGCTTTTATCTACTGAGCCATTTCAATGCTTTTGATGAAAACAGTTTTAAATGGAAATAATTTTCATTTACACTTCAAGTACCACCAAATATTAGGTTTAGAAAAGACTAAGGAATATTGTCGTGGTTATTGTCTGAGTATAGCACAGTATGGTACTGAGAGTGGTTTATTATCAATATTGTAGTCATAAGCCTGTTGTCTCCCTGTTTGATAGCTGACCAGGGGTTATCTATATTCCCTTATAGTTTTGTATTTTCTTTTAGTTAAGTTTTATTGTTTTTCTTTTAAAATACTATTCTCCCTAGAAGTCTAGGTACAAGAGAAACAAAAATAAGAGTTTTACAGGAAAAAGTCCCTGTTCACACAGGAGAGATGTGCTTATGCCCCAGGGACCAGTGACACTATTTCTTCCCTACTGTATTCTAAAGGATTCTGATGTCTAAAAGTAATTTTCCTGGATAACCAGTGTGTTATTAGCTAATGACAATTTGGTGGTCAAAATTAAAGGAAGGCATCTTATACATGGAGTCAATGTATGTTTGTGGCTTTAAGGAACCTTCAAATTTTCTCTCTAATATCTCTACAGTATTGGCTAGATGCTTGAAAGGGGGTAGAGAAAAATGATACAGGTTTGGCAAATTGCTATGTGCAATTTCATAAGCAATGAACAAAAACATAGGAATTTTCACCCGTCTTTGGGCAGATGGTGAATGCAACAGCAGAGATTTCAAATATAGATGTAGCACATACATACTGCAAACAGCTGTAATAGCTAAAATACATGCCAGAAGACTTAGTCATTCTGGATTTTCCCCCAGCACATGCTAGCATTCAAAAATAGACTTTTTTTCTACAATTGCTATAGAATTATTTGGAATAGGCAAGTGAATTACAATAGAGCAACTTTGCTGTATGCTGAGGAGGCTGAATTTTGAGTTCTCCTCCACAACATGTTGGTTATCAGAACACTTATTTCTGATTTGGTGTAACTCCGCCACAAATGACTTTTTAAAAATTTTGTATACTGCATTGTCTGAAGCAATTGTTTGGTCCCTCTGAACACCCAGTAGAATTATTATATTATTACTTGAAAACTTAAAAAATCTGAGTTTTTATATTCTAAAATGTTTTTCATATGATATATATTTTGATCATGTTTTTCCCCTTTCTCCAACTTCTCCCAGAGTCCACTTCCCTACCCACCCAACTTTATAATCTCTCTCTCTCTCTCTCTTTCTCTCTCTCTCTCTCTCTCTCTCTCTCTCTCTCTCTCTCTCTCTCTCTCTCTCTGTGTGTGTGTGTGTGTGTGTGTGTGTGCATGTGTGTGTCTCCATCCCTCATTAAAAATACACAAAACAAAACTTGATCTGATTGTCAACTAGGACACATCAAAAATTTTTCAGCAGATTAGGGGGCATAAATACATACCACTTTAGAAATTTTGGGGAAACAATTTGTGAACAAAACCTCTAACAACATTCTTGAGCTCCAGGTGTGTTAGAATTTGGCCAGTTATCAAGTGTTTAGTTGAAATTATTCTGGTTCATAGTATGTAGGATGTGGGACCCCCACATCTGACTTTGTCTTAACTGATATAAATACAAAGTGTGACTTTCACCAGGCATTTCCTCAGTGAGTGGGGATTACATTTATACTGCTCATTTTAGAAATAAACTGATGGGGGATATCTTTCTGTATGCTGTGAATATGTTTCCATTATTGGTTGATAAATAGAGCTATTTTAGCCAATGGACAGGCAGGATGTAGCCAGACAGGAAGTATTGTCAGAGCTAGCAAACTAGGAGGATTCTGAGAAGAGGAATCGAGAAAGTGAGTCTCTAGAGAGATGCCATGTAGGTACTGGGAAGGGAGGAAGCTTAAGCATTCTCTGGTAAGTCAGGACCATGTGGAGATACACAGATTAATAGAAATGAGTTGAAAATTAAGAAAAACTAACCAGTAAGAAGCCTGAGCCATCAGCCAAACAGTTTATAATTAATATAAGCCTCCATGTGTTCATTTGGGGCTAAATGGCTATGAGACTAAGAAGGATAGAAACTTCCATCTATAATAAATGACCTTGGTGAACTCCCAGTTCATATTTCAGTGCTCTCTTGAAGGTAGGTACATGGATTTCAGCTATTCCTCAGATTTCAGTTTGCTGAAATTTGAAGCTTTCTTGCTTGAAATTTGATAACACCTCTATCTTTCTGTTGCTCATGACCTCTTTTCTGCCCTTGTTCTTTCCCCCATTGGACACTTCTTCTTGGAACACAGACACATGCACAGAGTATTCTCACCTTCCCCATAACCTTCAAAACTCCAGGAAAACCTAAAGAAGCCCTTTGTTACCAAGAGTTTGAAGATACATTTCAGAGTGGCTGTAAAGCAGAGGGTCAAACAGTAGTGAGATCAGTATATTGGTTACTTTTCCTATTGCTGTGACCTAATTTGTGACAAGGAATGACTTATGGGAGTGGGGGTTTATTTTGTCTCATAATTCAAGAAGGAGGCATTCTGTCATGTTGGGCGATATGGAGTGTCAGGAGACACTGTGCCAGCACTCAGGAAGAAATTGGTGGATGCTAGTGCCTAGTTCACTTTCCTCCTCTTTGTTCTTTCTTGGCCCCCAATTTATGACTTGGTGTTATCCACATTAAAACTGGTCCTGCATCCTCAGCTAAATCTTCCTGGAAACATCCTCATAAACATGCTCAGAAGTGTGTATCCATGGTGACTCTAACTTTCACTAAGTTGACAATGAAGATTAGCTGTCACAGATAGTTCTAAATGTGGCCTCTGTGGCCCATGTCTATATATTCTCATGCAAATCAGATTTTGTAAGTTAGTTACCATTATTTATATATCAGAAATATTTATTAAATACTATTGTCATCGATTTAAAGATGACTAGGTGATACAACCATTAAATATACCAGGTTTTTAAACATAATAAAGTCATCTAATTTTTTTAACTTTCTTTTTTATTGCTGTCATTTATTTTGATTTTATATCCCAATCAAAGTTTACCTTCCCTCCCCTCTTCCCAATTCCTCCACAACCCCATCTACTTCTTCTCCACTGTTTCTCTTCATATACAGGAGAGCCTCCCACGGATGTCAACCAGCCATGGTACATCAAGTTGCAGTGAAATAAGGTACCTCTTCTTATGTTAAGGCTGTTTGAGGCAATCCAGAAGGAGGAATGGGTCCCCAAAGCAGGCAACAGGGTCAGAGACAGGCCATGTTCTCATATATATCAGTCTTAATATATGCTTATTGATAAAATTGCTATAAGAATTTAATGCAAAAATTGGAGTATAACTCAAATCCTAGTATAGTCTCAAAAGAAACAGACAGTAAAAATTATAAAATCCTGTAATTTTAAATATATTTAAGATAAATATATAAAATGCTATTACAATAAATACCTAAACATTGAAATCTATTTTTAGAATATATATTAAGTTTGCTTGGTGTCAAGGAATGTAAAACAATATTTCCTATAGGGTATTTTGAGTAAGTAGGAGAAAAAGATCATTATTTAAGCAGTGCTACCCTACCACAGGTAGCTTTTTTTTTTTTTTTTTTCAGCCAGGAAATGGCAGAGATCCTGGATGTTGCCTTTCTGTGCTAGTCAGGGTTCTCAAGAGGAACAGAACTTACATAATGGGACACACACACACACACACACACACACACACACACAATATATATATATGTATGTATATATATGTATATATATTAGAGCTATTAGAATGGCTTATAGGCTGTGATACACCTACTCCAATGATGACTGTCTACCAACAGAAAGTTCAAGAATCCGGTAGCTGCTCAGTCCATGAGGCTGCATGTATTTGCTGGTCTGCAGTACACATTGGAATCTCAAAGAAGTAAGCTCTAATGCCAGTGGGGAAATGAACTTGCTACTAGAGTGAGAACAAGCAGGAAAAGCAGAATGTGTGGTATAAATTTAAGGTGTATTTCCCTACTTCAAAGATCCAATTTGGAAATGGGTGTAACTTCAAATCAATTATATAAGAAAAGCCAACCGACCAACCAACCAACCAACCAACCAACCAACCAACCAACCAACCAACCAAAACAAAAAACCTCTTACAGTAACAGCCACTTGAATTTTAATTTCAGATGTAGTCAAGTTGGCAACCAAGAATAGCCACCAGAGGCAGTATTGTCATAAATATCCTCACCCCCAGCAGGTATCTGCAGTTTCCCTCAAAACTGCCATGCATTCTTTGATTTCGTTCTTACCCCATCCTGGATGCCCTCAGCATAGTCCACTTGGAACTGTCATGCTCCCGTTCTTATTTTGTTTTTCAAAGTTTTATGATTTTAACCTTCCCTTGGAAGTTTTCTAAATTTTATCTTATTTATATTGCTTATTTAAAATTTTTAAATAAAAATGTAAAGATAATACAAAATACTACAAATATGCTATTAGTAGAATAATCTGTAATATTTTGATACCCGGTTATAATGTTTCACACAAGTTAAACATGTTTATATGCCCAAGCCATTTATTGTTTCCCATGATGGAATCATTCAAAATCATTTTTGGTAGTTTTTAAAATTACATAGTATATAATTATTACCTATAGTCATACCACTGTTTAGTAGCATTTTAAATACTCTTAATATAAAAACTAACAAAACAAACTCTCATGGGAACTATAACATCCCATACAGAGCTCTCTATATAAAGAAACAGACTGTGAACAAAGTAGATTTGGCTTTTGTGTTTTCCTGCAGTCAATATTTTCAACCAGCATTTTCCTCCTTCAAGATACTTGAAAGAGAAAACTGATGTGGAAAGGAAGCATATTAAGGGAAATAAAGATGTCTTTCTCTTTTATAGCCATTCTCCTTACTTATCTTCAGTGTTTTAACAAATCCAATCATTACACAGAGACATTAAAACACAAAGAAAAACAGCACCATTTTCTGAGCCATAATTTTTCCTGAGGCTGCGTGAATCTGTTTCTGTTGAAAGTCCATGAATCATGTAAGGGACTGAACTAAATTATTTTCTGTGATCACCCATTTACAACTTTTTTCTCTAGATGATAAAATAAAACCCATAATGTATTAATGGGAGGCAAGGATGTTAATACAGCTGAGAGTTCTGTAGGAAGATATGTGCTTTTGTACTCAAACTGTTCATATCCAACTGGAGAACAGAGAAAAGCTTTGACAATGAATCTTCAGTCTGGTTCAGTCTGGTTCAGTCTGGTTCACATTTGGAAAGTGGAGGCACCATGAGGAAGTTGTTTGAGAGCCACTCAGTGACCTGTACAGTCCAGAATGCCCACAGAACACACTCCTGGGAAGGTGCTACAGATTATGGTCCAATAGATCTGGAGTGAATGCCTGTTTTAGGGTTCAGTGGTGGACAGTGTCTCCTATAGGCAAGAGAGCAAAGACTGTAGAGACCTCAGTTGGAGACAAACCTGAGAGAGAGACAGCAACTGCACTTGGGTCAGTTCCTGTTTTAGTCCTCAGAGTCCAAGATAGTGAACTGCTTTCACCATAGTTAATCATGTTCTCATTCAAAGAACTGTTATGGAGTATGGTTGACCTTGGAGACACAATTCCAAACACTGCTAGAAATGTTCCTAAAAAAAGAGTAATGACTTTAAATCATCTCTATTGCGTGATCAAATTATAGAACACAGGAGATGCTCAGTGAATAAAGATAAAAGAGACTCTACAGATAAATAGAAACTATATAAAAATATCAAATGCATTCTGTCTGCATTAATTGTTGGACTATTAGCACCTACCATTTAATTAAATACTCTCCATTACTCATGTATGTTATGCTAAAATCAATGTATATGTGTATTTAATATTATGAATTAATTGTATTTCCCCCTCCCATTTTATTGTTGTTGATTGTGACATGTTCCTGATTGGTTCATATATTTGAGCATGTTGTCTCCAGCTGATTGTGCTGGGGACTCACTGGAAGAAATAGGTTGCTAGGGTCAGTCTTTGCTGTTTCACAGCCTGTTTCTGTTCTCTGCTTCTGACTATGGATAAAATGCCTCTGTTGCCCTGACGGCATTCCCATTCCATAAACACAAATCAAACTTTGTTTTTTTGTTTGTTTGTTTATCACAGCAGCAAAGAGAGATGACACAGAAATGAACTCAGCACCAGGAAGGTGACTATTTATTAGTCTTTGACATGTGTATTATATGTGTCATGAGTAATGTAGAAAGATGTTCAATTTTGTAGTAAATTGTGGTGGAGATGAGATGTATATCATCATAAGAGGTACAACATTCTCAGGCATTCCAAAAGGACAGATATTCTTGAGTATGGGAGGCAGGACAGATGTTTCAACCCGCCGAATGAGGAACTTCTCATGTTTGATGCTGTTTACCAGAATTAGTGGACGTTAGTGTGTAGGATAATGTCTACAACATTAACATAGCTCTGTCTCAGGGATCCTCTCTTGGATGGTTGATACAGTTGCTTTCTGTGTCTCAGGGAGCCACTGAGGTTGTGGGAGATGGGTGAGTTTGGGGGCAGAGTGGGACTTGTAGATTCCATGGTCCTAGTGGGGGAGGTGGAGCAGTTCTTATTTTTCCTTGCTGTGAATGCACACATATAATGCACTACATACATTGTAACAAAACATTTAGATACGTGAAAATAAATAAATAAAAAATATGTTTAGGACAGTTTTGTACCAGCAGTTACATAAGATAAACATTCTTTGCCAGAGCTGAAAGTTTATTTTTGTTGTATTTTTATTCTTCTTTGCAGGTATTCAAAAAATTCTGTTTGGATCCAAAATATTTTGATTCTAGAATACAATTATTCTGTACACCAATACTCGTAATTTCCTATATATATACATGTACACACTTAGCCCCATTCTAAGTTTCAAGTTAGTAAAAATGATCATTTCTATAACTCACATTAAGATAAACCATTGCCACTAAATTCTTGATTTATGAAACAACAGAAATGAATGAAAGAAAACATGGAAATGTAAGCTAACACATTAAAATGTGTGATTTATATTAAGAAGTTACCACAAAGACTGAACTTGCTATTCAAGAATCATTCAATATTTTCATTCCAGAAGTAATTTACTCATTTTAAATATGAGAAGATATTTTAAATTGCAACCAGGTCTGAACATGTTTCTTTTTAAAAAATTCACTACATTGCCCTGTAGCTAGAATATGGAAGATATAAAGAGTAATTTCCATGATGTGTTTTCTGAAGTGAAGGTTGAATTGAGGCAACTTAATAACTGCACTTAATGTGGAGTTTTCTATACACATACCGAATTTCCATTTTACCACTTTTAAGTAAAGTTACAATGGTAGAGAGTTATTGATAATAAAAAAATTAGAATGAGATTCCTAGTTATACTTTCTAAATATTTTACCATTATGTATTCCATCTAATGAATACTTTATAGAAATGCTAGTTTTAGATTAAACATTTTATAGCAAAAATAAGTTACGTTATTGGCTAGGATTGGTCTATGTATAGCATAGAATAGACAACTGGGAAACATATACAGCTAATCAATAGAAGATTGATTTTAAGAGCAGATAATTATAACTCCAGAAGCAATAATAACCACATTGACTGTTTATAGATCAATTATAGCTTGTTTTTTAATTTAATTTATTTTTATTTTTTTAAATTTTATTTTTCTTATTATTTTTTCTTATTTTATGTATCGATCCCAGTTCCTTCTCCCTCCCTTCCTCCCTCTTTCCCTCTCTCCCTCCCATGCCCCCCGAGACCCCCTCCTATTACACCCCCCCCCACTGCACAGGGAGGATGCCTTCCAGGAGGGATCATCAAAATCTGTCAAGTCATTTGGAATAGGGTCTAGGCCCTCCCCACAGCCTCTAGGCTAAGGGAGTATCCTTCCATGGGGACTGTGCTCCCAAGGTCCTTTCGTGCACTAGGGATATGTCCTGATTCCACCATCAGAGGACCTTAGACTGCCCAGGCCTTCTAACTGAGACCCACATTCAGGGGGTCTGAGTCGGTATAATGCTGTTTTCACAGCTATCAGTCTGGGGGTCCATGAACTCCCTCTTGTTCAGGTCAACTGTCTCTGTGGGTTTCTGTAGCCTGATCTTGACCCTTTTTCTTATCATTCTTCCCTCTCTGCAACTTGATTCTGGAGTTCAGCTCAGTGTTTAGCTGTGAGTGTGTGCTTTTGTTTCTATCATTTACTAGATGAGGACTCTATGATGGCATAAAAATTAGTTATCAATCTCATCAGGGAAGGGCATTTAGGGTAGCCTTTCCACTGTTGCTCAGATTGTTAGTTGGCATCACCCTTGTAAGTCTCTGGATATTTCCCTAGATTCAGTTTTCTCTTCAAACCTATAATGGCTCCCTCTATAATGGTATCTCTCTCTCTCTCTCTCTCTCTCTCTCTCTCTCTCTCTCTCTCTCTCTCTCTCTCTCGTTTCTGCTTTCGTCTAATTTCAGCTTGTATAGCTTGTTTACCAATCAGGAAGTTTGATGGAATTCATGATTCCTACCCTTAAGGGGGATGTTTTCAGTCTGGATCCAGAGTCAAACAACCCCCTTCTCCCTGTACAAGGAAGAATAAGTAACAAACATTTCATTCAGTGATAAGGGCTGGTATTGAAAAGTGTTCTACCTAGACTAGGAAGGACACAAGATCACAAAGTTGAAGAAAAGTCAGCTTAGGTCAGCATAGCAGCTATTTTTGAGAGAAGAAAGAAACCAAAGTCTCCTTGAAGATAAATTTGCTAAAAACTAGAATCTAAAGTGAGATATACGCAATTATCTCTTTAAAGGGGAATTTTTAAAGCAATACATTCTCTAAAACAGGAAAATGAGACACTAACATAGATCAAAGCAGAACAAAAATTGTGAACAAAGACTTGGTGTAAGCTGAAGAATCAAGATCAACTCAAACAAAGGCCATTCTTTAGTTGAATAAGGAGTTTGTTTTTCAGGTCTGTATGAACAGAGACAGTTATTTTATAACTCCATACTTTTTTGGTTTTATATAACTACATAAAAGATAAACTATTTTAAACAACGCTTTTCATTGCATGGGGGGGTTTAGTTATTTCTCAAACTTCATAAATCTTCAAGTTCAGTGCCTGTCTTGAAGAGACAGAGCTACAGCCCAAACACAGATCACTCCTCTAGTAGATAGAAAGCTTGGATTCAGTCCTGACAATCTCCAAAAGTCAGTCAGTCAGTCAGTCAGTCAGTCAGTCAGTCAGTCAGTCAGTCAGTCAATACCTGTAACCCTGTGGATGTGAAATGGGCCCACATGTCTATAGCAATTTCTAACTGTGGTGATGTATTGTTTAGTGATGTTAAAAAACAAAACAAACAAACAAACAAAAAAACACTGTAGATCAGAATGCAAAGCCAGCCACAGTCATGGGAGCTGGGCACACAGGACTTGTGAGAGAGGCAGATGGATCTCTGTGAGTTCAAGGTCACCCAGAGCTACATGAGAGTGAATCAGTCAAAAAGAGAAACAGAGCTCACACTTTTAATTCCAGCAGTAGAGAGGTGTATAACATAGAAGCAGGCCATTCAGTAGTCAGTCTTAGGGAATTAGTCTCCAGCTGTGGTGAGGTCAGTATTTCCCCAGTCCTTGGTAGAGATAAGAATTACTGGCTTGGCTGTTCTGCTTCTCTGATCTGATATTTGTCTCTTTGTTTTTATTGTTCATGTTACATCTAGCAAACCAGAGTTAAACCTTAATTGACAACATAATAGCTCTTAGTTTTGAAATCCATTTATTGTTTCTTTTCATATGCATTGAGCTTACCATTTATGTATTTGGCAAATATATTTATTGATAAAAATAAAAATTTGATAACATTTATTTATTCATCAAAATCTGGAACGACAGGTGGATTTCTGCACTCCATAAATATTATTTCTATTAAAGCAGAGAAGTATAGTCAACACATTGAAATAAACTTGCCTTTGACCTTATCTCTTTGAGATCATATTGTCATTTATGGTTTCCCTCATAATTTACAAGAATAAAATATGGAAGAGTAGAAAAGGGTCTTATGTTAGCTACCAAGGGAACTTACTACATATTTGTTTTGTCTTAATCTGATCAGAAACTTACCTATGCCTTGTGTTTAGAAATTGAATAGTGTGTCAAACTGGATTATTTATGTATCTACTCCTATTGAAAATGCTTCACCTGTGTTTTCAAATTTTTACTTATTTTTGTCTCATGTTTTTACTTATCTTAATCATGTTGATCTAATATGGACACTTGTATTGTCTTACACTTCTTTATTTCTCTCACAGCATTTTGCCAAGTCTGAAGTCTCTGAATCTTTTGTATCCAGTAATAACCACTGTATTTATTTCCTTTGAGTGTTTTCTCAAAAGAAATATTTAATAAGAGGCAGGTGAAAATATGAAATGTCTGCCATGACATTTCACTAACATAATTATTTCATTATTTTTTCTGCCTAGGCACTCATGTATGAGTATATTTCAGAAAGCACAAAGAGAAGAGACAATTTGAAAAGGTGTTATTTATCCTATTTCCATAATCCAGTTGTTTGAGTGTCCTTTATAAAGACAATTTCTGTTGTAGAATTAATATGCCATTATCTTAGCTTCATGTGTAGTTTTCTGAAACGGTTTTTGTATCATATATCTATCATCTATCAATTATATATGTATTATCCATCATCTATCTAGCTATCTGTCTGTCTGTTTTTCTCTCTGTCTATCTACAATTATCACCTATCATCTACCTCTACAGCTATCATCTATTTTCTATCACATATTTCTCTTCCTAACTATGTTAATGATTTCTTTGGGTTGGTCTTGAACTTTTTCTTGTTCCTCTTAACATTGTATCTTAGAAGTTATTCCTTATAAATTTATAATATCTATCTTTAAATGCGCATAGTATTTTTTGCATAGATATACTTTAGATTATTTGTTCATTTACTATTTCTCCCACTTACGGTGCTGGTAATATTTTGATTTACAAATTACATTGATATTCTTGTACAGTTTTCTTGTGATTTTGGTACTCTAAGCTATGAAATGGGAAATTACTTCTACTTCATTTTCTCTTTTCCTTTCAGATTTTGCTATTTAAAGAATTTACACAAAAGGATTTATTGCCTTACATTCTTTTTTGTAATAATAATCCCCACATTTTCTAGTTTTAGATTTACATTTAAATAGGTTTACTATTCAACAGAAATCTCCTGCCACTGTTTATCCCTCAGCCTTCAGTTAGGTGAAGTTGATTCTTCATGCTTCCTTCAAAGGTGTAGACATGCTATTAAGTATTTGGGTCCTGGTTTGAAATGTCCTCTATGGGCTCAGAGTTTGATTGAACACTTGATCCCTAGATGGTGGCACTGTTTTGATGGTTTTGCAAGTTTTAAAAGATGAGGCTTAGTTGGAAGAAATGGATATCAGTGGACCATTAGAGATTTATTTTTCAGTTCTATTTCTTTTCCTCCATCACCTTCCTTGTCCCCACAGAAATAAGTCTTAGGCACAAGCTCCTACTATTATGTGTACCCTCTCCATTATGAAATCTGCCCCTGACAATGTGACCCCAAGTCAATCTCTCCTTCCTTTAGCTTCCTCTAGTCAATATTTCATTTCTGATTAGTAAAGCCACACACACTGTTAGTTCAGTGTGTTACTTTTACACTTGAACAATGGCATGATGGTGGTTTAATTTTCAGATCATGTTCTGTCAATCTAATGGAAGATTTAAATGCTATGCTTGATTTTACCATTGAACATAGTGCTGGAGGAGCCTGAGGCCATTCCTACTTTTTCTATCTGTTTAAATGAATTGACATTTCTTTCTGATACAAAAGTATTTTATTATTTTTAATGCCTAATAAATCTATGTGCTCTTCTTTTATTTCTAACATTTCTTTGCTTGTTTATAGAAAGAGGGAGTGAATCTTTAAAATTGCAAGTTTAAAGTCTTATTTGTTTTCAAACATGTTTCTCAATGTTTTCTATTATGATTATGTATATAACTTATCACTTTTATTAGATATTTCAGCTAGACAAATCTGGCATATTTCTTGCTCTTCTACATTTTTAATCTTTATTTTTTTAATTATTTGTTTACCTTTTGTGTCTTTTTACAAAGATTTCATAGCAGCCTGCTGTCTCCAAAGTGGCCTTGTATCTTGCAGTAAGTTTAGTTTCTTTTTTTTTCTATTATAAGTTATGTCTGCCTATATATTTTTTAAAAATAATAACAATTATTTATGTTGTGGCATGCATGAATGCCTGAATGTATTTGTGAGTATAATTTGTACACCTGTACATGAGCCTATGGACATCAGAAGAGAGTTTTGGATCTTTTAGAACTGGAGTGCTAGGTGGTTTTGAGCCACTATGTGTGTGCTGAGAATATAACCAGGTCTTCTGGAAGAGCAATAGGTGCTCTTACATACTTCTCACCACTGGGATATTACTAACCAGTTAAGCTATCAATATCTATGAAGACTTGAAATGTGCAGGCATTACTCTAGAGAATGTTAATGGAGTAGGAAAGGGAAAGAAACTTTTTATTCCTGGTAGAGTGTACAATAAAGTTTGTTTTTATGTCTCTGTTATGATCTTGTTTTATAGCAGTGGTTACTTTATTTAATTTTTACACACTTATTCATGCATTTGGTCTGTATGCAAACTTTTTAAATAAGTTGTACCATTTACTTGTAACATGTTTTTTGATTTTAGATAAACATTTTATTGTTTTATTCAAGTAGAATAATAACAAGGAAAAATTCTTTGACTTTCCTTTTTCAGTGTGTGTGTGGGTACAGTTGTATAGGAACATCTATTGCATGTCCTTTTATTGGCCAACTTATAAACATTGGGGAAAGAATGTATGTCAGGGAGCTGTCTGTGGAGATCCTTGGGAGCTGCCCAGTATGGGTGCTAAGAACTGAACTTGGGTCCCCATAACCACTGACTCATACTTCCAGTCCATATTGTTAATCTTCAGATGTAACTAATTCTTCCTTACTTAGTCATTTACACTTTACATGCTGTTTTATTTTTTCTAGTAAAATAAATAAAAACTCTTGCCTGAGGTCAGCATATTATCATCAGTATTTCTAACATAACCCCGAGGCCTCTGTTTATACAGTTTATGCATTTACTTTACATTTTAAAAGTATCACAAACAAGGAGGAGATGAAGATAACAGCTATAGAGATAGTAAGAGATCCACAAAGACTAAAATATCTACTCTACAGTTCTTTTTTTAAAATTGAAAATAGATTATTCTCTTATAAAATACATCCCAACTGCAGTTTCTATTCCTCTACCCCATCCCAAGATCCACTTCACCTTTATTTCCCTTCAGAAAAGAGAAGGCCTCTAAGAGACAACAACCAAATATGAAAAAATAAGATACAGTAAGATAAGACCAAAGGTCTCTTAACCAGGCTGTACAAGGAAAGCCACTAGAAGGAAAAGGGTCTCAAGAGCAGTCAAGAGTCAGAGACGTACCCAAGCCCACTGTTAGGGGTCAGATGGGCACTTTTGTTCCACTCTCCAGTTCTTTACAGAAAAAATTTTCTAGCAATTATCCATACGAACTAAAATGATGTCTTAATGTATTTGTTAGGCTTTATTTATAGAGCTTAGTATTGCAAAGAACTTAGTATTGCAAAGAACCTCCCACAAATTTCTCTCCTGTAGTTCACTCCAGGACTAATCTGCTTGCTTCAAATATGTATGCATGTGATATGTATATATGTGAGCAATATGTGTATGTAAGCATGTGTGTGTGTGTGTGTGTGTGTGTGTTGAGAGAGGGAGGATTTGAGAGAGAGAGAGAGAGAGAGAGAGAGAGAGAGAGAGAGAGAGAGAGAAAGATTGTTTAATTTTCTATTCCTTCCTTCTGAAGGCAATGCTAAATTTTCTCAGGAAAATGTCTTGCTACCAGACATGCCATTCCCACAAAGGAGAGATTGTTCATTTTACTCAGAAGTTCTGTTCCTGTTTAAGAGAATTGGGCTCAGATGCTTTCTGTGAAGCCCGTGGCTGTGGCATGGCTCTGTTTACTCCTCCTTCTCTGATTTTTCACTTTCACTATTCTCTTTTGCCAATTTTATTCAGATGCTATTTGATTTACCTTTACAGATGACTTGACTCACAGATGTCCTCTAGTTCCACAAAGGTAGATACTGGACATCTATTCCTTGTCTTATCTATATTTATATTACTGTTAGAAAGAGAAGATGAAAACACACTATTTCTTATGCTCAAATATAAAATGCCTACTTTTAATAAATGTGAATAGGTCTTTTTCTTGGAATATGCTGCCAGAAAACTTAGAAATACAGTGAAATGAAATAGTAAAGATGACAACATGTCATCACTGGGAACGAACAGTAAGTTCTCATGAGACAGCCTCATAAATATCTAACTAGCACACAGTGTACTGTGATTGCACTCAATGGAAAATCCACTGGAGTCCTCTCTGCTTGACTAATTAAACACTACATAATGATGGAAACAACCATAAGGATAACTTCAGAACTATGGGACAGACTTAAGTTTTCCAAAGATTGTGGATAAAAATATTTTTCAGCAATTTAACAAATCACCAGTATTTACTCTATGAAAAGATCTATGCTAGGTGAAAGCTCATTTCTGAGTGGACCATTTACATTCTACATACCAGAGACAGGAGGTATGGCTTTACCTAGAGATGTAACTGGTAGAAAATGAATCAGAATAGGAAGTAAAGAAAAAAAAATCCATCTATAGAAACCCTGGATTTCTGAAGGAATGAGGACCGTGTGGATTAATGAGATTGTGAAACTATTACAACTATTAATTTTTCATTTTAGACTCTTGACATGTAGAGTGAAAAATTAAGTGAGTTAGACAAGTCTATTTGAAAGTGCAAATGAATAAAGGATGAGATTAAGTTCACATCGGAGTATGTTTTAGTTGTTCTTCACACATATTAACCTACATACTGAAGCTAAAATTCTTTAAATTTCAGCCTGTGGATCTCCCTTGGAATCTTCCAGGCTTAGTTTAATTTTCCACATTTCGCAGTTACAACATGTTTCAATATAATTAAAAAATGAGTTTACTCTCTGTTCTCTCTCCCCTTCTCATTTTAATCCCGGACATGAACTCTTCTAAAAATTTGCATAGTAACATTTACTCTCTTTTCTACTCTATGAAGAAATATAATTAAAAAGGTGAAAGACACTGAGCTGATGGCCCAGAATTCACTAATTCATAAGGGTGTATTAGCATTCTGATTAAAAGAAAATATCTAATGAAACCAGAAGAGAATCTCACACTCACCCTTCTCATTACATGTATGGTGAGTTCTGAGACTCAGGCAATGTTGCTGCAGAAAGGCTATCATAAGTGAATGTTGCTTAGGAAGCTATTCAACGGGAGTTTTAAACAGCTGTTCCCCGGCTTCATTAAGACTCATTATGAGTTGTCATGTAATAGAGAACTTATATTTTTGATGATCTCTGCATACCAGTGAAGATAAAAGTATGTCTTAAGGCAGAACTAAAAAGAACAGAAGTTGGTACATATTAAAAATAGATTACTAAAATGCCCTAGTTAGTTGGCACAGACCTTAAAAGCCCAGTACAATCATTCAGATTTAAAGGGAAAGATAAAAAGTGACTAAACTCACTGAGCTTTTAATACATCAATGGTTATATTTTAGGGGAAAAAAGCCCTCCACTCTTTTATATGAGAGGTACCTGGGGGCCCAAAGATTGATCTGTTCATCTTCTGATGGGGTTCAAGGAGTTGGCATGGCTCTGGCCCTGAAGGGCATCCTGGTGGCTTTTCTAATTGTTCCTTGTCTTCAAGGGCAGGTGGAGTTACATTCACCCTCCATGCATCATGCCCCAGACACCTTCCTGCTACTGTACAAAGCAAAAGGCTATCTCAGCTCTTGGTCAAAGCTGAAGGTCATTGACATAGATAGTTCTGTATCAACAGGGATCTTCAGAATTAATACTTACAGTAGAATTAACTGTGGGAATGTGTGTGTAGGATCAGAAATCCAGAGAACCAAGTTTTGGAGCTCCTTTTGCACAGTAAGCACACTGTTTAAAAAAATAATTTTGTTACCTTAGACTATTATTACTAAATCTAGCAAGAACTTTTAATGGGTACCCCTTTTCATTCTTTGAGAAGGATAAGAAAACATCTGAGGGGCAAAGAGATGGCTTAGCAATTAAGATTCTTGACTGCTTTTTCAGAGGGTTGGAATTCAGTTCCAACATCCAAGTTTTGCAGTTCAAAACTGCCTGTAACTCAAGAGCCTATGGATCTGACACTTTCTTCTGACCTTCATAGTCACCCACAAACATGTATACATACACCACATACACACACACACCACACATACACACACACACACACACACACACACACACACACACACACACACACACACACACACAAAATCGAAAAGTAAACCCAACAAGAATATCACCAAGCACTTATATACAATATTACTATTACTTTTCAATGTAAGCAGTTAGATGACCTAGGGCTCCAACTTGGGTGTTCTGAAATCTAATCTAGCAAGCTTGTCTGCTCCGTGAGAACACATGGCCACACAGTCATCTATAGAGCAAATACTAGGAAGAACTTGGACTGATTTTGGTTTGTCTGTTTTTAGGAAAGATTTATGGGTAACGATGGGACTGATTATGATTATGATCCCTGTAAATGAAGCAGACATATCTCAAAAATTTCTTCAGTCTTTTGTTTTTGTAATTACTTTAAAATATTTTTTATTTTAAAGAAGGGTACTAAACATGCAATCCTTCTATCAGTAAGGGAAAGTATGTGACTAGATAAGCATGTGAAAAGATGACAGGCAATTTACTTTGCTGTGCAGAGTCTAGTTCTGTCTTGTAATGGATAGTACCACCTTACTACTATGCTAAATTTCTCTGTGTTTCTAAGGATTTAACAAAGTGTGAATGACCTGTTCTCCCCATGAAAGATGACAAGCATGCTGTGATGACAATACCATGCAATCAATTTTCAGAAAGGATTCTCTCTATTCCCCATGCAACTACTAAAATAAGAATGGATTAAAACAGAAAGGGCTCGTCTAAGGTAAAATGAGACAGACATGCCAGAGGTCATGGTCTTCCATTAAATACTTTTGCAATCATCATCCCTAACATCTTATACAGAAATTTTGCTGCTTTAAAAGAAATGAAATGATCTCTTTCTTTTGTATCATGACCATGGTTCGCTGATGAAAGAGCAATTATTTTGCCTTCTGATTCTATTCAATGTTATTTCTCTGCATGACAAGTCTATCTTTTATTTCCAATGCAATTCAAACTTCCATTTTGATAATCCTTGAGGTTGAAAAGAAAAGGTATGAGATGCATGTTGTTTGAATATAGTCTATCATAGGACAATCATTGAAGTATGTCTCCTTTCCACTCTGTATCAGTTCACTCAGTATCAAAGGTATGTTTTATCACCTATGTTTTCATTGTAGTGTATTGTAAGAATTACATAGCATGCTAATTTTAAATTTGAGTATCACAGTGGGTGAATTTAGTGTTAAAATCATAGGTCAGATCAGACTTTTTCCAGGGTGTATGCATTCTACAGAACACTGCATAATCTAAAGAGACTAGGCAGGAGGAATGATATTTTGGAAAGGCTATAATGATTTCCTTTAGAAGTTACAAGGCACCTTGGCATACTAATAGTCTCATGGATTCTAAGAGTAAGTACTTTTCTTTTTATTATTGAATCATACCACTTGAACATGGGTTTCAGTTAGAAGGCCTGGGCAGTCTAAGGGACCCCTGATAGTGGAACTGGGATGTATCCCAGGTGCACTAAAGGACTTTGGGAGCACATTCCCCATGGAGGGATACTCCCTTAACTTAGAGGTAGGAGGGAGAGCCTAGTCCCTACTGCAAATGACTTTATAGATTTTGTTGAGTCCTCCTGGAAGGTATCACTCTCCCTGTGAAGTGGAGGGGAATGGGATGGGAGGGTGGTTGGGGGGCATGGGAGGAAGGGAGAGAGGGAGGGAGAGGAAACTTGGATTGATATGTAAAATAAGAAAAAATTACAAAATAAAAATGAAATTATATCATTCCTCCCTTCCTTTTCTACCTTCCAAACACCCAAAGACCTAGCCATGCTCTTTCAAACTCATGGCTTCCTTTTTCATTAATTATTGTCACATGTGTATACATATATATATATACACACACATATATCACACATATATATGTATATATTTCTAAATATAACCTGTTCAGTCTATATAATGTTATTCACATGTATATTTTTAAGGTTTATCATTTGGTTTTAGATAAATAATTTGTATGATCTTCCTTGGAGAAGATTATTTCTCTCTCAGCATTCCTTAGTTTTCTCTATTTCTTTGTGTAGAGTTGAGGCCTTGTAGTTTTCACTGCATCCACATTGTGATATGCACTGTTTTCCTTGTTTAGTTTATGTTGGTGAGACTTAATGGGTGCTGCTTCTGACGTAATCTCACAGCAAATTCCCTGGTCTTCTATCTCTTACCACCTTTCTGCTTCATCTTCTTCCGTGTTTCCTAAGCTTTAGGTATAGGTATAGATGTAGCCACTGGGACAGGGCTCCCTAACATATCATTTTGATTTGTCTTGGTTTTATCTAGAGTTTCAGTTTATTGCAAAAAGGTATTTCCTTAATGATTGGTAAAACTATGTGTAAATATACAAATATAGTTATTTAAAAATTTCTTATTTGGCTTGGCAGTGCTCCCTCTAAAAGTGAAAGATTATCTAACAAAACCCTTAATACCAGACATGGGAAGCCCTCTTTTGAGTTTTTGGTTATTACAGTTGTCAAAGACATTATTAAGATTTTGAGACTATTACTATTGCCCTCAATCATCCCTAAGAGGTATATGGTAAGTCTCTATTACTGAAGACATCATGCACTTTAAATGCAGAAGCTCCTGAGCTGGAACTGACATGAATAAATGCCTCCTCCCACAGGTCTAATTTCCATGGTACCAGAAGGTACTATGAAAGTTTCCAAAGGCAGGAAGCAATAAATAGCCTATCTAGCTATGATGCTTATGACTGGACCAATGACCAACATGGCCTGATAACACTAAGAGGGCACTAATGGCACACATACCTTGACAGAAGGCAATAGTTTTCTAATTTTATTTAAGGCCCATTCAAAAATAGGGAAACCATGCCTCATACTAGAAATGTAATGAAGTCATGGATCTTGGATCAGAGCCTGCAACCACAACTTCACTAAACTAACACAATTCCTAACCATATTCTAAATATTTTCCTTCCAATATCCAAAGATATGGTAGGTACTTTTGCTTAATTTTGTCTAACTTATTATTTTCAGATTCATTTTATTCAATCACAAATATTTCATGATGTTTCCAATATTGGCCAGGCATTCTTATTTTAATTATAGAAATATTATAGAGAGAAAAACATTGTGTAAAAACAATTTGCCACTATGGAACTTATGCTTCAGAGGGAGTGTTGACAATAAACTGATTAAATAATGTTCTGCCTGCAAATAATGTTCTCCTGCAAAATATGGTTGAATTAAATATAGGGAATTGCGAGAATGGGTAAGGGAAATGGAGTATGTTTTTAACCTTGGAAGCTACATTGTGTTCACTTTTGAAGTCATCATGGACCTATAATTTCATAGAAAACATAGTGGGCTCATGAGAGTTCCATGCTCTGCCAACCTTGGACTGCTTCACATCCTGGACTCCTCATGCTTTATATTCCTTTACAGTTTATTTCACTAATACCCCCATTTCAATTGTGTTTTTTTCTAATTTAAATACCAATATCTGCAATGTGTGAACTAGTAGCTATATAACAATTTACATTTTTAAAAATAAATTTATGATCTGAAAGAATGAGACAGCTAACCAAACTTAGAATAATAACCACTAGATGACGGTGTTACCACTGGATCTCAGAGATGATCTTGATCTTAGACCTTAGCAAACTTGCTTGACCTAGATATTTCACAGTATAATTAGATACTAAAAATCTTCCTAATCTTTTAAGAAGCATCTTGTATTTTAAAAGCATTTTCTAGATGATAAAGACAAACATCTATCTGTCTGTCTGTTTGTCTGTAGGTCTGTCTATCAACTATTATCTATCACATTTGGTAAAAGAAAATCAAGAAAGACAAGAACATAAGCTTATTTACCAATTCATCAAGTTAAAATTATGTAATATTGGTGATGTAGCTCAGGTGATAGAGTATTTTGTTTTGCTGCATGAACCCCTGGGTTTAATCTAGGAACTTCATAATTCAGATATGGTGATATACACTTATTATGCCAACACTCAAGTGATAATAATAAACAAAAACACAACCCCCTAAACAAACAAAATTCATAAATAAATAGGTTTGTCTTAACCCTATTTTACAGCATTTATTTAATGTTAATGTTAATTAACTCCATGAGGCACCAAGAAGGTGAATTTAGTAAGTTATTATCCCTCAAAATAAGAGTAGCTAACAGTACACTGGAGTAAGGATGATGCGACTTTTTTATGTTTCAATTTCTTTTTTATTATTATTTATTTTTTCTTATTTTACATATCGATCCCATTTCCTCTATCTCCCTCCCTTTCACCTTCTCTCCCTCCCTCCCATGCCCCCCAACCACCCTCTCATCCCACTCCCCACCCCACTCCACAGGGAGGCTGATGCCTTCCAGGAGGACTCAACAAAATCTATAAAGTCATTTGCAGTAGGGACTAGACTCTCCCTCCTGCCTTTAGGTTTAGGGAGTATCCCTCCATGGGGAATGTGCTCCCAAAGTTCTTTTGTGCACATGGAATACATCCTGGTTCCACCGTCAGAGGTCCCTTAGACTGCCCAGTTATTCTAAATGAGACCCATGTTCAGGGGGTCTGAGTTGGCCAATGCTGGTTTCCTAGCTATCAGTCTGGGGTCCATTAACTCCTCATTGTTCAGGTCAGCTGTCTCTGTGGGTTTTGTAGCCTGCCTGGTCTTGTCCTCCCTCTCTGCATCTGGATTACAGTTTGGCTCAGTGTTTACCTGTGGGTGTCTGCTTCTGTTTTGATCACCTACTAGATGAGGGCTCTATGATGGTGGATAAGTTAGTCATCAATCTCATTATCAGGGAAGGGCATTAATGGTAGACTTTCTACTGTTACTCAGATTGTTAGTTGGGGTCGGTCTTGTAGGTCTCTGAACATTTCTCTAGAGTCAGATTTCTCTAGAGATATTATGGTATCTCTCTCTCTCTTCTCTTGTCTATTCTTCTCCTGACTAATTTTGGACACAGGGATGTTTAATGCATGGGGGTGGTGACATCTGGAATAGAAGAGTAACATAAGCAGATCTGTAGACAATTCAGAGATGACAGAGAGGCCTGAGATATAGGGTGATGATTATGGAGTCAGGAAGGACTTATGCAAAATGTTAAAGGCATTAACAAACACTTATACCAAATATGTATAGAAAAATAAAGGACAAATTATAGAAAAATTAAAAGATATTAGTTAACCACTCATTCATTCATTCAGTCTCCCCCATGAAATCTACAAAGCCACGTGTGTGGTGATTCATTTCCCCTTTCCCTGAACTGCATATAGCAGAGACTCTTTTTATCTCATGCAGGGCTAATGCACTCTCATGTTTGTTGCAGACCCTAGTGTTCTTTATCCCCTAGCATCTGGGCACTGAGTATTCTGAACTCTTCCTTAGGCCTTCCTGAACAGAGTTCACTTGTGCTTTGTTGTCTCTAGTCACAAAGTAACTAACTCACCAAGCTGTGATCCACAAGCCACTGGACTTCTTTCACTCCCAAATTCTTCCAACTGGTAGGGACTGCATACATGGCATTTGTTAATAACATCTTACTGGTGACAGTCTTCCTCTGCACATTAAATGCTACTACCACCATGCATAATAAACCTTCATAGTACTAAATACAAAGGTGACTTTATTTCCATGTCATAACATTTTTTCTCCTTTGGAAATCTGCTACCAGCTGAAATAACACCTTCCTAGATTCTGAGGTTTTTTTTTTTACTAATACTTGTCAGTTACATACCAAATTCTCTTCTCAGGCATCCTACAGATTCAGTGAATTCCCCATTAAAATACCAGCATAATTCTTCACAGACCTTGAAAGGACAATACTCGACTTTATATGGAAAAACAAAAAATTATGGAGGCATCACCATCCCTTATTTCAAGATCTATTATAGAGTTACAATCCTGAAAACAGCTTGGGATTGGCACAAACATAGACAGGTAGACTAATGGAATCAACTGAAGATCCAGATATTACACACACATCTACAAACACCTGATACTTGGCAAGAAGGCTAAAATTATACATTGGAAAAAAAAGAGAGCATCTTCAATAAATGGTGCTGACATAACTAGATGTTGACATGTAGAAGATTGCAGATAGATGCTTATCTATCACCACACACAAAACTTTAGTCCAAATGGATCAAAGACCTCAATGTAAATCCAGCTACAGAGAAAATGGGAGGTATCCTTGAAAGAATTGGTACAGGACATCACTTCATGAGCATAACTCCATTAGCACAGACACTGAGATCGACAATTAATAAATGGGACCTCCTGAAACTGAGAATCTTCTTTAAGGCAAAGTACATAGTCAAAAAACAAAACGGCAGCCCACAGAATGGGAAAAGATCTTCACCAACCCCACATCTGACAGAGGGCTGATTTCCAAAATGTACAAAGAATTCAAGAAGCTAGTCACCAAAACACCAAACAATTAAAAAATGGGGCTCAGAACTAAATAAAGAATTTACCATAGAGCAATCTAAAATGGCTGAAAGACACTTAAGAAAATGCTCAATATCCTTAACCATCAGGGAAATGCAAATCAAAACAACTCTGAGATCCCATCTTATACCTGTCAGAATGACTAAAATCAGAAACACCTATGACAGTTTATAATGCAGAGGATGTGGAGAAAGGAAATCACTCCTCCATTTGTGAGTTCAAACGTGTGCAGCCACTTAGGAAATCAGTATGGTGGTTCCTCAGGAGAACGTGAATCAGTCTATCTCAAGATCCAGTAATTCTACTCTTAGGCATATACCCAAAGGATGCACATTCATACAACAAGGACATATGTTCAACTGTTCATAGCAGCATTGCTTGTAATAGCCAAAACCTGAAAGCAACCTAGATTCCCCTCAACCAAAGAATGGATGGAGAAAATGTGGTACATTTACACAATGGAGTATTACTCAGCAGGAAAAAAAATGAAATCTTGAAATTCACAGGAAAATGGATGGAACTGAAAGAAACCATCCTGAGTGAGGTAACCCAGTCACAGAAAGACAAGCATGGTATGTACTCACTCATATATATGGATATTAGACATAGAGCACAGGACTACCAGCCTACGATCTATACTATCCTAGAAACTTGGAAACAAGGAAGACCCTAAGAGAGAGATACATGGTTGCTCACAGAAGGGAAAAAGAACAAGAACTTCTGAGCAAATAGGAATCGTGGGGGATGGTGAGAGGGGAGGGAGGTAGGAAAAAGAGAAGGTGAGAGGAGGAGAGGAAGGAGAATAAGAGGGATCAGGAAGACTGAGTCAGGGGAGGAATAGAGGAGAGCAAGAAAAGAGATATCTTAATAAAGAGAGCCAGTATAGATTTAAAGAGCAATCTGCACTAAATGACAGAAATCCACAAAAATGACACCAACTAAGAATCTAGACAGTAGTACAGCGGCTGCCTTTGGTGCCCTTCCCTATAATGAGAATGATGACTACCTTAAATGCCATCCTAGAGCCTTCATCTAATACTTATGGAAGCAGAATCAGGCACCCACAGCTAAGTACTGAGCCATACTTCTGGAATCCAGTTGTGGAAAGGGAGGAGGGATGAACTAGAGTCAAGACCATGCTGGAGAAACTTACAGAAACAGATGACCTGACCTAATGAGAGCACAGGGATCCCAGCCGTAATGCTGGGAAACCAGCATTGAACCAAACTAAGCCTTATGAACGTGGGTGCCAGTTAGGAAGCCTGGGCTGTCCATGAGACCTCTAACAATGGAACCAGTATTTATACCTAGTGCAAAAATGGATTTGTGAGTCCATTCCTTGTGAAGGGATACTATTTCAGCCAATATACAGGGAAGGCCTAGACCCTACCACAAATGATGTAACAGACTTTGATGATTCCCCATGGAAGGCTTCACTATCCTTGGGGAACAGGTGGAAGGCATGTTGGAGGGTTGGTAGGGGGCATGGGAGAAAGGGAGATGGAACAGGCAGATTAATATGTAAAATGATTGCTTCTAAATAAAACATAAATAGAGTTTTACAGAGCCCTATATGAAGGCAGAAAATTGTCTGTCTCTGCTAAATACATAGTACTGCTCTCTAGGGCTCTGTCTCTATTTCTAGGCTTTCTTCAATTTATTTGTGTTGAATTGAATGTAACTTTTCTCGATGATGCTTAAACCTCTATGAGTTCTGCTTCTTCAATTCTTCTTTTTCTTAGATGTAGGGAATGACTTTATTCTCATCTCATTGCTGTTACTTCAAATTCACCTCTCTGGCCTTCCAAGGAAGCATCAATTGAATGGAGGGTGAATTCTTGCTTCCAGATAAAGACCTGTGACATCTAAGTCCCTTTGCTTCTCTTTCATGACTAACAGAACTGTGTCTTATTTCCTGTTTTCACCCAATGACAGATTGTAGGTGCGGTAAGGACAGTAATCACATCTGTATTCTTTTTAGCTCTGTTCAGTGTGAACATTATTCTGATTTATTAGAAGCTTCCAATAAGATCTTGATGAATGACTGAATGAGTGGATAAAATGTATTCATCCTCAGTGTAGAAAGAGAGCCAAAAATGAGCATTATGGCCAGCTAACCCCCCCCATGTGTTCACCCATGTTCACAAACCAATTTATGTGTGAAAGTTTGGTTAAATCAATTGGGGAAATTCTGGATTTATGTTCTGAGGAAAACAATCCTTATCTGTAGTATTTCACATTGATATAAAATAAATTCCCATAACACTTCCTCTTTCAACTATAGTCTCATCTTTGATTTATTTCTGATAGACAATCAATATAGCTGGTGATAGTTTTCTGCTTCTATCTGCTCTATAGACCACTCAATGAATTAGAGTGAAACAATTCTGTGTATACAATATAATCTACCTATTGCAGCCTTAGTAGTTTCTATATCTGACAACATTGGTACTGTCCTTCTTTGACTTCTTAGATCTTTTTACACTACTCTACTTTTATTCCTCTGCTGTATTAACCTTAACTTTCTAAATATAAAGAGTTAGGAAGACATGGGGCTCAATCGTAACCTCATCTGTCTCTGTATTTTTTTTTATCAAATTTTAAGGCTTTAAAAAGCACCCATCCCTTAGAACAGCACTTCTCCACCTTCCCAGTGCGGTTCCTTGTGTTTTTGTACCCACAACTATAAAATTATTTCATTGCTGCTTCATGAATGTAATTTTGCTATGGTTATGAATCATAGTGTAAATATCTGATCTGTGACTTCAAATGGGTCGTGACCTACATATTGAGAACCACTGCTTTAAGGTGTCCCTGTTTTGTACTTGTAGTCATATCTTAGTCCTAAAGTCCATATTTTCCTGTTCAATTTTCCACTGGACATCTGCACTTATATGCTAATTAGACATCTCAAAACTAACACATCAAAAATTGAACTTTTGAATTTCCTCACAAAATCTGCTCCTCTAGAAATCTTTACTTCTCAGTAAGTGCAGTTCCTTCTGCCAATTGTTTTACCCGAATATCTCAGAGTCTTTCTTTATTCCTCCCTTGCTTTCATATCCTGCTTGGCATTTGTTCCAGTCCTAACCTTTGCTTCTGTGAAGGAAGTTTAGAACTCAGGAATCCCTTCCCACCTGAACCCTGGCACAGTAAGCTCACTGGTCTCCCTGATTCTATGCTACCAGAGTTGTCACTTACTAACATATGTCAGGTTGTGTTATTCCTGTGTCCTGTATTTCTCCATCCCCACTGTGGTTCTGATTCCATGTAACCTTCCTTAACTTTCCTTTTCCAGCTATTTCCTGTCTTAGGAAATGTACTAAGCCAATTTGGTTTTCGTTTAACACTCCAAGCACTTCCAGTACCTTCCATAGTTCCCTGATCCCCCTCCCCTGGGGATTTTTTCCTAGTGGATTCAAGCATGACTTACTCCTTGCTATAACTCTGCGTTGGGAATTTACATTTTCTGAGAGTTCTTCCTTCACACTTCTTAAAAAACAGTCTTTTGTTTTCACGTTTCTTACCTGTTTCTCTTCTTTAGGAGTAGATGGACAAGTTAATTCAGTATTCATCCTAAGTAGGAGTAGAACTCAAATAATCTGCCTCTAATCTAGAGCACCCACTTGGTTTTCTACTGTTTGTCTCAAACAAAGCAGACAACTGTAAGCTTGTAAGCATGCTCACAGCCTTTCAGACTGCTCACTGCCTTCTGATGAACTGGTTGTGCAAAAGGATTCATGCTTTTGTTATTGCTAAAGATCAAAGCTTTTCTGTGTTTTCTCATGCTCTCCTCCCATGGTTTCCCATTATTATTCAGATTTACTGAGCCAATGGGCTCCCTCTTATTCTTTCAGCTCAGAAAATCCTCCAAGCTTTGTTTATAGAAGTAGGCATGTTGGTTTATAGAAAAGAATTGTGAAAGAATTTACCTTGCTCCTTAACATTATAGTATTTTCAAAACAACACAATGCAGCAAAAATTATTTGGGAACATTCCCATCATCATTTTCCACTACCCCTTTGCACCATGTACCAGCTGGTGCACTTTGGGTGAATGGCTGGGTAATGGCTCAGTTCCCAGGGAGAAGGAAATGAATGAAAATCTCAGCAACTTTTTCTGTTTTGTTTTTAAGTGCAATTAAGTTCTATTTAGGAAGATATTCTGTTCCATTTAAAACTGTTTTCCTGTGTCTACAATTGTGTCTCATGTTTTGTATGCATGTTAAAAATAAATGTTGGATTAAAGAGGTGACTAAATGAATATGTACAATATCACTTTCTGGAAGTAGCCTCCAACACTGTGCTAAGACGTTCATTTTAACCTGCTTCTGGGTAAGCATGTGATAGCCTCTGTGTTGTCCTCAGTAAAATGGGGGCAATGCTACCTCAGAGGACAACTCAGAAAATTAGGTGAAATAATGTCAGCTGTGTTACACATCAGGTTCTGAGTAACAGTTGGGTGCCCTTTTGGGCTCCATGATAACTTTCCTCTATTTCTACTGTTGGTTATTATATTAGTTTGGTTCATTCTAGGTAAGGAATCTTCAGAATATTCTAGCATCTTGTCACTAAACTTCTTCGTTTGTTCCTGGGATCACAACACCTAAATGCTGCTTTAAGGATAGGCAATAACAACAAGAACTAAAACAGAACCTAGTCTAACAAACATTCTTTAGCTCAAGTATGATTATTATTTGTTAAATTCCAGCATCCATATCTATGATGGAATGTGATTACTACTCTGCCCACAATCTACTATACTTCAGGTTCCTTGGGAAAGATAACTTTATTGACACATTCCAAACCTTTCTTTGATGGGAGATGTCATTTTGTATATATGTTTCTTGTATTGGTTAATGAATAAAGCACGCTTGGCCAATAGGAAAGGAAGATAGGAGGGACTAGGTGACAAGGAGGAAAGAGGAAGGAGTAAGGAGGAGTCAACATGGAGAGATGGGAGAGAGCAGAACACTGACCTGCAATCTGGTAAGATGAGATCAAGTGGAAATACTTAGATTAATAGGAATGGGTTAATCATTAAGACAGAGCTAGCCAATAGAAATTAGTAACTGGCCAACAGCATTATATCAAATACAGAGTCTCTGTGTGTTATTGGGACTGGCGTGGCAGGGGGACTGACCGACAGGGAAAACATACTCGTTAACATTTCTTATTTTGAAAATCACTCTTTCTCTCCTTAAATACACTTGTAGGGAAGAACTGCTTTATTTTTGATCAAGTTTTTTTTAAAGGAATATAAAAATAATTATATAGCAATATTAAAAAGTATCATTTTAAATGAAGACCAGTCGGTCTGAAAATGCAATTGGATGGGGATAATTATGTTCTTATATTGTTTCTTTGATTACTTTCAGTCTTTGTTGCTCTCAGGTCAGTGGTTTCTCAGTAGGGGAAATCCTTCCTGTGGAAGGGGTGGGAGGCTTTCTTTGGTATATCTAGATATTTAGTAGCCATCTTAACTTCTTACCTGTCAGATGCCAGTAGCAATCTCCAAGAAAAGTCTTCAGATGGTATCTTGTAGGTATGTTGACAAGGGGAATAAGTAGTTACCAACTAAGATGGATGGTTGCTGGAAGCACAGGTTGGAGTGGGGAGATATTTTCTGTTTAGCCATCATCCTCCAGTGAGAAGAACCACTCAGCTTAGACCAGATCCTTAGAGGCCATCTAAGGTGCTGCCAATTTCTCTCACTTATTTGTTCGGTGATAGACAACTCAAAAAGAGACTAGTGTAGGATGACCTAGGCTGCAGTTTCTCTAACAGGAAGAGTGCACAGTTGGCATTCCAGGATAATTATGATCAATGTTACTTTTCTTCTTCAATTGTGTGCAAAATGGACTTAATCTGTGTAATACACACTATTCTAGACACAGAATCGTGATTAAAGTGATAACTACACAATGCATGTGTGAAATCTACCCTTCACCTTCTGAAACACAGGCTTCCATAATGATAAAAGAAATAGATACACCATTAGAGCTGGTTACAAGTGTGATGATGCAAAGAAAATTACCAGAGTGGTGGGATGGGTTAGATTGATGAGAAGGCCTTTTTGAGGGCATTTGAGACTGAAGTCACACTCCTCTACATACACACACACACACACACACACACACACACACACACACACACACACACGCACACCACACTCAGGCTCAATAGGGTATTTTAATATTCATGATACAGTTCATAATGGTTCATGATGCTGTTTGGGGGTGACTGTAGAACCTTTGCGACATGGTACCCATGGAGGCTGATCTCTAGGGTAAGGGTTTGACTGTTACAGCTGCCTGTGATACTGGTCTGCAGTATCTAATTCCTAACTATCATGATGTGGAAAAGGACCTCCCTCATCACCACAGAGTGATCTGCTCTTATGCTTCTTTGACAGTCAACCTTTGAGACTATCAGTCAAAATACAGCTTCCCTCCCTTGAATTTGGGGGGGTCTCCACTGGGTTTCTCTCCTCAGAGCTCATAAAACCCTGCAGAAGAGGGTGAAGAAAGAATGTAGGAGTCAGAGGGTATGCAGGATGCCAAAATATGACCCACTGAATACCTTAAGCAGGGATCACATGGGCTCAGAGAGACTGAAATGGCAAGCAAGTGAGTGGCCTGCAAGGGTCTGCTCAAGGTCCTCTGAATATATGGTACAGCTGTTAGCTTGGTGATTTCTTTTTCTTTTAGATTTTTTCAAAACAAGATTTCTTTGTGTAGCCCTGGCTGTCCTGGAACTCTCTAAGTAGACCAGGCTGGCCTCAAAGTCAGAAATCTGCCTTTGCTTCCCAAGTGCTAGGAATGAAAGTGTGTGCCACCACTGCTGGGCTAATTTGGTAATTTTGTGGGAGGAGCGGGTGTGTCTCTGACTTTTTTTTTTTTTTTTTTTTTTTGCATGCTCATGGGACTTTTTTTCTTCTATTGGGTTGCCTTGTCCAGGCTTGTCTTGTACAGTGTTCAGTAGTGTTTCCTTGACTCTTGGAAGTTTCCTATTTTTTTTTTTTCTGAAGGGAGATATAAGGGGCGAGGATCTGGGGGAAAATGGGAGGTAGGGAGGAGTTGAAGGAGTGGAGGGAGGGCAAACTGTGATCTGGGTATATTATATGAGCGAGGAATCTATTTTCAAAAGGAAGGAAAGAAGGAAGGAAGGAAGGAAGAAAGAAAGAAAGAAAGAAAGAAAGAAAGAAAGAAAAAGAGAAAATACACTTCTACCAGGTATTTCATCACAGTAATGATAGAATAAGAATAAAATATTGGCCCTTTTATTTATATATCTGCCTGTGAATCTTCTGTGCAAACTTGGTTAATACTGAAGCTAGCCTATACCATTTCATACTTACATAAACGCACACAATGGGAGTTGTACATGCAAATGATTTTGTACTTTGCTCTTTTTAATCATCTGTGTTCCTCTATCAGCACATATAGAATGACTGCTTTTCCTTTTGCTAATATGACTGTGACATTTTCCCCTTCACTTTCCTCCCTCCAAACATTCTCAATACCCCTTGCTGCTCCTCTCCAAACTCATAGCTTCCTTTTTGTTGTTATTGCATATGCATGCATATATATATATATATGTATATATATGTATATATATATATCCTAAATATAATTGCTTAGTCCATGTACTATTACTAGTATGTTTATTTTCAGAACTGACCACTTGGCATAGGACAACCAATTTGTACGCTCTTCTCTGGAGAAGACCATTTCTCAAACTCCAAGCTTTCCTCACTTGCCTATGGTCCATTGTATTGGGTTCAGGAGACCTTGTGGAAGTGGAGGGGCAGATTATAAGAGCCAGAGGATCAGGATTTTGCTGTGAAATGATATTTCCTATTAATGTCATAAAAGTTGGTTTTTTAAAAATAATATTTTTATTCACAATTTGAAATTTTCATAGGTGTATTCAATGCAACTTGCTCATATCCACCACCTACTCCGCACTTCCTATGCTGCCACATCTTCCTAGCTTCATGTTCCCTATCTCCTCTATCTCTGCCTCTCTGCAGTTGTGCCAGCCCTGGATTATGGGTCAGCAACTGGACATCATTTTGCCCCAGAGCCCACAAAGGAAGATTTGAGGATTAGGTGGTTTTAAAAGTACTGTCCATGTTTCTAATGAGAGCCAGCAGGTAATTAGCCTGAAAAGCATTCTAACCAAGTGGATGGGCAATTAAGACTGTCCTGCAATAGGAAAGAATGCCTCCTACGATAAGGAAAGTGGTCTGCGCAGTTTATGCTACTCTCTGAGGTGCTCCAATTGTCAGGGTTTCTGAAGCTCTTTGTTCTTTCTCTTAAACCCCATAGCTTCAAACCCAGTTCTTATTTGAAATCTGTCAGCTGAGGTTTTAGCCATAACACTAGTCTTATCTTTTCAAAAGCGTTAGATCAAAGTAGCTTAGTTTTCATCTGAGTTTAACAGAGAAAATGGCCCATGGCTGTCACTCTGTAATGAGTGCTTTCCCAGGTGACCAACACTAAAGGAATGCAGGGATATTCTGCCTTTGTGTTTGTTGTCATCATCAGACCTTCATTCATATGTATATATGTAGGTATTACGTATATATGTATACAGCACAGTCTTTATAGAAGGAATATAAGAGCTATTATACAGTTCACCATTTTATCTGTGAAAAGAGCTTAAAGAGTGTTAAGTTCTTTCTTAAACTAGGTCAAAATCAAGGTGAGTGACTCATGGCATTATACCCTTAAACATCAAACCCTGTTCCAAAGAAGTAAAGTGGTATAGAAATTGATCACCTATGTTCCTTCTGTACTGACAGCAGGACTAGAAGCTAAGCTGGGAAAGGACTGGAGTCAGAATCCCTATAACAGAGGTGTGATGGATGCTGCAGTGTGCAACTATAATTCCAAAGCTTCTACCCCCGTGAAGCAGGGGTGGAGCATGGAGAATTCCTGAGAGCTCATAGGCATAGCCTGGTATGTTCGGCAATAAGGTGGATTACCAAGACCAACCCCTATGGTTATCCTCTGATATCCACATACACCCTGGAAATATGGGGACAGTATGCTTGTGCACATGGGTGTGCATGCGTGCATGTGAGCACATGTGCGACTGCGTGCACACTCTCATACACACACACTATATACACATTAGAATACATTTTATAATTTTTAATATTTGTTAGACTTTTTTGTGTCACTTGTGTTGCAATTGAAAATTTTTTTTTACTATAAAACTATCTATGGATAAATAATATGAACTAGCTATGTGACAAAGTGGAGTGTTTTGGGTTATTCAAAGAATTGCATCCTGAGCAACTGGAATTGTGAAACCTGCTCTAATGGTGGAAAGGCTTTACATGCTAAAATTCAGTGACTTAATTTAATCTTGGGTGTGTTCCTATTAGAAATGTTGAGTGGATAATCAGATATGAAAATCCAGGAGTTGAAAGAGTTTAAATGCAAAGGAGTAATTCCAGGAACAATCCAGTTATAGATGACATTAAGAACCATAGGCTGAGTGAACTAGGTCATACATAACCTCACTGAATTCAGAAGAGATGGGGAGTGAAGCAAGAGCAAAACCAAGAGACTGTGCAAATCTGCACCATCTGTGTGGGCCTGCATTAGGAAGGAAAGCAAGATAACGACACTCCATGCTGAGGTAGATAGATAGCCAGGGGAAGACTGAGAGGTGAGTGTGATCTAACATTGAATGAGACTCTCAAAGATTTTAAACAAACATATTTTAAAGTAATGTACATTATCTCCTTTGTAGGATAACTAATAACTTTGATCAAACACTCTATTATCTATCATCTATCATCTATCTATCTATCTATCTATCTATCTATCTATCTATCTATCTATCTATCTATCATGTGTATGGAGATTATAAAACAATAATTCCCATATGGCCTTTTTAAATATCATTAGTGTTTCATATCCCTTCTTGACCATCTCCTCTGAACAACCTTCTCATTCTTCTTCTCACCTCATTCCTTTTTATTCCCCCTTTTACCCTAGATATGATTTTATAAAACTTTAAGTCTCAAAATATAAAGTCACAATCATCCTTAACATCATGAATTAGATGTATATGAATTAGATGTAACATATGAATTAGGTATAAAGCTAGAAAATCTTGTCCATATTTGGTTAGGGAAAAGGACAAAGGGTTAGGTATAGATAGGGATAGAGTTTCTATTTCCTCCTTATACAGGAAGAACTGGAAAGTGATGCCACTCTGTTGTTTGTGTTAGGGTGGTGCCATGTAGAGCTGAAACATGAGTATGTCTATTTTTAACTATCTTTAACAAAAAAATGGTTATTTCAAGTGGTTTAGTCTAATATATGCAATATGTATGCATGCAGTTGTGCACACTTGTCATTACAGCAAGATTGCACAAATAAACATAAATAAAGTAGGCAAAAGATCTTTTTGTGTTGAAGTAAGCTCCCTGAAACCTACACTTTATGAGAATTTCCTTTTCAGAGAAAAATCAAGGCAGAGTAGGTGAGTGGTGGCTGAATTTATACTTTCCTATGCACATTCGCACTTGTCTTTATTAAACACTAAAAGTGGCTGATGTTTTGAATATTTTGATTATACAATAATGCTTGCACACATCTGTTTGCAAAACATCAGAGGCAATATAACAGTGTACAAAGAAGAATATAAAAGTTACCTTCATATCTTTACATCTGCATGCCTGCTTGTATGCGTGATATCAACAGGAGTGTCTTTGAGTATCCGTGAGTGCACACATAAAGGATGTTGGATGTCTTCCTCTATCACTTCCCACCTTGTTTCTTACAGAAAGGTCTCTCATTGAACTAGAAGCTTGCTGTTTCTGCTAGTCTGGCTGTCCAACAACCTCATGTGTTCTGGATGTCTGTCATGAGTGCTAGGGTTATAGGCACACACAGCTGTGTCCAGATTTTTATGTGAGTGCTTGAAATTCATCCTTATCAACATATGTAGCTTAACTTCATGCAAATTGCTACATTGTGTTAAATAATATTACTATGTTATAATTTATCCAATGCCTGTCTGAATTTGAATTACATTATTAGATGCAAGTGATAATAGTAATAACTGTATTTCAAAGAACAGGGTGAGAGTTGAGTATATATTTATGAGAGTACTTGGCTAACAAACATTTAATAATGCCAGGCTTGCTTTTAAACCCAAATCTGATGCGTATAAATTATGGGAAGTGTCTCTTATTTACTGTGTTAGTCGGGCTTTTCATCATGGTGACAAATTCCTCAGGAAAATGACTTAGGAATAGAAAAGATTTAGTTTGGTTCAGTTTCATAGGTTATAGCTTATGGTCAGCTTCATCCATCATTTCTCTGACTGGTGAGGCAGAATACCCTGACACATAGATGAGCAAAACAATTGAGTAGCTCTTGGAAACCAAGAAGTAGGGAGAAAGACAGAGGGATACTGGGGATGAGATACATCCTCAAGGATATATGGCCCAGTGACCCAATTTCTCTTAGTCAGCTCCACTTTCCCATACTTCCCATAACCTTCTAACCAGGTCACAAAGTTAGGAACTCATCAGTGGATTAACCCATTGGATAGGCCAGATTCCTCAGGGCTAAATCAGCTCTCAGTGACTCTGTCAAACAGCTGAGGGCTCAGGCTTCAAACACACGAGCCTTTGAATTTTACTTTATATAGAGACCCTAACATTTTCTCATCCTGATTTATGATTTTAACTATTCATAGATCTTCCATTTTGTTTAATTTGACTAGCTGCCAGAATGTATCTTTTATAACTAATATTGTTTGGTTTGGAAAGTAATATGCTCTGTAGGTACTTTTTTCTTTTTAAAACATATCTTTAAAAATGTCTCAGATAGATTTTTATCATATAGTTCCCCAACTCCTCTCAGATCTTCCTTGTTTCTCCACTAACCCAACTTATGTTGTTTACCGCTTCAAAATAAAATAACAGAATCAAAGATCAACTTAAACAAATAAGACAATATTACCAAGATGAAACAAAACAAAAGTTTCTCTGTCTCTCTCTCTCTCTCTCTCTCTCTCTCTCTCTCTCTCTCTCTCTCTCTCTCTCTCACACACCCACACACACACACACACACACACAATTCATGGAGTACATTTTGTGTTAGCCAACTACTCATTGGCATGAGGGCCAATGAGGGTGCATGGTTGGTATACTTAACAACACTCCATTGGAGGAAATCATTTTCCCTTTCCTAGAAGTTATGAGTTGCAAAGGGCTTCTTGGTTAGGGGTGGAACTTAAGTGTTCAGTTTCTCAGTGCTAGGCTATTGTCTGTTTTGAACTTGTAGTAGAATCATGTGAGTTAAGCTGTCACAGTCTCTGTGAGTTTACATGTAGATCTGGAAGTAACTGTGTCCAACCCATAATCAAGACTCTATTTGCACTTGATACCTGGTGGGAAAGGGAAAATAAGTTTTCTCCAATGGAGTGACACTGGGCATATCAACCACACTGCAGAGAGCCACATGCCCAGGAGTGGCTGGTCAACACAAAATTAACTCCATCTTTTTTTTGGTGTGCTTTTAATATTTTTAGTGAGTTTATGTTGATTTTTGTTGATTTGCTTTTTGTCTTACTGGGGTTTTTTTGTATTTATGTTGTTTTGTTTTGATCTTTTGATATTTTTTAAAAACTTTCTGAGAGGGTAGGGAGGGATGGAGAGAGGGATATATATGTACATAGACAGATGAGAGGATCGAACGAGACAGAGATAGATACATACAGAGAGAGAGAGAGAGGGAGGGAGGGAGGGAGAGAGAGAGGGAGAGAGAGAGGGAGGGGAGAGAGAGAGAGAGAGAGAGAGAGAGAGAGAGAGAGAGAGAGAGAGAGAGAGAGAGATTGAGTCCCTTTTCCTGAATGACTTACATAACTGGTAAAATTTGATTGAATGAACTGAGGGCTTGGTGGAATATCCCCTCAAGCCAAAGGCAAATCCTTGCACTGTGTGCTCTTCAACATTTAGGGAAATTATTAGTGCATGTCTTGCATTCTTGGGATTATTCAGTTTTAGATGTAGTGAATACCATACTTGGTAATATTCCCTCCAATTATTTGACTATATTTCCAGTTTATAAAAATAGTTGACACTGTAGCTGCAGTGGTGCTATGTGTGGGAAACATTAGCCAGAGAGTTGTTGCCTATTTCCCTAAGCAGTAGGAAAATCTGATGACTTCAGTAGAACAACACATAGTTTGAAAAGCCACTATTGAGAGACTATTGAGCCTTTGAAGTGACTGTCAAATACCAATACACAAAGCTGCCATTAGTTTGGAATTACCTGATGTGAGAAAGTTTGTCAAATCAACAGTCTTAAAATCAGGAAGACACACAGGAATGTGCTGGAAGTCTGAAATAATTTATTAGGGATTGCATTCAAACAATTTCACAGGACAGGTGTACCATGGGTTTGCTAATGTCAGTTCATAGAACATTCTCTTCAAATACACACACACACACACACACACACACACACACACACACACACACGCACATGCACACGGACACGCACACGCACGCACACACACAGGCACACACACACACGTATAAATGTTGAGAGAGAGTCCAATTTACATATAGTGTTATTCAGTATGCTAGTATGAATCAATTATGGAATTATGACCAAAGCACAACCTGACAGTAGCTTTACAAGTCATGCATGAAATGACACTACTTCATTAGGCAGGACTGTGAGGAACATAACTTACTTTCTCTCATATGGAAAGAAACGTGTGTAGAAGTAATTGTAAGTCTGTATGGATTCCTGGGTAACAGTTGTATGGCTTGACTTACTTGTCAAGAATATGTAAGCTATGATCTTCATGCCAAATGGCATCTCCCACCTATTTCCATATGGTTTCTGAGTTGAAAAGGAAATATTCTGAAATGCAAGGAAAATTTTTAAGAGAATATAATTTTATAATATGGGAAAAGCTTTAAATTTGGGTGTTCACAAAATATCTTTATTAAAAATAACTATGCTTATTTTACATAATCTTTCTCTTCTTCAGTAACAATGTGGTAATTAAATGGTCACAAAAAAGACTACATATATGAGAAACTAAAACATAGTAATGTATTCTTACTCTCTCCTCAATTTCTGTCTCTCCCCATCACTATCAACAGTTTCTCATTTTCATCAGTTGGTTTTGTTTTGTGACTCATTTATTCTTCCAGGGCCATTTTTATAATGGTTAGATTGGAACTATCTTTTGGAGCTTTTGGAGTCAGCAGTGGGTACACAACAGAATCAATGATCCTCTCCTTCCCTGAGTCTATCAGCAAAAAAACAGTTAACAACAAAGGACAATGTTGTTTATCTACTTTGAAATCAATCTGCCTTCTAGATATTTATGTTTATGACTTAATCTTTACAATGAATGTGTGTAAATGCAGAAACTCATAGCAGCACAAAGTGAGGGAAAGTGATGGATGGATAGTATATTAATCCAAGAATCTGAAAACTGTAGAAGAGGGTCCAGAAATAATGTAAGAGCTGTAAGATAGAAAAAGGAGCTGTGAAACATCATCTTCTGGGAATGACACAGGCAGTCACCCAGCTCTGCATCTAGCCTATGCTTTCCTTAAGGATGAGAAACTGAAGAGATGCATGTGCCGGTAAGTAAAATACCTGTGATAATCAAATAAAGAAGGAAGAATACATTTTGACCCACAGTTTGGAGTAACCTCATGGTGCTTGGGAAACAGAGGAGAGAGAATCAATATAAATTCAAAAGTTATACCTGTAATGGTTCAAACTCTAGGCAGCATCTTCCAGTCATTAGTGCATGAACTTTTAGGGACCATCTACAATCCAAACTATGAAATAAAGGTGTTGCTGATAGAGGATGTTTAGAGGTAATAGCAGCTCACAGTTCATGATCAAGATCTTTTCTGAGCCATCTGTTGATTCCTGGGGTTTGTGTAGCAGATGGGGTCTACCAGAAAATGATTAAATAATTTACTGATATTTTATCAGGGTATTATATATATATATATATATATATATATATATATATATATATATATATATATATGTGTGTGTGTGTGTGTGTGTGTGTGTGTGTGTGTGTGTGTGTGTGTGTTTTATTGTATTTTTCCCTCAAATAACTGTGTTTTAAGGATATAGTTTTATATTGCACATGTAATGAGAACTCTTTTCTTATTTCCTGTTATTTTTACACATGACAAAGCAGAAATATTGATCATTTTCCTCATTAAACACAAATAAATGCCACAAAGTATCAAGCAAATCTTCAGTCCATCTGTAGAACAATCTTGTTTAGGAAGACTAAGTTTGAACATGGGAACAGGGATTTCAAACCAGAGAATAAAGTTGGGGATGAGCCAGGAGTCAGAGAGAAACCAGAATCATGTCCAAGACACATAGCAAAAGTCAGTACAAGTCAGAGACAAGGACCAGTAATTCAACTCAAGCCCTAGGGATGCTGAATGCACTTTTTCTTTTCTAGAGTGTTCACTTTGGAGGAAAGTTATGTGATTATCAGTTATCAAAAATGTGCTAGCTGGAAGCAAATGAGTACTGGAATAGGGACAAGGGTACTCTGCAAGAGGGAGAAAATGAATGTTTTCCCAAAGCCTCCATATTGTTTCCTCCCTATATGGGATTCTGGGGTTACCCCTTAGCATTAGCCATCCTAGGGTGTATAGGCAAACAATGCATGGGAGATTTCTGTTTTCCATTTCAACAGATGTGAAGAGTCTGTAGAGAAAGGCAGCCTAGCATTACTATTGAATGCTAAGTGCAGAGGATAATTGACTGTTGATAATAAGTAAAGTGGAAACTCTCTAAATAGACTTCTTATCACTGTTAATTATCATTTTAAGTAAAAAGGTGAACTAATTCTTGACCTTCCCATACAGATATGGATTTTTCTTTGAGAGGGGAATAACATAAGTTCTAATCAACTTCACTTTTTTTTTCCCTATAAAATCAGGTAACGTCCATCAATTCTCAGCTCAAGTTATGAGCTCAAGTTATACATATGAGCTAAAGAAAATACTAAGAAAAATCCCATTGCCATATATTACCAGTGTAACTTGGAGACATTCTTTTTAAAAAACTAGCAACATATTTATATTACAACCATAAAGGCTAGCAGAGCTGGATCACATTAATTGGTCATGAGCGATTTATACAACAGAATGCAGAAATAAAATAGCAACAGACATATTAATTAAACTAATCTAAACACACATAAATAAACATGATATAAAGTATGTATTTTCTTATATGACATCATAGTCAAAGACAGTTTAACAGCTGCTATAAGCCTCATTATAGATGAAAGCAGAGAGTAGCTTGTTAACCTCAACAGAATAAAATGTTTTGTGAATAGTAGAACCAGCTACAGCAAAGATTAAAACACACACACACACACACACACACACACACACACACACACACTAATGTATTATAATAAATGAATCAATGAGAAGATATCATATTTGAGCAGGTGCTTTACTAAGCTTTATGAGAGTGTGAATAGTAAAGGTGTTTATATTCTGTGTTAACATGACACAACTACAAGGAAAAGAAATCACAAGAAAAAGTCTAAGGGGGACAATGCTTCAGGTCCTACTGAGGAGGTGAGTTATAAATAAGACTTTAAGAAAATGAATAAAACTCTGACATTACATAGTGGTAAAATTTGAATCGCAAATGAATGAGAGTAAAATTCTAGGAAAAATATATGCTATTTCTACATTAAGACTTATGATCCCCAGTAACTCTGAGGTTATAAGTAGCTGTATGCCCCCCAAAACAAGTAAAGATACTTTTAAGTTTGGTAGTTATAACAAAGATTCCAGTTATACTGGAAAGATAGAATTGGATGATAAGCCTTTATGAAAAATTATCCTTTATTTGAGAGTCAGCATCAAAATGCTCATGGATGGGAACTAACATTTCCTATTCTGACCAAATGGCATAACATAATTGGACATGCAATCCACTTCTACAAGAAATTATTGACAGGAAAGATGGTCAAGACACCTTTTCTATTAAGGAATTATATAGTTAATTTGTTCTCACTTTGTACAGACATGACAAGTCTTTGCTGTTTTTCAGTTGACTCTGCTTTTGTTGAATATACTTCAGTATTCGAAGGATGCTGTTCTGCAGAAGACTTTACAGACTGGAATAAAAACCACGAGGCAAGCCATCCCAAGGTTTTATTTAATGAACTTTGTGTTTTCTGATGGCCAGTCACCTACTGCCCTTGAGGAAACCAGGAAGAGTGTGTTATCTTTTGGAGTAGAACAGCCATCCTGCTGTGTATAACATCAGCAGGTGGATATCATTCAGAGGTGGATCATCTCTCAGGTGATTTTCTGACAGCCTGCATCTTTTTAGACCAAGTATCAGCTTCATCTACATGAACATTTCCAGTGCTCAGAATCTGCAAATCACAATGATGGATAAATGTGGAAAATTATGAATACTTAAATGAAGAAAGCAAATAATCAAAAACACAATGTTATTAAGCTCTTATAAAAAATATTCACCATAGTCTAAAAAACAGTCTGTAATAGTGAAATGCCATGGTTTTCTTCCCAGGAAGCATGAGCATGGCCAACAAATAAAGGTATTGCAAATTAATGGCAGTTTCCAGAACTGGAAAAAATCCATTCACACATATATTTTGATCTTAAAATAGAAAATACGATATAAAATAGTCTGCATATCTGTATTTGTGTCAGTCCTAAGAACCACATGTTATATCTTAACTTTTAAAAAAAAATTAAAAAAAAATAATTTAAAATGATTTAAAAAAAAATGTTGACTATTTCAAAACCTGAAAATGGAAATAGAAGCAATAAGGAAAACACAAACTGAGGGAACTAAGGAAATACAAAAATTAGGAATTAGAACAAGAACTACAGAGGCAAGCTTTACCAACAGAACATAAGAGATAGAAGAGAAACTCTCAGTCATTGAAATATGATAGAAGAAATGGACACATCCATCAAAGAAAAAATGTTAAATCTAAAATATTCCTGTCACAAAACATCCAGGAAATCTGGGACACTATGAAAATACCAAACCTAAGGATAATAGGAACAGAAGAAAGAGAAGAATACCAGCTTAAAGTCCCATAAAATATTTTCAACAAAACCATAGTAGAAAAATTTTGTAACCTAAAAAATGAGATGCCTATACAGGGACAACAAGCATGCAGAACACCAAATAGATTGGACCAGAAAAAAAATCTTTTGCCACATAATAATAAAAACACTAAATATACATAACATAGAATAGTAAAACTTTCAGGTAGAAAAAAACCCAGTAGCATGTAAAGGAATGTCTATTAGAATTATACCTGCCTTCTCAATGGAGTGTCTAAAAGCCTAAAGGGCATGGACATATGTGCTACAGACTCTAAAAGACCATAGATGCCAGCCCAGACTACCACATGCAGTAAAATTTGCAATCACCATAGACAGAGAAAACAAGATATTCCAGAATGAAGTCAAATTTAACAACATTTGTCTATAAATCTAGCAATCTAGAAGATGTTAGAAAGAAAATCCAACCTAAGGGGTTGACTCTACAGTGAATACACTCACACCAGCAAAGCCAAAAGTAGGGAAGTGCATACACACATGCACACACACACACACACACACACACACACACACACACACACACACACACACTCACACACACACACACACACACACACACACACACACACACACAATCACCATCACCATCACCACCACCACCACCACCACCAACAAAATAATAGGATTTAAAAAATCATTGGTTATTGGTATCTTTCAATAACAATGTCTGAATTTCCCAATAAAAAGACACAGACTAACAGAATGTATGTGAAAACAGGATCCATCCATCTGCTGCATTCAAGAAACATACAGCATGAAATATAGTCATTACCTCAGAGTAAATGGTTAGGAAGCAAACTGGTATAGTTTTTTAATATCTAACAAAATAGATGTGGTAATTTGAATGCCACTCATGGGGAGTGACACTGTTAGAAGGTGTGGCTTGTTATGGTGTAGATTTTGAGGTTTTCTGTGCTGAGGATGAGGATACTGCTCAATTTTCTCACTCACCTTCCTCTTAAGATGTAGGATCTTAGCTACTACTCCAGCAAAACATCTGCCTGTACGCTGCCACACCCCTCTTCATGATAATAATAGACTGAACCTCTGAAACAGCAAGCAAGCCACCCCAATTAAATGTTTTCTGATTAGAGTTGCCATGGTTATGGTGTCTTTTCACAGCAATAAAAATGTAAAAAATAAATAAATAAACCCTAACTAGGACAATAGACTTCAAGCCAAAATCAATCAAAAGAGATAGGGATGGTCATTCATACTTAACAATGAAAAAGCCCATCAAAATGACATTTCATACCAGAGGCCAGCTCTCAATGAGGGCAGGGTCTTGGGTCACTTCTTAGTTTTTGTTTTAGGTGATATGGACAGAAAGCAAATCTGCAGAGACACAGGTCCCAACAGGGGATGTAAGGAGTAAGTGAGGGAGGGAAGTGAGCCAGGAAGCCTGACTGACTAGCAGCCAGAGTGCTTCTTTATTGATACAGAATTTAGTAAGTAGGAATGCATTCATGTTGTTCCAAAACAGACCATATTGTTTTTGTTTTAGAACATGTACTTCATTTCCTTTTGCTCATCTTTTAGTCATCATTAAAAACTATGACAGAATAGAGTTATCATTTCCAATAATTTTCCTGCAAGTTTTGACATCATTGATAAACAGTTACTTTTCATAACTATTTTTGCTCACCAACTCCATAACCCAATTTTTAAGAATCTAGAGGTATATTAAAGCTTGTTCTCAGGTTTGTATTTTTGTGTCTACAAGGACACCAAAACAAAATCTCCAAGCTAGTCTTGACAGCTTGCCATGTCCCAAGTAGTGTATTATTAACTCGTAATGGTTAGCGTGCCCAAGAAATATCATAAGACCAAGGCTGCTATCGTTATTATTCAAATTCTGGTATAATTCAATGTATGTATCTTGTCTATATATCTAATTTACCTACATCTAATACTGGCATTGTTTCTTGGTTATATGACACCATAGTGGCTCTGCATTTGCTAACTTTTCTATCTTATTCTTTTATTGTCTTTCCACTCCATTCTTTATTCACTAACTTTGTTGCTGTATATGCCAAGTAATTGCCTGAATGTGTAGTGGGAGTAGGCTTGCAGTCTGAACTGTCGCCAACTCCTCTAGCTTACGACATCTTGTGACCTTTTATTGAGTTTAGAATATCTTGTTCCTTGTACAAGGACAAATGTTTCAAGAGTGTCCCTGTCATTAACTCTTGTTTCAATATTGTCTCTATCATTACTACAATTCTTAAAAGAGTAAAATAACATCAAGATTCCTAAAACTGTTTACTTTGTCTTCAGGAGGGTACCAAGGCCTGTCATTAATGTTGAAATCAAGAATCTTTTCCTTGTTCATACTAGTTTTCTGTTTCTGAGGCAAAACACAAATTTTAAATTACTGAGTCATAGTTTGTCAGCTTCTAAAATTTCCATAAGTTTTTTTCTTAAATTATTCATTCCAGATCCTATATATCATGCTCATTAGTACCACTTGAGTAATAATTTCTATAGAAGACTCAATTTCTTATACAGGTAGTTCTTGCAGGGTATCACCATAAGTTTTATTCTTAAAATCAGCTTTCATAAGAATTATTATATTGTCCCAGTTCTAATCTTCCATGAGAGGCCCTTAGCCACAAGAAGTTCAAACATTAAAAATGTCAAAGACATAGGCAAGAGTTATGCAGCAATTTCCAACAAGGGAAATGAAGGGCCAGCCTCAGTTATTTAAGCACTGTGACCTTTGTCAAGCAGCAGCTCTACTATGCTTGGCTATACCAATTTCAATTTTTGATTTCTATGCCCCAAAACAAGGGTAGCCACTTTTGTAAAAGAAACACCACTACAGCTTAAATCACACATTGATTGTCACACACTGGTAGTTGGAAACTTCATTATCCCACTCTTACCAATGGACAAGTCATCAAGACAGAAACTAAATGGAGAAATACTGGAGCTAACACATATTTCAAGCTAATGCACCTAACAGATATTTACAGAACATTTCACTCAAAAACAAAAGAATATACCTTCTTCTTAGCACCTTATGAACTTTGTCCAAAATTGACCAAATACTGGGACACAAAACAAGTCTCCATAAATAAAAGAAGATTAAATAATCCCCTGCATCCTATTTGACCACCATGAATTGAAGCTGGATATCAACAACAGAAACAACACAAAGCCTACAAACTCATGGAAACTGAACAACTCTTTATGGAATGAGAAATGGGTCAACACAGAAATAAACAAGAAAATGAAAGACTTTCTAGAATTTAGTATAAATGAATACACAGCATACCCAAACTTATGGGGCACAATGAAAGCAAGTTAAGGAAAAATTTCAAAGCACTAAGTGCCTACATAAAGAATTGGACTGATCTCATACTAGCAACTTAAGATCACACCCGAAAGATATAGAACAGAAAGTAGTAAGCACACTCAAGAGAAGTAGAAGGCAGGAAATAATCAAATCAAGGGCTGAAACTAATAAAATAGAAACAAAGAAGAGTAAAAAAACAATTAAATAGAATTGGTTCTTTGAGAAAATCAGCAAGATAGGCAAGCCATTATCAAAATTAATTAAAATCAAAAACAAAAAGGGGAATATGACAACAGACATGGAGAAATCTGGAGAATTATAAGGACATATTTTAAAACTCTACCAAATTGGGAAAAAAAAGGATAATTTTTGAACTAGGTACCACTTACCAAAGTTAAATCAAGATCAGATAAACAGTTTAAATAGATCTATGTTTGAAATAGAAGCAGTCATTAAAAGCCTCCTAACCAAAGCAATGGCCAGGGCAAGATGGTTCTAGTGAAGAATTCTACCAGACTTTCAAAAAAGTTAATGTCAATATTCCTCAAATTATTCCACAAAATAGAAACAGAAGGGATGTTGCAAAATTCATTTAATGAAGCCACAGTTACCTTGATAACCAAACCATATTAAAGACTCAACAATGTAGTTGCAGATCAGTTTTCCTTATGAATATAGATAAACATAGTCAATAAAATCCTTGCAAAATGAATACAAGAACACATTAAAAATATCATCTGTCATGATCAGGTAGGCTTCACCCCCATATAAATTGATGAAAAAGTAATCAACCGTATAATCAAATTAAAAGGAAACAACAACAAAAAAAACCCCAACCAACCAACCAAACAAACAAACAAAAAAACATGGCCACTTCATTGGATGAAGAAATGGCTTTTAACAAAATTTAACACCCCTTCATGACAAAATCCTGTAGAGTTTAGGGATATAGGGGGCATACCTAAACATAATAAAGACAATTGATAGCAAACCTAAATGCAACATCAAATTAAATGCAGAGAAACTTAAAGCAATTCCACTAAAATCAGGGTAGAGACAAGGCTGTCCATTCTTTTTATATCTATTCTTTAGATATTTATTATATCTATTATTGATATAATACTTTAAGTTTTAGCTAAAGCAATAAGACAACAGAAGGAGATCAAGAGGATATATATTGGAAAGAAAGAAGTCAAAATATTATTTGAGATAATATGAGAGCATACATAAGTAAGTGACCTTGAAAATTCCACCAGAGGACTCCTATAACTGATAAAAACCTTTAGTGAAGGGGCTACATACAAGATTAACAAAAAATAAAAACAAAAACAAACAAAATCAAAATCAAAGAACATTAGTAGCCCTCCTAAATATAAATGACAAATGGACTTAGAAAGAAATTGGGGAAACAACACTTTTCATAATAGTCTCAATTAATGTAAAATATCTTGGTGTAACTATAACCAAGGAAGTGAAAGTCTGGATGAAAAAAAAGCTTTAAGATTTTGAAGAAAGAAACTGAAGCAGATATCAGAAGGTGGAAAGATCTCCATGCTCAATTAACATAGCAACAGCTATCAACCCACCAAAAGCAAACTACAGATTTAATAGAATCCTCTTCAAAGTTCCAACACAATTCTTTATATACCTTGAAGGGATAGTTTTCAACTTTGTATGGAAAAACAAAAAACCTAGGATAGCTAAAACAGTAATGAATAATAAAAACTTGCCGAGGTACCATAATTGTTAAGTATTCAGGCATCTGTATTTGCTTGTCCTTGAACAACTAAGAGCACCACTTGTGCACATTCACTACATTTCCTTTTAAAAGGTCCCTGACCCCTTCCTTCTTTCCTTTCTTCCTTCTTCCCTCCATCCCTCTCCTTTCTTTTTCTCTCCATCTGTTCCTCTCCCTCTCTCTCTGCTTCTCTGCCTTCTTTTTGTTCCCCCCACCTCTGTGCCTCTCTTTTCCCTTTTGCAGCAAAAACCCCTCCACCCAAGCTATTTTAATTTTTTGAAAGTTACAATGACAATCATTAATTTAAAGTTGTACTATGAACTATAGTAATAAAATCCACATGGTATTGGTATACAAACTGACATGTGATGTGTTTCTGTATTCTGTGAATGAGAGTAATGTTCTTATTGGTTGATAAATAAAGCTTCTGTGGCATATGGCAAGGCAGTATGGAACTGAGAGGGAAAGCTAAACAGAGATACAGGAAATTAAGGGTGGGACCTGGGAGATGCCTGAAGCTGCCCAAGGAGCAGCATGTCAGAGCACCAAGGTAGGTAAACATGGGCCATGTGGCAATATACAGATTAATAGAAAGGGGTTAATTTAAATGTTAAGAGCTAGCTAGTAATAAGCCTGAGCCATCAGCTAAAGATTTATAATTTATCATTAATATGAAGTGAATATTTACAAACAGCTGCAGGGCCAGGTGGGACAGAAAAGACTCTAGTTACAGATAGATCAATGGAATCCAATTTAGAGAGGTCAAGCTAGTAACTGTATGGAATCTTCACTGCTATGTTCTAGTTTCTTTGTTGCAGGAAGTTACTCTACAGGCTATCAAAAGAGAAACATGGGCATCAGACTAGCCACAAAAAAAACCTTTAACCTACAATCAGTTCTGACTGTAAGATGTGCTGGGACAGTGGTGGAACAGAAATTTTGTCAATGGACAATCAACCTCTGATTTAACTTGAGTCCCACTCTATGAGAAGGAGCCTCCAACACTGCTTAGATGGCCAGACACTGGAGACTGGATAGCCCAGAGACCTAGGGTAGAACATGACTCATCTAAAAACACATCAATAAAATGATTCCTAACGATATTTTTCTATATTCATAAATAAGTGCCTTGCCCAGTTGTCATCAGAAAGGCTTCCTCTAGAAGCAAATAAGAGTGCATGCAGAAATCCACATCCAGATGATAGACAGAAAAATAAAGTTTACATGTGGTAGTTAATGGCTTGATATGTATGCACACATGGGAATCCCTAAAATAACTTAGTGAGTTGTAAAAAAATGGGGGGCATGAATTTGTTGACTTTTAGAAAGGAATGTGTTAGGGGATGTTGAAGGAAAGAAATATAGGGGGGCATGATCATATTTAATTGTATACATGTATGAAATTGTCAAATGTAAAATAGAAAGTTTTAAAGAAGATGAAAATGATAGCTAAATAGAAGGAATTGGTTCTAACATTCTATAGTATGAGTCTGTAACATCCACCAACAAGCAAAGTAACCCTACTTATAATGAAACAGGTTAAAAGGAAGGCAATTAAATACCATGATTACATGTACCCAGCATTATAACCATAATCATCTGAAATACTGTAACAGGCAACTAAGTTTTTGCATGAAATCAGTCACTACTATGTCTACTATGTCCTTTACTATCACCACTATGCACATGTAATCATTAGAAATAATAAATGTATCCTTCTCCAGTACAGGTGTAGAAGGAACATGTCTTCCCTTATTGAGGCGATAGTGTTTCCAATTACAGGCACTGGTTAGAATCTCCTGGAGTCTTTACGGGGTAGACTTCAAGTACTAGGGATGGGCTAAGGAGAAATTCATATTGTGGAGAACTATGAAGAATCAGAGCTGACAATTTAAAACAGTAGATCCAAAATGAACAAAAGTAAACTACTCAAAGCAAGGTAAGGACAATTTAAAAGAAGTATGAACTATGGAAAGGTGGGTAGACTGTGAGAATCAGTCCCTAAGCTCTGCTTGGCATAGACATGGATTATATTTTGCAGTCTTGTCCTCTGTGAACTGTTGCAATTTTTCTTCTAAGGCATGAGGGTTGCTCATGGTTTTTTTGGTGGTGGGTCCTCCTGATCCAGCTTATTCAGACTTCCACTTTTAGCTCCTCTGGGAACATCCTTATTGAAACACCCATGACAATGCATCATTGGCTTTCTAAGTGTGTCCCATCTAACTCAATGCAAGTTCTTAAAAACAAGAGAGAACACCCCTTTGCCACAGAATATTTGTGCATGTATATATGTGTGTTATATCCTAGAATGTGTGTGTGGGCCAGTGGTGCACACATGTGCAGGTGTGTGGAGCTAGAAGCTGATGTCCAGCACCTTCATCATCACTCCCCACAATTTAGCCCCTCTAGGCAGATTGCTCATGGATCCCAGTGCCTGTCTCCTGAGCAAGGAAATTGCAGGTGAGAAGCACACCCACCTGGCAGAAATCACACTTCATTTCTCTTGCTTATATAACAACCACCTTACCAGCTGGGCCAGCCCCACCCCCAAAGTCACTTTGCTTTTCCCCCCACCTCAGTGAAGGGATTTGTGACTATAGGGATTTTGATATTCAGAATTTCTGCATTCTGGGGTATAATATTTCAGGATAGCGAGTTTAGAGACTATAGGCTTTTTTGTGATTTTAAACTTTATGAATTTTACACTATGGTTTAAATCTTTCAGGTTTTGCTCATTGGGGATACGATTTCCAGACATGAAGTGATAGATTCTACACTGGAACAATTGTAAGTACACCATTACATATTTATTGTTATTACCTTCCAGACTCAAAGGTATGATATCTTAAAATGCAGAATCAAAGTAAATTAAAAGAGAGTTCATACTTCCCCAGACATAGAAATGGTGATTTGATTTGGTAAGACTGTTTGGTGTGTATGCCAGACTGTTCCCATTTTCTCAGCTATATGCTCAGTTGTATAGGTCTTTTTTAAGGTAAATTCCAGACCAGAATCAGTACATTTTGTTAGGATCACTTTGCATTACAATGATTCAAACATAAGAGAAATATTTTGGTATACTAAAGTTTGTGCTTGAGTTTTTGTTTTAAGGACGAATAAAAGGTTATATAAGACAATCTCTAGGGCCAGCAAGGTGACTCAGCAGGAAAAGATACTTGCAAAGTGCACCACCCGATGATCTCTGTAGCCTACAAGGTAGAAGAAAAGAACCTTCTCCTTAAGGTTGCTCTCCATCCTCCACATATGTGCTCTGGTATGAGGTCTTCTCGCAATGAATAAACCTACAATGATTTTGCTACATGGATGTTCATTTTGTAACTGGGTTCTCCACTCTTTCTTCATCCCTAGGACCTACTTTTACATTTTTTTGATGATACTATGGCTTAGTAACTGCCAGAAGAAACACTTATTTTATTTAGTTATTTTAAGTGAACACATCTTAAAATTGAAGTGTTAATAGTCTACATCTGCTATGGTATTCAAGTGGAAATGTATCTTTTAGTTATTACAAACTTTTGCTCTCTGCAATGATTTGTAATTTGCAGTCTTTTTTTTTGGTAAACTGTGGCTTGAAGTTGAAGCCAATTCAGACTTTGACTTATTAAACCTAATTTTATAGTATCACCCAGTAATTGTAATAAGCTAGTGAGAAAAGATACTCCCTTAGCCTAGAGGCAAGAGGGAAGGCCTAGTCCCTACTCCAAATGATTTGACAGATTTTAATGATCCCTCCTGGAAGGCCTCGGCCTCCCTGTGGAGGGTGGGATAGGAGGGGGTCAGGGGCATGGGAGGGAGGGAGAAGGAGTTGGGATCAATATGTAAAATGAGAAAAAATTACACACACACGCACACACACAGATGTATATGTATATATATACACATCTATCTATCATATATATATATATGTATATATATATATATATATATATATATATATATAATGAGAGAGAGAGAGAGAGAGAGAGGCAAATTGAGGCGTTTAAGCCACAGCAAGATCAAAATCTCCTCAAGGAAGTATTTTAACAGTGTTTTGGTTTGTTTTGAGTAGAAGTGGCTTTTTGCTGAACCAAAGGTCTGTGTATCATCACTTAGTGACATATAGATACAGGGGCTTCTTTCTGAGTAAAGCTTACACAATAGCTACTTAGCAAGGAGAGGAGTAGTGACTTCACAGTAAAGATTATAAAAAAGATATTTTACTGTACATTATCTGATGGGTCCATCCTGATATTGGAGCAATGTGTTGTTTAAAGTATATTGCTCAGCTCCAGAAAATTAATCAGAGGCAAATATAAAACTTATGTAATTAATTTAAAATTTTTGATGCAAATCTATTTTTGGTCTATGACCTATAAACCAAAGAAGCTTATTTTGGGTTTTGTAAGTAGTTATTTGTGACATGTTACAATGAAAATCATAAGTTAATGATACAAACAGATACAACAAGCTAATACTAGAAACCAAAATAGCAAATTAGTGCTAGAAACATACCTGAAAGGATGGGTTTATTTACACATGAGTTAGGATGTAATAGAATATTATAATGCCTAATTTCAGTGTTGGTGAATCCATTCATGTACAACTTTTGTGTCTGCAATGTAAAATTTTTTCACCTTTCAGAATCACATTGTTGATTGTTCTGAAATTATTCTGCTGAACTTCTAAACAAAATGCTGAGAGAGTTGCAGAAATGTGAAGATAGATACACAGCTGCACACATAGGAAAGATTCCTAGAGTTTCACCCATTCAAGCTATGAACACAATAGTCATCTTGATAAGAATGCATTAGTATTTGATAAAGTACTCATTTGTATTAAGAACTACCAGGCTATGAGAGAGCCAAGAGTGTTAATTTTTTTTCAGCTTGGCATTAATTTGGAAGGAAGTTTCCTCTGTGCCTTGGCTCTTAGAGATGTTTAGAGTAGATTTGGTTATTTCCACCAGATTTGGTTTGTGAAATTGAAATAGATCCTTGGCTTTCTTTTTTTTTTTTTTTTTTTTTTTTGACTAAAATAAACGGCTGAGGCCAAAGGGTAAAGGACAATATTATTTAGATTTCAAATAGAATGAGAACAGATAAAGGGAAAACGAGATCTGGCATTATATGCTCACATCAATGGCAGTAATTAAGCTTTGCAGTGTCATTAGACATGATAACAATAATTTGTAGCCTTTCATGGTGCTTTACATGCTAAGTATGCAGAACCACATGATGTCAAGACCCTTAGTATTTCTCATTGTTATTTTTTTCTGCCAAGGAAATAATGGCTTTCAATTGTCATGACAAAGGGAAATGTACAACACAAATTTGGATTCTCAACTGCAAAGGAGAAAAGAGGAGTGCTCCATAATTTCTAACCATCTGTAAAAATGTATGGCAGCAATAAAATGCTAACAAGACATGGGGGTGACTACTTCCAAGAGAACAGTATTTAAATTTATAAAAGTTAATTTGGCATTATATTAAATGAGAAGTTAATGTTCCTACAAGCCCAGTAACTGAACTATGACGTATTATACCACAGTGTTGAATTGAACCAAGAACATTCAAGTTTTTGATTGTGGGAAATCTGTCATTAACCAGTTCATATTTCCTACTACTGGAGTTAGTTTAGAGGAAAACCCCTTGATGGGTACTTTGGAACTTCAGAGCCTACCGTAGGAAATTAGAAGAAAGTCTTAAGTAGCTAAATACTTCATTTCAATCAATCTAGTGGGCAGAGTTTACAGATAGTCTTGTTTAGTTTTCTTTTGACCATTCAATTAAAATGAGTATCTATTTTGTCTATTTTCAAGGCCCTTTTAGAGGGTATTCTAATAACTGGAATTTCTCTGTGAATTGCAGCTTTGAGTGCCTAAGTTAGTAATAGTGAATGAGCAATCCCTGCTTAAAATTTGATTTCCAACCACAGATGTCAGTGTGGTCACAGTCTTTGGTCTAATGCTGAGATCTTTCAGTCTTACCAGATATTAGCGTTCGAGGAGCTTCCTTCTTTGAGACAGCTGAATTAGTAAGCTCAGTGGATAAGTAGTAGGTGCAAGAGATCTATTTCTCAGGATTTGAATGTGTTTTGAATGTTAGGAAAGGAGAAGTAGCTCATCTTTTCTTTCTCCAGTGGGAGTTAACTTGCAGCTTGGCTTGGGTTAGAATTTAGTGAAAGTTTTGCTCATCCATATAAAGATTTTCCTTTAAATAATTTTTATTAGTTCTTTGACAGTGTCATGCAGAATAGCTTCATCATAATTACCCTCCTGCCTCGACACTTTGCAGACCTACACCCTCTTACATCCCGTGTGTGTGTGTGTGTGAGTGTGTGTGTGTGTGTGTGTGTTTGTGTGCGCGCACGTGCCCATGTTTCAAACTTAATTTTGTATTGCCTCAAATATTCTGGTAATATTTTTATTTTACATATCCCAGTTCCCTCCTCCTCCCTCTCTCCCTCCTCCCTCCCTCTCTTCCCCCTGTTGTCCTCCCTCCCTTCCTTCCTCCCTCCCTTTCTTCCTCCTTCCCTCTCTTCCTCCCTCCCTCTCTTCCTCCCTCCCATGGCCCCTGACAATGCTCCCATCCCATTCCCCCACCTCCACTCCACAGGGAGAATGATGCTTTCAAAGAGGTATCAACAAAATCTGTCAAGTTGTTTGGACTAGGGACTAGGCACTCAAATATTCTTGAACGTGTAGTCTTCCACCAGAGAGTGGTTGGTTTATCAGGGGATAAACTCTTACAGAAAACTATCTCTCCTCCCAGCAACTAACAGTTGCTAATTGTTCCATGGCTAGAGGGGAAATTGCTCACTTTCCTTCATGCTGAGATTTTGTGTGGCTTGAGTTTGGACCAGTTTATTATATGCTGGTCACTACCACCAATAGTTCTTATGTGTTTCTGCTAGTTGTTACCAGAAAGACTCTGTTTCCTTGTCTTATCCATCACTTTTGTCTCTTACACTAATTCTCTTATTTTCAGTGATCTCTGAGATTTAAGATTGGAATGTGTTTGCAAGTGTGTGTGTTCTCTTAGTCTGAGCATTCTGCAGTTTCTTATTATCATCACTTTGAACAGTTGTAGGTTATACTCTACTGCAAATAGAAGCTTCTCAGATGCATGATGAAAGATACATTGATCTGTGAGTATCGCAATAAGATATACTATGTTTATTTAGCAGCATAATAGTCATAGGTTCTCCCCTGGAGAATAATTTTATTGTCCAATTCAGAGAGCTCTCTCTTGATGTTTGAACTATTATGCTAGTGTGACACAACAGAGCTTATATAAGGCTGTACAGTAATACAAAAGTATAGTAATAATAATAATACTCTGCCAAATTTCAAGATCCCCCATAGTTATATCACTAACCTCTCTGAAATCTTAGCTTTCAGTGCTATCAACCATTTTCTCAATGGGTAACTGAAATAAAAAATTATGCTGTTCTTTCAAAATAAACTTTGACTTCATAGTGGTCAGTCTTAAAATGATCTAACAAGTATACTAAGGTCCCTTTTAAACTTTTTTTCTTTTTGAGATTATAATTACAACATTTCCTTTTTCCCTTTATTCCCTCCAAACCTTCCCATATAGCTCTTACTATCCTTCAAATTATGGCTGCTTTTTCATTGTTATTGAATGCATATATGTTTCTGTGTTTCTATATAACATATTTAACCTGCTCAGTCTGTATAATGTTGCTCGTATGTATGGTTTCAGTTTTAACAATTTGATATAGGATAACCAATTGAAGTGTTTATCACTAGGAATGACTATTCCCAACTCAATTAAGAGGGTTTGATTTTGACCAGCATGTGTCTCAGAACAGCATGAGCTTAATTGGGGGATCAGGCTATAGATGGAGAACATGATGCAGACAATAGTTCTTGTATCTGTCTGTGACTTCTAGAATTCAGAAAAGAAACCTCTGAAATCTGTAATAGCTTTGTTTTGTATAACAGTGACATTTCATATCCATTTTTTATTCATTTTAGCTAATTCTTGACAATTTGGTGGTCAATATCTATGCATTCACCTGTCTTTCTCCCACTAAAGCTTTATTAGTGTATGGCTATCTGTCTGTAATTGATTAGCATATAAATAATTTATTACTAGACATGTTGCTAGTAGATAGAATTCATGGAGATTGGGTTGGGTCACTGGTTGGACATGAATGTACAGTGCCACTAAGTGAGGTGGAAGAGACACAGAAGGAAACAGGCAAAGAGAAGAAAACATGAATTGAGGTCAGATTTCTGAATATGAAGAGCTTCTGCTGCACTCAACATGCAGATTTTATGGGTCTGTTGTACACACATGGGATTTAGGAAAAGAGTCTTAATTTAGGGTTATAACTTGGGATTCACCAGTGTATCAAGGAACTGAAGTCCTAATACATTGTAGAATTTGACCAGTTACAATGTGTCATTAGTGAGAAGCAGGTCCCAAAGAACAACTTTGTTAGAAGAATGGGTGAAGGTAAAGGGAGTTGCATAGGAAAGAGAGGTTCCAGATGAAGCTGAGCATCACATTCTTCCTTTCTTTGCTTAAACTGTAGTCATAAGACATTATAAAAAGGGAAGAACCAAGGCAATCCACACCCCCTTTTCTACCTGAAGAGGGTATGCTGCAACCCCTGAGTTCAGCATACCCAGAGGGTGCTTATGGTCCCTTGGTACTCAGGGAGCCTCAGCTGTGCTAAAGTGACACACGGACTTGTGTCCAGTTGCTCTCTCTAGCTCTCCTAAGCTTGGCACACAAACCATCATGGATCCCTTGTTTTTGTTCATTCTCATTGCTTATCTGTAAATAAAATTCTTAATTTTTGCTACTTGTGCAAGTGTTTTGTCTCACTATCCTCTCATAATTAGTAGAAATTCTGCAGAAAATGTGAGAAGTGGCTCAGGAGTCGGGAACTTACTCACCACAGAAGCACATTGTTCACACTCAAGACTCTTTGGTCGGCTTCACCCTAACTTCGAGATGTAGATTTGGAACATGTTGGTCACACACCCTTCTCTCCAGTGGAATTCAGTGTTTTTCCTTCATATGAAATCACTTTCATTCCTGTAGAAGGTTTTTCTTCCCTACCTTACTAGCGAACTCAAACTAATCATAATATTCTCATAATATTTATGAGAAGTTTATTTTTCATTTCAGCATGAAAAAAGCATGCTAAACATTACATTGTAAACATTTCAATGCCTTACCTCCCTGGAATATCAGAAAGAACCCATAAAACCCTTTCTTCTAACAGTTCTTGATAGTCTAGCCAACGTTTGAGTAACAAGATCTTTGTACTATCCCTAACTGCCAAGTAAAGACAATAGTATCTACCTCAAGAGTTGTTAAGATCATCAGAAAGGATCGTGTTTTTCCATTAGAACTGGGTTCCACAACTCTGCATTTTTATTGGTTGTTAAGGTGTAAAGATTATACTTATGTTTGGTTATAAAGATAAATGTTTATATATAAAGATAAATGTTGTTAGGGTTTATGCTGGTTTAGTAAAGCAGTGGCTGCAGATTCTCCAGCAATAACTATGAGCCAATGAGCACCAAATAATTGCCTAGATTTCCAGTACCATATATAGTTTTCTTCTCATTGAATGGGTCTTAAATTGGTTACCATCAAGGAATATATGTTATTACTTCATTCATAGGGTTATCTTGTCATACTGGATTTTAGGAACCATAGCTGGGTAAGATTGTTGATTGCCTCCTTCTTTTGAAAGTTTTCATGCCACGTTTTGGTACTATAAAAGCTAGACCTCAGTTGTGGATTATTCAGGCCATTTCTGGGCTCTTTTTCTTAAATGCATGGTAGTTTTAGCAATAGGTTCTAAACTACTACCCCTGGGAATAACCAAAGGCAACAGCCATAGACTTTATGTTTTAGGGGTCTCTTAGACAGACTGACAAACAACTATAAAAAGAGATTCTTATGCTTGATACTAGGATGTTTGCTAAGTAGTCTTTGGCATTTTGAGGGAGCATTGTCAACCTGAATGACATAAGTTCATTAAAACTATGTATGCATATTTACTCATGAAAATTTGTATATTATATAGATTTATTTGTTTTGTGTGTATTTGTCTACAAATAAGACTCAGGATTCTACAACTAAAATCCAGAAGGGGAGAGGGGTTTTAAGTGCTAGAGGATCAGGGAGTTTGCTGTGAGATAGTGACTCATAGAAATGTTAGAATCTAAACTCATAAAGTCTTACCAACATGTGAGCTGAATAACAATAACACTACACATCAAATTTGATGAAAAAGTCCATGAAGACTCAACCTTACACAAAGACCAATAGGCAACAGAGGAAGACTGGGATGAGGTGAGGTGGTCTTCCTCAGAGAACAGTACATTAATTGGTATTCTAAGTGCCAAATGATCATCCTTGAATATACATATACAAATAAAATTATACATACTGAATATTTATGAATATATATATATATGTGTGTGTGTGTGTGTGTGTGTGTGTGTGTGTACATATATACATGCAATAACAATCAGTAAAGAACGCCATAAATTTGAAGGGAGTAGGGGGAGTTATATGGGACGGTTTAGAAGGAGGAAAGAGATAAATGTTATAATTATATTATGATCTCAAATAATAATAATATTGATGATGGTAATAATAATAATAATAATAATAATAATAATAATAAATGTATTAAGGACTTAACAGGCTGGCTCTATAATCTGATGTCATGGATGACATGCTAGAGAATTGTTTTTCTACATTCATATATTACTGCAGAGGAAATTGCCAATATGAGTGATATCTATGGACATTTAGATTGACTCATTCACTACCAGAAATACATGGAGCTTCAGAAGAGTATGAACATTTAGAGAATTGATAATTCTTTAAGTTTTTTGATTACCCTGAAAAAGATCTATAACTATTTTCTCCATTGACCTTCTTAAGTTGGTGAAGTGTTTCATTTTAAGGCAATTCTTTCTTCAATCAACCATAGACACAGAATTAAAATGAGTGTTAGTGAAAAGGCACAGAAAGAAGACACATCTCAACATTCAGAGAGCCACCATTTCCATCTGAAGTTGTCTTTTTGAGGACATGGAAGTGAGGCTGCTTATATATTTCCACATACTGTATTCCTTTTTTACTAAGCAGCATACATTATTTTTAGAATTTCTCACATAATGATAAATTTAACTTTGAAAACAGTAAAAATATAATAGAAAGAGAAAACAGTTTGGGAAGTTAAAAGTATATGGGGTGTATTTGCTTCAATTCTCTATCCAGAATGACTTTGTGTAGTATATTTTACTTCATATGTATAATATATATTTTCATTTTCTGATTTGAAGTATTTATTACACTTAATACTTTTTTATTTTACATATAAATCCCAATTCCATCTCCCTTCCATCCTCCCATGCTCCTCATTGACCCCCCCTTCTCATCCCTCATCCACTCCCCAGGAAGGGTGATGACATCTATGATGGATCCTCAACTTAACTTTATCTGTCCAACTTCTTTGTTAAACCAAACACAGTGACAGATATTCACACAGTTTAAAGGGATGTTTCACATTCTCCTCTTTTTGTTAACAAAGAAGGTTTAAACTTTAGCATAGCAAAATTACATTCAAAAAACACTTATTAAGTAAGAACTACACTTACAATATTCAGTTCATTTGTATTTGGCAAATTCAGAGAAAATACTGTTATTTATCTTTTCTTGGTGAGTCTAAAGTTTTATCCTTAATTTATCTTTTGTCAGAACTAAGGAGAACTTTAACTATGAGTATCTAGTCTTCAACTCTATCAGACTCCAGAAAGGTGAAATGTCTAATGACAAGGACATCTGGCTGATTGGACAGTCACCCTAGGTTCTTCTGTAACACTGGGACAGCTTTGCCTATAAAGCTGGTATATCTGACAGACATTTCTGAGATGTAGAGGACTCTAAAGGACTATCCTACCCTTGTGTTGGCAAAGTTTGGAAATTCTGGCTTGTCACTTTAGGCATTATATTGTCAGGAATTGAGGCAAGGGTAGTTTCTTTGCCCAAATGACTAGCTTTTTCCATAAAGAAACCAAACTCTATACAGAGGTTCTTTGATGCCCATCATCTTTGAAGTAGATTGGTACTATCAGGAGCAGACATATCTCATTGTCATGAAAAGCCTAATGTTATTAATGTTATTAAATGCCATATTCTTAAGTCTTTGAAGTGCTTAAAGACCATCTATCTATCTATCATCTATTAAATACATCTATATATGACCTTGAAAACATACCTAACATTGACTATAAGTGTGACTTTCATAGATGAGTATTAATCTGTATTTCTTAATTATACATTACATTTTAAATGAGTTTCATAAGCACAATACCCCAAAGAAGAGTAAAAGCATACATATAATATAGTAAAAATAACTTTGAATATTTATGAAGAAACCAAAATTTGTACCAATGTAAAACATTTTGAGATTAATAGTTGTACTTTAGATTAAACCAGCTTCAATCATATGACCTTTTATCCTATCATTTCTACATGTCCCTTTTTTCTTTTCAGAGCAATATCCCTGAATCTAATCTACTTTGTTCAGTTTTTTTTTCTGACCATTACCAATAACAACTTGTAACCCACCCCATTAAATGATAACAAACATTTATAAACAATATTTTGAGAATGTGAGCAACTGCAACTACTTCCTGTTGTCTGGGGGTGCTGGTATCTTTGAGGTAATTTGGGGAAAATCAGGATAATTGTTAAGATTTGCCTAAAGTAGTTTGTGAGATTGGACTATCTCAGCCAGCAATCTTGAAGCTGTTTTTGAAAGAATTTTGATGAGACTTTAACAGACGTGTTTTGAAATGCTTGATCTTTTAGCCACCCATTTTTATTAATGTTTTTCCTTGTTTTCAAAATATATAAACTTTTAAAGGTAATATACATTACACGTATGGAATATGTGGTGTGTACAAGTCAGTTAAGGATGTTTTGTTTTCTTGGTTTGTTTCATATTTGAGCAGGTAAAATATACATTACATGTCTCGTAGCTTTTTCTGGGTTTACGTCTCTATGTTTATGGTCAGGATTTTCATGTTGTCTTCCTTGATCAAATCTGATCATCTTTAACCTTAAACAAATCCCAGCCTTTTATATCTTGTGTAAATAAAAGCATAACCTCTTCCTCAAAGTATCATATCTTTTGACTTCTAATTTGAAATCAAGAAAAAATTTAAAATATATAGGTTGGTTTAATCCAGCAGTTTTCATAACCTAATGTGACTTAACAAAATAAGGACTTGTTAACGCCAGAGAGAGATCACCCATGGGGAGATGGAAGTGTGGCACATTGCAGCTCTCTACAGTTCCCCCTTTTTGTTTTAATAAGGCAACAGGCAAGGGTAGTGGTCTGGTCTCCAGTACAGCAGTAGACATTGTAATGACCCTGAATCCTGGTAGTCAGCCAAGTCAGTGCCACACCCATCTGGTATCTTTTTCCTGGAGGTGGGGTCTCGGACACCAACCCACATGTAACCAGACTTGCTCTTCTCGGAGTAGCTCACGTCCAGAGCTAACTCAGAGTGCAATGTTAAGCCATACAATCTGAGCGTGAAGGATCAATACTTGTTCATGACTGCGAGCCATGCTTGGGGAGACTGTCCTGCCTCAATGGCTGGCCTGGACAACCATAGCTGCATACCACTTCTGAGCAAACCTCATCTTTCAAAGGCACCACAGGCCCACGGAAGAGATAAGCAACAAGAGTATAGCCATGGCTCCCATTCCCGTCCACTCTTTCAGATGATCCATGGCAACAGGAACCATGATGACAATCCGGCAGCCAGTCCCGCATCCACATGTGTTGAATTTACTGAAAAGATGGCCATTTGCAGCTATACCATAAAGTCATCAAAGTCAGCAGACCAATTTCCTAAAAGATGGCTAGACAATTGTCGTGACAAATTGGCAGCATGTGTAAAGTTTTCATAATGAACACTGGTAACACACAAACCTGGATATTTCATTTCACATCCCAATTGGGCCAGCTGCCACAAGATATCTATTTGCTCCTGCACCAGATCAATTCTTAGGTTTACAATCATTAAACCTCCTTTTAACTGAGCACCAATTGTGGATTGAGCATTCAAGGCGGTAGCCACATTCTTGGACAACTCATTTAGCTTACAGGCTGTCTGCACCAATGTGCTCATAGCCATGGCAGCCATGACTGAATCCACAACTGCAAAAGAGATAGCTGCAATTATGGCTGCTGTAATGCCAAAATCTCTCCCTGCAGCCTCTACCAAATAGGCCACAAAATCTGAAACTGGTTTTATGGGGCCTTGCAGTATCTTAGTGAGGTTACCATTCACCTCTCCCTTATTGGGTAATGACTTCCATGCTTTTTATGGCAATCTGATTTACTTGTTCAAGACTTAAGTCATTTTGTAAGGCTTTCCAGACCTCAGGGCAAAAGAAACACCCTGTACCTGGGCCCCACCCTTCCTCACTCTGATCAGGAGAAGGCACCAAAGGCATTGTTCCAAGAGGGTCCCTCCACTCCCCACATCACCATTTCTCCTCTCCCTTCCCCCTATTCCCCTTAAGGGATTGTTTCTGAACCTTTTCTACGAGGGCTTGCAATTCTTCCTCAGAATCTGTTTCGTCTGTACCTGACTCTCCTGTGCTCTCAACCTCATCTGATCTTTCTTCTTGTAACATTTCTAGAGCAGCTTTCCCTTTTTCCATCGCCTCTTTACAGTACCTCTGGTCTTCGATACAGCTACTCACTAATACAAACAGGTTGGACTCCGGACTTTAGCATCCCTTGTTCCCAAGCAAAATCAAGATCCCTGCCTAACTTGTCCTAGCACGTTACTGTGAGGTCTCCTGAAGCTTGGAACCAAGGTGCAATGGCATTGCAATTGCTCAGGAATCTTTCTAGTGTGCTTTTCTTTATTTTAAGTTTCTTTGGCAAAAGTAGCTCCTGAAGAGTGAGAAAAATTGGATGAGACCGAGAAGTCCCCATTTTGAAAATTTTACTTTCGGTTCATTACAACCTCTTGCTCAATGCCTGAGACTTTATTGCCGCTTATTTTTGCAGTCTTTAATTTGGTCCCAATTTACCTGTGACTTTATTGCTCCTTACTGGAGACCTTATTGCCTCTTTACCGAGGGCTTTAATTTAGTCCAAACCCAGAACTTCATTTCTCCTTACTGGAGACCTTATCATCTCTTTACCGAGGGCCTTAAATTTGATCCCAACTTACCTTGGGAACTTGCCTGTGTTGCCCTGACTGCAAGAAGTTCTGATCTGAAAAATTTCCGGTATGGGCCGCCATTTGTGCAGTGCCTGACCCTCGCCAGCAAGGAGTTCTGATCTGAAAATTCCCTGTACAGGCCACCATCTGTGCGTGCCTACCCCTGCCAGCAAGGAAGATGCGACTCTGGGAAGATCTTCTTCATGCAGTTTAAATCAGGATCCTTGAACATGCTTCCTCTGACCAGCGAGACTCTGGGGAACTCCTGCACAGGCTTAAATACTCTTGCGCTAACCAACCCCAGTGAGCTACGTGGACCCTGCAGATAGGCTACTCTAACGTGGAAGCAGACAGGCTGAACAGACTTAACCAAATAAGGGCTTGTTTACACCAGAGAGCACTCACCCTTGGGGAGGTGGAAGGTGGAAGCCAGCGCCATCTTTAAGGTGCATCACTTCGCAGCTCTCTACAATAATGCTCAGTCAATAGCTTAGACTTATAACTAGCTACTTTTTCAATTAACCCACATTTTTTATCTACACTTTGTCACATGGCTTGGTAACTTTTCTCAGTACAGCAAGTCCATCCTGATTGTCTCTGCTACTGCTTGCTACTCCTCTGGCTCTCCCCTCCTTCCCAGCCTTCTTTGTTTGGCTCTCCCCCTAACCTTATTCTGTCCAGCTATTGGACAGTCACCTTCTTTATTAAACCAGTCATATAGACATATATTCACAAGCATAAAGGAATATTCCATGCTATTTCCAATGATGTATTTAGGCATATATTCATTCGTTCTTTTATAATTTCATCCCATTGACAAAAGTACTACAATTACATAATTTTTCAAATGTTCAGAAACCAAGAGGTTATATATTTCTTGTTCTTATATTTTTCTTCACTGGTATTACTGTAATTTCTCACTGTTATTCAGACTAAAGGAAGTGGGGTAAATAGCCAATGGAGGCTAATTATTGGAAGACAGTATATATATGTAATACTGATTGTAAAATAGAAAAATATGTACTTATTTTCATAACATGCAAAACAATTTTACCCTCAAAGTATTTAAAATTACCAACAATATAAACTCAACCATGTCTTTTAAGTATTCATAATAAGACTAGAATTTTACAGAAATGATTTGTTTTGATACTTCTGAACTTATAAATTTGATAAGATTCTTTCAGCAAAGACTAATCTTTGATTAAAAACATATGGCTTGCACAGTTAAACAGGTACTAGTGAAGATTTTGATGAAAGGGAGAACACACTGCTCAATGTGAGTTGGCTGTACTGAAGAAGAAGGAAGAGGAGAATGACAAGGAGGAGAATGAAGAATTAGAAGCAGCAACAGCAGCTGTGTATGAAAACTTTCCTTTGCCATGGAAAGTTTGTATTGTAAAGTCTAAACTCCAACCTCAAATCCTCTACTGTTAACTGGAAATGCCACTGTGGTTTCAGCAGGTGGTCACTTGTCCTTGCAACAAAGTTAACTGCTACTGGCTCAAGATGAAGTATAAGAAAAAGTAACCTGTTCAAAACAAGAGATCTGCTGTGCTTTAGCCTGTGATGTGTGTTCTCACTCACTGTGGGCATCTTGGTTCCCTTTCCTGTGTTTTTGATGGAAATTCCTTCAAAGTAGCAACTAGAGGGAGAAAGTGTCCATGATGTAGGTACTCATGGTAGGGGAATTAAGTGGCAGAAACTTGAGGCTGTTGGTCACATCTCACCTTCAGGAAGTAGAGATGACTCAATGCTAATGTTGTTAGCTCTCCATTTTATACAGTTCAGGACTCCATCCACTGAATGGTTCTACCCTTACCTCAGATATGTTTCCCTATACCCATTATCCCAAACAAGATATTCCTTTACAATAATGCCCCCAGGCTGATAATCTCTCATAGGCATGGCTAGAAGACCATCAACTGTGTTATCCCAGATCCTTCAAGTTGACAAGTAAATCTAACAATTACAATTTGGAAAGTTACTTCTAGTCCCAGTTAAAACAAGGTTCTGAAATATGTCTCTGCTTGAGTAGTATAAGCCAAAGTGCTATTTTCTTTTATGTATGTGTGTACACATGTGCCTGCGTATGTACATGAATGAATGCACATGCATGTGTGTGCATATGTGTTGCCATATACCTTCCATTGGTGAGAAACTCCTTAAACCATATGATATTTAAAAATTTACTATCACCATAATTAGCCACCCCAGATGCCTTGAAGAAACTCCAAAGCCAGTTTGGAGGGCAGTCTAAATTTTCTCAAGGAGGTGTCTAGTTTTCCTCATGCCTTTTATTTCTAAAGGAAACTTCCCATGAGAGTTCATTTCAGCCCCTGTTTTCATTTCTAGAATCTCTGGAACAAGTCATATTGCATCTGATTATCACCTGAGACCTTGAGGTTGTGTCATTCCTTTGCAATGGTGTCTCACTGAAATTGATGCTGAATGATGTTACATTCCTGACAACAGGTTGTTAATGACCATAGTGGGGGCATTGCCAACATTAGAATCAGCAAATGCTATAGGTCTGGTCTTTGGTTGTTAAACTGGCTAATAATCAGTTCATACTCTTGCCCCTGAGGCTGTTTTCATAGTAGTAGTATGTCTCTGACTTCCTTCCTTACATCTAAGTATGAGGAAAATTTATTGAGGGAATGGATTGTGAAATAGTGATATGATGGAGAAAACTGAAAACAAAGCATCATAGGCCACTTCTAACTGGAATATGAGTGTAGGCTTTGAAGAATGTTGAGTTCCATTTAGAACTTAGAAGACAGAGGTGATGCAAACATGACAGGGGAGTGGATGGCATTTTGTAACCTGTTTTTCTACTTACAGTACGGTGGATGGATATTTCTTTATTCTTCTACCACACAATTTCTAAGACCTGAGAGTATTCTATTATTGAATTCTTTTTCTGAAAGGAATCAACTTAATGACTTTGAATGTCTTTATAGTATTCAGGTTTTATGTTTACTATTCATGGTAAACAACCCAGGCCACTTTGACTCATGTTTCATGGTAGAAAAGAAAAGGGACAAGAGATGATGTGATTAAAAATAGAGATTGGAGTTATTGTTTGGGGAATGCTATTTTCAGGTTTTGATTATAGTTTCTCATCTGGGAAGCATAAGAAAAAAATTAGAAAATAAAAGACAAATTTGACACGTTAGCCATAAGCTTTTGCATTAAAATAAGAAGAAAATAATGTCCATATATCAAGAGAATTAGGTTACAAGCTGGAGCTTGCAAACCTCTTCACACAATCAAATGTACTTCCCAAAAGGAATTAATGGTATTCTACTCATTTTCATTGAAATAAGGTTAGGGATTCCAGCTCTGGTAAAAATTTAGCAACTGAATGCCAATTGAATTAATTGAACTTTCCTGGGAAGAAGAATTCTAGTTATTGCGTTTCTATTTTTCTGAACTTGTTGCTATTAAATTACAATAGGCACTTAAAGCAGACTGGAGCATTGGCAGTGGCACAAGAGTCCCCTGCCATTCTGTCCCAGGGTGAGCCATTGAGGATACAGTCTCTGACTAAGGCAAGTATAAAAACTAGAACTTTGGAAAAGAATGAAAATGAAAACAGCAACCACTGAGCAAAAAGAGAAGAACCACTGTGGAAAATATGAGATTTTTGTTTTGTTTCGTTTTAGGGTACATTTTTCTTTTCCTATAAGATTCTTGTAAGAACTGGGTACTATTGAGCTTGTCTGATTTGCAAATATAATTGCTAGCCTCAAAGACTTATGAAAATAAGAAGGATGGGAATCATTTGGCATCAGAAAACCACAGGAAGGGAGATGCTACTAATCTCTTCCTGTTGAGGATGAGTGTGATGTAAATGAAAGAACCTAAGGAGGCCCCTTTCCACACTTTTTGATGAGATGTCATTTGGGCAAAATCTTTCCATCAGAATAGAATATGCTGAAGTGAAGATTTTCTCACTTGTTGTCATCAACTGGTAGCATGAAATAAATACTTTATTTCGAAAAGAAATGTGACTGATAGCTCCCGTTTGCCTTTCAAATGATCATTTCATTTTCATTTCCCACAGTTCAGCATTTTCTGAGAGTTACATTTCTGGTCAGAACAGGAATTGCCAAGTGAAATCAAATAGCAAAAGAATGACAAAGCTCTATACATTTCATTCCAAATGATGTGTTAACCTGTGACATGCTATTCTGCTCTCGTATTTTTGATAAGTTAGGAATTCTAAGAATAATAAAAGCATTAAAATCACAGGTAGTGTTTCCTGTGAGAGGTTCTGTGTGTACATTTGGTTGTATTCTGAAAAGGGATCTAAACTTTTGTCATAAAAATCATCTGAAAATCAGTATAGTGCAGATTCATTCTCAAGTTTTACATACTGCTTCTTCAAATAATCATGGTGTAAAATATTTCAGCTTGACAACAGATGTAGGACAGATATACCCTCTCTTTATGGACTCAGAGATCCAGGCTTGGGTTGGTCCGTGGCTACACAGCCAATGAGAAGTACAAAGCTGGAGAAGTCATTACAGTGACTGTAGTGAGTTTTGTTTGTTTGTTTGTTTGTTTTATTTAGAAGTGAATCTTATTTTGTATACAAATCCCAGTTCCCTCTCTCTCTAATCCTGCCATTATCCCCATCAACCCTCCCATCCCACCCCATGCACTCCTCAGGGAGGGTGAGGGCTTCCATGAGGGATCATCAAAGTCTGTGGCATCATTTGGGACAAGGTCTAGGCCCTCTCATGTATCTAGGCTAAAAGCGTATCCCTCTATGTGGAATGGGCTCCCAAAGTCCATTTGTGCACTAGAGATAAATACTGATCCACTACCATAGGCCCCATAGACTGCCCAGGCCTTCTAACTGACACCCTAACTGGACTAACATGCACTCTAACTGGAGGCTTGGTTCTGTCCTATGCTGGTTTCCCAGCTGTCCTGCTGGGGTGTGAGCTCCCACATGCATTATTTTAAAGACTTAAAATGCAGATGTCAGTGAAAAGGTCCTTGCATGACAACGGTACACTTCAGTCCTCACCACCTGAGTTCCCAAACTCACCATAGCAAGGGGAGCTGGAAGGGTACGATTCATGCTCTGGTTTTCTGCATTCTTAACTGTGACTTGGGGAAAAAGTACAAAGATGACTTGGCAAAGAAACTGAGAAGGAAACCTCAGGAAAACTCAACAGCATGAATTTAAATAGACCAAACACTTGGAGATATCCCCACAGATACTTTTTTGATTCTATATCCTGAAGGAAACGATGACTGTGAATGAGTATTATCTAGGATGCTTGTGTCTAAAACCCACTCTTCACAGTTTTAAAATTCTAATGATTTCTATAGACAGCCATGATAAAATGTGACAAGATGCCACCTGTGTCCTATAATGGTTTAGGTTGGATGGATTAAGTTCTACTTTAGTTAGATTCAAGACTAAACTACATTCTTAGAAGTTTTGCACACTATGATAATATTCCTTCAATTTCAGACACTAGTGAGCAGGTGTTTTTTCGGGCTGGGATGAATGGATGCCAGGCAAAGTTGGGTAGGTTGGCTTGAGGAACCTGACCACAGAACATAGCAGGTGGCAGAAAATCCTGATTTGACTCTCAAGATCCTACAGATGCAAATTATCCCAGAGCCTACTGAGCAGGTTTTAGACCTATTATCCTATCCATGAACTCTTCTCCAACAGTTGATTTTCTTTCCATGGTCTGAGTCTTTATATGTGAGCTTCTTCCTCCATTTTCATGTGACTTTTCTCATAGGAACCAAATGATCCTTACCAATAGATACAGTGGAAAAGGAGATTATTTATTTATGTCCTTGGGAACTTGTTAGAACTGACACAATGTAAATAAAGTTAAAACAAATAAAACTGGACAAAGCCAAAAATTGATAGTTGAAAGAGATGTACTAATATTATCTTTATTTTAAATGTAAAATCCATATATATATATTATATATACATATATACATATATATTATATATACATATACATATATACATATATACATATATACATATACATATACATATACGTATACATATACATACATATATATATATATATATATATATATATATATATATGCAGGTTACCCTGCTCAGAATACCCCTTGTGGGAGGGATGACAAGACACAGCACCAATGACTCAGGCACTGGGAGTCAATGAATGGCAGAGCTTGGTTCAGTCTTCTTTATTAAGGAAGTTAGACCTACCATTATACTCTCTCCTGAAGTCCTATTGGCTCAGGTGGCTGACTCTGTTGCGTTGTCTTTTTCTCATTGGTGTCTCAGGTCAGGTGTCTCTTGGTCAGCAGCCTCTGGGCGTAGAGGCAGACTTGGCTCAGGGAGTAAGTACCTGCCTTGCATGCTCATTTGCCTGGGCACCTGGGCAGGGCAAATGTGGCATGGGTAGGTGGGCCACAGTTTTTCTAACATGTATATTGAGTAAAATGTGTTTTGTTTTGACTAATCAAATAGTTCATATCATATTTCAGGGGCCTAAAAGGAGAATGGAGTTTCCTAAGGGAAAGAATGATGAACAAAGATTTATGAGAACTTTACAGAAGGAAATTAGCCATGGATCATTTTAATCTCCACAGTGATGCCACCTTACAGAAATAGATGCTGTTAGCCACCACGAAGTACACACTGGCATTGCCCTGTGCCACATGAAAGTGGGAGAAATGATGAAGTCACCTTTCATGAAATCAGAACATCCTGGAAAAGAGTAAAGCAACCTGCAATCTCAAACAGGGTTTGAGAACCCAGATTCGAGGGTTCTGCTAATAGATTTTTGAAGTTATATATCTTTTTAAGTACAAATTCTGAACTCCTGGTGCTTCTGTATTGTCTTACAACTTCTGTTTTCCCTTTTTACATACTTGCATCTAAGTGTGTGTGTGTGTGTGTGTGTGTGTGTGTGTGTGTGTGTGTGTGTGTGCATACCCGTGTGTGTTTGTGTGTGTGTGTGTGTGTGTGTGTGTGTGTGTGTGTGTGTGTGCAGATGCATATTCATGTATAAGTCTTCTGAGGCCTGAAGCTGATTTAGGAAGGTCTTCTCAGACAAATTCCTATGTGTTTATTTACCAAGGCACAGACAGTATCTTGCTGAACCTAAAGTACATCGCCAGCTCCTGCTGGCCCAACAAATCATCTTGTTTGAGGGAGCTGCTGTTTCTATGCCATGCACACTGGGATTCCAGGTGGCTCACCATGCCTGCCTACTCTTTACATAGGACCTTGGGATCCAAATTTAGGCCCTCACAATGGCATGGACAGCACTTTATATTCTGAGCTGTTTCCCTACCCCCTGAGTTTGAGTTTTGCAGGTTTAAGGGAAAATTAGAACAAATTTGGAATGGACAAATACAAATTAGAATGTATTTTTATTTTAAGTAAAAAGTTTTTATTTTATAAATTTTTTAATGAAAGAAAGTGAATTTCATGATTCAAGGTCAGTATTTTAAATGAATATGAAGTTGTACCCATGTTCACAGCAACACAACAGAGTTTCATAAAGTGTTTATGCATGTCAACACATCTGTGAATGTCCTTACTACTGTGGCCTTTAACAAGCAAAATGATTATAATTTAAAAGCACTTAAATACAATCTGTAACAAAGGCATCAAAGCATGATGGTTTTAACCTATTCTTTACCTTTTCTATAAAGATTAAAAAAGCAGTAACTTTCTGATAAGAAGGATATGGAGTGATATTATTGTGAGTATGATCATTATTTACTAATAGTGTGCTTTAAAATATAGTTAAAAGCACCAGGCTTTGGTGGCAGATGCCTTTCATCCCAGCATTTGGGAGGCAGAGGCAGGTGGATCTCTGTGAGTTTGAGGCCAGCCTGGTCTACAGAGCTAGTCCAAAGACAAAACAAAACAAAAATATAGATAATATAGATAAAAGCAAAAACAAACAAACAAAAAAAACTTCATATAATGGCAAAAGACATAATTTCCTTAAAAATGTTCTCCTTTATAGTTTGTTTTTCTTCTGGGACAAATTGCTGAGCATAAATTATTGGTCAGTTAAAAAGCAGTTGGTGTACATTACTTAATTTAACATCTGGTACCATAAAATGCAGAATATTGAGCATTCATATTAGCTTGTATACAATAAAAATCAAAGGTAAAATCCTGCAATTTCATTATAACACACTTAAAATACTTTCAAACATTTGACTGAGATGGCAAACTTGATCAGTCCTTAGGAAGGTAAATGGGACATTCTCTCCATGTTGTAAAATTATTTTAAATTATTCCAGATGCAGAATGGTGCTTGCCTTTTCTGAAACATATCAACTAGAAAAGAAGAGAGCTACTTGTATCTTTGGTGGAAAATGGGAGATTAAGAAAAGGCTCTTGGGTGAGTAACAAAGTATTTATTTCAAAGACAAAGAATAAAATAGAAAGGTTTATCTGCTATTGAGTTTGTCGAGAAATTGCCTTAACATTCCCTACAGTTTGTATTCTCCCCTACATAGCCACACACCAGAAAGATTATGTGTGTACTAATCAGTCTGAAAAGATAAAGTATTGCTTAAAAGAGAAGCTGTGTAAACATTGGTCTTTCCAAATATATTTAGATTAGTAAATTAGGGATTGATCCAATAATGCATTAGCTGTTTGAATTTTAAGATTAAGACCCATGTCCTTTCCTGCTGTTGTGACTGTCAACCAACCAACTATGGGTGTATCATGGACACCTTCCATATTCCAGGGTTGTCTGCATAGATTTGCAAAAGGATAGGTTTTGACTCTAAGCACATTAGCTTTAGGATTTTTTAAACTCTATCCCTACTTTCCCTCAGAATTAGAAAGAATGCGTTTTTGAGAGAGTTTCTGACTTTTCTTCTTTATTAATTTGTTCTTGTGAGATCTCATACCATTTTCCTCTAATATACTGTTAAAACAGTGTCAATTTCATGCTTCACACACCTGGCTTTGTAGGTGAAGTTTTTTTTTCCAGAATGGTCTAACTGCTCTTTGGAATCACACAGGGTAAAATTCCAGACTCACGCTGTCCTGTTGCTCCTGTCTCCATTATGGCCCTTCATGCTGAGCTGAGATTTCCACTCACATTGTAGCCTTGATGACATGCAGGCTCACTTTTTCATCTTAACGGGCTGAAGGAGGGGAGATGGGAAGCAATTTGGGGTTTGATGAGGTGCCTAGCTGACACTTAGGCCTGGGTTTCTAAAATGTCCTGAAGCTAAATTCAGAAGAAATGGAGTTGATTCTTGGTAAGTTCCTGCTGCCTTTTGAATGTCACTTTATCCGCTGCTATTGGTTTTGATAGGATCATTATATAACCAGTTATTACTAACTTCTGTAACCTTGGGCTGTCTGTGACCCTGAACTTCCTATTGAATGCATTTTTACCATTTTGGCTGTGGGGCAACCTTGGGATACTATCATCTATATAGTTCTGCCCTATCAATTTGTACTAATTGCTTTGAATTATGATTAAATTTTATTTGGACATGAACAAGGCCTGCACATTCCTAAGTGTCCAGTTATGGTGACTTATTAATGTTTAAAATGCTGTGGGCTGCCAAGAGTAAACAAGATGAACCCCTCCTCTCTTGAACATTTTTCCCACCTCTGTGTCCGATTGAAGAGACAAATGTGCTGTTCTAGAGAAGGAATGAAACTGAGTAACACTTAGGAGAAAGAAGTTTCTTGGAACCCATGTGTCATCCTAAACACACATAGGCTTTTGATACATGCCAAGGCTTAGTCATATGTGTTCTGTTGTAGCTCAGGCTTCCAGGGGCTATAAAGTCTCCAAATGCTCCAATCCTGATTCACCCATGCTTCTACTTAAATTATGTGAACTACCAACTACATTATATAGACTGGTAACAAAGGGATCACAGTATAACATGGTAAGCCTGGTTGACATCATAGCTACCCTAATTGTGAATCGAAGCAATAATAGAAACCCCAACAGAGCTTCTTGCTTTGTTAGTAAAGAATTTTCAGGAAATGACATTGAGGATGGTCATAATATAACATGGTAGTCAATCAAAGTTGGCTGTGACAGAGTTAGGCTGATAAAGATATACTTGGGGATTGGTAATAACATATCTGATTTAAATGAAGAAAGTTCAGGAGATATGCCCTTCCTCTATAATGAGATTGATGACTAGATCCTTCATCCAGTATCTGATGGAAACAGACACCCACAGCTAAGCCCTGAACAAAACTCCTGGAATCCAGTTGTAGAGAGGGAGGAGCAATGAGCAAAGGGATCAAGACCTGGTTGGTGAAACCCACTAAAATAGCTGATCTGAACAAGAGGGAGCTTGGGAACTCCCAAGTGATAGCCGGGAATCCAGTATAGCACCAACACAGACAATCTGAAAGTGGGTGTCAGTTAGGAGAAATGGGAAATGGGCAGTCTATTGGGCCTCTGGCAGTGGATCAGTATTTATTCCTAGTATACTAATGGACTTTGGGAGCCCATTCCACATGGAATGATACTCTCTCAGCCTAGATACAGAGAAGTTCTGGGCCCTGCTCCAAATGATATGATAGACTTTGAAGATCCCCCATGGAAGTTGTTACTCTTCCTGCGAGCAGAAAGGGGATGAGATAGAGGGCTGGTGGGAGACAGAGGAGGAAGGGAGGGAGAAGGAACTGGAATTAACAAGTAAAAGAAGATTGTTTCTTTTTTCTCTCTTCTTTTAATTTAATACTTTTTCTTCTTTTACATATCAACCCCAGTTCTCTCTCCCTCTCATCTTTCCATCCCTTTCACAGAACCCCCTATCCCAACCCTCATTCACTCTCCAGAGAGGGTGAGGCCTTCCATGAGGGATCATTATAGTCTGTCAAATAATTTGGGGTAGGGCCTAGTCCTTCCCCCATGTTTTTAGGCTAAGGGAGTACCCTTCCATTGAAAATGGGCTCCTGAAGTCTATTCTTGCACTAGGGATACATCCTGGTTCCATTGTCAGAGGTACCATAGACTTCCCAGGCCTCCTAGCTGAGACCCATGTTCAGAGAGTCTGGGTTAGTCCTATGCTGGTTTCCCAGCTATCAGTCTGGGGTCGATGAGCTTCCCCTTGTTCAGGTCAGCTGTTTCTGTAGGATTCTCCACCTGGTGTTGATCTCTTTGCTCATCACTTCTCTCTCTCTGCAAATGTATTCCAGGAGTTCAGCTCAGTATTTAGCTGTGGGTATCTGCTTCTGTTTCCATCAGCTACTAGATGAGGTCAGCTACTAGATGAGGGCTATAGGATGGCATATAGGGTAGTCATCAATCTCATTATCAGAGAAGGGCATTTACGGAAGCCTTTCCACTTTGCTTAGTTGTTAGTTGGGGTCATCCTTGTAGTTCTCTGGACATTTTCCTAGTGTAAGATTTCTATTTAACTTTATAATGGCTCCTTCTATCATGGTATCTCTTTTCAGGTTTTTCTCTATTCTTCCCCCAACTCAGTCTTCTTGCTCCCTCATCCCCTTCTCTCTGCTCTTCTCTCTTTCTCTTCTTCCTAACTCACTCCTCCCCCACCCCTACTGCTCTCAAATTTCTCAGGAGATCTTGTCCCTTTCTCCTTTGAGGAACCATGTATATCTCTCTTAGGATTCTCCTTGTTTCCTAGTTTCTCTGGCAGTGTGGAATGTAGGCTGGTGATCCTTTGCTCTATGTCTAAAATCCATATATGAGTGATCCATATATGAGTGAGTACATACCATGTTCATCTTTTTGTGACTGGGTTATCTCACCCAGGATGGTTTCTACTATTTCCATCCACTTGCCTATGAATTTCAAGATCCCATTGAGTTTTCTGCTGAGTAGTACTCCATTGTGTAAATGTACCACATTTTCTTTATCCATTCTTCAGTTGAGGGGCATCTAGGTTGCTTCCAGGTTTTAGCAATTACAAATAATGCTGCTATGAACATAATTGAACAGATGTCTTAGTTGCATGAATGTGCATCTTTTGTATATATGCCTAAGAGTGGAATTGCTGGATCTTGTGGTAGACTGATATCCATTTACCCGAGGAACAGCCATACTGATTTCTGCACAAGTGTCTGCACAAGTTTGCACTCCCACCAGTAGTGGAGGAGTGTTCCCCTTTCTCCATATCTTCTCCAGCATAAAGTGTCATTGGTGTTTTTGACTTTAGCCATTCTTACAGGAGTAAGATGGTATCTCAAAGTTGTATTGATTTGCATTTCTCTGATGCCAAAAGATGTTGAGCACTTTCTTATGTGTCTTTCAGTCATTTTAGATTCTTCTAATGAGAATTCTCCATTTAGTTCTATACCCCACTTTTTAATTGGATTATTTGGTTGTTGATGACTAGTTTCTTGAGTTCTTTGTATACTTTGGAGATCAGCCCTGTGTCAGATGTGGGGTTGGTGAAGATCTTTTCCCATTCTGTAGGCTGCTGTTTTGTCTTGTTGACTATATTCTTTGCCTTACAGAAGCTTCTTAGTTTCTTTCAGGAGGTCCCATTTATTAACTGTCAATCCCAGTGCTGTGCTACTGGTGTTATGTTCAAGAAATGGTCTCCTGTACCAATTCATTCAAGGGTACCTCCTACTTTCTCTTTTAAGAGATTCAGTGTGGCTGGATTTATGTTGAGGTCTTCCATCCATTTGTAGTTTAGTTTTGTGCATGGCGATAGATATGGATCTACATGCAGTCTTCTACATGCCACCATCCTATTATGCCAGCATTGTTTGTTGAAGATGTTTTCTTTTTTTCCATTGTATAATTTTAGCTGCTATGTCAAAAATCAGGTGTTCATAGTATATGGATTATTCAATTTGATTCCATTGGTACCTGTCCATTTTTGTGTGCCAATACCAAGTTGTTTTCAAGACTACAGCTCTATAGTAGAGTTTTAAGTCAGGGATGGTGATGCCTCTGGGAGTTGCTTTATTGTACAAGATTGTTTTGGTTATTCTGAGTCTTTTGTTTTTTCATATAATGTTGAGTATTGTCCTTTCAAGGTCTGTGAAGAATTATGCTGGGATTTTGATGGAGATTGCATTATATCTGTGGACTGCTTTTGGCAAGATTACCATTGTTTGCTATGTTGATCTTGCCTATTCATGAGCATGAGATCTTTCCATTTTCTGGTATCTTCTTTAATTTCTTTTTTGAAAGACCCAAAGCTCTTTCTATACAGGTATTTTGTACTCGCATACTCCTGCCAGCAAGGAAGACGTGACTCCAGGAAGATCTTCTTTATGCAGTTTTAATCAGGATCCTTGAACATGCTTCCTCTGACCCGCAGGAGCCTGGGGGACCCTTGCACAGGCTTAAATACCCTTGTGCTAACCAACCCCAGTGAGCTACATGGACCCTGCAGATAGGCTACTCTAATGCAGAAGCACACAGGCTGATCAGACTTAACCAAATAAGGGCTTGTTTAAGCCAGAGAGCACTCACCCTTGGGGAGGTGGAAGGTGGAAGCCAGCGCCATCTTTAAGGCATGGCACTTCGAGGCTCTCTACAGTATTTCACTTGTTTGGTTAGCATTACCACAAGATACTTTATGTTGTTTGTGGCTATTGTAAAGGGTAATATTTCTCTGATTTCTTTCTCATCCCCTTTATCATCTGTATATAGTAGAGCTACTGATGTTTTTGAGTTAATCTTTTATCCTGCCACTTTGTTGAAGGTGTTTACCAGTTGTAGGAGTTCCTTGGCAAGATTGTTCTAATTTAAATTAAAAATATATATTAAATAAAGAATTGAGGAACAAAGATGGCCAGATTTGCCTTGTTGTTCAAAAGGAATTTTGGCCTTTAGCTTGTGCTTCACAGTTTTACTTTCAAGATGAAAAGCATAAGGTCATTGTACTGGCAAGTGCATACATATGCTCTAAACAGTTCAATTATCTTTAGTCAGAAGCACCATCAATATTGATGTAAATCAACAGGTTATATTTCTTTTGATTCTTGTGTAACTATATTCTTTAAACATAGTGAAAATTTAATACATATATACAATGAAATATAATTATATTATCTTCCCATTCCCCCTCCTATTTTCATTGCCCCTTGGCCACATCTCCAAAGAAGAATGATTCTCCCTGCCCAGCAGCTAACAACTACCATTAGCTTTTCAATTAGAGTCTGGGCTTTAATTTGGGGATTTTTTTTTGGTATGGAAAAATTGAATGCCTAGGATTAATACTTCCTAGTAGTCCTGATCAGTACATAAATCAGTTTTTTTTTTCCTCAGATGTCCTTTAAAGCTGTGACAAGTTAGACTGACTTATACTAGCCTTGTATGTAGAGTAGTTTATAGCAAGACCAGTTATTTCCCCATAACAAGAAGGAAAGGTGTCTTACAAAGTTTCTAGGAAATTTTCCTTCAGATTACAGATAACAACTGTATTCACTAAATATTCCAATTGGAAGCAGGATGAGATGTGCAATGAGTTCTACATTGATTTCCTATACTGACACATGAGAGACAATAAACAAATTTGGAGGAGTTAAATTCTTGTGTGACAATAAATCATAGATTCTCAAGGGCATATTTTACACTCCAAATTCTCATGTGAAATTCCACATTCTGGGCCTTACTCTGGAAGCCAGGCTAACTAAGTGTCTCCGAGCTGGAAGGATGCTGATGTATAGCCGACAATGGCTACTCTTTAAAAACAAAATTTGTTTCATTATAAACTACTTGCATTAGAATGCATCCTCCAAAATATTAAGTTACATATGTTTGATAAACATCAATAAAATGACTTCTGTATTAAGATATGGAGTGTCACCCTTGTGCCTTTTGATCTCTGCAATGTGGTTTTCCCTTCATCTCCTGTTCCCTGACCATCCTTTTGGTTAATGTTGATTACTTGTCATTTTCTATAATTTTATATAAATATAATACCACACAATGCATTATTCCTGTCTGTCTGGCTTGTTTCATTTATAAGATGATTTTGAAGTTCACCTGCCAGTCCTGTATATTAGTCATTCCTTCCTATTTATACTCTGTAGTTCATTGTATTGTGTTACATTTTGTTTATCCTTTAAACTCTTGGCAATTTCCTGGTCGTGTGGGTTTTGAATGGGCTATTCTGAATGCTCAAGTCATGCTTTGCAATGAACAAATGCTTTCATTCCTCTGACTAAATCCTGTTTTGTGCAAGAGTTGGAAATACAGTAGATTTTGGTGTACTCTGGAGTAAACTATTACAGTTTTCTGGTGTGCTATGATAATTTTATATTCTTATCAGCAGTGAAGTTCAGAGTTCCACATATTTTTGCCAATACTTCCTGTTATCAGACTTCTAAATTTTAAACAAAGTAACATAAGTTTGCTGCCTATCAGTATGGTTTTATTTTGCATTTCTCTAACAGCCAATCATTTTTAGTATCTTACATACTTATTTGACATTCACATAGATTTTTATGTAACACATCTGTTCTTGCTTAGCACTCAGTTATCAATTTTTGATTGAATATTGTTAACTGTGGTCAGAATTCATATGCTTTTCAGTTTAATTATTTTAAGTATATTTAAACTTGCCTGATGATGATCTCACAAGGTTGTTGAAATAAAATATATTTGAAGAGTCTCTATTCTGCTGTTTTTGACTGCCATAGTATAGCATGTTATGTATAAGTACATATATAGAAAGTACAGATATTCATACATAAATTCAGGGCAAGTATTATCAACTTCTGTGAGTGCCATATGTGTAAATAATAAACATTTATACAGATATGCCATATCCATGCCACATATAAGCAACACACACAAATATACCATATATATATATACATATACTACACACATATACATATGTGTGTGTGTGTATGGTGTGTGTGTGTGTGTGTGTGTGATACACATGCATACCATATATACATATCAAACCATGTATCATGTATGTGGATAGTATTGTTGGGATAATTCCCATGTTTGATTTTTGTGTAGATTATCTTTCAGTTGTTGAGAAATAGTAAAACTTCTTTTTTTGTACCAGAGATCATTATAGAAAAACATAATCAATCAAAATACAGAGTTGTGTATCCTAATCCCAAAGGACACATCTAGAATACAATTCTCACATTTAAGGCTCAGGGAAAACTGCAGAAGAACTAGTAAAAAGATTGTTGTATGGGCTCAGGACCCCTATGACCAAGTTCTCAGCACAAATGAGAGTATTTGCTTCAGAGGAACAAAGGGCAGGGAATAAGAGACAAAGACAGCAGACAGAGGATGAAGCATAAGGGGAAGGGAGCCTGGGAACATGTTCAGGAGTTTTCCCCCTGGAGGAAACAAAGGATTGTCTCTGTATAGAGAAGAGATGGACATGGCCTATAGGAAAATGACAGTTTATAAGGTAAAAGGGGAAACTATATGTTAGGATGAGGTGTTTAATTTTGATTTGACATGTTAATTATGTGAGCCAAAGGGGGCTTTTGATTGCTGAACTTCAGTATTTAGATAGCTAGACATTGGTAGTCAGACTCAGGAGGAGGTAGAGGCCAAATATGGGAACACAAATTGGTGGCTAGTTTTATCTAATGGTTTTTAGCAAGGCAGAGGGAATGGGGGAGAAGGGCAAGGCCTGCCAGAGCCGTGTTTGCACTGCTTGAACTGACTAAAGTCCCTTCAATTGTATAAACCAGAGGATTAAGGAGTTGGCTGTGAGATTGTGTATTGCATGAATGTCAGATGCTATGCCCATAAAGTCTCACCAGTGTGACTGCCTAAACATGAGCTGAACAAGGGCAACAATAGACATGCCAAATCAGATGGGGACATGGCCATGAGGCCTCAGCCCTAGCCAAAGGACTATAGTCAGCTAAGAAATTCTGAAAGCAGAAGTAGTCTTCCCTAGGGACACGTACACTATTGGTTATCTAATACCAAGTGGTCAGCATTGAAAACAATATATATATATATATATATATATATATATATATATATATATGTAACACAAAACAGACTGAGCAGGTCAAATTTAGGAGTGTGCGTGTGTGTGTGTGTGTGTGTGTGTGTGTGTGTATTAGCAATTATTAAAAAAAAGAATTCATGTGAGGAGGGCTATATTGCAGGATGTGTATACAGTGTGCCCATGTCTTCTATGGCCAGGCTATTTAGTAGACTTCCAGCAGGCAATCAGCATGTCTATGTCTTCCCTGCATTTTCTGGATGTCAATTTCCTGTCTTTGGTTATTATGCTGTTACCCCACCATCACCCATGAACTTATTGCATCCCTCTTGCATTGCCATGCTATCTTGCATAGTACTAAGGCCAGGTTATATTAGAGCATGGCTTGACTTTCATGAGAGTAGCTTGTTTTACTGTGATCACCATTATGGAGATGCATCCTATTGTGAAGCACCACCATCTTTTATTTTCTGTTGTATGGTAAATCCTTGGGTAGAATTCATAACCCACAGTAACAATCAATAGAACCTGCTAACTCTATCCAGACAGAACTGGTGAAGACTCAGAGGCCTTTACAATGAAAAGAAGATTAATTTATCCTGCCTAAAGCCTTTGTAGAAGAAGGACAGACCTCAGATAAAAGGATCAATGGAAAAGGAAATGTAAAACCAAGTCACAACCACAAACAGACTCAATACCTGCTTGTACACAAGTGCCTAAACTGTCTATTCAGTTAATATCAAAATATCTATCTGTCTCCCTGTTAGTGATAGTGACTTTATGTGGAACATATTTTTTAAAGTAAATTTTAAAGTGTCAGGTTTCAGCTATATGAATAAGAAGAGAGGTTGTAATAGAGAGATGTTAAGTGAGCATTCAGAAAGCCTCCTCTTGATAGTGGGGTAGAAAATTATGTGATCTTTTAGAAGAGTGTAGCATTCATTTTACCAAGGATGATTCCACTGTCTAAGTGAACTCATTTGTTCAAAGATAATTTTCATGTGAGAACAAGGATATTTAAGTTAGGAGTCAAAAGCAGTAATATTCGTTGGACAGTTTCAATTACATTTTCTTCTCTCTGTTATATCCTCTGTTTTGAGATTACTAACTCTGGTAGATTTGGTTAGAGGTGATGAATATGTCTTAGAGTGGAAATCAAACATAGCATAAAACAAATAACAACCAACAAAAATATGTACTCACTATCCCACTTTCATTTTCAGCTTAGCACAAACATGTAATCAAGCCTTAACAAGTCAACAGAAGCCATTCTGACTGCTGAATCAAGTGTTAATGTTCCTCCTACACAGAGAGAAACAATCACCCACAAACATGTAGCACCTATAAAACATATGCACACATTAATTAGGTTTGCCATGCACCAGACTATGGAGATATGTCCCATCTTGAAACACCACCATTTTTATGTTCTGCTGTAAGGTGAATGAATCCTTAAGTAGAATTTATAATCCACAATAAAAATTAATGCAACCTGCAGCTTCTATCCAGATTTATATACACATGTATGACACTCATGCAGACATATAAAACATATGCAACATTCACACACACACACACATATATATACATATACCATAAATTGTACACACATATAGACATAATAACATATGGAATTATGTGTACATACACACACATAAATATATATTTACACATGCATATATGCAATTACAATATGTGAATAAACAGAGAGACACACAAATACAAAAAAATACAGATGCATGCCCATATAACACATAAAGATATACATGCAGACACAAACATAAACATATATACACATACCTACATGCATAAATGGATACACACATGCATGGTACATACATATACATACATGTGCACCTGTAAATGCGCACAACACAGAAAATAACCAAAAAATAACAAATGAAATGGCTGCATAGACTCTGGTTTCAAGAGACAGTGCAACCAGCTCAGTGTCAGCAGTGACACCCAGGGTTCTGTGTGGTGGCAGTCCCATCATCCAGACCTTGTAAGAAAGAGAAACCCGTCTGTGTCACATGCTCATGTGTTTCTCTTCAATTCCCATCCCCCCTTGGTCTGGCAGTCAGTATAAAACTTCTTTGGAGATTTATTTATTTACTTGTTGGTTGTTGTTGTTGTTTTCCCAGCTGTGACATTTAAATAAACTGGTCATCTTGTAGAAATGTTCCTCCATGTTAAGTTCCCTGATGAGATCTGGGTTAGTCACTAGAAACTTACAGTCTGAATGTTATAGATAAGTTTGACTTTTATCAGCTGAAATCTGCTTATTTTCAGCTAACTACTTCATTTGGGATCCTTTGGGAGCTTATTACTATCCTTTAAAAAATCCATTCTATCGATTTATTTATGAAATTTAGTGTGGATAGGCAGATCCTGATTTTACTTACTTTTATTTCTTGATCTTATAATATAATTACATCATTTCTCCTTTCTTATTCCTTACTCCATACCCTATCATATACCTCATCTTCTTTCAAATCTATGGCCTCTTTTTAAAATTGTTGCTAAACACACACACACACACACACACACACACACACACACACACACACACACGGCATGAATTCTGTCTAGAAAACTTTTGAGGCAAAAAACTTAGGCTATTAGTAGAAAATAGTATGTTAAATATATTTAAATCCCACTTGTTTAATGCATCATCAGAAATCATTGGTTTCTCAGGGTTTTAGCAGATTGCCATTTGCTAAAGAGAAACATCGATCAGGTATGAGGAGAAAAGGTGAAATGTCCCTTTTGAATAATTTATGCTACTATTCTCCTTTATTCCAAGATTATTATGGTGATTATTAATTTGTCAGTCAAGTAAAAATTGTTATTCATGTTTCTTTTTAGGGTGTAAAGTGCATTGCTAATTCATAAGCAGCAAACTACAGTAGTCTGCATTTCCACCTACACAGTGTCAATAAGATTTCATTTTTGGCCTTGCAAATGGAAAGCACAGCTTCACTAATTGGTTAGATGAAACAGCAATTCTGATACCTTAGTTATTCGGTCAATCTCTTCTCATTTCACAAAAGGTTAGGAATATATACACACATGCAAATGTGTTTTTCACATTGGGAAAATAGATAGGTTAAAGTGCTGGTATAGTTAGAAACTTGCATTTTAATAAAAGGATACTAGTAAATATTTTATATAGCCTGTGAACAATAACCACATTAACAGGATTTAAGGCAGTGATTGGTACCTTCCTAATCTGTTTTATTATCTTTAATGTAATTGCTCTTGGAAGAATGAGAGTTTTAGATAAAAAGCTTCATGCATTTTAAGTACCTTTGTAGACATATGACAAATTCAATTTTTGTTTCCACTCTTAAAATCTGATTTAGTTGACTTTTATGTTGATATTCAATCTTAGTGTTTACCTGAAGCTAATCAATGATGACCTTAGTACATATTTGTAGCTAAGAAGCAACCATCCCAGAAGGGATTATCAACTTTCAATATTTGTACTGTTTGAAAATATCATTCATTAATATGGGAATTTTACCAAGTGATTATCTAATACTATAAATTTATTTCCTGTGGAAATTTAATGCTGCAGGTTTCCATATGTTATTTTTCACTCTAAAACTCACAACTCTATGCTAACAAATAGCTTGGCATCTTAACTCCATGGTAACTGACCCTCACATTTCTCAGCCAGAACTTTTGTTGCCTCTTCATTCAGATCCGATGATGTGTTTCCTAGGGATATTGTATAAGGGACAGGTGTGTGATTCTTGATTTTGTCCTGTAGGCAAGCTGCTTATATTACAAAACATGAAATTTGACTGTTTTTATTATCTGAACTTCCATATTTGGTATAGTTTTTAGGGTCCACAATATTAGCCAGGCCTGAGTGGCAAACTGCGAGGCACAGAAGCTGAGAGAGAGAGTATGTGTCAGTGACTGACTGAGAAGGGGAGAGAGGAAGAGAGAGGGAAAGAGGGAGAGGGAGGGGAGAGAGAGAGAGCTGGAAGCATTGACAGTATTAGCCTTTGGGTTTATGGAAATCAGCATAAATACAGGCTCCAACAGGAACAGAATCAGTGTTTTGCCAGGCAACAGCAACTGCCATGGATGGCAAAAAATATCTGACCACTGGAGGCTCAGTCTCAGCCCTGCCTGCACTGGAGGAATGTCTGCTGGAGTCATGGCCCACCTGCAAAAAGAAGAGAGACCACCCAAGCCTTGGGCCTATCTATACCTGGAGGAGGGATCACCAAAGGCTATGCCCTTGCTGAATCTGAAGGAGCATTCTGTGGAGCCACAGACCCTCAACTAGACCAACTGGAAGAAGAGGGACCCTCTGAAACAAAGGCCCCACCTGTATGGAGCGGAGGAAGAGATAGGTATACAACAAGGTAAGAGTACACTCAACAACACAAAGAGCAATACAGCACCATCGGAAACTAGTAGTCCTACAGCAACAACACTTGAACATCCCAACACAGATGAAGGAGAAGAAAACAACATTAAAAATGACTTCATAAAGATTATTGAGGCCCTTAAGGAGGAAATAGAAAATTCCCTTAAAGAAATGAAGGAAAAGACAAACAAAAAATTGGAAGAGATCAACAAATCCCTTACAGAAAACCAAGAAAAAGCAACCAAATAGGTGAAAGAAATGGTTCAAGATTTGAAAGATGAAATAGAGGCAATAATGAAAACAACAGAATACAAGAGATGGAAGAATCTCAGGCATTGAAGCTACGATATCTTCATCAGTCAAAGAAAATGTTAAATCCAAAAATTCTTAACATAAGACACCATGTAAAGAATGAACCTAAGAATATTAAGGATAGGATAGCGCCCCCTACCAGCAGGAAGCAGTTTGGAAAGAAGGACGCCCAAATTCCCAAATATTGTTTATAAATGTTTGTTTTCATTTAAAAATAGGCATGTATAATTATGTCCAGCATAAAATAAATAAATGTTTAAAAAATAAAAAGGATAATAATTACATGGCAAAACCAGATTTAAACAATACATATCCACAAATCCAGCCCTATAGAAAGTACTAGAAGGAAAACCTCAACCAAACTGAGGTAGCTACATCCACAAAAACACAGGTAATAATCTCACACATCAAATCCCTAAAAAAGAGAAACACACACACACACACACACACACACACACACACACACACACACACACACACATCTACCACCACCAATACCAAAAGTAACAGGAGCTAGCAATCTCTCATTATTATCCCTTAGTATCTATGGATTCACTTTGCCTATCAAAAGACACAGGTTAACAGATTGGATATGAAAACTGAATCCATTCTTATGCTGCATACAAGAACCATATCTCAACTACAAACACAGGCATTAACTCAAAGTAAAGGGTTAGGAAAAATTATTCCAAGAAATGGACCTCATTTTAGTTTGAAGTCTATGTTGTTAGATGTTAGTCAAAGGAGATGAAGAAGGTCATTTCCCGTTTGTCACAGGAAAAAGTCAATAAGATGAAGCCTCAATTCTGAACACCTATGACCCAAATACAAGGGCACCCTCATTTGTAAAAGAAACATTACTAATGCTTAAATCACACTAAGTCCCACACTCTAATAGTGGGAGACTGCAACACTTCACTCTTGTCACAGGAAAAGGTACCCATACAGATATTTAATAGAGAAATAAAGGAACTGACAGATGTTATGACTCAAATGGGTATAACAGGCATCTATAGAACATTTTACCCAAACACAAAAGAATATACCTTCTTTTTAGGCCATGGAATCTTCTCTAAAACTGACCATATACACAGTCACAAAGCAAATCTGAAGAGATACAAAAAAATTGGAATAATCCCCATATCTTGTCATATCACCATGGCTTAAAATTAGAATTCAGCAACAACACTGATTGCAGAAAGCCCATAAACTCATGGAAATTGACCAATGCCTAACTGAGTCACCACTGGGTCAAGGAAGAAACAAAGAAACAAATTAAAGGCTTCCTAAAATTCAATGAAAATGACCAAACAACATACCCAAGCTTATGGAACACGGTGAAAGTGTGATAAGAGAAAAGTTTGTAGCACTAAATGCCTACATGAAAAAGCTAGAGAAATCCCACACTAGCTAATTAAAAACACACACACACACACACACACACACACACACACACACACACACACACACAAATGAAAGCTCTAAAATAAAAAGAAGCAAACTTACTTACCAAAGAGGAATAGATGGCTGGAAATAATCAAATTGAGGTCTGAAATCAATAAAATATAAACAAAGAAAACAATTCAAAAAAATCAATGAGAATGTGTTCTTCAAGAAAATTAACAAATTAGATAAACCTTTATTCAAGCTAACCAAAAGACACAGAGAGAATACCCAAATTAACACAATCAGAAATGAAAAGGGAAACATAACAATAGACACTGAAGAAATCCAGAGAATCATCAGGTCATATTAAAAAATCAGTACTCCACAAAAATCAAAAAATTTATAGGAAAGTGACAAGTTTCTGGATAAATGCTACTTACCAAAATTAAATCAAGACCAGAAAAACAAATTAATTAGACTTATAACCCTATGGAAATAGAAACAATTGTCAAAAGTTTCCCAACCCAAAAAAGCCTGGAGCCAGATAGTTTCATAGCAAAATTGTCTAGAACCTCAAAGAATTGCTAATATCAATACTCGTCAAATCACTCCACACAATAGAAACAGCTTTGGTGTCTGGAAAGCAGGTTTACTTCTTCAAAGAAGGCAGCTTTCTTGTGATATCCTCATGCAGGCAGAAGTGGATCCCACTGGCAATTTTTGTAAAATTAATGATATTGTGGTAGTATTGTCCTCATGGCTTCATCACCTTTCAATGGCATCACCACCAAATATATTATATTCAGAGCTATGACCAAGATATGAGTTTAGAAAAAGGCATATTCAGTTCATGCATGAGGCAACAGCATTGTCACATTATGTAATAAACTCATTATCCTTTTTCTGAGAGTGACCTACTCAGAGGAGGTGACTCACATTCAAATTCCTCCACCTAGAGTTATACATGCTCCAATAAATCAAAACTATTCTTTCAAATACATTTTTGTGAATATGTTTTTATTTAATCATTTTTCTTAATTTCAAATTTAACAAAAGTATTAGTTTTATTGTGCATTTTCATGTATTCACATCATTATGATTTACTCTTATTGATTCTCCTACTGCCCTCCCATTCTTCCTTGCCCCTTCTTACTGTTCTCATCCCTCACCTGAAGAAGCCTTGCTTTCTTCTCTCATGACATACGTAATCAATTATCTTCTCTTTTCACCATTATGCACACACACACACACATGCACACACACACACACACACACACACACACACACACACACACACACAGACACACACACAATTAAACTGAGAGTCCTCTTCTGAGAGAACTTATCATATTCTGCCTTATTTCATTCATCATGGTGATATGCACTTCCATCCCTTTTCCTGCAAATGCAATGTATATATTTACCATACTTTCTTTATCTAATCATTTGTTGATGGGTACCTATACTGATTCTGTAACTCTGTCATTGGGAATAGTGCTACAAACGTACTAATGTGCAAGCATTTCTGTGGTGTGTAGACTTGCATCACTTCAGACATACATTCAGAAGTATAATATTTTGATCATATGATGGTTCTTGCTTTAGTATTGCTGAGCCTTCATATAGATTTCTGTTTGTACTCCGGGGAGCACCATATAAGGGTCCCTTTCCCCCCTGCCTTGTTTATGATGACACCCTCTATTATATTTAAATCAAATAGCTTGTGTTATCTTACATATGACCTTGCTCCAGCTCTCAACACACCCATCAAAAGCTTGTAATTTTGAACAACTATCCACTCTGTCTTGCACTCTTTTGCATTGTGCCATTTTAATTTTCATATACTTTTAACCATCTATTGTTCATTTTATTTGCTAATCTTGAATGCAGTTTCAAAAACTGAAGTCTGAACATGTTGTCCTTCCAGGTTATACATGTTAATAATTATCCCATGTGGATGCAGTAAGCTGTGAGTCCTTGAGACACTAAGTAGCTCATGAAAGTGAAGCCCTCATGAGTAATATTAGTGCCCTTCTCAAAGAGAACTGGGGAAACTCATTTGTTCCTTCTCTTATGTGAGTATATAGCCAGAAAGTATAATCTTTGAAGAAGTGAGTGAATCACAGAAAATGTTCACCAAGAAATCTCAGTACTGAATATATATGTCCCAAATACAAGGGCACTCACATTCATAAAAGAACATTACTAAAGCATAAATCGCACATCAAGCCCCACACACTAATAGTGGGAAACTGTAACACCTCACTCTCATCAGTAATCAGATCTGCCAGAAAGAAAATTAACAGAGAAATAAGGAATCTAACATATACTATGACTCAAATGAGCTTAACAGACATCTATAGAACATTTTCCCCTAAACACAAAAGAATATACCTTCTTCTCAGCACCCCATGGACCTTCTCTAAAATTGACCACATACTCAGTAACCAAGCAAATCTCAACAGAAACAAAAAATTGGAATAACACCCTGTGTCTTATTGGTTTACCATGGCTTACAGTTAGAAATCAACAACAATACAAAATCTACAAAGTCTACACACCCATGGAAACTTAATATTGCTCAACTGGGTCAAGGGAAAAATAAAGAGAATAAAGATTTCCTAGAATTCAATTAAAATGAAATACAACATACCCAAACTTATAGCACACTAGAAAGCAGTGCCAAGAGGAAATTTCTTAGCACTTAATGCCTACATAAAGAAGTTGGGGAAATCCCATACTAGCTATTTAAAGGAACACCTGGAAGTTCTAGAACAAAAAGAAGCAAACTCACCCAGGAGGAGCAGATTGCTGGAAAATAATCATATATAGTACTGAAATCAATAAAATAGAAAAGAAATAAAAGAGAGAGTAAAAGATTAATGTAAAAAAGAGGTGGTTCCTTGAGAAAGTCAACAAGATAGACAAACTCTTATCCAAACTGTCCAAAAGGCAGAGAGGGACAGAGAACATCCAAATTAACAAACACAGAAATGAAAAGGGGGACATAACAACAGACATTGAGAAAATCCAGAGAATCATCAGATCATACTTCCAAAACCTGTACTCCACAAAATTGAAAACTTTAAAAGAAGTAGACAATTCTCTGTGTAGGTTCTATATACCAAAATTAAATCAAGACCAGATAAACAATTTAAATAGACCTATAACCCCTAATGAAAGAGAAATAGTTATAAAAACTCGTACAACCAAAAAAAGTCCAGGACGAGATGGCTTCAGGGCAGAATTCTATCAGAATTTCAAAGAAGAGCCAACTCCAATACTTCTCAAAATGTTCCACACAATAGAAACTGAAGAAACATTGCCAAACTCCTATATCTAGCTACAGTTACTCTGATACCCAAACCAAGCAAAGATGCAACAAAGAAAAAGAAATACAGAGCTATCTCCATCTTAAACGTTGAAAAATAAAATCACTAATAGTTTGGCACATTGAAACCTAGTACACACCAAAAAATATCATTCATCATTACCAAGTATGCTTTATCTCAGAGATGCAAGAATGGATCAACATAGGAAAATCAGTCAATGTAATCCACCATATAAACAAATTGAAAGAAAAAACCCACACATGATCATCTCATTAGATGCTAAAAAAGTCTTTGACAAAAATCTAACACCCCTTCTTGATAAAGGTATTGGAGAAATCAGGGATACAAAGAACGTGTCTAAACATCAAAAGGCAATAATCAGCAAGCTGACAGCCAAAATTAACAGAGATCAACTCAAAGAGATTCCACTAAAATCAGAACAAGACAAGGCTGTCCAGTCTCTCCTCAAATATTCAATATAGTACTTGAAGTTCTAGCTAGAGTCATAAAACAACAAAAGGATGTCAAAGGGATAGATACAAATTGGAAAGGATGAAGTCAAAATGTCACTATTAGCAGATGATAGTATAAATATGTGACCCCCCCAAAAAAACTCTACCTGGGAACACCTTTAGCTGATGAACACCTTCAGTAATGTGACTGGGTTCAAGATTAACTCAAAAGAAGGAAAAATATGTAACCTTCTTACATACAAATTATAAAAGGGCTGAGAAAGAAATCAGAGAAACATCCCCCTTTATAATAGCCACAAATAGCATAAAACATATTGGGCTAACTCTATCTAAATAAGTGTAAGAACTACATGGCAGGATCTTTAAGTCCTTAAAGTAGAAAATTAAAGAAGATATCAGAAAATGGAATGATCTCCTGTTCTCTTGGATAGATAGGATCAACAAAATACCAAAAACAATCAACAGATTCAATACAATCCCTATCAAAATCCCAACACAATTATTCACAGACCTTGATATAACAGTACTCAATTTCATATGGAAAACATAGCCAGAATAACTAAAACAATCTTGTACAATAAATCAACTTCCAGAGGCATCACCATCCCTGACTCCAAAATCTACTATAGAGCTTTAGTAATAAAAAAAAAACCCAGCATGGTATTGGAAAAAAAAAACAGGCAGGAGGATCAATGGAATAGAATCAAAGGCCTTGATATTAGTTCACACACCTATAAACCCCTAATTTTTTGACAAAGAAGCCAAAATGGTACAATGGAAAAAAGAAAACATCTTTAACAAATGGTGCTGGCCATAACTGGATGTCAACATGTAGAAAATTGCAAATAGATCCATATCTATCACCATGATCATAACTCAAGTCCAAGTGGATCAAAAATTTCAACATAAATCAAGCTACATTGAACCTGACAGAAGAAGTGGCAAGTAGTGTTGAATGCATGAAGACCACTTCTTAAATATATCACCAGTACACAGAACTGAAAGCAACAATCAATAAATCGGACCTCCTGAAACTGAGATGCTTCTGTAAGGCAAAGAGCACAGTCAACAAGACAAAACAACAGCCCACAGAATGGGAAAAGATCTTCACCAACCCCACATCTGACAGAGAGCTGATCTCCAAAATATATAAAGAACTCAAGAAACTAGCCATCAAAATTCAAATTACTCAATTGAATAATGGGGTATAGAGCTAAATAGAGCATTTTCAGAAGGAGAATTTCAAATGGCCAAATGATATTTAAGGAAGTGCTCAAATCATTGATCACCAAGGAAAGAAAATAAAAATGATTTTTAGATACCATCTTAAACCTGCCAGAATGGCTAAAATAAAAAAAAAAATACTGTGAACAGCTTATTCTGGAGAAGATGTGGAGTCAAGGGAACACTCCTCCACTTCTGGTGAGAGTGTAAACTTGTGCCACTTTGGAAATTAGTGTGGTGGTTTCTAGGTAAATTGGGAATCAGCCTACCTCAAGACCCTGCAATACCGCATATACCCATGGGATGCTCAATCATACCACAAGGACACTTGCTCAACAATGTTCATAGCAACATTATTCATAATAACCTGGAAACAACTTAGATGCCCCTCAAGTGAAGAATGGATAAGGAAAATGTGGTACATTTACACAATGCAGTACCACTCAGTGGTAAAAAATGATGACTTCATGAAATTTGCAGGCAAATGGATGGAATTAGAAAAAAAATGAAAAAAAAAGCAAAACAAACAAACAAGCTAAAAACAAAATAACATCCTGTGTGAGGAAATCCAGACTCAGGAACTAAAGAAAAACAAAACAAAACACGGTAGGTAAGTATTTAGTCATAAGTGGATATTAGATGTAAAGCAAAGGATAACCAGACTACAATTCACAGCTCCAGAGAAGGTGGGTAACAAGGGACAAATGGATCACTTTGGGAAAGAAAATTCAATGAAATCTATAGGGTAAATTGTGGGTCAGTGTGGTAATGGAGAAGGGAAGGGGGATGAGCATAGGAGGGAACAGGATGGTCAAGTGGGGAGGGATGCAGTGGGACAGCAATGAAAGAGATATCTTAACAGAAAGAGCCACTATGGGGTTAGGGAGGAAACTGGTGGTAGGGAAATTCCCAAGAGTCCACAGGATGACCCCAGCTAAGAGTGCTAGTAATAGTGGAGAGGGTGCCTGAAGTGGCCTTCCCCTGTAATCAGAATGGTGAATACCCCAACTATCATCATAGAGCTTTCATCCAGCAATTGATGGAAACATCATACAGATATCCTCAACCAAGAACCAGGCCAGTTGAAGAGAGAGAGGAGGAAATATATGAGTAAGAGAGGTCAAGATCATGATGACGATATCTACAGAGACAACTGTACCAAGCTAATGGAAAGTCATGAACTCTAGACTGATAGCTGTAAGGACTACAGGGGAATGAACTAAGTCCTCCATATGCTGGAGACAGTTGGGAAGCTTAGACTAGCTGAGAAACCCTGCCAGTAGGACCGTGATACAAACCTGGTACAGGAGTTAGCTTGTTGGAGCCCATTCCCTATGATGGGATGCCATGCTCAGCCTTAATGGTTGGGACAGGAGATTGGCCCTGCTCCAACCTATTGTCAGATTTGTTGACTCCTCATGAGAGCCCTTACCTGTGAGGAGGAGTGGAATAGGGGTGGGCTAAATGCGGAAGTGAGGAGGAACAGGAATATGTGTGAGAGACAACTGTGGTTGGAAAGTAAAATGAAATTTAAAATAATAAATAAATAATAAAGCAAATTATAGGACATTATTACATTAATTTAAAGGATAATTACCTGAAAGCATTTCTTTTTGACATTGCCACCCTTACATCCATCTACCCCTCCTCACTTTTTACTATTCTTTTAATAAGTAGTTTGAAGTATATGTGTGTTTTGCTTGCATGTATGTATGTGAATTGTTTGCATGCTGTTGCCATTTGAGGCAGAAGAAAGAGGGTGTCAAATTCCCTAGGACTGGAGCTACAGATTGTTGAGAGCTACCATGCATCTGCTGGAGACTGATTTCAAGTTCTCTGTAACAGCAGCAAGTACTATTAACCACTGAGCCATCTCTCCAGCCCACAGTTTCCATCATTCTTGAGTATAGTGCTAGCATACCTCAAAGGGCTACAAATATGTCTGGTAGCACGCTGCAAGAAGCCCTGGGTTTGATAGTCAGTGCTGTAGAAACTGAGCATGATGAAGCATGCCTGTGATCCAAGCCCTCTGAAGGAAGAACTGGTAGGTCAAGGTCATTCTCAGCTGCACAGTAACTCCAAATCTGGCCTGTGCTACTTAAGACCCCCACCCTTTCAAAAAAAGAAATCCATCACATTTTTGACCAATAAATAATAATGAACATAACCTTGCCTCTAATAAATCCACATTCTAAAGGAGGTATAGATAAAACAAAAACATGCTAAAACATAAGAATGTTAAAATTTTCTATCATTTTATTAAGATAAACAAACCAGAGGTAATCACTAAAATCAGTTTCAAGTATTATCCTAAAATGGAGAAGTATCCTTCTCTTTTGTTATTCATTCTGTTCTGTGAGTGTGAGCTCTAGCCTCTTTCCCTTCCGCCCCTATCATGCTCTGTAGTAGGAAGACAATGACTTAATTAAGAGCAGATATAGCTTATTCCTTTCCTGTGTTCCTACCTCAGGGAAGTGTACTTTATGGTACGGAACACTTTCAGGGTTTTCGTGTTTGGAGCAGAGGCCCCACCCCATCAAAACTTGCTTTTCCAACTAATCCTTCTATAATTCCACTACCTTGAGATGCCATCTGGTTGGAGAGGGAAGGTTTCTCTGTGGCTTACCTCCTGCACACCATGTTAGAGTCAGCTCTCCTCTTCCCTTGGGAGACAGCTGCTCCTGCTGGGCTTAGGAAACATTCCAGACATGCTTGCAAGCATAAACTTACAGACCTGAGCATCGACAGCAGAGTTCGCAAATATGGCTTGTGTTTCAAATCTGGTCCAAAGGCTGTTTATATTTTTAAAGGTTGTATAAAAAACAAAGACAGATTCATAGCAGAGACTGTACGTGGCTTGCCTGCAAATTCTAAAATATTTACTGACCAACCCCTCACAAAAAGTGCTGCTGTCCAGTAACTTAGAAATTTAAATGCTTAATAAAAGTTTGGAAGAATGGAATATATATGGGTAAATTAGTCTTCTGTTGAGTTAAGGCAGGTGACCTTTGTATTGATGCTTTGGTTAAGTATGGACTGTGCATGCAGGCTTTTGGCTTTACAACTTTTAGAAACTGATGCCCACGACCATGACCAATTTTTGCAGATGTGTAGTTAGCTTCTATCTCTGAAAGAGAGCTAAATATGGCTGAAATTCCATGTCTTTTTCTATATTTTAAAAGCCACCACAGTTTCTTCTATGCCTTTCTCCATTTTCATAGATAAAATACACACACACACACACACACACACACACACACACAATATATGTATGACCTGGTTCTTCATTAGTGCCAGTGTCTCAGATTTCAGTAAAATTCTTAGCTCTCTGAAGTAGTAGGTTTTAAAAATGTCTGTGGGTACAAAGGTATCACATCACATCACAGGGGCTCAGCTTATGATTTAGAGGAACTACAGGCCCCCAAATGTTAGTAATTCTGAAGGACCCAGTAAAGGTGTGACATACATTGGTTTGCAAACAGACACTGCCTTAGGCAAAGGGGTGCATCAATATAAGGATGATGGTGCTGATTCTGGGTACTTCTCCTGCAGCTAGACTTTTGTCATGTGGGTCATATTTGAACCTCATGATAGTGCTCTTGATGGGTCATGAAGGCTTTAGGAGGCAGGCTTATCCAAGGTAATTACTCACATCTGAGGTTCTTACTTCCTATGACGTCTATGATATCAGGCTACTGAATAGTATGTCTTACTTTCAACCATGTGAACTGTGTTTCTCAGTCAGATTTTTAATTAGATAGGCCATAAAATAACCTAAATCTTTCCAGGTGTGGTGTGAGGGTCTGCATGTAAAATGTTGCTTCCAGGCCTACAAAGATACTGTTCCTTACTTACAAGTTTGTTTTTCTCTGTGTCTTTCTGACTTCAGGTTATAACCAGAGCTGAGAAAAGATAATACACTTTAAGTTCATATCAGTTTTCCACAATTGAAGACTCATAATCTCATGTTGGCATTAAAATTGAGAATAACATTCCAAGAGAAGATTCCACAGCTTTCAAAATTACAAGATAAAATAAACCAGGAGCATTGGACACTAGATGCTTTCTTCTAGGAAACTGTAGATTATGTTCCAATATAGAAGTCACAGTTGAGTCAGATAATACGGTCTATCTTGGTTAGGTTTCTACTGGTGTGCTAAAAACCCAATAGCCAGAGCAACTTGGAAAGGAAAGGGCTTGTCTGAGTTTACATGTAGTGATCACAGTGCATTGTTAAGGGAATTTAGGGCATGAACTTAAGAAAAGAAACTGGAGGCAGGAATGTAAACCATGGAGGAGGTCTATCATCGGCTTACTCTTTATGACTTTCTTAGCCTGCCTTCTTATAGCAGCCAGGACCACCAATTCAGGGTGGTGGCCCAAAATAAGCTAGACTCTGTTACATCAATCATTCATCAAGAAAATGACCCAGAGTGCAATTTGATGGGGGAAATTCCTCTATTGGGTTTCCTGGTTTCGAAATTACTCTAACTTATGTCAAGTTGACATGAAATTACTAAGCACACTACCAAAAACTATTGAAAGGCAAAATGGAAATTACGATGTCTGAAATACACTGGCTGAGAAAGAAAGGTGTTCAGCTAAGTTGTGATTGAAGCTGCTAATACTTGCAAAGTTCTGAAGTGCACAAGAATGAAAATAGTTTATCAAAATTGCACCCTTCTACCATATTCACTCTAAAATTAAACTTTCATGATAATTTGACTTTCAGTTCCCAGATTATTGATCTGGACAGCAGCACACTGCTGAGCAAAAACCAAGTGCACCTCCACCTTGCCCACTAGTGCTTCTTCCTTCTCCTTCTCCATTCTTTCTTTTCACTCTGCCTTTCCCTTGTTCTCTTCCTTCCCTATGTCTCCCAAACCATTTTTTTTTCTGTCATTATTCCTCCTCTAGGGACATATTTCCTTTCTTTTGCTAAGATTTCAATGATTTTTTAATTAAGTTTTGACAAAAGTGCACTCAAGGACCACAGAATAATACTCTACAGAGGACAGTTATTCCAGGATTGCTCCCCACCTTCTTAATTTACAACTACATGTAGAAGGACACATGTGCTTGCAGCCATGCACTAGAGGAACCAGAAATTTTAAACATGCAAACCTTTTTCTTTCATGGGAGAAATTGGCATCTATTCATCTGGAAGCCTGGAGGGGATGATGTTTGATAACCTGGTGATATCTTGCTGGCCTATAGAGAAAGCAAATCCCCACAGAGTCTGAGCATTGTTTCTCAGTCAATGGAACCTGTCCTTATGAAAGAAGTCCTATGTATTTTTCACAAGAGTTTTCTAGCAAGTGGTCTTGGGGAGAAGATCTGGGGGAGATAGATTGTAGGACACTGAATGGACTGGCAGAGAGGGAAGAGAGGACAAAGAAAAAAATGAAGGGTAGAGCTAATTAAATTTTTTTTCTAAAGAAAATTTAGAAAGCAATCTTTTAAGAGAGTTTATAATCTCTCCCCAAAAAACATACAATTAATTTTAGCTTCACTTTTAAACATCTGAAAAATAAATAAATAAATAAATAATAAAAAAGACCAGACATAGTTTGTGGTCCTCAGAAGACTAGTAAATGATGATTGATGACACTGAGGGATGATTCAGAAAGTCTTTAATAAAGAATAATCTCTGCTATGCTCCTACAAAACTATAGGTACTAATGCTGCAATGATTTGTTTGTCCTCCTCTTTGGCACCCTTCCCCCTCACTGAATAACATTCTCCAGTACTGTTGTTTGAGTACATATGTTACAAGGGCATGGAAATACATTTATATTTAACCTAGTTTTTAAATTCTACAGTGATTCCTAACAAGAAATGGAAAGAAGCACTTAGCATTGGAGCCACATCTAATGTATCAGCTGTGCTTAGCCATTGTCAGAGTTGGAGAGAAATGGTCCTCCGTAAAACTTTTAACATTGGCAAAAAAACCACTTGAATCAGAGCACAGGCTAGTGCACATTTTTAAAGAGAATCTATTTCCAGACAGAATCAGACTTTTCCCCCGACAATGTGCAATTACCTTCCACTTATCCAAGTGCCATTATCAACTGGATCACATTGCCCAATCCCCTGGCATTTAAGTCAATTTCAACCCCTCACAATTTCTCATGATTTAATTAAATACAAAAGTCTAATTGTATCAATAAATTACTCTTTCCTATATTTTCAATATAGTAATGACATTTGTACTACTTTGTATACATTTTAGTGAGAAGCCTTATTGGTAAATCTACTGCTCAATTTTTATTTTTTCAGAGCTGTACTATTAAACTGACAAAGCAACTGGTTACCCAAACATCTTATTGCAATAAAAAACAAAACAAAACAAAAAAACCAAATAAGTTTCAATGATCACTAAATTATAATCTCTTGACTTAAAAAAAGTCTTAGTTTTGGTTCCCCATTTTGTTAGTGGTCATTTATCATCTCAAGCAATTATAAAAGTACCCTTTACTCATTTTTAAAATTTATTTCTTAAAATATAGATGTAACACTTTATTAAATGTCTACAATGGAATATCTTGTAATAATTTGATATGTTATTAGATTAAAAACTTCATGAAAAAACCCTTAAATGTTGGGCTGGGGAGATGGCTCAGTAGATTAATAAGTCCTCTTGTATAAGATGAGTACCTAAAATCAAATCCATGGCATCCATGTATAAAATCAGGCATGTCGGTTGGTGCCTGTAACCTGGATGTTGGAGGCTAGAGACAAGAGTACCCTGGGATCTACTGGACAGATAGTCAAAATGGCATAAATTCTGTAAGGAGCCCTTGATGGGAAATGCCATTCTGCATGCAAATATGTTCCTTTTATTGGTTAATGAATAAAGCCCTGTTAGCCAATAGGAATGCAAGATAGGTGAAACTAGGAGAAAAGGCGAATACAGAGAGATGTGGTAGAGAGGAGACAGGATGTAGTACATGAGAAAAGAGGTTGAAAACCCTTTCTCCATTAAGATAAGACCATGTGGGAACACCTAGATTGATAGAAAGAGTTAATATTTAAGACAGAGCTAGCCAATATAAAACTCTAGTAACCAGCCAACAGTTCATAATTAATACAGTGTCTCTGATGGAAAGTGCTTTTAACAAAATGGTGCCTACAATATGGGCACGAAGAACTTCTACTTAAAACTTGACAAGGTTTAAAAAGGTATTTTAGAAACAAAAGAACAGAGACAAGCAAGGCTTCTTGGTAGCAGCATTTTCTTGGTTGGACTGTTTTGCTAGAGACAAGGATACACTTACAGGACTCTTTTAAGGGAGTCTTCCTGACTCGGCATAAGCAGCAAAAAAATGCAGGGCTCTTCTAAGAGGCCCCACTACCAAACAAGAATACTGTGTATGAGCAGCTGACAGTGGCAGTGACCACATATTCAAGCCATCTGCTTGATGGCAGCATAGACCAAGGCAGTGAGCACAGCTCTCAGTGCTGTTGGTAAATGTACCCCTGCCCTATTGGAAAACCAGCTGCCAAAACAGACATTGTTGTTTTGTTTAATTTTAACAATGCTGTTTAGCAGATAAAAGACTTGTGGCTCAAAAAGAGGTAGAGATATACAGTAAACCCAGATTCAGATAAAGTGGAACATAAAAGGTTTTTACAGTATGTTTAAAAAAACATACGTAGCGTGGGAAAGAAAATAAAAAAGATGTTTAGTTAAAAAAGGAAAAATATAAAGTGACTGGGCAGTGGTGGCACACACCTTTAACCCTAGCACTCATTTAGGCAGAGGCAACCAAATCTCTGTGATTTCAAAGCGAACCTGGTATACAGAGTGAATTCTAGGACAGATAAAAGCTACACAGAGAAACCAGGTCTCAAAAAAATGAGAAAATAGAAGTGGAAAAAACAGAGTAATAAAAAAGCCATATGAAGATGGAAAGCACACAGAGAGTCTGGATACTGTATGCTATTGTGCTGTCTTTGAATTGCTCAATTGCTAAGGAAGGAACAACTTCTAAAATACACTTGATATCAATGCTGCTAAATTAATCTAACTTATTTATTTTAAAAATGCTTTGACTTCAAAATGTAAGTCTAAGGACAGGTTACTGAGGAAAAGAATTTCTATTTTTGTTTCCATAGAAAATGAAAAGCTGTGGATTCCTTTTAAACTAACATGATTTGATAAAGCAAGACACCAGGAAACAGTGTCCCAGGTGCTCCAACATTCAAAACAGCTGGGGCAAGGCAGCCTTCCAGACTACAGACAAGATTTCTGTGTCTTGTTAGGATTCCCATGGTATTACAGAGTCCCCAACCAGCAGGAAGCAGTTTAGAAAAAAAAATGACACCCAAGTTCCCAAATATTGTGTATAAATATTTGTTTCAATTTAAATGGGACTGGTTATTAACAGTTAATGATCACAACCAATCTCTTTTTAAAGGTAAAAATGGGGATTATGGTATAGAAATGAATGTATTGTATTGGAATGGATTTTTATGTATTGATACAAATTTAAGGTCAATTTTGTGATAAATATATTTCTCCTCTTGTTTAAGTATTGTGTTTGCAAGCTTATTTAAAAATGTAATGTATTGGAACTGTGTGCAGGGGAGCCCACTCTAGTGGACCAGATTACCCAGAGTTGAATGTCTTAGTCCCATCTCCAACTGCAGGGGTGTTAAGTGTGGTCCTGTTTCAGGCTTGCCTTCTGTTGCACTGCTAAGAGCATCCAGAGGACTGAAAACTGAGGACTGCATGCAGGGGAGCCAGCCCTAGAGGACCAGCATGTCTGGAATCTGCCTCTGATCAAAACAGGAGTCTAGCCACTACCCACTGTAGTAGGAGAAGCATATGAGTATTGGACCTGTATGCACCCACCGGAAAAGAACTTTTGTCCAGTACCCACCAGAAGAGGGAGTGACCCTACCAGTATGCACTGGAAGAAGAGATGGTTAGTTGACAGTATAGAACACAGTCAACAACAGAAAGGTCAATATGAAGTCACCAGAGTCTAGGAACTCCACATCAGCAAGACCTGGACATTTCAACACAGATGTAGCAGAAGAAAAGGACTCTACAAACAAATTTATGATGATGATAGAGACAAGGAGGTAATGAGAAAATCCATTAAAGGAAAATGGAAGAACATTTTCAAGAAATGTAGGAAAAGACAAACCAAAAGAATACAAGAAACAATTCAAACAGTGCAAGGTTAAAAGTTGAAATACAGACAAAACAAAACCAAAACCCACAATTTGAGGGAATGTTGGAAATACAAAAGTTAGGCAAACAATCAAGAACTACAGATGCAAGCATAACCAACAGAATACAAGAGATGGAAGAGAAAATCTCAGATACACTAGGAGAAATAGATTCATCGACCAAAGAAAATCTTAAGTCCAACAAATCCCTAACACAAAATATCCAGGGAATATGGGACATCAGGAAAAGGCCAAACCTATGAATAATAGGAATAGAAAAGGTGAAGAAACCCAACTGAAAGGTTCAGAAAATATATTTAACAAAACCATAGAAGAGAACTTTCTCAACCTAAAAAAGACATGCCAATGAAAGTACAAGAAGCATACAGAACACCAAATAGAGTGGACCAAAAAAAAAAATCCCATTGCTACAAAATAATCAAAACACCAAATGTACAAAATAAAGAAAGAATATTAAGAGCAGCAAAGAAAAAAAGGCCAAGTAGCATATAAAGGCAAACATATCAGAATTACACATGACTTCTCTATAGCAACTCTGATGGCCAGAAGGTCTTGGATAGATATTCTGCCAACACTAAGAGATCATGTATACCAGCAAAGCGTTCAATCACTATAGATTGAGAAAACAAGATATTCAATGACAAAAACAGACTTAAACAGTACATATCAACTAATTCAGCTATACTAAAAGTTCTGGAAGGAAAACTCCAACCCAAGGAAATTAACTACACCCACAAAAACATAGGACATAGATAGTCCCACTTTACCAACAGCCAAAAGAAAAAAGGGGAAATCCACACATAATACTACCACCAACAACAAATCCAAAAGAAACAAGAATTGATAATCAATGGTCATTAATATTCCTCAACATTAATGGTCTTAACTCCCCTATAAAAGACACAGACTAACATAATGGGTATAAAGACAGAATCCATTCTTCTACTGCATAAAGGTAACACACCTCAACTACAATTACTCCAGTACTCAAACCACACAAAAACAAAACTAAGAAAGAGAACTACAGATCAATATCCCTCATGAACATTGATGCAAAAATACTCAATAAAATACTGGCAAATTGAATCCAAGAACACATCAGAGAAATCATCTACCTTGAACAAGTTGGCTCCATCCCAGGGATGCAACCTGAAAAAGAAAAATCACATGACCATCTTACTAGACGCTGAAAAAGCCTTTGACAAAATCCAATACCCCTTCATGGTAAAGGTCTTGGAGAGATCAGGGACAACAGGAACATACCTAAACATAATAAAAACAACATAGAACAAACCAAGAGCCCACATCAAACTAAAGGTAAAGAAAGACAATGTGAACAAGACCAGCCTCCCACTCTCTCCACATCTCTTTAATATTTTACTTGAAATACTAACTTTACTTGAAAGATAACAAAAGGAGATCAAGGGGATACAAATTGAAAAGGAAGAAGTCAAACTTTCACTATTTGTGGTTGATATATAGTTTACATATGTGACTGGACAAACTCTATCAAGGAGCTCCTACAGCTAAGTGTCAGGCAGGATATAAGATTAACTAAAAGAAAATCAGTTCCTCTACCTTATACAGCAGATAAAGGAGCTAAGAAAGAAATCAGAAATCAGAGAGACATCACCCTTTAGAATAGCCACAAACAACATAAAATATCTTTGGGTAATGCTTACCAAAGAATGAAAGACCTATATAATATATAATATAACTTTGTGTCTTTAAAGAAAGAAATTAAAGAAGATTCAAGAAAATGGAAAAATCTCCCTTGATCTTGAATAGGTATAATCAACATAGTGAAAGTGTTAATCTTGCAAAAAGCAATGTACAGATTCAATGCAATCCCCATCAAAATCTTGACACAATCCTTTACAGACCTTGAAAGAACAATCCTCAGCTTTATATGGAAATACAAAATACCTAGGATAGTGAAAACAACCCTGAATAATAAAGGAACTTCCGGGGGTATCAACCTCTATTATAGTGCTATAGTCCTGAAAACAGCTTGGTATTGGCACAAAAATAGACAGGTAGACTAATGGAATTGAATTGAAAACCCTGTTGTTAACCCACATACCTATGAACACCTGATTTTTGATGAAGAAGCTAAATTTATACAATGGAAAAACAAAAGCATCTTCAACAAATGGTGCTGGCATAACAGTATGCTGGTGTGTACAAGAGTGCAGATAGATCTATATCTATCGCCAGGCACAAAACTGAAGTCCGAATGGATCAAAGACATCAACATAAACCCAAAATGTCTTAGAAGAGAAAGTGGGAGGTACCCTTGAATGAAATGGCACAGGAGACTGCTTCCTGAACATAACACCAGTAGCACAGATACTGAGATTGGCAATTAATAAATGGGACCTCCTGAAACTGATAAGCTTCTGTAAGGCAAAGGACATAGTCAACAAGATAAAACAGCAGCACACAGAATGGGAAAAAAATATTCCTCAACACCACATCTGACAGAGGACTGATTTTCAAAATATGCAAATAACTCAAGAAGCTAGTTACCAAAACAACAAATAATCCAATTAAAAAGTGGGGTACAGAACTAAATAGAAAATTTTCAAGGGAGGAATCTAAAATGGCTGAAAGTCTCTAAGTTTTCAACATCCTTAGCCATCAGGGAAATGCAAATCCAAACAACTCTGAGATACCATCTTACTCCTGTCAGAAAGGCTAAAATGAAAAACACCAAAGATAGTTTATGCTGGAGAGGATTTGGAGAATGGGGCATACTCCTACATTGCTGGTGGGAATTCAAAATCATACAGCCACTTTGCAAATCAGTATGGGGGTTCCTCATGATATAGTAATTCCACTCTTAGGTATATACCCTAAAGATGCATATTTATACAACAGCGACTGTTGTTCTTTTTTGCAGCTGCTATGGCCTAAGAAACACAAACACAAGATTCAGCGCCCATGTGGAGTTTATTGAGAGAGGGGAGAGGAAAGAGGGGGGTAGCTGGTGGCCAACCAAAAGCAGGGAGAGAGGGGGGGGCAAGAAGCAAGAGAGAGGGAGGTGAGAGAGAGAGAAGCAAGAGAGAGAGGTGCGCATGGCGCGCTTTCTTGGTCTTACAGTCTTTTCCCACTTCTTCCACAATGCTCACTGGGCTTGGAGAGATGTGTGTGATATAATTGTACCACTTAAGGCTGATAATTCTGTAGTATCTCATTCTCTGAATCTTGACCAATTGTGGGTCTCTGTGCTAACCATCATCTACTGGAAATGGAGACATCCCTGATTAGGGTTGAAAGACACATTTGCTTATAGGTGTAGTGGTAAGTCAGTGGGAATCAATTTAACACTCTATTTAGCAGAACAAAGTAGCAGGTTCTTCTTTGGTGCATATGACCTGTTTAGCCATAGATTCTTGGCCTGAAAATGGTGTTGGTTATGGTCTCTGCCTTGTGGGGTGGAATTTAAATCCATTTAAGAAGTGTTTGGATTCTTCCATGATGTTTCTGCCATTATTATACTAGTGAACATGTATTTTCAGGTCGGTCATTTTTGTAGTTTGCAGGTTTCACATCTGGATAAGACTGAGGATTACTTTTCTCCACCGGTAGCATGTATAAAATCTTCTAAAATTATAAAAATCTAGTGAGTAAATACAAAACATATACCAAAAGACTTCATGTCCCTCTAGAAAAAAGGTTTACATATACCTTTCTTCTCCTTCTTTCTCTTTTATGCTAAAGAATTACATTTGCAGAGATACACAATAAGACACAAGAAATGAACTAGGTGGTGGCAGTGCACGATTTTAATCCCAGCACTTAGGAGGCAGAGACATGTGAATCTCTGTGAGTTTCAGGACAGGCTCAAAGCTGTAGAGAAACCCTGTATTGAAAACTAAAGCAACAAAACAAAACAAAATATACAACAAATGTTTTCATCAAACCTGCAACATATTTATTTAAAGACACCTTTCAAAGCTGATGTAGTCTGTAAACAAAAATTAACTCAAATATAAATTGACCAACATAAACATTCTGTGTAGGATGTAGTTCTGTCCAAATCCTGGGACTTCAGATTTAGCATTTTTAGTTTTAGAAAGTGTCATGAAATCTATTCAATTTCTTTCAACTTGGTCAGCAAGCCAAATCACACTTAAGTCTGTCAGAAAAAGTTTGCTTTCTTTTTTCAGTTCAATAAATACGTTAACATTCTTCCCTATAACAACCATCACACTTCTGCATTTGAAGACGGTTATAGAATGCAACTTTGACAAGTTTTAGTTCTATGTAAAATAAGGTATGTCACCTTCAATATTTCTTACTGATAACATTTTCTTTGTCAGTTAATTGGCTCAACTATGCAGCAATACTGCTTTATACTGGAGTTTTACAAACATCAATGAAAAGAAACAAGGGGTATTAGAAGATATGATACCTTCATTCATTCAAACATTGGAAGGTGATACTCAGACTTTAATTGTTCTCTTTGCTTGGCTTTTGAAAGCTCTCAAAAGCAATGCAGTATAAGAAAGATAAAGTAGAGTCAGGAGAGAAGTCCTAGTCCCTACTTCAAATGACTTGACAGATTTATATGACCCAACCTGGATAGCATAGCCCTACAAGTGAAATGGGTGTGGGGGAATGGGAGGGGAGGGTGGCCAGGGTGCATGTCATAGGGGAAAGAGGGTAAGGGGGAGGGAAGGAGGGAGAACGAAAGGGAGGGTGAGAGGGAAAAAGGGAGAGGAAACTGGGATCCACATGTAAAATTTTTAAATTATATAATTAATAAAATAAGAAGGAAAAATGCTGCTGGATTAATTATATATATATATATATATATATATATATATATATATATAATGCTTTGACTTCAAAATTTAAGCCTAAGGACAAGTTACTGGGGAAAAGGATTTCTAATTTTGTTTCCACAGAAAATGAAAGATTTGGATTCCTTCCAGACTAATGTGGTTGATCGAGCAAGACCCCCTGAAGCAACATCAATGAGACAATGCATTCTTGCAGAACACTACAGCCAGGATTTCTGCGTCTTCTTAGGATTCACCCATGACAGCCCCCCACCTACCAGTAGGAAGCAGTTTGGAAAGAATGAGGCCCAAATTCTCAAATATTGTTTATAAATGTTTGTTTTCATTTAAAAAAGAAAGTCTTTGTATAAATAAAAAACATTATATTTCTCTTGGAGAAAACACCTTGTAATAAGGAACTATGGTTTTAGCATTGAGAAATATTTGTATCCCTAAGTCATTCCAATAAAATAAAGACTACAAAAAAAAAGGAAAAAAAAAGAAAAAAAAGAAAGACAAAGTAGAAGGAGGACAGTTTGAGCTGGACTGATATTCATAATACAGCAATAAATATTTAACAAATGACTCTGAAAAATGCATGGTATATCTATATTCATTGATTTACTGTGAGGGTGCTGGACTGCTGGACAGCGACTAAGGTCTCATGGTTTTCTGACTGGTTTCTGTCAACTTGATACATACTGTAGTCATCTGAGAAGCAAGAATCTCACATTGAGATAATTCCATATAAGATTGGCCTGTAGGCAAATTTGTGGAGCATTTTCTTGATTGATAATTGATGTGGGAGGGCCCAGACTACTGTGGGTGGTATCATCCCTATGCAGTCAATCATGGGTTATATAAGTTAGCAAACTGAGCAAGCTGGGAGGACCAAGCTTTAGCAGAATTCCTCTCATGATTTTTACTTCAGTTCTTGCCTCCAGGTTCTTGCTTTGAGTTCTTGAGCTGATTACCCCAAATGGCAGAATATAATCTGTAAAATGAAATGAACAATTTCCTCTCTGAGCTGATTTTGCTCCTGTAATAAAGAAACAAATTAAACCAGAAATTGGCACCAAGAGTCAGGTATAGCTGTGTCCATTTGTTTTAGGGAGCATTGCACAAATGAGTTGGAATTTAGGGCTATAGTTGTTTATAGCTTGATGAGTTACAAGAACCTGGAAATCAGGAATGCTAAGAGCAATGTAGAGGGTGTAGATCTGGTATGTGAAGTTTCAGAGGGAAGTTTTGGGGTTTTTCAAAGATTTTGTTAGGGCTGCTCATGTGATATTTTGAATTGAGAATATGTGGTTTCTGGTCATCAGTGAAGCATACATGGTATTTTTCTATTGTTTCTTACAATTATGCAAATTCATAATGCACTCAGTACACATTTTAGGTTACGAACCATTATGACTCAATTACTGTATTACTGAACTTTAGAAAAACTTTTTAAATTCACAACATTGAATGATAACAGAAATAGATTTGTGACTTTAAAAATATATAAATAAAATCCCATTTAAATCTTTTACTCTAAAATTTTAATTTAATTTAATTTAAATTCATGATTTCATGTATGTGTACTTTTCATACTGACCATTCTCAATTTTCACATCCTTGCCATACTTTCTTCTCAGAACAAATCTATCTCATGCAGTCTTGCCTGTTCATTTTGTTCTGTGGCTCATCAGTATTAACCAGGGCTATCTGAGCGACCATGGGTTTAGAGCTATCCACTGGAGCCTGGTCTCTGAACAGAGTAGGTATATAACTAAAGAATGTGACTCCTCCTTTCCTACTATTGATCCACAGCCAATGGCTCAGAGATAATGAGCAAGGCCATTTGTTGGAAAATTGTGGATAGGGCTTGTCTTGTGTGGGCTTCAGCAATTACAATAGTTGTACTGCATCTAGAAAATGATATTTCCATATACTTCTACTTGTAGTTCTTGTTAAAATATATAAGTAAAATAAGACAAAAATATCTTCCTATTGGCAAGATAGAAATTTGTTAGCCTGATTATAGTATACATATGCAGTTTTAACAATTTTTATCTAATAATTAAATAGTAAAAGTATACTGAAGTAGATGAAAGGGATGACTCCCAACTACTTTCCTTCCCTAATTTTCTTGTACAGATTCAATCTAAAGCTATTAACTCGTAGGAAATAAGATTCACTGGGACAAAGTATAGGTTGATTGATGTTTATTTTGGGAGAAATCACTTACACCTACAACAGATGACCTCCACAGGTTCCCACTCCAAGCATGCCACCTGGATGCTCTCTGTAACCCGACTAGTAAGCAAGTCCCACAGGTCACCTCTGCACCTATGTCCATGCCCCAATGGGTATGGTCAGTGCAACAGGTGCAGGTAGAGGGGGTATCTCATCATCAGTGTGTAAGAGTTGGAGATAATGAAATTAAATAAAATCTTGCCTCTCTATTTATATTATTGCTAAAGATACATAACGTTCAACAAAGTAAAATCTGCTAGACTTAATAGTAGAGGAATGATCACAGTACAGACAGACTGAAGAATACACAGCTTTTTCCTTTGGGAGAAATAACCAATCAATAAATATAAAAGACAAAAAACCAATAACTAGACTAGGAACAAAAACTGTAAAATCTTAAGAAAAAAACTTAACAAGCAGTGTGTAAGATTAATCAGAAATCGGCTGACAAGCATGAAAAGGACATAAATTAATAGAAATATATCTTGTGCCCTTCACTGGAGTGTAGTTCTGAGTTGATAGACTTTTAAGCTATTGGATTCAAAGATCAAATTTGTTAAAAATAAAATTCATTTTTCCCAAAAGTAGGCTACTGGGTTTGACTGGTGTTTCCAAGAGACATTTTCTGTAACCTGATTTTATAATTCATTTAAGGAATAAATTTAGCAAAAGTTATTTTGAAAAGAATATTAAAATGATATGCCCTACACATTTTCAGCATCTTAACAATTTGGTCCTACATATATCCAACATGAAGCAATTGCTCTGTTTTAATAACTGCTTCAAGACAATAAAATGTATAGAAATTTTATACAACTCACTTTATAAGAGTTACATGACTCTAATTCTAGTACTAGATTATGTTAAACAAATAGTAATTAAATGACAATGATATTAACTCAAAGACACACACACCAATAGGTGGAATGGATAAATGGATCTCTGTTCTGAAGAATGTGGCTCTTTATACTAGGAGGGACACTGCTGAGAAATGTATGTGATGAAAGTAATTTCCCCAACTTCACACTTATATATTAAAAATGAAGGCCAAGTAGTTGAGGTACATTCCTTTAATCCCAGCACTTGGGAGGCAAAGACAGGTGGATCTCTTTGAGGTCTAGCCTGGTCCACAGAAAGACTTCTAGGACACAGAGAAACCCTATCTCAGACACACAAAACAAAACAAATCAAACTAAAAAAAGCAACACTTTGGACAGCCATTTAGTGTACTACACACACACACACACACACACACACACACACACACACACACACGCACGCACGCACACACACGCACACACACACACACACACACACACACACGCACGCACGCACACACACGCACACACACACACACACACACACACACACTGTATGAAGCAACAAAGAAACAGAGGACATGAATCTGGAAGAGTGAAGGGGGAAATGGGAGAGGGTTTGAAGAGAAGAAAGGGAAGAAGTATTTGGCATAATTATAGTCTCAAACATATCAATATTTTTAAAATTTTAATGTAGATCAGATAGTTGTTTTTTCAAAGTATAAGGAAAAAGTTTTTATAACTATGGTTAGAGGAGAGGAGGTGTTTTGTAATTCTTCTTCAAGGAGATTAGTAAGGCTGTCTTTACAGCAGATTTACCATCCTCCCAGTAAACAATCTTAAAATACAGAAGACACATGTTTCAGGAATAATTATTATTTGCAATATGTATTTCAGACAGAGAATTATTGTTGGCTTTGGTTTTTGTTTAGTTTTGTTTCTGTATTTCTAACAAGAGTTCTCAGAATGTTATTTGGAAAGTGTAAGTAAAACATATTGTTAAAGAAAGATAATGACATTTTGATTGTAGAGTAATTAAATATTTCATAAATAAAAATATAAAAATACGGAATGATAAACATATATATGTATATATATACTAGCAGTGGTAAAAAGGGGGATTTTACTTTGTATAGTTCCATTCATTGTAAAAAGTAGTCACACATTTAAAATGTTTAAAATAACATTTCGATTGATTCATTGAAAATTTTTTACAGTGTATTTTCTCTACACCAACTCCTGCGATATCCAGCCTCATCTTCCTACTCACCCAACAATGAGAATTATTTTTTTCCTATCAGGTTCAGTTAATATTGCCTATTGCTCTTGAGAGTTAGGGCCTGCCTGAAGTGTAGTTGATCTATCAATAGTGACAGTAAAAGAGATTTACACATTCAACATAATCTCCATCAGAATTCTAGTGCAAGTGTTTGCAGAAATTGGAAAAGTAATCTTCAATTTCATTTGGAAACAAAAAAATTCAGGATGGCCTCTTAGAGCCTTCATTTAGTAGCTGATGGAAGCAGAAGCAGACACCCACAGCTAAATACCAAACTTATCTCTTGGAATCCAGTTACAGACAGAGAGGATGATGAGCAAAGGGGTCAAGACCAGGCTGGAGAAACCCACAGAAACTGCTGACCTGAACAAGAGGGAGTTCATGGACACCAGTTTGACAGCTGGAAAACCAGCCTAGGACCGACCCAGATTCCTTGAATGTGGTGGTAGTTGGAGGGACTGGGTAGTCTATGGGGCCTCTGGTAGTGGATCAGTGTTCATCTCTAGTATACAAATGGACTTTGGGAGCCCATTCCACATGGAGGGATACTCCCTCAGCCTAGACCCATGGAAGAGGTTCTGAGTCCTGCTCCCAATGATATGACAGACTTTGAAGACTCCTGATGGAAGTGTTCATCCTCTCTAGGGAGCAGAAAGGGAATGGGATGGGGGTTGGTTGAGGAACAAGGAAGAACAGGAGGGTGTAGGAACTGGGATTGGTGTGTAAAACAAGCTTGTTTCAAATTTAAATACAAAAATATATATATATATATATATATATATATATATATATATATATATATATATAAAGAGAATGGGCTCCCAAAGTCTATTCACATATTAGAAATAAATACTGATCCTCTACCAGAGGCCCATAGACTCCCCAATTCTCCCGACTAACACCACATTCAGGGAATCAGGGTCGGTTCTAGGCTGGTTTCCCAGCTATTAGACTGGAGTCCATGAGCTCCCCTTTGTTCAGGTCAGCAGTTTCTGTGAGTTTCTCCAGCGTGATTTTTCACCTGTTGCTCATCACTCCTCCCTGTCTGCACCTGGATTCCAAGAGTTTGGCTCAATGTTTAGCTGTGGGTGTCTACTCACTCTTTTTATATGAGACTTTGGTGCCTCCTGCCTACAGACTGTCCTGAACAGAATGAGGAAGTATTTTGGTATAAGATGGACTGTTTCTTCTGCATGTGGTACTTCCAAGCTCATCGAGAGTTGGGCGAGACCTGGAAGTCCTTGCACATACTGATTACCTCTTTCTGGTACCTTTTCTCGTGTCATTTGCTACTTCCTTTTATTTCCCATGGCTTATATCTCTAGATGGTAAGCGTTCCTACAATGAACGCCAAGGAGCCACAGCAGCGTTCCCTCCAGTTCTAGGAATAGTTATAGGGTCTGGTTTACTTTGTTCTTGGGTGATTCCATCCCAGTGATTGCACTGATCTCCATATCTTAGATTCTGTGATTATTTTTTTTTCTTGTTTAATCAAATCCACGATACAGACTAAAAGACAGTGTGTTGGAAGGTTGGGCACAGTAGTATATCATAGGGGCTGTCATGTCCTACCCACAGACTTTGGTACTTTCTCTGAAACTGCTTCTGGCTACCACAGTTTCTTTGCTTTTTCAGTCAAGTTCTGGAGCCTATTAATTTTCCATCAGTTTGCTTCTTATGAATTTCACATTGCTTTGTTTCCACTGAGGCTGACCTTTCTAGATGGCATGCCTACTAGATGATGAGAGGTCTACGTTTGCTTTTCCCTAGATTGAAACTCAGTTTTGAAGATCTCTTCCAAAGCTACAAGCATCACTGGCTTCTGGAAATGGCCCTGCCTTATACCCCTGAGACAAAGCCTCAAATGTCAGCCTTGGCTTGTAGAGGACTCAGCTACTCCCGTGGCTTTTCCTTAATGTTACCCATGCTTTTCTATAGCCACTGTCTATAGTGTATTGGCCCTTTCATCTGGCCAGGACTTAAGTGCAGGCTGCAGTGGAAAGGCTTCAGCATGACCACTTTTGAAGTACATCAACAAAGGCAGTAAGAACACTAAGCCCCCTTTATGCATTTTGAACATTTTTTCTATTCAAGACAAGCTATATTCAACAAATAAGTAGTACAATGTAAATAATACAATAAAGCCTCTAATCACTACAATTATTGAAATACTAGATATTGAATCCAACTTCAGCCTTTGGTAAATTAAAAAAAAATAGTATTTCAGTATTGATATCAATGCTGATAAAATGGGTGTTAAGTTTTATTGTTCACACTTAGAAATTGGTATTAACTGAACTGAATACATTTTTGGTTTATTCAGAGTCCACAATGTTAGACTTTCATTCTACTTCGTTTTAATTATTTTGTTTTCTGCTAGACACAAAGCCACATCTTGTATGTGTCTTTTCTCAATAGATTGTAAGTCCTTATCGGGAATGCTTCTCAGTGTACTTATTCAATTGATGATTCGCTTAGCAACCTGAATAATGGGCAAAGTGAGGTAATTGAAGCTGTGTAGCTAAATGTAACTGGCTTGTGCCTCATTAGCAACATACATATTTATTTAGCAAATATATTAAGATCTACTATGGGTAAGACAATTGTTTATGTTCAAAGTTTTCATTCAGGAAAAGTTTATTTTGAAATAAAACCAAGGAACTTTTTATAGAAAATAAATCAAAATAAAGCAAACGTCTGTGTAAGAGTTATCACCCCTGCCTTTTCAGAGCATATTCAAGCTCACTCTTATTATATGGTTACTACGGAAAAGTGCATTCCAAGTAATAACCAACTTTTAAGTGTATGCTTGGCTTTCATTCTGCTTAAATTGAATGCTGTTTCCCCATGACCCCTTTTAACATTTTGAAGAAGATGCAATGGCAGCTTATAAATCTCAGTTAACAATCAGAACTATAAGAAAGGTAATTTAATCCTTGCTTTAAATCATTGTTGACATTTCTCTTTTCCTGCAAATCATAAAAGCAAAACAATTGAAAGCCTAGAAATTAATTATAGACTATCCTACCAAACAAGTCTTAATATGTTTCTTAAATTTTAAATCAGATAGACATAATTACATTAAATGATACATACCCAGGAGCAAAGCAATTGAATTGCTTTGGTGAAAGTTGATGAACCTCAATAGGTGATAGCAATCGCTGTAGTGATGATGTCAACCATTATCACACAGAAGGAGAGCATCTATCCTCAGAAATGTTGACCATCTGTTTTGAAATATGTTCAACTATTCTCTCATAATACAAAAGTCTCCCTTCTACAGCCCCTAATTTGGTGACTGTGTCAATTTTTACATATAGCTCCATTGTTACAATTTATGTGATCATAAAATGAGTCAGTTACCAACACTTAACAGATAGGATTCTGGGATAAACTGAAGACCAGTTAAGACATCCAGCCTTGTGGACTGATGGACTCCTGGATATATATACTTTCTGTTGGTAGACAACTATTGTTGTACTGAACTACAGCCTATAAGCCACTCTAATAAATCTCATATACATACATATATATATATACATACATATATATATATATGGTACACGTGGGATCCATATATACACATATACATACATAGACACACACACTTTCTCAGTTTTATTGCTCTAGAGAATCTGGATAATACATTCTTGAAATGGCTTCTTCAGTGGAGCATAATTTTCTAGAATTAATCATGTGACAATTGATTTGAACTTTGTATTCATTGTCCATTGGAGGGTGAGCAAAGGTATCATGAACAGATACATGCCAGCATAGCAACTTGTCCTTTAGATTTCAGCTTTTCACCATGAGAAAAATGTGCCCTGTGAAGCTAATGGGCTCTGAAAAGGAATATATAGATAGTAGAGTTAAATCATAGTCACTTCTCAGATCCACAAATGACAATAAATCTCTTTTAGAAACACTTAGACCACAGAGTTTTTAGCATTACTATGCAAAATTGAGCAAATTAACTTTCAATTCTGTTTGAAACCAAGTATCTCAAAGTTGAAAGCATTCAGTGTAGTTTTCTAAAGCCTCAGTCTATATTGAAAACATATATACTACTGTTTCCCAAGATCATGCTTAATATCTTAAACTAGGAAGAATTTCTGATCCTAGGACCTTGACGGTATTCATATTTTAAAACAGCAAATTGGAAGATGGCTACTCCTTAATGACCCATCTTAGTGATCTGTGTCCATAGCATGGGCTTGTTATTGTATTTAGGTAACTTTACTTTGGATAATTTTTCCTAGTGTTTAAGCAGTTCCTTAATACAATATTATTGGGTTACACCAGTACAGCTTCTTAGACTATTGCTAAGACACAGCTTGTTACAAGCTCAGAGGAAGCAGTTAAAGGTTTATGATGTGGCTTTCAATCACATGTGACTGTTAGAATCCTACTTTGCTTTTTCCTAACACATGTCAAATGAGCTTATTTAGTTGCTTAGTAGTATTTCTGGAAGATTTCTTTTTTACTTTTTGTTTTTTCTTTTTTCATTTGTTGATTTTAAGGGCAAAGAAGATATAAACATCATGATCCTATTTTATTCTAAAATCTTAATCTTGAATTAACTTACATTTGTACAGAAATATCACATGGAAAACTTAAATAACTCCTGGATATAAGTTAAGAATATACTTTTGTGTCAAAAGTATATTGCCATATTTTACAGATAATCTAGTTGAAAATGGGCTTCTTTAAATAAAAATATGCTTTAGTACATTCACACTGTATTTTGGTTGAATTTAAAATCATTCTTTAATATTTTATGTTATTTATAAAGAATTTGTTCTAGGACCACAAATGAAGTTATTAATGACACCAACTCTATATGAATAAAAAGGATGAAATGTCAGTTATTTTGGTAAAGAAAACAATTTTTTAAAATGTTTATGTTGATTTTATTTCTCATGACATACCTAAGATGAGGTCATTTAGGATCTGAATGTGAGCTTTGGGTTTGTTCTTAAGATTTTATTCTTATTTTTAGTCATGTGTGTGGGGTTATGAATGTGAGTGAAGGCGCCTGTGGAGCCCAGAAGAGGCCATGAGACCCCCTGGAAACTGGAGTTAGAAGGTGTTGTGAACCACCTGATGTAAGTACTATGAATTGAAATCAGGTCCTCTGGAAGGGCAGCAAGCACCTTAACCTCCATGTCATCTCTTCAGTTTTGGGGTCTTTTCTTTAACACTTGTCACCTGGGCATTGCCCCAGAGACCCAAATACAAATACTAAGTAAATATTTGTAATTTATTTTACATGAACGCTCTAATTATTCCCTCTCTTTGTGAGCTACCTTCTGATATTAAAATGAAATATGGTATTTTCTTGCTGCAAATCTCACCCAGTTTATTTAGAAGGTGTTGGCTTAGGAACCTCAGGGTTTCCACATACTTCATTAGGGAAAAAATGCTTTTTTCATTTAGTGCATCAGCAAATAGAGAAAATGGCTTAGTGGTAGTATAGTTCATCTCTAACTGGTGAAGGGACCTCTATCAATATTTGTTGGAATTAGTGTGTAGTGGATTAGGTTATGCATTATACAAAGGTAATATTTATTTTAGAAATTGGTCTCCTTTGCAAAGTCAGTCGAGGGTAGAAAGTGAGGAAGGGAGAAGTGGCAGTATGTGCCAATTCCACCGTCTCTATCTACTGTGCACCAATAAAACTACCTCTTTTTGGCAGATGTAGAATAGCTTAGTATTTAAACACTAATTGATAACAAATTAGATTGTTTCTTAATAATTTGCCTTAGAAACAAAACTCAGGCACATTTCACTGTGTGAAAATAGTGTACCATAGTGTCACTGCATCCTGACATGGCCCGCAATTACAAATTAGAAGGATTAGCCAAAGATGGCTTAAATCAGGAGTCAGAGACAACAAATTTTTCTGGTTTTAAATTCTCTGTATGCGTGCGTGCATGTATGTTCTTTTCCTTTCTGCCTCTAACTTTACTATTTTTGAAGTTATTAACTAATTTTTCCTACAATTTCTGTTATTTCTTAATTGGCAGTAGAAAAGGTGGTATGTTTATGCTATAATTACTGGGTCGGTTATTGAAGATGGGTAGGCAACAAATATTGTCAGTAAAGCTTTGTGTTAGTAGGTTACTTAGAGTGTATTTGGATTTACATTTTCAATTAGGTTAGTGCATATTCCCTTTTGGTTGTACAGGGAGTGTTATGTGACTACTTCTAGAGCATTTGGAAAATTTTCACTTTATTTCCATATCTGATACAAAGAATTAGATGCACGTGTTGTCTTTCTAATACATTTTATTCCAGAATCTTCTAGAGAAAAAAATTAGATCCACATACTAGGGATAACTTAGGAGTGACAACAATTTAAATCCATTTAAAAGCATATCTACTTCTTCTTACCAGAATGGTCTCACAGAGTGAGATAGGCTCACAGAGTGAGCTGTCACCGCACTGGGTTAACTGTGACATTTTGAAATGATTGTGGTTGTGAACTTCCTGAAGGCTCATGCTCCATGGTTGGTTAAATTGCACACATTTTTCAGTCAAACATTTTCCTGGCTGCATCAAAGGTGTTGAGTAACTGTGTTAACCTTGGTGTGTTTTGGCAATAGGAGATCAAGTAAAAGTCAATAAATGTCTCTCAGAGCCCTGATAAACTCCCAGTGCACAAGCAGAGGTGTTTATGAGCTGTGGGGGACAAATTGGTCAAGTATAAGTTTCCCTTAAAATTGCTTATTGCAGTTTTAGTGCTAGCAGAACATATTTTAAGTCACTGCTTTGACAGAACATATTGGTTGGCATTGCGTAGGCTTCTGTGTTTTTAGGGGACAGATGGCAACTACCACTTCTGTTCAATGTTATCTTTTAGCTTTAAGTATCACATTTACTGGTGAAGTGGACTTTGCTATATATTTTTTTAAAACTTGGAGCAATTCCAACTTACAAAATCTCTTTACAAAAAATATTAAGATGGGTACTTACATAACAATAAGCAACTGAGATATGAAGCAAAAGATTTTTTTTAATGAATTCAGCATATGCCAGTTTCTCTCTTAAATGGTCTCTTCTTATTTTTCTTCTACCTAGGGATAGTATAGAAAGATGGGCAAGGATAATACAATTGCAGATACACGCTAACAAGATAAAAATCACCTGCTATCTTTTAGGTTCTCAGAAATAAAGTCTGTATTTTATTTATGGTCCCATTGTTCTCATGAAAAGTAATCTCTCATACAGAAATTATGAAGAATATATAATTCATAAAATATCTAATATTTTCATATGCAAATATTGATCAAGTGCTTGTTTTTGAGGAAAAATTTAAAATCTATGATCCCTTAAAATTAATATTCAAGTTAACATGTTCTAAAAATCAATCCAACGCAAAGGATTAAACAATCCATGATTTACTTTGTTTTCTCAATTTTTTTCCCAACACAAGGGAAATACTATTGATTTTGTACAAAACTTTCAACATCATATTTTTTTAACTTGGGTTATAGACCCTGACAGGTAGTAAATATATAAAATTATCTGGAGAAAATAAAAGAGAAGTTAATTAATTTTGAAGTATACTTAAAGTAAGGCCCTTTATCATTTATTTAGTGAATTTATAATATATTTAAACTCTTAAGATTTCCACATAGTTGCAGATCCTAATACAATTTTGTATTTTTATGTTTTATTATTGTAATATTTTTAGTAATAAAGCTGTCTGACATTGGTAATTTCATCATTGTGTTAGGAAGTTTAACCAAGTGTTTGCAACATTGCTTGGTGTCTAATTCCTGTCTAGCAGGCTGAATTTCACAGTTTTGCCATAGAACTCAGCTTCTGATAGTGCCCTGAGCAGGTCCCTAAGAAGCGTCGTCAATTCTCCCATGGGTCTAGCTCAGGGATGGTATGGCTCCTTGAACCATCCAGCCACATCTACTTCCATTTCTTATCCTGTCACAGCTTCCTAATTATTCCATTGTCTTTAGATTGATGTACTATCTTTGAAACTATCTTTGAAATTAGGTCACAAATTACTTCCTATTTTTCAAAACCAATGGCTTCTTCTTGATATTTGTCAATCAACATATCTGTACCCTGTGATACACTTGACTGTCATATTCTTTAGCTTCTTTCTCCTTTGGTCTTGGTAACAATGGTTTCCCTTCAGGATAATTCCTTTTCTGTCCATTACAAAAGCAATGCATAGGTGTCTACACTCATGACATGTTCCTATCTCCAGAATTTTTATCCGCATTACACATACCTCTTTGGGTCTGGAATATCCATGTTTAGTTAGTAGGCTGAGTTCCCAAGGACTCCAGACAACCCAATGGTATACTATTGTACTATCATTCTTCATTTACACTCCAGGCATTGCCATCTCACCACTGCACTTATCTGGGAGTTAGAAAACTCTTTTCATCTTCTCTTTCAGTCACTCACAAGCTATCTGTCACCATGTCTTAGCAGTTTGATGTCAGATGTATCTCCTTCCCACCCATGCACTCAATGCTCTATCTCTAGACAATTGCTATTTCCTGTACTATTCTTTCTGCTTCCATTCAAGCTACAAAAGGACTCCAAAATTTTAATCTTAAGGGACCTGTTCTCGTAGTTTTTCAAATCAAATGCTGTGGCTACTTTCTGATGTGAAGAAATGCATGTTCCTCTTGCATCTGCTTTGGTGGGTGAGAGACATACAATCTGTCTTTACATGTCTGGTTATGGTTTCTATTATCCATCTCCTGACTTCATGTTTCATCTTCAACATTCACACACATGTTGCATGCATTTCACTACAAGATTTTGTTGGAAGTTAGCATATGTTTAATCAAAATTCATTCGAGTATAATTATAGAATGGCTTTATTTTTCTTAACATCTTAATTATTTTCTTGATGATCTTAATTTTCCTCTATTGGATCATTTTTTTTTGTCCTGGGATACTACCTCCTCTAATGATGTAAAACTACTTCTGAATCTTGCCATAATTTTTCTCTCTTCCTTTGCTTTTAAAGATTTGTTTTGATTTTTATGTATGTGTGTGTTTTGTTTGCATTTATGTATATAAACCACGTGTGTAGAGTGTCTATGGAGTTCAGAAGTGGGCTAATGACTCTCTGGAGTTACAAATGGTTGTGAGCTGCCTGTGGGCCCTGGAAATTGAATCTTCTCCAAAAGAATTTAAAAATGCTCTTAACTTCTGAGCTATCTCTCCACCTCCTAATCTTGTTTTTCAAAAAAATCTATTTTACTTAAGTTTTAATTCTGATCCAGAGTACTTCAGTCTTCCCAGTATAAGACCTAGCTTCTGCTCTAATGCCATGTCAGGATGGTGAGGAATGGCTTGTGGTCTTCTTGTAATTCACCACACTGTCTTTACCCCTTCTTTACTCCTTGGTTCTGCCAGTGAAATAGCTGAACAATAGAGGCAGGGAAAGCAGATATATGTTCACTTGCTCTGAATAACGTCTTGAATTCTCATTATATGGCTCTATGTATTGGTTTTCTGGTACTGATGATGCTGTCATTCTGCCTTGCAGACAACGGTCTCAGAAAAGCTAATTAGGTCTCCACACTCCTCGTGGAAGAAGGTGTGGTTAATTTCTCAGGTGATTCTTAGCTGTAGGGATCCAAAATCTTGTGATATTTGAGCTATCTTTTTTCCTGTGGTACAGTGACTCTAAACAGAACCAGTTCTCAGGCTGTTGGTACCTGCAACAATCAGGGTTTAAAAGCAGAATGAGTGGGCTTCCTTACTTCTTGGAAATTTTGTCTTGTATCATTTCCTGTATGTATCTCTTCTCTACCTGAAAAAGAGTAGGAAATATGCATGTAGCTCCACTCTTCTACAGATTGCTAATGAAAAAGGAAAATTCTATCTCCCTTCATATATGGCCAGGTAAAAATTAGTAAGCATTTCCTTCTTTTGATTTGCCATACTTAGGGCTATTTCTTATAGCACTATGACAACAATTCTATAGAGATACAGCTCTCATAAAAGATAGCCTCCCCCTTTGAATACTGCCCTATTTTTGTAGCTTCTGAGTGACTTGTTATTTAGTATTTGAACGTTGACCTGTCATAATAGATATTTATGGTAAGTATACAACATGAACATAATTTCAAGGACTATTATGAATTGTTTTTGTATTTATTATATGATAAAAATACTTTCAATATATTGGTTTAGATATTGTTAACTAAATTAATTCTTCTTATTTTCCTTTAACAACACTGATTTTAAACAATTTTGAATATGGGTAGTGATGGAGTATGGTGAGAATTACTGCACTACATGCTACCTTGTCATCAAAGAAAACATCAGGGCAGAAAGTTATTTTTCCTCCCTCTAAACCACTCCCCTGAATCAGATCACAAATTCTAAGAAGGATTTTCTGTGCACCTCTAAAGGTGATCTTAACTCTGATTTGTAGATACCTTCCTCATGTCCAATGGGAAGGAACTTCATCTCTGGAAATGAACAGGTAGGAGATTCTGAACACAGCCATGAAAAATTTACTCTTATTAGATCATACTGTTTACTGTAGTTCTTCATGACTATATATTTAACATAGAAGTATATGACCTTATGAATTCTCAGATCATATTTTCATAATTTTCTTATCTTATGAAATTTATATTAAATGCATCTATATGTGTTTTTCATTTATTTTCCTGTTAATATTTTTGTAATAGGGCTTAGCTATAAATTTGGAACTGGTGTAGAAAAAAAGCTTTCCCCACTACATTTACATTATGCTTATGGAAGATGAGACACATCAATTAAACATGTAGGGAACTATATGTTAATGCCAATGTCATTTCTTTAGTTTATAGTTTTTTATCATAAATCCAAAATCAACAGCAATAAATAATTTTTGAAGTTTATTAACAATATCCCCTAGTCAAAGCTTGACCCAAAATGCTTGCAACATCTGTGATTTAGCATTATGCCTATGAAAACTGTCAGATCAAAATGCCAGTGTAATTATCTTTATTTCATTTTAAAAATTAATTTTGGTTGTAATCCTGGCACTCATAACCTAACATTGGATAATTATGATAAGTTCACAATTATACAAGATCATCCTTCTTAAAAATCAACAACAAAAAACAACTAAACAAACAAATACCTTCTTTTTTTTTCCTCAGCCTCCTGGAATATGTTCATTACTCACTATAATAGATAAAGACCTATTACAATTATCTGCTATTCCAAAACAAATATAATTTGGAGGTGTTTTCTTTGATTGAATGTCAAGGATGTCTGTTTGAATTTAGAACCTCAAAGTATAAATGAAAAGAAAATGAATACTATAATTTTATTCAGTGTTAATGCTAGAAATGATGAGGGATTAATGCATTTTATGCAAAGATGTTGAAGTATTATAAGCTATTCTCATCATGACTATTAGCTACAGACATATAATTATTTCTCTAACTGCTTCTCATGTATTTTAGGTTGTGAGCCTAACCTTTAATGATTGAGCCATTCTCTACTCCATCTCTAAATGATTCTCAAATCTCTCACTGGTTATACTCACTGCATTTGTATAGTAGTTGCATGGATATTGTAACCAATCCATAATAATCAAGAGCTTTCTGATTGGTTTTTAGGATCACTCTACATCCATGCCTGGTGTACTGCAAACATGTCTAAGAACCCAACCTTGGGGGCTCACAGGCCATGGGGGAGAACATATTACTGTTATTTTATGAAATGGATATAGTACCAAACTGATTTCTAAATATCCACATGCACCTATATTAGTTTAACATTCCGACTTCACCAGAGAAGTTTCTTTTTGCTGTGGATGTATGTTAATACAAACTCACAACTGGCAGCGTAAAGAATAAGTAATTGTGGGGTAGTCACCCCTAAATGAGACAACTATAGCAACCTCTTGTGCTAGCTATTTTTAGAGTAATCTGAGAAAAAGGTCACCTCAATTGAGAAAATACCTCTGTAGTCAAACCTGTAGGACATCTTCTTAATTAGTGATTGGTGGGAGAGAGTCCAGCCCATTATGAGTAGAAACAGGGCTGGTGGTCCTGTTTTTGTTTTGTATAAGAAAACAGGCTGAGCAAGCAATAAGGATCCATACTCCTTCATATCCTCTGCATCAGCTCCTGCCTCCAGGTTCCTGCCCTGCTTGAGTTTCTGTCCTGACTTCCTTTGATAATGAACAGTGATGTGAAAGCACAAGGCAAATAAACAATGTCTTCCCTAAGTTGCTTTTGGTCATAGTGTTTTATGTTTCATAGTGTTTCATAGTGTTTTATCACAGCAGTCGTGACTCCAACTCAGGTACTTCCATCATCAATCCTCAAGGCTAACTGAAGACCAAGAACAAGAGGGTGGAGAGGTCTGCTGTGAAATTGTCTTCTGGACAAGACATAGCCATCACGTTTATGTATGTGCAGCAGCTGTAGTAGCCTACATAAGAACTCTACAGCATCGAACCAGTTGCCATTCCTGCACTGGTGGGAAGGGCTGATGTTCCCCATTACCTTGCTGCAGATATTGGTCTTTGATAGATGTTGGGGTAGAAAGAGTTACTTTTCTTCAGGACTGTGTTCCCTGGTAGGTTATCCAGGCTTGAGCAGAAGGCTCTACACCTATGAACATATGACCAGTGCTAATGGGGTTCTGTATATTATTTAAAAAGGGAAGGCAGAGAGGTTGTGAAGTTGGGACAGGGACATGGTACAGGGGCCTGAGGGGTGAGATGGAGGGCCAAATGGGGGTGAATATGAACAAAATATATGGTAAACATGTATGAAATCCTGAAAAATGTAAGTGTGAAAATACTACAAATATGTCATGTATCGTATTTATTCAAAATCAGTTGGAGATCTCCCCCACTGAACTCTGGGTCAATGTTTTTCTCTGTGTGTGGGTGATGTGGCAGGCTGTGATACTAAACAAGTGTGCATAGTTTAACTTTTTATGGAAACACTCTAAATACATACATAAGCAATCATTAGCCATAGAATCACAGGAATTTATCTCTATAGAAAGTCATACAGAATTGATATAGAAACGATAAACTCTATCAAGGTAACCTTTCTTCCCTTATCATAGTCATTATGAGATATTTCAACACTTACTTAAAGCGAAGTTGTCCTTTTCCTTCTGCCTGGATGTCATATCATCTTGGTGAAAGAAACATCTAAAAATACTCCCCTTCCCTGTTTAATTGGGTGTGTGTGAGCGGCTGTGATTGGTATTCTGATTGCACTTAGATGCCTCATCATCGCCATTTTTATTTCAATACTGTCATTATCACAGTTTTACATTATCATACTTAAAATCCTTATGATATATGCAGACAAAGTTGTAAGAGATGCGAATTATAATTGTGGTCTCACAAAAAAATATACAACAGAGTTTCTGTGAAGGACATTTATCCATGAAATAAGGAAAGCAGCAATAGCCAATAGTAATAATAGGGGAGCTATAAGGAGAAGTGGAGGATGACCTTCCAATGCAAGATGTAAAAAAATTGACATTTTCATGCTATTGATCTAAAGTATGAAACTCACAGAAGGCAGTGGACTTCAGACAGGAAGCATGACTCTTGTAAGGGTTTCTGTTTGCTTTGCTATGTGGTTCTGAAGGAATTTGTACTATGGTGGGAGATTCTTAGATAGCATAAAACACAACTGAGACACTTTTTGTCACTTCTTTTCAGTTGCTATTTTGAGCTTCTGACATCTGACCACAACATATTTTTCTGTAAAGCATGTCTATTTAAAATGAATATTTCAAATGAATGTTGATATCACTTTAAGACTTGTAATTTTAAAAAGTCTGACCAACATAGCTGCCTAAACAAGAACTGAATAAGGACACTATATAGATTACTAACATGGAAAAGATAAAGTTCACCAGGACTTCCCCACCTTAGACAAAGATCTGCCTGCTAGTTAGGAATACAGAGAACAATAGAGAAAAAGTTTTCCCAAAAAAGCCCACACCAGTTGGTTGCCCATTACCAAATAGTCATTCTCATACCATATATGTTCAAGTAGGACTTTCTGGTCTGTGTAGGTTTTTTTTTTTAACTTAGGGATACATATACATACAAGAGACATAATAGCAACTAAAAAGAAAAAAGGTGGCATGAATTTTTGGAAGGTTGAATTACTACATTTGAGGTTGAAGACCCTGATTATTACACACCATCATCAATATCTTTTTATTTATGTAAATACTTAAAATAGTACTTCTTTTGTGTATCTGCAAGTAGCAAACTTGTTTTTTAATTAATCTGCAGGTTCTCCTTCCATTAAAAAAAATCATTAAAGGGGATAAAATACTCATTTAAGAGGAACAGTGCTTGATATTTATTTAAAATAGATGACTCAGTAGATTTGATATTTGTGTCTTCTCATTGCTTTTAAAAGTTTGTTTGGCAGGTTGGCAAAATCTATGATTGTCATTCCTGTTAAGCTAGGTACAGAGTAGAAAGCAGGAAATTGTGGGTTGGTCTCATAATTATCTTTGAAAAGTTAATTATAATTTCTCATTGTTAAATAGCAAGCAAACAAATATGGATGATGGGACTCAAACTTCAGTCCTATAAACAATGAAATGTTTTGTTTGTTTGACATCACATCAGGCTGTTTTCCAAGGTACATTGCCCTATTAGATTTTTTTCATCACACTAGTGTTTAATCTTTCCACAGCCTTTGACACTATCTGAAGTTAATTTATAAATTTCTTTCTTTTATATCATGTCTTCTCTTCAACAAATGGTGCCACAAGAGCTAAAGAGCCATCTGTCATTACCTGATTTATTAATAGGGCCTCTGTCTCTGGAGTACTCTCTACTGTGATATGTATGTATGTATGTATGTATGTATGTATGTATGCATGCATGTATGTAAAAGGTTATTTACTGAGTGAGTTTCTAAAGAGTAGTAAATAAGATTAGGTCCTTTGACACATTTGTCACAACTCAACAGTATAGTGGAGAGAGCCTAACCAAGGTAATAAAACAAGGAGCCATGATATTTGTCATAAATGTTGGAAAAGAGGTGATGAAATTCATTGTTTGCAAATGTTGTTATCTTTAGCTAGGGAAACCTAAAAAGTCTAATACACAGCTATGTATCTCAATAAGAGAGTATTTTAAGAGAGAAAGATACACACACACACACAGAAAGAGAAAGAGAAAAACACAATGCCAAATTAGAAATGTAATGGATAACCATTATGTTCTCAATAATAGGATACATTTGAAGGGTTTTATGAGCAAGTCTCATAATACTAAGCCTTATTCATAGCTATATGAAGCCCTAAATAAATGGAGACACAGTCTAGCAGGACTCACTATTTTAAACATTCACCACTGTGATCTATGAGGTCAATTAGATTCTATGGAGGTTAGAATTGGATTTCCTGTAGTACTTGGAAGTGATTGTAAAGTCTACAAGGAGTGGTATACGTATGAAATCAGGCAAGGTGATTCCTGGAGGAAGAGATGAGAGCCAGAGAATGGGGACATTTGCAGCAGAAAGACATCTTCTGAACATGATGTGGGCCTTGCTCTCACGAACTCACTCCAGCTACAGTTACCGCTGCAAGGATGAACATTTATTTCATCAGGGGTGAGGGAGGACACATGAGGACCTCTACCAGAGACTATTGACAATTGCTGCTTGTAAAAAAGACTGTGCTTTCTTTAGTGGGGTAGCTACTGTTAAGTTGCCCTTGCTACGGTATATAACTTCCCACCATGTTTCAGCAACAAACTAGTTAAAATCAGTGGGTTACACACAAAAGAAGTCATGGAAATGTGGGAAGGTTGTTGGGAGATAGGGTTCTAGTGATAAATGGGGGGAATAAAGGAAGAGAATCAGGTGAAAATGATAAAAATTCATTATGTAAATGTGTGAAGTTGTCAAACAACAAAGAAAAAACAAAAAAGAAAAGAACAAATGTATTTACTAGCAGTTGTAAATAAGACACACACACACACACACACACACACACACACACACACACACACACACAATTTATTAGCATCACTTACCACTTACTGGCTATGAACAGAAAGTTCAAGAATTCAGTAATCATTCAGTCCATGAAACTGTATGTCTCTGTCTCAACTGGTTTTCAGTATACTCTGGCTGAATCCTGGCAAAGTAGGCTCTAATGCCAGTGAAGGAATGGATGTGCTAGCGAGGAGAGAGAAAACAGATAAAGTACAACAGCTTCCTGCTTCCGTGTCCTTGTATAGGCTTCCAGAAGGTGTGGCCAGATTACATCTGGATTAAAGATCTGGAGTAAAGATGTGTTTTCCTACCTAAAAATATCTGGATTACAAGTATATCTTCTCACTTCCAATGAAGCAGAACCCCTCACAGGTGTGCCCTCTATTTGGGGGTTAAGTTAATTCCAGGTGATGTCAAGTTGACAACCAAGAATTGCCACCATAGACATGTTCTGTTTATAACTCACTGTTTGAGGCAGTCCTTTCTCCTAGCATGAGATTTAGAATTTTAGAGATCACCTTGTTTCTTTGAAGCTTAAACATTCTACTTTTGAGTTCACCTGTGAGTTTGAGGAAGTTTATAAAAGAAAGTGTGCCGAACACACTCCATTTTAAACTCAGTAGTCAGAATAGCACTCGGCCCTCCTGCAGATAAATATTTATTAAGAATTAAATTATTAAAGGAAAGTAAAGAGGCTCATTTGTGGATTAAGAACTTTTTATGTGAAAAAAACTGTCTATACTTTTGGTAATAATTACTTGAAAGTAGGTGAGGCATAAATACAAAAGCTGTTTTCATTATTAGTTGTATAATATATGAAAGACCTTTCCCACAAAAATGTTAAACAAACTTCTAGACAATATAAAGATATAATCTAGGTAAAGAAATATTTTAATAAAATGTCATATTAGAGTTATAAATTAGTAAGCTATTTAGTGAAGATGTGAAATTTCTCTTTAGAGATTATAAACTTTTTTTAGTTACATTTTTTTGTCTTTTGTATACATGATATTGGTGACTTGCAGTCTCAAGGACTACACAGATAGTTCATTATAGGTGTGCTATAATATCAATGGAAAGTGAACAGGAAACTTCCTTGCTAGTGGTGGCAAGGAGCATAGCACAATAATACTGTTTAAGGTGTTAAGTAAAAGAAGCCATGAGTCCCACTAAATGATAATCAAGTAACCTTCCTCTGGATGGACTGGTTAATGTTGCGATTTCAATATTCCAAAAGCCATTAGATTAAAATTTGTATTGATATACTAATTCTACATATTTTTTGCTTATAATGTGAGATTTTAGTACAAGTATATAATATGTAATGATCAGATCATGATAACTGGCATGTGCATCAACTCAAATATTAATTGTGTGTGTGTGTGTGTATGTGTGTGTGTATGTATGTGTGTGTTTGTGTGTGTTGTGGACATTCAAAATCTGCTCAATATATATTAATATTAATGTATAGAATACATATGAAATACAAAAAATTGTTGCCAACCATACTTGCCCTTCTGGGCTATAGAACATTGGAGTTATTTTCTTTATACAAATATGTGCTGTACACATTAGCTGTCTTCTCCCATGTCCCCACCTCACTATTCACAGCTTATAGTGGCCACTGTTCTTTCTTCTATGAACTAACTATTTTAGTGCTCATATAAGAATGAGACTCTATGCTCTAGCTCTGTGTGATATACTTCATATAACATACGTTATTGATGTTCATTTTGACTTTTTATTGTGAGATGTAGGTTTCCTTTTAAATAAAAAGTTAGTAATGCAGCACACTATTGTTAAGCTGCCATACAGTGTATCGCTAGAACTTATCTTCCACAGACCTAACTCTACACTTGATGAGGGGTAATTACCTATTTTCTTCTTTACAACTGACCCCTTTATTCTGGCAACTTTATATTCCTTAAACAAGTGTCATACCATAGTACTCAACTTCCTGGAACTAATTCATTTCTTTTTAAAGTATAAAGTGCTCAAGGATAGTTCTTGTTTGGGAACATGATTAATTGTGGTGATTAAATTTTATTGCCTACTTGGTTTGGATCACTCAGGAGACACATCATGAACCATCTGTGAGGCATTTCTAAAATGGTTTAAGTGAAGAGAGACTACAAATACTGAATGGGATGACACCATCCATGAGTGTGGTTCCTGAATGAATGAGAAGAAAAGAAGGCAAACATGAGCTTGAACACCAAAATTTATGTTTCTGTCTCAGTTGTGGATACCATGGGAGTGTCCCTGTTATATGTCTGCTGCCACAGCTAGAACCACTCTTGTCCCATGCATTCCCCAACATGATGGACTCACCCTCAAGCTGTAAGCTGAAACAAATCCCTCCTTCCTTATGTGGGTTTCCTTGAATTTTTAGAACAGTTTTAATCTCAGGAATTAAAGAACAAAACACCATGATCCTACGTTTAGATTCATCTAATAAAATGCTATTCTAGAGGGTTCACTGATAAAATATCTGTTAATTTATGAACCAAATGGAAAGAAGTTAAAAGCAGAAAGATGGATTTTCACAATAAAAAATCTAAGCTTAGATGTAAAAATCACACCTCATAGTGATTATGCATTTCCTTTTTACACGTTAAATTACATACTAAACAATGGCACTGATACTCTGTTTTTAAAATAATAACACTTCCCCTTTAAAGGTGTAATATATTTCTAAATGTTAGGTGATTGGATTTTAGATTCTATCTCTGGGCATCAGCAAGGGCTTGGCAGTCTTTTTTTTCCCTCCTTTTTTTCCCCCCAGAGAAAGTACAGCTCCATAAAAAAGTGGTAACAAAGATAATAATGCAGAGGTGGTTTGGAGGAAGCATTTTCTTTTTCAGAAATCAATAGGGAAAGAGAGTGATCCTATTTTTCACCCGAAGCAAATCACCATTACAGAATAGAAGAATGCTCAGGCAGTTGGGACAGGGCTGACACAGACCTTCCATCAGTGGCCTCTTAAGGTTAGGGACAGTACCTGATTCCAGGAGAAGGAGAGGCTAATTAAATTAATTCTGTGGGAAAGTGACAAGATGACTCAAAGGGTTTGGAGTGTGCTAGGAGGCTTTCTCTTCACCCTCTGCTGTCAGCATCATTCGGCCTCTTTAGCGTCTCACTCACACACACACAGTACCTGGCATGCGATGCTTAGCTTTTTTTTTTTTTTTTTTTTTTTCATCTCACTTAAACTGCAATGTGAACACTGGACTTGTGCTATGATAGATGAATGCCGCAGGAAAGAAATGTAATTGCCTTGGCTATGCGGCAGTAAATGGATATTCCCTCTGGAAACTCAACTCGCTTCATTTAGACCCAAACATGTCAAGCAGATGCAGATGATCAACTCACAGCATATGACAGAAACGGATATCATTCTCTTTTATGTCCCGTTTTTAATGTAATAGCAAGCTAACATCTGTTGTTCTGAGCACGACAAATCTGTTCTTTTCAATGTAAAGGTTTGCTGAGCATTGATATTTTACTAAGAATAGAGTGTGTGCAATTAGAGTGCACTCTATTTTCATGTCAGATCCAGAAGGTCTTTGAAAAGGTCATTGCTGTTGTGTATGACCCACTGAGCTGCAATGGTATGATAAATGCAGTTACAAGACAGTGTAGTTCAAGGGATATTGTTCCAGAGAGAGGACAAAGCAATGGAGAAGAAAGTTGCTGTTTATGGGATCATAATCCAGTATTGTCAATGTCATGTCACACATTCTGAGTTTGTTTTCTGCAAAACACTTTTGGTCCACAGAAGAAATACTACCACATACTCTTAAGAACATCTGTGATATTATTTGACATGTTGTCAACGTCTTTCTCTCACTTTAGACTCTTATATAAAGTAAATAGAAGCAATGGAATTTTCTGAAACACAGATTACAATGCCTTTCCCCATGCAATAAAGAACAATAAAGAAGCATTAGGATAGATGTGACAAAAAACAACAACAACAAAAACCATAGAGTTTAAACAATCTTTTTAATATGGCTTGTCTTACCTTAAGGTTTATTTAGCTCATGTGTTTAGGCAGTGATATTAATAACTTATTTTTTTTGGATGGGACATTTTGCTGTATGAAATGTACTCATCTTTTGTGTGCTTGATTCTGTTGGTTGCAAAAAAGGACACAGTGGAAGGCACCACCTGAGGCTACTGACTTAGAAGATCCAACTCAACACACACATCTTTCACATTACATGCTATCTTTAAGGATAACCCAACCAAGTCAGGTGGTAGTGGCACACACCTTTGACGCCAGCACTCAGAAGGCAGGAGAATCTCTGTGAGTTCCAGGCCAGCCAGGTCTACAGAGTGAGTTCCAGGACAAGTCAAGACTACACAGAGAAATTTTGCCTCAATTAAAAAAAAAAAAATAAAAAACAGACTAACCTAATTATAACTATCATCATTTTTTTTTATTTTGAATTCTTAATGTCAGTTGGAAACTAAAGGTTTGAAACTCACTAATGCAGAATATAATCTTAAAAGAATTACAAATAACAATTATCATTCATAAGAAAAACTATCATTCAAAAAGTTTAAAATATGTTTTTACATTAGTAAACTGTGTATATGGATGTTCCACTTTTTACCTTTCAGCCCTACAATGTTTTTTTTTTTTGTTTCTGTTTTTGGTTTTTTTTTTTGTTTGTTTTTGTTTTTTTTTTGTCTTTTTGTTAAAATAAAAATCACTTTTATGGAATTATGTTTTGTGATTATGTGTATGTATACTATATAATCATACATTCAAGAGAATTATAAAATTGATTTAAATAGAAAAATCTGAATAGCTAGAAATATTATTTTACAATTTAATCTGTGAAATGATGCTGTCATATAGAGTGATACCACAATAGATATCAGGAATATCTCAGAGGCTTCCAAAGCCACAGGGCATTTTTGTTGAGAATGAGTGACCTTCCAAGATACAGAAGAGCATCGAGGATTAAGTGAAATGGTGATTCATAGTTTGTGTAACTCTGCAGAAATGTGAGCAGTAGCATGTAATATATTAGAGGGATGCTTAAACAGGAATAGGATGCTGAACCAAGGTGTGTTAGCACAAGGTGTGTGCATCTTAGTGAAACTGTTTTTATTACAGATTAAGTTAGTAATTTAAAAAATGAAAGTAATACAATGTTTAGATAACTTTTACTGACATTGACTTCAAAATACAAGGTCAATGAAAACTATGCTGATTTCTTTTTTAGAGATGTCTCATAATTGAAAATGGCATTACATATATTACGGTTTAATCTAATTGGGAAAAAAAAAAGTAATCATCTTCATGGAGGCAAATAATTGATGATGTGGGAGTAGAGAAAGACCAAGCAAGTTTTAATTCAGTTTTGTAGCCTTTTTTCTTATAGACTATGGCAGATATGAAAGTCAAAACATCAATTCAGCTCACCGAATACATCAAGTGTCTTAGAAAACATATCTAGTAATTATCATAAAAGTCTAGGATCAAATTTAGTAAAATATCAGAAAATATTACATTAAGGAACTTAATCCTAATGCTATTTATTTTGTTTTTCAAAAGCCAACTGATGTACTGGGGATCCAAATTTTCTAGAGATTACATGTTCATTTAGCAAGTACCTGACAGACATTACAAAGGTCTGTACAGCTCTGTTTGGCTAAACTGTGCACTGATATTGTACATAATTATTAAATACTCAAATCTAATTTTCTAAAATGGATGAAAAAAGGAAAATTAAAATATTTGTCTATATATTTGACTATTATGTACAATTAATTTCTGATTTGTCATGGTGCCTTCAATAGCACAGGTGATTTTCAGAGAGAGAATTTATTCACTAATATTTTGATTGGCCCATTCCTGAAACTACTTTTTATATTCCATGACTAATTAAGTGTTCTGGTAGAGTGAATGTGCAAAATTTTATGATTTATGAAGTAGAAGATGAAAATAAAATAGAAATGGCCTTCAGTCTGTCATCATGTTGTTTACTTTCCTGACATGTGCATTGGAATCTGAAAGCAACATGCTCTATATGGACTACCACAGAGTACAGAATTTGTTTTCATCTGTTCTCCAATAAGGCATAAAATATACATTACTTACATATGTATAAACTGAAGTTGAGGTTAGTTCTCTAAGCAAGGACATCTACTTTGGCCTCTTTTTTTCCTTATCAAAGAAAGCAAATTGAGTACAATCAAGGGTGTGTTATGTATAAAACTAACCTCAAGCCATGATAAATCAATGGCTTATATTAATGTAAATTATCTCATGAGTTGTAACACTTTGGGCTATTTTCAGAAATGAGTTATTTATGACATATTATTGCATTATGATCCTGGAGGAGGAAAATCACTGATAAAATTGCCAGTTATCTTTCTTGGACATTCTTACAACACTTTAGATTATTGGCTACTTTGGTTTGACAACAGCATATCCCCTAATTTTCAATAATGGCCAGATACCCACCTAGAATGTTCTGGTTGCATAGAATATGCTGTCAGATGTTGTTGCCTAAGGACTTCTTTTGAAACACCCCATGAAACAACCACTTAATTCACCTATGCTTTCTTTTATTTTCTTCTGAAGTTTGCTCATTATTCCTTCTAACTGAACATACATTGCAAAGATCTGCTATTCACAGAAAGAATTCAAATACCAACCCAGGAACAGAATAATGGAAATTGGGTTGCATTATAAAGAGTTTTTGATGTTAAAAGAATTCTAGTAAGTAATTTCATGGCATGACATGAAGTATGCTTCAAAAGTATAGTCCATTCCTTTAAAAAGGTAATTATTATTGTTATTAGTGTGTGTGTGTGTGCGTGTGTGTGTGTGTATGTATGAGTGTGTATGTGTGTGTGTGTGTGTGTGTGTGTGAGAGAGAGAGAGAGAGAGAGAGAGAGAGAGAGAGAGAGAGAGAGAGGATGATTCCCTCTTGCTTTCAATCTTACAGTTGGCTTTCCCTTCATTATTTCTTAATTATTTGGACCACACTATGGCTGGTGTGGGAGGAACAGGACTAGAGAATGAGGGAAGGAGCCAGTTACTGTTTCCCACTGATGTTAGCCACAAAGAAGGTAGGAATGCTTCTCAGTAAATCACTTACATGTTTTGGTTTCTTGCTATGCCAAGACCAGTACTATGAGTCAGACATTCCACTTCATTTTAATCATCATCCATTGGGCTGTGCACTATCACCATGTTCCATTTTACATATAATAAAATATAAGGTTAGAGATTTTATGCTATTTTTTAGGAGATCAATTCAAATGACCAGACTAAGATTGAGCTTTAGTACACTAGTGTTAAAATAATTTATATGGCTGTGATACACATCAAAAATTAAATGCTAGACATACTTTAAATAAGAGAATCATATATAAAGGTTAATACAGACTATCTTGTCTAAAAACATTCAGAAGATAATAAACATTTTCAAAACCATCTTAATAAAAAATTCACAGGTTTCAGTAAGATTATGAAATAGAAGCAGTAATAAATGTTATCAATATTTTTCTTTTCCTCTATTATTAAAAAAATCTCTTTATCTAATCAACTTACAATTGAAAATTTCACTCAGGTGTTTTAAGGAAGTTGCTCAGACACCTGCATAGTCCCAAGGTCTATGCATGCCAGTAAACCTCCACACTGTTATAACAGACACCCTGAAAACATGGTGTTTCCCTTAGGGTTACAATTTCACTATCAATTACATTCATTTTTTTCATGGTTCTAGGTACTTCAATAACCAGAAAGGTGAATTCACTTATCTACCAGAAAAAGGGAAATTTTCTGATGGAGTTGAAACTAGAAAAAAAGAAGAAGCTCTGTTACTTGCTCATGACTCGCATGATGTCCTTTTGTCTACATCCTGTTTTTCCTCACTACATCTTACTATCTTCTCATGATCTCCTCTCTAACTCTATAGTTTAATGCCATAGTCTACCTATACTCACAACAGTATAAATTTATATATAATAACTTCGCTGAGTAGGAGAGATCATATGTAGTTTACATTCTTTTTAAATTTGATTCTCTTTGCTGGGAATTATACTTTCTAATTCTACCTATCTTCTATATCCCCACATACACAAGTACAAATAAATTATTAAATAACTATAGAAAGAGCATTTAACATTAATGTTTTTGATTCATTCTATTAACTATTCATTCTATTCATTCATTAACTATTCTCCCAGTGACATGGCTCAATGAGTAAGGGTGGCACCCATAAGTAACTATTTTATTGTTTGATTTTTTTTTTCAGCACACTTGCTACAAGGAGCATAATGTTTCATTTCCTAGATTAATAGGAGTACTTTTCTTCAGCAGCTTGAGTAGGGAAAGTCTGTAAGTCAAACCTGACTTACAAGGTACAATAATCAACATTTCCTGTGTTCAGAATGTTCTAATCATTCCACTAGGTCTATATACTGGGATCTTCTCATTTGAAGTTCAGGTCTGTCTTGTTCCTTGCAATTCATTCTTATATTAATTGTCCAAATTAGTCTTGCCTCTTGATCTTCAAGCTTGTTTTGAAAGTCCCTTTTCCAAAATCAGCTTCATTTTTGATTATTCATTTTAAATATCCAAAAACTTTGATATGTGTGATTGTAGATAAATAGCATGAGAAGATATGAATTAAAATTAGCAAAGAATGCATACACACCTTTCTAGGAAATACAATAGAGAAGTATCTAGGTCTCCTTTCCCAGTGAAGTGACACAGGCAAGCTTGTATATTTTTCCCAGTGATATATGTATGCAAGAATATGTATATCATGCATATTTCTTCACACATGGAAAAACACATATGCAGAAACATGGAGCAACATTTGTGAAAGGTGACCAATATGGAAAAGTCATCTGAACCTTTAAACCCCAGAGAATTACCATATGTTGATGTGAACTGATCTTAGAGGTGATTCTAGCTTCCCAATGAACCAACAATGTTCAACAATAATTACATTTGTTAACTTAATGCCTATGATCAAATTGGTACAGACTGGCTTGTGACCTCATGTACACAAAAACAGTTGTTCACCATGCATGACATTATCAGAGTAAATAATCTTATCAGAGAGATTCAGAGCATCAAAAAATTCCCAGGCTTATAAATCACAGCAGACAGAATATTTCAAGAGTACAGAGTTATGATTCTGAGGGTCAATGGTGAATTCTGTGTAAGATTTGTGAAAAGCAAGCTTACTGATTTGCCTTATAATGAAACTGGATTTGGAGCCTGTTTTGACCAAAGAGACACTAAGGCTGATGCAGAGGGTTTGGGTAACTGATGATGAACTAATTGAAAGTCTATGCTACCTCAACATGTCTTGCCCAGTCCTGTTTGGGATGGGGTAACACACAGAATAAAATGCTCTGCCATTCACCTATCTTCACCAAACTCTGCCAATCAATGCTTCAGGAGAAAGAGCAATAAAATGAAAAAGTACATCTAAAAATCAGGCCAGTCCTAGAGAGGATTCAAATACTTAGTCTGAACCCATTTTATTTCTTCTGTCTTCGAAAAAAGAATATCATGAGAATACAGTAATAATGTGTTATCTCAGGACAGAATGAAAAGAGAATAAACTAAAACATGAAAAATATAGCTGCCTGAGTAATAGTGTGTGTGTGTGTGTGTGTGTGTGTGTAATAAGCAAATGTTAAAAAGTGTGCAAGACAAATACTGTGAGTTCTAAGTAAGTGTCAGCTAAAAGTCTCAACACACCCAGGGATTCTCAACAGAATCCTAGAAATGGAGCAATTGAAGTACCTATAACATAACTGCTATGTGACAAAACATTTCAAGGGGAGATATACATATGTGTATGCACCCCATATAGTGGTCTCATGACAGACAATAGCATACATACCACCAAAGTCCAACTTGGTGAGCCAAGAATTTTATTGGAGGTAATTACAAGATTATGGGTAAGGGGTGACTTACAGGAGCAGAAATAACTCAAAGACAACTGCATCACTGCCCCCCTTGCACTGCCAGCATGTGTAGTAACTCACAAAACTAGTAATCTGGAGCACACAGAACAGCTTTCCGGCATCTCAGCAGGTTTTCAAGTGTCCCTTTCAAGTAATTCAGTTTGTCTAAATCATTTCCAGGTAGTTTGCCTTGCTTACTCTGGGAGGGAAGGACCTAGAGGATCTGGTCAGTTTCAGGGCCTTCCTGAAGCTTTTTGCTACTAAAGCTTCCTGCTTAAGGAACCTCCCTACAGGGTGAAGTTTTTCAGTCTCAGAGGAAACTGTTACACAACAATACCCAACAAGAATCCCACCCTAAAGTTTTTAAAAACTGAAAACTGAGACAAAACACCCATAACGATAGTCAAAATAAATGGACCATTATTATAGTAATTATTAGTAATTATAATAATTATATAATATAAAATGTAATTATATATTATATTAATTATATATTATATATTGTATAATTATATTAATATATGAATATAATAATTAATAATTATTAGTAATTATAATTGAGTGAACTAGATGCTTTAGTTAAGTGATAATTGGATAAAAGTAAATATGCAGGTGCCATGGTAGAGCATTTGCTTAGCATGTGTGGGAACATGAATTCAATTTTCAGCACCCACAGAATAAATACAACTAGATTTTGCTTACTATAAACACATGCAAAAAGTGAGAATTCAAAAAAATACTAAACATTAAAAAAATTAAAAATTAGATCATGCAAATAGAACCCCAGAAAACTGATATCATATAAATATAATGAAAAGTAACCCTTAAGAAAAAAAAAGCCAATGGAGATTAAATCATGTCTACTTATTGACAGTAGTTTCAGTTGATTGGAGATGGAGGGGAAAAGAAAACTTCTAAACCTGAGTATACATAATAAAAATAGATCCTTTAAAGTTTTGAGAATCTATTGTAGACTCATCTCAAGTGTGGCAGAGCTTGCTGGACTAAAGGAAGGACTCACATGGTAGGAGACCTCTTCTGCATTTTCTTTCATTATGGCCTGTGGGGTTGCCCACTATTTTGTTACAGACAGAATTTCACTAAGCCAATAACTCACCAAGTAGGGGATGCTTGTTGGTGAGGAAATTCTAAAGACCAAGTTGTCTCTGCCTCCCCCTTGCTAGACTTTTAATTGGGTTCTGGAAACTGAATTTAGGCCTTCATGTTTACAAGCAATCACTTTACCTACTGAACTATTTCTTTAGTCTCTTTCATGATTACCTCTTACTTGCTCATGCTTTGTATGTTCTGCCTTGGCCAGGAATAGTTTCTGTTCTTGCCTTCCCCACCTTCAGCATTTGATTTACTTAGTTCCACCTCATAAATAACTTTCATGATGCCTTAAATTTTTCTTCCTCTCTGCTTCTACACCTAACAAGTCTCTCATAGTATATTCTAAATTCCTTAACATCAGTGATCATGTGTTCTTCTACTCTGTGTCTATCCTTAAGTAAATTTATAGATTTAATATGTATATATATATATATATATGATATAGATATATATCATATATATCCTATCAAAACCCAGATGGCTCGAAAAATCATAATGTTGTTGTTGGTCACTATGCTCCCATTTCTGATCACGACTTTTGAGGCATGCCTAAAAGCTTAATTAATATTTATTGAACACATTTTTATATAGATGAACTAGAAACAGGTAATTTCTAAGTAGAAGCAATATCTAAAATGTGGCACGCTATAAAGGGTCTTTAGAATGCGCAAGACAAAAAGAACTTGCTCTCAGTAGCATTTGCAATGAAGTTAATCTTTAGAAAGGAGAAAATCTGTGCACGTTTTCTCCTTAATGTAAGACCAGATCTTGCTTTTAGCTTTTGTCGATCCACTATTGAATTCTGTCTTTGCTTGACTACATCAAAAGATTTTGGCATTCTGGCAGTTCTATCTCCTACCACAGATACAGGCACGTCTGAGAAGCAGTGATTGAGCTCTTGCCTCAGTTGCAAGCAATAAAACTAACTGTTGAAATCTTCATTTATAAATAAAATGATTTCTTTCAAAGGACATTGAAGCTTTAAGAATAGACTTGAATGTGTAAAGCCTAGAAAAAAGGGAAGGGGCACAGAAATAGCAGCAAGTATATGGCCAGGGGTGTGTAGCAATTAGACTAATCCCCTTTCCCACCTTTGGTGATTCCCCAAGTCTAGTGCCAGACAAAAGACTTTTGCGTAAAGTGTCCTTGATCCTTGAGGGTGAGGTAGAGCACTTGTCCCCTGAAACAGGAGGTTTTCCTTCCAGTTTTATCTGAGAATCAAGATGTTAATGTGAAGGAACTGGAAGCTATCACAAGAGGATAAAAAGAAATATGTCCATCCCAGTTTTGCAAGTCACAAATGTTGTCTATCCATGAGACCATTGCCTCTCCAAACTCACAATTGAGGTAGGTCAAAAAAGGATAACGATGTTTAAGAACAGTGCTCATGAAGCTGACAACCATTTCCCTAAACTCTACTTTTTAAACATTTGATACCCAGCTATCTACAAGAACATGAAGCAAAGAAAACATGTGTATGTATATGTATGTATGCATGTCATAGAACGTATATTGATGTCAAAGGACAACTATAGGTGTTGAGTGTCATCTTGCATCTTGTTTAACAGAAGGCATTGTCTCTGTATAAACCATGCTCAGGGGTCCACCAGGCTATTGCCCTCTTCTTCCTCAAAGGAACACTGAATCCTCATGTTTCAATGACAAGTACTTTAACCCCTGAGTCAACTCCACAAACAAAGGAAACCTTTACTGATTTTTCTTTTCTCCGATTAAGCATTTCTGGAGATATTTCATAAACTGAATTTAGAAACATTTAACATAAGTAATTTATTGGTGCCAGTAGAATGAATACAATAAATGAGAATGAATCTTATCACAGGCCCACATTTATTTCATATATGAATAATATATGATAAAATAGGCAAGTGACTATCAGGAGGCATGAGTACACTGTCCCAGAATAATGGGCACTTCTGTATCATATGGTGGTAATATTTTCAGGAATCATACTAATAAGATATAAAGTAGTAATTCATTTCAGCTCCTAGAATTATGGTTATGTCCAGTGTAACTAGAAAATTTGACTGATTAGATTGCATTTATAATAATTATGCAAGTACAAGGAAGTTGATTCTTGAAGATCTTAAAGCAACTGGTGCTGGTAAAGTTCTATGGGACATTACTGCAGGTAGACACATGATACAACACTCTTGTATTCCAGATATATTCTCAGATCAATTGTTTTGTTGATTTTTAAAATTGTTCCATCCCAGAATACATTCCTGTAAAATGTATAGCAAAATAATTTATTGTGATTTGGTATAAATATAAACACTTTTCATGTGCATTTTGATTAATTCATTATAAATTTGATTCAGTGACAGCAATTATTGTTGATAGTCAAGTCACCTTGAGTGAGGAAATCATTTTCCAAGGTTTAAGAATTAATGTTTCTATGCAAATCTTTGATAATTCAAGGGAGTTAAGTATTGTTGGAAATTTTAATAGTTTTAGTATAAAATACTTTACAAACTGACCCTTAAAATCTTGCAACAATATTTTCAGTAGAAAATGAGCTCTGTGAGTATCAAATAAGATAACAAGGCTCTCACGTTCAACCCTACACCCTCCAAAAGCAAAGCAAAGCTCAAAATTTTTAGTTTTGGGGCTGAGGAGAGAAGGCCCATTGTCCTGGTTTTGATCATTGGAACCAATGTGGCAGAACACTAACTTCCACATACACATTTGGAAGGTAGGCAGATTTGAGGTCTCAAGCAAGGCAGGTCCAAGTAGTGAGGATAGAGCATTATCTGAGTGGATGATAGTCACACTGTTGAAACCAGAGAAGATGCCACGACAAATAAGGAACATATTATATACTTGTAAGAATGAAGGTAATATACTAACTTTGATGCTGGTGAAGCTTCATAATATTTATAATCACTAAAAAGTATTCCTCAAAAGCAAAAGCTGAAGTGTTCAACAGCTCCAAGAACTGAAACAAGAAGTTGCAGTTGTAAAGGTGAATAGACAATGACACTGAATGACGTGAGGTCTCTTGATGAAGTCTCTTTGACAACAGGGAGGGAGAATCAACTTTTTAAGCTGAAAAAAGTAAGCCCATTACTGTTTCTTTCAGCTTATAAAGTTATGATTGAGAAATATAGAAACAACTTTGATATTAGAATTAATAGTTTCTTATATTAAAGGAAAACTTCATATGAGAATAATTGTGATGATATGGGTAGATTTATGAAAAAGCATCTTGTATAACTTTTTCTAACTTGGGCAACATATAACAATTTTTTTTGTTGCTAGAAAAACTTACAGTCCTGCTGACTAAGTATTACTAAGTGCAAGCCTTTATTAGCTGTGACCTAAATGCCTGACAGTGGCAGATGTCCTCACATGAAGCATGTTTGTGTGCCAGCTATATTTAAAATCATGTATATTCTGCACAGTTCTTATTTGAAATGCAACTAGGAGCACAGCAGTACATTAGAGATATTTTATGTTAAGGGCAAAGACATTTCCATATTTCTGTGGCAAATTAACAGCATCATATACCATCTTGAATGCCTTATTGATTTCATTGCTGGGCACTGTCTACTACCAGACATGTAAGTTACAGACTTGGCTATCTTATCAGTCTGATAATTGAATTTCAGTTCACTTAAAGAAACCATGCCTGAATTAATTGAGCCATTATATTTAAAGTTGATAATAGACAATAAGAGCAAATATTTTTTTCAAATGCTCTTATTGCCTATAACCATATTGAATTATTAAACTATCTAAATCAATACTACTCACTAATTTTTAATAATGAGCTCAGTGACATAAAAATAAACAGTTTTAGGAAGTGATTTTCCCTTTGAAGCCCAACCACTTATATGCATGGTGCAAAGAGACCTTGACTCGGTTTTGACCATTTGAAGATTATTGTTAATTAAATTTCTGCTCAAACTACTGCAAGCTCAACACTTGTTGATGACTTACAACACTACAGCCTATAAATATTGACTTAATTTCATAAACATAGTTATTTAACCTAAATTGGATTGTCCATCAATTGAGACAAATCAATTTTTAAATACCATAATATGGTGATTTTCTATAATGTTGCTCTATATTTATGTTGGTTTATGCTTTAGAGAATCTAATGTTTGTTCAATAAGGAGTTTCTGTGGGGAAGAGCTAAAGTAGAATTACTGTTAATAGTAATATACATGAAATACACACTTCAAATAAATATATTTATCAGAATTGATATGTAACAAAAATATAGAGAAGCATGGGATAGAGAGAAGTGTACTATGAAAAAAGGAGCCCTCACTGTGCTTCCAACCCTGCCATCATCTATAATTCTCATGAATGGTAACTAGTCACTTAATTTACCAAAGCTCTGTGCACCTCTTGATAGAGCAAAAATCTTATAAAGAACCAAAAGTTAAGGCATCATCACTACCTTTTAAGGTAGGAAAGATCTTATATGTGAAATTATTATCATTAAAATTTATTTTATTTCTTCTGTGAATTCAAATTCTTAAAACTATATTATATACATATTTGCATATTATATGTTGCATATATATATATATGTGTGTGTGTGTGTGTGTGTGTGTGTGTGTGTGTGTGTGTGTATGCATATATCCATCAATCCACACATGGACATGCACACACATAATAACTGCAACAACTTCAAATTTATTTCTAAGTTACTCATGGAGCATTTATAAAGTTTCAAAACTTATTAAGATTTTATCTATCTTACCTCAGAGCTTTTCTATCTTTATAAATAAGGTGTGGAAAATTATCTCTTAGATAGGAAAATGTGAAAGAAAGATCCCAGATTAGATAAAATACTTTCTGGTTAAAACTACAATATTGGAATTTTCAAAAATTTCTACAGTGATGCTTTCTTGGTTTAATCAGTGTGTAGATAAATCTTTAGTCAGGGGATGTATCCATAAAACATATATAGTATCAGGATAAGAATGCCAATGAAGTCCTACAGAAAAATTACTTATTTTCTTTTTTAAAAAAAGTAAAAGGTAGTAAGGTAGATGGTCTCGATGGTCTGGAAGGGAGATTGATGAACTTTGTTTTGAGGTATTAGGCATGTTAGGTGGTTCATTAATTCACTCACTCATCCAGGAAACCAAGTGTTGTCTTGCTTATAAACTCATTGTCCAGTGCTTTTTCTGTAAGAATATTAGGAATGTTCTGGTCACTGTGAGGGAAGCAAGCATATAAGGAATGATTACAACACTGTAATCATAGTGAGTGCCATCTAACCCTTACAGCATAGTAAGGTAATGAGAAATGTTCTGTCTTCTGAAGAAAGAATCTTATATAAGATTTTCCTAGTCCCACATGCCATCCCCTCTTCCCCCTCTCCCTCACCTAGTTCCCTCTCCACTCACTGCCCTCTGCATTCCTCATATGCTCAGGATATCTTGTCCTTTTCCTCTTCTGTGAGGGACCTTATATTAATCTCTTAGAATCCATCTTGTATCCTAATTTTTCTGGAAGTGTGAATTATAGGCTGGTGGTCCTTTGCTCTATGTCTAAAATCCATATATGAGCGAGTACATACCATGTTTTTCTTTTTGTGACAGGGTTACCTCATTCAGGATGGTTTCTTCAAGTTCTATCCACTTGTCTGTGAATTTCAAGATTCCATTGTTTCCCCCCCCCACAGAGTAGTATTCCCTTGTGTAAATGTGTCACATCTTCTTTATCCATCTTCAGTTGAGGGGCATCAAGGTTTCTTTCAGTTTCTTTCAGCTAGAGGGCCTGGGCAGTCTAATAGACCTCAGACAGTAGAACCATGATGTATCCCTGGTGCACATTCCCCATTGAGGGATATTCCCTTAACGCAGAGACAGGAGACTCCAAATGTCTTGACAGATTTTTGATAACCCCTCCTGGAAGGTATCACTCTACATGTAGAATGGGAGGGTGGGTAGGAGGGGAGGGTGGTGAGGGGGGGCATCAAAGGGTGAGAGAGAGGGAAAGAGGGAGGGAGGGAGGGTAATAACTGGGATTGGTATGTAAAATAAAAATAAAAAAACATAAGTAGAAAAATAAATGTATAATCACACACACACAAAAATGAATGGTTTTCCATTGTTGTGTTTCTTAATTTATTTTCCAGTGAAAGGAATAATTAGTATGTTTTTTACTAAGTCCACACTATGGGTTTTATATTCTGCTAATATTGCACAGAATTTTAGGTGAGGAAGGACTCCATCTTCCAATTTTGAAGTATTCCCTTATAGACTTGGAACACCCTTACCCCAGATTCCTAGCCAGAGTGTACAGGACCAAAACTTCTGAGCTAGCTGGATTAGAGATGGTAGATAGTCTTTTTGTAATTCTGTGTTTCTACTATGTTTTCAATTCTGTCCAAATTAAGAAACCAAATGAAATATATATTTAATATATATTATATAATACATATAATATAAAACAATTCATATTTCACTGTTTCTTAATATATCTTATGAAATGTGTAATTTATATATAATATATACCACAGAAATTAAAAGAAGAGAGGGTGAGAGTGAGAAAAGACAACTTTGAGTATTATTTCTCCTCCAGTCCATCTACTGCTACTTTTTTGAACAAAGATTTCTTGTTCGCCTGAGATTCACTGATTAGATTTCTTGGGCTAGCTGGTAAGAAATCATTGGTATCCTCCTGAATCGACCTTGCCAATGTTGATTACAGATGTTCATTGACATAATTAGTCTTATATTTTTAACATGGATGCTAAGCAGATATGAAACAGGTCATAATGCTTGAATATTAGGCACTTTCCCTGCTGAACCATCTTCTGCTGTCTCTAACAATTATGTGGAGTGAGTACAGAAAAGATTGCTTTAATGACAGGGTTCTATATTTCATGACATCATTTTGTCATTTAAACAAGTCACAGTATCAATTGTTTTCTTTACCAAACTCTATGCACACTCTTCTGAGTCCTACTAAGCTTCAATTTTGGTTATATTCTCTAGAAGCCAATTTTACCAAGGACTTTGTATACTTAGATTAGCCAGAATCCCCGACCCTCAATATCTGGTCAAGCCATCAAACAGAAACCACCAGTTACATTTCCTTCAGTAAGAATTCAGTGTCATACGGTACAAAAATTTCCCTCAATTCTTTATAATATTTCTGTCTTCTGACACTTTTGAATTCTCACCTACACCCTTTTTTGTTACAATCCAAACTTCTCTTTGTTCAATATCTCTCCTTTATTGCAAAATTTCATTTTAATAATCTATATATATATATATATATACACACATAATTTTATACTGTATAAGTTCTTTCTAACAAGTTTCTGGAAAAAAATGAATAACTACAGGTGAAAGAAGCTTTTGTCGATGCTGTGAATCTTATATTGTATAGTCCCCAAAGATCTCCTCATGTTCTCTTGGGATATAGGCAGTTAATCAGTTGAGGACCACACTCTGAATATCCAGGCTTGGGCTTTCTCTTTTGTTATCTCTTTCAGCAATTAAGTATCTTAATTAATCAGAAAGGTTTGAGTTATGGAAAATTAAGTATGGAGCCATTTGGTATTTTGAAGTTGGAGTTAGTGAAGCATATTAGGTCAAGCAATCCATAAAGTTAACCTAGTTTATACCATATATTGCTGTCACTTAGTGAATTAAAAATTAGTGATTTAAAATGAGCATTGTTTTCTGTTTGACCCACACTAGGAGTTTTACACATTATCTAAAAATTCTCTTAGTAGCCTTGTACAAATTTCCTTGTTATTGACATTGACCTAACTCTGGATTAAACACTTAAGCAACTTTCAGAATATCACCCCTTGAAGATTGTTGTAGAGGCTCGGGATGGTATAACGTAACTGAAGATTTGGCCAATTGACAGACAATGTCAGGAGAGAAAGAAGTTATGTCCAAATGTATAAAAAAATTAGTTAAAGTTTTATCTTAGATGATTTTAAAACATACACACACACACACACACACACACACACACACACACACACACTGTAGTATATTATACAAGATAATTTTTAATGGGCTATTTCTTTCCTGAGCTCAAATATAGCCTTAAACATTTTTGCTATATTTGGTCAAATATACGTATCTAACATGTGAGGATGGTATGACAAACTATCATAGTATAAATAAACTCTAATTTACTTAGCCATTTGCTACTTTTGTGCATTTATGTTGCTTCTAATTTTTGACATCATAAAAAGATGAATTCTTGGGATGCTTAGATCATTTTTTCTTCCAGATGTATTTTTAGAAAAAGAATTTTGGGACTACAGATTTGAGTATCATGTCTGATAAATCATTTAACCCTTGAATACAGTAAGAACTCTGGTGATCCTTGGGAAGTTAATCCCTGTTATAAATTGGATCCACCCCAAACCCCACACCTCATTGTAGATCTAGCATTTGGCCCCTGTAGAAAAGGGAAGAGGTAGTGGTAGGTTGCCTCTGTGGATGGAGTTAGGTTATATTGAAAGACTTGCTTCTCAGTGTAATTTAGGTTCATGATTAGTTGACTTCTATTGAAGAAAGACAGGAAGGAAGCAAGCAAGCAAGGAAGGAAGAGATGGAGGGAAGGAAGGAAGGAAAATAAAAGAAAAATTTTCTGGGCAGACCTGATTTAATCCAGTGAAAAATTTTAAATGAGCCCTCCAGGCCCCCACTGCTAACTTGACCAAAACCAGACCAACAAATGTTCTATTGCTTGTTTATCAGTACTTTGGGATTGAACCCAAAGCTTTGCTGGTACATAACTCTGGAAAACATGTATTCAGATTTCATTTTCATTTTAGGCTAACACAGACTCCCCAGTTAAATAGGTGATTATAAGTTACATTTAAATAATTAGAAAATGCTTTGGAAGCAGTTATTGCACTGAAAAAGACTTTCTCCTAAAAATTATAAAGCTCCAAATCTCAGCCAGCATTGACAGGTCTACCCAGAGTGAGCAGACTGAACTCAAGTTCAATTTTAAGTGACAAATCTTATGTAGGAAGGCAGGACTAGAATAGTCTCATATTCCAAAATCTAAAAGATATTGAGAGTCTTAAATTTCAAATAATTTTTTTTAAGTAAAGGTGTAGTTTTGTAGTTGTTACTAAGGTAACACACACACACACACACACACACACACACACACACACACACACACAGGTGGAATCTGTGGACAGTTTATGTCATTGAAAGTGCTACAGGAGGATGGCACTATCATCTTTAATACTATTATACATTTGGTTTATGCTTGTAGCAAAGTACTTTTGAAGCTGGTGAGATATAGTAACTTGTTTACATATTAACTAGATCCATAAACATTATTGGAAAAAACATTCTTGTATATGAATCAAGTTTGCTGAGTCATCTACACAGAAGTTTTCTAGCTGGAAATTAGTTAAAATGCAAGATGAAGAATGGAAGGCAAGTTTACCTCATCTTAACTCAATTAACCATCATCATTATCATATTAATGTGTTTAAATTTATCCCTGACATTAGTCCCAAGTGTGAATTATTCATGGATTCATTAAAGTAGCCTTATTTTTATAGTCACACATTGAAAAACATAAACTACTTCATCAATTAATAGTAAAATTTCTACTCAAGCAACATCAAAGACTAATGAAAACTCACATGTTGGAACTAGTCTATTTTATTACACTTTACAGAAGATAACATTAGCTTCATTTGTATACATTGCTAGAGTTGTAAGCATAGCTATGATAGAGACACTGATTTGTTTTATGAGTTTTAAAAGTATAATGTTTTCTTTAAAGGTGCTAATATGGAAAACTAAGAATAGTTGATTGGTGCTCATGTTGTGTTTTTGAAATTTAAAAATTATTCACCCTCTAGACATTTTGAGTGATTAATATTACATTGCAGCATTGTGACTGTGCTTCAAGAATTAACTGGAGTTCAACAGAAGCAGCAAACCTTTATAAAGAATGTGCATGTTTTTTTCTGCTCACCATTTCCTACCCCTTGTTTCAGGAAATTATAAAGTCAGAAGACAGGATCATCTGCATGTTTAACTATGAATTCAACTAACTTTAACAGTGTATTTTCTTTTACTTCTTGTCTTTAGAATTTTACATGTAGATTTTTGAGTGTCTGTTCCAATGTATCAAAGAGCTTAGAAACTACCATTCTATCTTTGCACCAAGAAAAGCACAATAAAGGAAAATCAATAGTTTCTCTTTGGGGGTTTATGAGACAACTAAATTCCCTGTGCAGTCTCTCATCCCTAAACCTGTAGATAGGTAAACATCCTGAAAACCAGCTGAGCTCTCAGTTGGAAAAGAAGACACTGGAGCAGTAAAGTGACAAGGCCACTTTAGCAACAATTTTGACAAAATGTCAGAGGCAAATTGTGAACAACCACAACAATGAGCATTTCCTCTGCACCTCATTTGTGAGGCGCTTCCACACCTCTTCAACCTCTGAGAACCATCAGGTTCCTATGGTGAGGAAATGAGAAGTATCCTCTCCCTTCTATTGTCTCTGGCAGAAGAAGGTAGGGTGATTATGAAAAAAATATATATATATACAGATACCTTAAAGTAACAAAGGTTCATCTGTAGGATTTTATATCTTTGTTGAAGGGAAGAAAAAGGTAAAACTCTCTGAGTCATCTCACATCATTGTTTGGGTGTGAAGTGTCCCTCAGACACGGTTTGGGTACTTGGTTGTCTACTATGTGGAAGCATTTAGCATTTACAGTAAGTACTCTACCTCTGAGTGAGGACATGCTATTGTCTCCTTCTTTGGAAGTTAATCCAGATTGTCAGATCAATCTCCTAGCCAAAGGACCACAGCACAGGAAGGACTGTTCACATTAAATTATGCTAAAGAGATAACAGTAATAGTCATCTTCTTGATGAGATAATGCACATTTCCTTCCCAGAATTCCCCTGTGTAGAACCTCCAGAGTCACCATTAGATTCTGTTAGGTCTGCTCCCCTTTAGAAAGCACGGGCCTCATTACTCTTGCTTTTCTTCTGTCTTTTTCTTTGAGATGCTCCCAGAGTCTATTCCTGCTTTCCTTAACACTTTGTGCTTCACTGTTTCTGTAACTCTCACTTCCCTAACCAATGTAGCTTGCTCTTGCTTGTTCATCATGTCACTTTCATGTCAATTTAACAGTGGTTTGTGGGTTTGCTTTTTGTTGTTGTTGTTTTGTTTTGTTTTATTGTTTGTTTGTTTTTTGGTTTGTTTGTTTTGGATTTGCTTTTGTTATCTCTTCTCCTTCCTCCTCCAGGAAGTTGTGTTGGTTTACAGCTTCCCTACCCTATGGCTCTTCTTTTAAACTGTAATAAAATTGTCCTTGAGATTCCTTTTAAGTCCATTATTACATTAATGAGAATAAGAACCAAAAGAGGGACCAAATTTCACCTGGTAACATGTGGTCTCTCTGGGGGAGAGCTGTAAGGATTCAGACATTATGCTGGCCTACTCCTGTCACTTGGCAGAATGCACTCAGGCAATACCCTCATGCAGGGGCAAAGGACCCCTTTAAAAGGACCCCACCTATTTAATCTCCTTTTCCTGCTCCTTTCTTTCCTTTTTTCTCTTCCCTTTATCTTCGCTGTTGTTTTCCTGGGACAGACAGGATTTTCTTATCTTCCTCTTTTCTTCTTTTCTCTCTGTCTCTCTGTCTCTCTGTCTTTGTGTCCCTTTTCTCTTTACTTCCTCTTCCCTCACTTTTCTAATAAAATTCCTCATTTAAATTCTGTCTGCCTGGCATGTTTGTCTCCTGACTCAGTCAACCTTGCATATCATGGAATCCACCAAGGTCCCCCTTGGGCTTTATCATAATAATAGCCCCAATTTCTAGTAGCAGCAGTGCTATTTAGGATATGAGGCCTACCTAAGTTTCTAGGTATGGCTAGTGTCTACTCTTCTTTCTCCATCTGTAACTCCTTCCTGACTGAGGATGTGATAGACAGCCCCTACCTGTTCATGTCACCACAGAACCAACTACCTTGGTTCTGCTGCTTCGATAGATGGATATATGGACAGTCCCCTCAATCCCTGAGTCAAGGTAAACCTTTCCATCCTCTAGTTACTTTTCATTAGATATTTGCCCTCACCAATGAGAAAGACAACTAACACAGTAACTGAACTGCTGCAGTAAAATGGGGCAATTGCTGTTGGTGGTTTGCAGAAGGATTTGGGGATTTTAGGTTAGAGAATTCCTTGTTAACAATAAACAGATACTAATGTGCAATTCTGATAGTTCAGAAGATCAGAATGTCAAGAGAAATGTGGACAGTTAGATTTCAGATGATGAAATGTCTTAGAAACCATTCGTGTTTTATTTTGGCAAACAACCAAGTGCATTCTGCCCACATGCTGAGAATGAAAGACCCACAGAGCGTGGATCCTCACGCCCCGACTTAGGAAAGGCGCCCCCTCCAAATCACTCATGAGAAGTGGTCTTGATGCAAAAGCATGAGGTCTTTTATATTCCAAGTGCACTGGGGTCTGCAGCCGTACTCCACGTGGGGGTAGAGGACTGGGAACCCTGGGTACAGACTTGAGGCAGCTTTTATAGGGTTACAACAAAGCCTGCACATCGTAAACCAACCATCTCATAGCATCCAGTGTGGACCAATTAATTTAAACTATACAAACCCGTGCCCCCTGTCCTTAGTTCAACTAACCAGCCCTTCAGCCTGGTGGCCTAGCCTTGCCTGCTTTGTCCTCATCGTTCCTGTCCACTAAGCTTCCCATCAAAATCAGGGAGAAGGACACAACAGATTTTTGGCTGGACAGTTGTTTATTTCCACACACATTCTAAAAACAAACAGCCTTGTTCTTCTTTCAGGTGTTTATTTCTTTTTCTAAGTAAAAAAATTTACTGGGAAAAGCAAGAGTCAGCACCCAGAGCAAGAATTGGCACCCAGAGAAGTCTATATCCATGTTTGAATAGAATCTCAGATGAAGATTAAATTTTTTGCCCTGATGAGGACTAATTTACTTATTGGATTGACACAATTCCATAATTACACCATTTCTTGCAGCCCAGTTTTGTCTTAACTCTGCAAACACCTGGTTTATATCCATGGCCAAATATGTACTGAGATCAGGATGAGTTATATCCCATTGAAACCTGGAGATTATAAACTTAGAACATGAAGGATACTTTAATGTAAGAACAAAATAGTACCATTAGTTACAAAGCTATTTTGATAATATTTCTAATTTTCTCATGGGCTGTACCCTGTTATACTGGATTGGATAAACTTATTGTGCCTCATAAAGCTGTCAAGTTAATCCGAGTCATAGATGCCTGACAGACAAATAAAAATGAAAATTATTATTACCAACATTGGAGATTATAGATCCATACTTGTGCAATTTAATAGGTATAATCTTTCAATTTAGATGAACAGTGTTATCTGCCTTGATAATATTTTTAATATCAAGGTAAAGATTTTATTTTCCACATCAAAATATACTTTGAAAAATTACTACTTGGGGGACCCCTATGCACACTGTAAAAGTAAAAATAAAAATGATCTTACAGGCTTTTTTTTCTTTTCTATTTTCTTTCTTTTTTATATGAAAGTGGAATTAAAAACTATGCATTTACAAGCCAAAAATAATCTCTTGAAGCCTATTTTCAATCACATTTTATAGCAAACTCAAACCACTCAGTCCCTCTTAAGAGAATTCATTACTCTGGTTATTTCTCTACTCAACCTGTCCTTTCAAATCTCCAAGAAATAGAAGAACAATTACAGCATTAAGCATGTTTACTGAGGGTGTATAGGGAAAGCTTGACCTTTAACTGCAGCTTTGTAGTCAGGGCTCATGACTATTTCATCTCACAAGAGAGCAAGGAAACATAAGAGAAGTCATGAGCTATACTAAGCCCATGGCCCATTTTCTTGTGGTATAGCTAATCACTTTCATTTTAACTTTTGATGATAGAATTCAATACTTTATTTAAAAATTTATTTTGAATGACCAGTCACAGGTTTTTATTTTAGTAAGAATTGGAAATTGCTAACATCTTTATAGAACATCTTTATAGATATAGAAAATATCTCTTTTTAGGATAACAAATTTTGAAGTTAAGGGATAAACGAGACCAACTTCTAAAAGCATTGTTTTAGTTAATGATCTTAGGATTTGCAAGTATAATTTTCACCAGTAATTGTTTTATCTTAATCCCAATACAACTCAGGATGAACTCTAAGTTTTAGGAATATTTAAATAGTATATGATTCTATGGTTAGAGGTCAACTCACTACACACATTAAAAACAAACAAACAAAAACAACAACAACAAAAAAAAACAAGAAAACAATCAAAAACATAGGGAATCATCAAATACTGATTCTTGTGGTTTATTTATTTATTATATAAATATGTAAAGTATATCTATTGCATATCTTTTTGAAAGTATAAAAAGATCCTGAGACATGACTTTCTTATTTATTTAAAATAATATATGCTTTCCAGAGCTGTCTCCTTGATGGCTTTGAAGACTGTAAAAGATTTTATCCCATCTTCACCATGCCTCCTATCTTATTGTGCAAGTTTCTTTGTACCTATTTCATACACGAGAAACCTGTTTGGCAGAGTTAGGAAAGGTGCATTAAATTATCTCCTGGGTATTCATTGTTAGAGTTGTTGGGCCTAGAACTTGAAGCAGGGTTTATGACTCTTAGGAAAATCTTCTTTAATTCCCACAAACACTTGCAGTTCGTAAATTCAATTATGTAAATTTGGGTTCCAGGCATTATACTGACCCAACTCCCAGACAACAGGCAGGATACTCACACTGGCATTCAGGCAGATACTTAGACAGCTCTTAGGGGCACATGTTGCATGGCTATGTCATGTGTTATATGGCTGTGTAAGAACTCTGCAAGTGCAAGCTTCCCCTTTTTAAGTGAGTGCCTCCTGCCTGTTTGCCCCTTATCCCCCTTCTTCCCTCTTCTTCCTCCATCTCCCCTCTTCTTCCACTTTTCCTTCTCTCTCTTCCATCTCTGTTCCTGTTTAGTTAACCTACCCCCACCCCTTGTTCCGTTTCCCCAATAAACTCCAAATGGGTTATATTGAGTCTTGTGGTTTGTGTTTCATTGTCCGCAGCTGCAACTGAAGCAAAATAACCTTGGCACTAAGACTTGCTCAGGTTCTCTCCATAATTTCTCCCACCACCTGCAGCTGGCAGCTGGCAGCCAGAGACATTCAGAGACCCTGATCTGTACCCAACAACCCACTTTCCATCTGCCCGTCTGCTAGGAACCTAGCACTACACCAACTATGAATTGATAAGATACCCTATCTCCCTGTCAGTCAGCTTCAGCCTTCAAGGCCATGGCTGATCCCACTTACTGTCACCTCTGGTAAACTCCCCATGGGCAAAGTCTAGCACCACCCTCACTGAGCAGTGCTTTCGACTTCAGGTTTCATGCCTTTGGTGGTTATGTATTACCTCCTCTTGGATTATGAGTCCTATTGGGATTTGCCTTTGGCCCTCAATTTTGAGCTGATGAGCTGCAAGAGTGACCTGTGCCATTTTCAGCCTCATCCATGGGAAGTAAACCAACAAAATAATATAAGCCCATCCACTATCTAAAACTCTCTTCACTTAATTCGGCTATGAAGGCCCCAGACTCACTCACCTCTGTACTAAGAAATGGCCCAAATGCCCCCTTGATAATAAATCAAATTGGCCACTTAATGGTTCTCTAGATCCTGATATATTATGAGACTTTTCCAATTATTGCCAGTGTACAGTTAAATAGGAGGAGTTAACATATATCCAGCTTTCTTCTAATATCTGCTAAATATTCTCTTTCCTCTCCCTCTTCTCCATCTAATGTCTTTCTAACTATAAAAATTAAACTAAAAATCCATAGTTAAAAGTGCAGCCTCTGATCCTCTTCCCAACATGCTAAACGCCTGCCACAGTGGCATCCTGCCACCTCCCACAAGCCTTACTCATGGCAGACTCTTCCTCCACCTGGGAACATTCAGTTTCACTAGACATCTTATAGTCCTGTTCAAATGTCTCACTCTCCTGTTTGTCATATCTCTGCTTCTGCTGCCTTTCTACTGTGTTTCTTCTTCATGCAGATGCCAGAGCTCACAGTGAGCTGACCTGAGGCAACATCTGCTCAGGATCTCTTGAGAGTTTTTGTTTTTCCCTATGAATGAGGTTTTCAGGTTTTATACTCTGGCACCATTCATACTGACTGGTGAATTCCTTTCTCAGACATACAGTGGTTTTTCTTGGATGTTGTGCCCCTTGGACTCTGGTATCCAGTTGGTTTCACACATCTTTCTGCCTCACTTGTGGAGAAAAAAGCCAACAAAATTATATCTCAAAACTTTCTAAATTCTGACTGATGGGATTGTGTCTATGGCAGCCACCATCTTGCCATGTCTCCTAGCTGCAAGCCTACCCACTCTACAGGTTCCCTTGGCCTAGGCAGAAGGACAGTCTAGCCAGCTTCTGCGACAAACCCTGCTGCCAGACATAATTCATTTACCATTTATTTATTTATTTATTTATTTATTTATTTATTTATTTTCTAATTTTTCTTTCACTGGTTCTGCTGCATGGGGCTTGTTTGCAGAATGTTGTGCCTTTTCAGGACCCAATAGGGCACACATTTCACACAAAATCCCTGCCTGTTCTATCTGCAGCAGATCTGCTTTCTTGTCACTGACAGTTTTAAGTCTGCTATGTCTCTTTAAATGTCCTGCTTGTTGCAACATGAGAATCAGTGATTACATTCTGGTTTTCCCATTCTTACTTTTACCCGGTCTTGTTTGATATATTTACTTGTCTCTATACATGTGATTTAAAATTAACGTTTTATTTGTGAATGTAAGCCATCTCTATATGCAACTTAAATCCAACTGTGCTCTTTCAAATATTTTTTAAATTGTTATGTATCTTTAAATGATGGTAAACATTTAAGGTTATAAAGTTCCATTTCAAATTAACAAAATATTTACACCACTGAATCCTCCCTTTAAGCTGTTTACAAAGGTTAAGCTTCTATTAAAAAAGGGGATTTTTCTCTACTTTGTCCTATACAGGTGTAAATCTAACTTACTAAGTTTAAACCAGAGCTGGAGGGCTCTGAGTAAAACATCCCTCCACAGCCTCTTAGCTTGAATCCAGCTCTCCAGACAGATCGTGCACTAATGTCATTGTAGCCATACTAAGTGCAGATTAATTAATTACAGGAATAAAGTCTTACCTAGCCACCTATGTGCTTAAGGCAAGTAACTAAAGACAAATCTTGTGTACTGAGATATACTAAACAGACAGACAGCCCTCAAATGCTCAGAGATGTAGAGGATATGGCACTTAAAATGTTTTATTAAAAATCTTTTACAACAGAGACAGGCCAGCTGCTGGTACCACCAATTTCCCCCCCAAGAAGACCAGACACAGAAACAACTCCACACACAAAAGTGATAAGACAAGTCACTGAGCAAATCTGCCTTTTACCTCAACTGTGGCAAAGGACTCTTTGGTCCATGAGCAAGAGGACAGTGGAATTGATTTTCTCCACATTGCTTGGGCCAACAGTAGGCAAGTCTTCCTAAAGTTCCTAATTCACAAGTTCCATGCTATCAGCAGAAAGCAGTGTCCTTAAAGTCTCTGACCACAACAACTGTGGAGGACTCTGGTAGTGACTGTTCATGCAGCCAGCTAGTCAGCCTCTAATACTCTCTAATCCTTAATTCAGGTAAAATTTTATCCTTTTCAAGAATTCTAATGCAGTTTGATGGCTGTTGGTTTCAGTGTAACTTCTTATCATTCCTTTTATTAAAAAAAGGCATTTTAAGGTATAAAGTTTACATAAGAACATAAAAGCTTAAGATGTAAGGACCTAAATTTTTTAGGTATAACAAAGTAACTTAAGGTGTGTAAATGCAAGTTATCAGATTTCTTTCTCATTATTATTCTGTTCTAGTGTTAACATTAGTCAAAGCTACTAATTCAACTCTGACAGAGTACTAAACACCATACTATGCCACTATACAACTGTAACTGAAAGGTCAAGATTAAAGTGCTTTCCATTGTGCTAAAGATATCTGTCAGTTTTAAAAGTGTTAATACTTTCAACCAAATCATTTCTGATATAGATGTATTGCTAATGTGTCTAAATTTATATTTTCACAAACTCAAAGGATTCTTGTAAGTTCCAGGGAGCTAAATTGGACCCACCCAAACAGGTCAGATTCATTCCACATAAATATTATTCAACCTTTCCCTGGTCCTAGGACTCGCTTTCCTCATCTTGGGACCCCCTCGGGAACTGCTCCTTCATCTTATGATCCTCTTCTCCTCAAGTACCAGGGACTAAGAAAAATTTTTTCTCCTAAACTTAACTATGTCCTCTGCTCTGCCAACCTCTCACCAGGTCTAAGAGGCACCAGAGAGTTCCACACAGCCTGGACTGCAATGAAGCAACCAGCTACTCCAGGACATGGCAGCACCCCAGTTTTCTCAGGTCCCTCAAAGATGGTGGGCACCTCCTAGATCAGCTGGAATTAGTCTTGACGATTTGGCACCCCATATTCCTGCCCTATCTGACACTCCCCCATTTAAGTTTAATCTCCCACCTTTTTAATAATAATAAGAGGTGGCATTGTTGGTATCCAGGCATTGTGCTGACCACACTCCCTGACAATGGGCAGCATACTCAAACTGGCATTCAGGCAGCTCAAAGGCCCTGTGTTGTATGGCTACATCATGCTTATGTGACTGCATAAGGACTCTGTATGCATGTGCAAGCTTCCCCGTTTTAAGACAGCACCTCCTGCCTGTTTGCCCTTTATCCCCCTTCTTCCTCTTCCCCTTCTCTCTCATCCATCTCTGTTCAGGGTTAGCTAACACCTACCACCATACCACCAATCCCCCAGCCTTGTTTCCATTTCTCAATTAACTTCATGTGGGTTTGTTAAGTTTTGTGGTTCATGTTTCATTGCCCACAGCTTTAACTGAGCAAAATAACAACAGTAAAGATGACATTTGTAGTGCTATAGAACTTAACCTGTAAGGAGACCGTCAGTGTTACATGTATAGATTGCTTGCTGTGTACTTGACATTTCACTTTTTCTGTCTAAACACAGGAGACAAAGCCATAGCTTTGATCTTAGGCAGAAGACAGTGAAAGCTCAAGTAAATGCAGCACACAATAATGAACATCAGATAATTAAAACTGTACAGGTAACCCAGAGAAAGGAAGAATTTTCTACTCTTTTTGAGTGCAGAAGGTTTCATAGAGAAAAGGATATCAGAACTGGAATTTGTAAGACCACGTTTTCTTGTCACATGTAATATTTGAACATTACATTTTCCCTTAGACCAATGAGAAGGAAGTAAAACTTGGGTGCACACATTCTCTCCTTAGTTCTTACCAGGAAATTTGTTTCATTGGTTGGTAATGAAATTGTCCATCTACTATCAAAGACAAGATCTAGCTATGCTGAGTCTCTGACACATGTATCAGTACACTCCTCCCATTGTTCTGGCCAAATCTTGTCTCAGTCAAACCATTGCAGACATCTGTTGGCATCTCCAATCACTACCACTGCAGCCATCCTTCTTCATGCAAATCTGTTCTCACTATGTGGCATGAAACTCTTTAGCAGATTTCTAGGGCCTTTGAGATAAAAAACCAAGTTCTGTGCTTATAATAAATTGATTTAAAAATAATATCTGGATTTAGATTAATGCTAGTTATTCGGAAGAGTTGCTAGAAGCAGGATTTTGTCAGCCTTGTTCAGCTCCCATGTGTAAGCTAACTCTACAATGCAAAAATGCTATATATTAATCATTGATCATTGTAATGCATTTGTATAAAAATTAAAAAGAATATACCAACATATACAAGTAGTAAAGTAGTATGTAGTAATAAAAACCTATTAACATAGGCCATTGTGTTATCTTTATTATCTTTTTATATAATAATATTTAGTCTATATATTCACATTTGTCTTTAGTTTTAAAGGTGTTGCCCAAGGAATTACTATCTTTGTATTATGGATGGAATTTCATGTACTTGTAGAGGTAAAGCAAAGCAAAGCAAAACATAATAAAACAAAAACCTTACCTAGTATCATTTAGGTAAAAAGTGGCAGGTCAGAGCCCCAAAGCCAGATCTGTTTTCCTCTTAAGTCTGCACATTTTCTGCTCCTGCAGTCTGCATATTTCCTGTCTCCTGAAGGTCCCATCTCTACATGTTTATTGATTAGATTTCCACCAGGTTTAGTTATAAAATTTATCACCCTTAGGACAGAGAAGCTTCCTGATCTGCATTACCCTGCCCTTCCCCTCCTTGCCACTCCAAATATATTGGGGTTGCTTTAAATAAGCTTTCAGGACTGACTGAGGGATGATGTGGTCATGGGTCCCAGAGACCATTGATTTGTAAACACTTGAGCTCTGTGGGAACTTACTCCTTCAGAGCATTTACTGCTTTTGCAGTCACTGTATCTTCATGATGTTTTACAACCTGGAAACTGCTTTTCTTTGAATGGGATGAAGTAATCCTTACATTTACGGTTTCCCATTGACTCTTACTAGAAATGTGCTTGTCCTTGAGTGAATCCTACCAGGAGGAGATTAAATTCTAACAATGTAAACGGAAATGTAAACACAACCAATGCCCTAATAGCTTTTCAAGGGGGCTGAGTGGGGAATTGGAATGTGAACCAGCTATTCATCACAAGTCATGGAGAAATAAGACTTAAAAAGTAATTGTGCCTTGGTTATTAATACTATTACTGGTTTTATTTCCTATTAGGATGCTTATTATATTGCCTATTTGTTTTATTTATTTCATATATCATAATTTTTCATATTTACATTTTATAAACTACTTCACTTTTTTTGAATTTCTTCTTTTAGAATTTTCAACCAATCTAAATACTCATATAAATGTGCTCTATATTTTATAAATGATTTGTTAATTATTTGTTTTCCTAAATACTTTATTTTTAGGGAACCCCTAAATATGATTCTACTCATAATTTTTTTTCTAGTGGTAAAATTCAAAATTAAAATCCTCTTTTAATCAAGTAATTATTTAGAAACATATTTTGCTATTTTATAACTATACTATATTGAGTATCTGAAACAAATTGTAAAGTGATGTGTTGGTTTCCCTATTTTGAAAAATATCCTGCATGTTTTATTCTGAGTCTATGAATGTTTACTTTACAAATATCTACTGGAAATTAAAACTTTATATGTAATGTTGGATACACTAATTGTGCATACTATAATTCCACAGAACTGTCCATATGTAGCCTTGCATAACGCAATGAATATTAAATCACAAAGTTGGCATTTTTTTACTTATACTTCACTCTTTTTTCTTACATCTCTGGATCTCTTTATTATTCCAGTGTATGATTCTTTCCATTGTATCTGTTTCATTCCATGAATTTGAGTTGCTAGGAAAAGCTTGTTTTAATTATGCTACTATAATAGCATTTTTGAAATATATATTTTATATGGCATGTATAAATGCATGCACATGTTGATCTTGTAATGTGTGTTGTGTAAGAGTTCCTTGCATTGTAATCATCACTAAGACTTGTCACTGTCAATAAATAAGGAATTCATTTGTCTTTTTCATATTTTACCTTTAACTATAGTTTATAACATAAACTATTACCATTTTGCTTTATTCTGTTTCACTTCTGGGTTGTGAGTCAGACTGTATGAAGGACCAAATCCTATTTGTGTACCTGCCATGCTGTCTTGTGCTTTGAGAAGGCATAGCACACAGCATGGGCAGTGAGTGAGTGAATGAATGAATGAAAATGTATCCAGATGAGTTTGCAAGGATACAAATGAAGGGAAGAACTTAGTGGGAGAACAAGTAGAGTTCCTTTCACACACTTCACTGCATTAATTTAAAAATGTGGTTGAGAACACTTACTGCTCTTATAGAAGTTGTGAGTTTGTTTTCCAGCACCCATGTGGAGTCTTGGAACTTCCTATAACTCTGTAACTTTCAGGGCATGTGATGTAGTTCCAGGGAACATGATGCCCTCCACAAGACTTCATGTACAGCAGGCACACATGTGAAATGTATACAGACACACAGGCATTCCCATATATATTAAAGCAAAACCAAATAAATCTTCAAAAAATGTTGCATATAGATACCATCAAACCAATGATCAGAAGGATTATTTACTTGTCCAAGAAAACTCAATTAACAATCAATAATAGTGAGACACAACTAGAAAGTTGCTATTGCTTCCATTCTATAGTATGTATTCATTATGTCAGAAGATTAGGAAATAATTGCATGTGTATGGCTGATGGGAGATATCTAGGCAATCGTGGATTTCTTACACACACACACTCACACACACACACACACACACACACACACACACACACAATCAGTTTAAGACTCTTGGAACATTTGTTAGATTATTAGCTGTTTCTTTAAAATTAAATTCATTTTACAGCTGGTTTGTAACACTTGGGGTGTTACCATGATGTTTTAATACATGTTTATAACATAGTCACATGCATCTCTGCAAACATTTTTCATTCCTTTATAGTGAAACTCTTCAAATTTCTTCTAGATAATTGAAACACTTAGTACATTATTGTTGCGGTCACACCTAGAGCAATAGTAAGGAGAACTTCTTATTCCTGTCTATAACTCCCACCCATAGGCCTGCTTCCCTTCTTCAGTAACCAATGTCTGTGAATTCAAACACTTCATATCCTATGCATTAGTCAAATTGTGAAGTATTTCTGTTTTGATTTATAGTTTTTTAACACTTAACAGGATTATTTGTTTTCATGTGTATAGGACAAAAGTTCATTTTAGTACAGTTTTTCTAAAGAACTTTTAGCTTTTAACAAAACAAAAATGGCATCTTCATTATATTTGATCTTTAGGTACATCACATGATGGGAGATGTTATTCTGTAAATATTTTTCTCATACTAGTTAATTAATAAAGCCCTGTTGGCCAATAGGAAACTAGATAGGCGGGGCTAGGAGACTAGGAGGAGGAAAGAGGATGTAGTGAGGAGGAGTCAGCATGGAGAGCTTGAAGAAAGAAGATGCCAGTGGCGGCTCCCCATAAGATGACCACGTGGAAATACTTAGATAAGTAGAATGGGTTAATAATTAAGACAGAGCTAGCCCATTAACAATGATAGTCACTGGCCCACAGGATTGTATCAAATACAGAGTCTCTGCATGTTATTTGGGGCTGGCACGCCAGACCCGCGGCGGGCGGGCTGGCAGAAAACTACAAACTATAATCACATGTTGTAAAATGTTGTTCATTTTGGTTTTTCGTCTTACCTTGTTGCCAGCTTTTTTATATATTTCATGAATGATCTCACTGGGTCTACCGTCATTCTGTTCCTTGTATTCCAAACAATTACATCAAGGGGTTACTCTACTATGTGGTGAAAACGTGTTTGTTACAATGATCATAAAGAAAACAAATTGTTCCAGCTGACAGAGTTTATCTTCCTGTGGCCTGACACTTTTCCATGACATTCATATGTTCCTTCTTCATTCTGACCAAAGATGACCAAGTTGTTTTCATTCCTGGATTGGGTGAATAATGTTGCTATGGTATTGGGATTCAGGTCTCTCCTCAACATACTGATTCAATTTCCTTTGGAAATAGTCTCAGGTCAGGAAATGCTCAGTCCTATATTAGACTACTTTTAGTTTTTGTGTGACTGCACTAAGTTACATTCCCACAAGCCATGCAAAGGGTTCTCCTTTTACCTGCGTTCTCAGCAGCACTAACTGGTTTTAGTCTTTTGGGTTGTGACCACTCTAGCTAGCATGAATCAATAACTCTCCGAGATTTTGATTTGCATTGATGGCTTGTGACAATGTAAAGTTGTCCCTCACCTTTAGATATTTTTGCATTTTGTACTGAGAGCTGTGCAGTTAGATCTGTTGTCAGCTTTCAAATCTGGGTATTTGTTTGGCTTATTGTTGTTGAGTTCTTGGAGTTTCCCACAGTTTAGCAGGAGTTCATTTTGTAAACATTTTCTCTCATTCTGCAAGTTATTTCTTCTCTCTACTGTTCTTTTGTTTGGTGTAACTTGTTAGTTTGATAGAAACCCATATGACATTTTCTAATCCCCCCCTAGCTTTAAACAACAACAAAAGTAAAAACAAACAGAAACCATCTAAGCTCATTTGGAATGCCCAAATGAGCATTTTCTTCTACTAGTTTTATAGTTCTTGATCTTATGTTTAAATCTCTAATCCATGTTGAGCAATTCTTTTGAGGCATGGGTTTGGTTTTTGTTGTTGTTGTTGTTTTGTCTTGTTTTTGTTTTTTATACATATGGATGTCCAGTTTCACCAGCACTATTCATCAAAAGACATTTTGCTTGTTTTCAGTGGATGTTTCCAACACCTTGCTTCAGAGTCAGTTGACTTAGGAACATCTACCTAAACTCTACAGCTTTGCAGTGTCTTTAGAAACTTACTTGGCATGTCTTTATTGCTTTGTTTTTGAAGAAGTGTTTGCCTATGCACCAGTATTTGGACTTCAGTGGAGAGGTTCATGGGTATTTTAAGCAGGACAGCACTTAATCTGTAGATCACTTTGAGAAGCACCCTGCTGTGCAGTTCTGGCTACCAAAATTTCATTAAAATAGTAAAAATTTGTTCTTATGGCATGCTTACTATATGCCAGGCACTTTGATTTGCTAACTCAGCCCTACTACTTGTCCATTAGTGATTTATTCTTCTTCAGTTAGATTTAGAAATTTGAGATATATAAATGTGAAATAAATTCTCCATGGCCACATGAATGTAAGTAATTAAAATAAGATTTCAACACAGGTCATTAGTTGTAGATTCTGAGTATAACCATGAAGCAGGGCTGTAAGATGCTGTGTGAATTGTGATTTCCTGATATGCATGGAATGTTGTGGTTCCTGTGGCTTTTGTTACAGTACATTTGATTTTTTTTTCTTTTCATGTGTGCTGGGAATTCTTGTGTATACTTATCAATTACTGGGAAAATACATTGCATAGTGTATTTTGTTTAATTTTAGATGATGTCAAGATCAAATTAGTTTTGAAAAGAGCCTTTCCTATTTTGCCTTTGCATTGAATACTTCTATATTTCTATAACCTTCAATTTAGTTGGCCTTCACATTCCTCTCTGACTAAACTTCTCACAAGTTTCTTCTTGGTGCTTGTGCCCTGACTTCCCTTTACATGTGGCATTTTTTTTTTTTTTTGAGAAAATGTAAATGCTTTCTCTGCCCTTTGTGAGTCTTTCTGAAAGCCTCTTTCCAGCTTTACATCCAGGGAATATTGTTTTCAAGGACCTAAAAAAGATCCCTGAAATGTCATCAGGAAAACGGTGCTCTTATCTCTTTCTTATACACTCACTGGGAGGCTGGGAGGTATCTTACCAGGCTGAAGGCAAAAGATGGGCACATCTTTTTTTTTTTTTTTTGGTAAAGGAAAGAAGGTAAGGCTAAATAGAACAGCTGGTACCTTTCTTTCCTTCACCCCAGCATTTAAAAACCAGGATACTTCCGTCACTGTATTTCAGCAGAGATGATCTCAGATGCAGTTCTGGCCTCACTCAGAGGCCTTGGATAGCTTCTTCCTTATGATTTGACTTTTTCCAATACAGTGACTTTTTATTACTATTATTTATTATTATTACTTTTACTATTAAAAGCATATATTTTGTGTGTGCTCATGCTGTATACGTCTCTCCTCTTTAACCCCTCTGTGTGTGTGTGTGTGTGTGTGTGTGTGTGTGTGTGTGTGTGTGCATACCATGAAGCTCTGCATTCAGAACACCACATACCACAACCAGTGCCCCTTTTTTCTCCATGTGGGTTCCAGGGATCAAGTGCAAGTTGTCAGGCTTGGTGGTAAATTCCTTACCTACCATTACACTAATCTTGCAGTGATATGTATGTATGTATGTAAGTATGTATGTATTTTGGTACCTTCTCTGTAGAAAAACACAAAACCAAGTAAATATACCCACATTACCTATTTTTTGGATTTAATTCTTTACAAAATTTATTTATGATTACTGTAGACTTTGGTGGAAAAGGGCATGGTGGGGGGACTTCTTACCTTTCTTAAAAGAAGAAATCAGGTTAAAAACTGTTTATTGTTTTGTGTTTTTCTTCTTTTCTTCATCTCTCTCCAGGGCTCTACTTTTTTTTTTTTTTTTTAAAAAAAAAAAAAAACTTTCTTATTTTATTTATTTATTTATTTATTTATTTATTTATTTATTTATTTACATATTGATCCCAGTTCCCTTTTCCTCCCTCCCTCCCTCTTTCCCTCTTTTCCTCCCTCACATGTACCCCAACCACCCTCCCCTCCCACCATCTGCCCCACACTCCACACGTAGGTTGATGCCATCCAGGAGGGATCATCTAAATCTGTCAAGTCATTTGAAGTAGGCACTAGGACTTCTCTTCTGTGTCTTGGTTAAGGGAGTATCCCTCCATGGGAGATGTGCCTGCAAGGTCCTTTCATATACCAGGAATACATCCTGGTTCCACTGTCTGAGGTCCCTTTGACTGCTCAGGCCTTCTAGCTGAGACCCATGTTCAGGGGGTCTGAGTCAGTCCCATGCTAGATTTCCAGCTATCAGTCTGGGGGACCATTAGCTCCTCCTTGTTCAGGTCTGCTGTCTCTATGCATTTATGCAGTGTGGTCTTGTCCTCCCTCTCTGCATCTGGATTCTAGTTCGGCTCAGTATTTAGTTGTGGGTGTTTGCTTCTGTTTCCAACAGGTACTAGATGAGGGCTCCATGATGGTGGATAAGTTATAAAGAAAATGTGGCACATCTATACAATGGAATACTACTCTGTGGAAAAAAAAAAACAATGGAATCTTGAAATTTGCAGGCAAGTGGATGGAACTTGAAGAAACCATCCTAAATGAGGTTACCTAGTCACAAAAGGAGGAAAATGGTACGTACTTGCTCATATATGGATTTTAGACCTAGAATAAAGGATCACCAGCCTATAATTCACACTGCCAGAGGAACTAGGATACGTGGTGGATTCCAGGGATCTTCTTTAAGACCAACATTTGAACAAAGAAATCTGTGATGTAGAAAATAGTAAATATCTCCCACTATTTTTTTCTCTTGAACCCTGTGCCTTCTAGCTCTTTGAACTGGTGAAAGCTTGCATATGGCTGTATAGGTCCACACAGTGTCTGAAGCTGAGATCTGGGGACATCTAACCACTGCAAAAATGAAAACCTACAGAACCTTAAGAAATAGACATCCAAGAAAAAGAAATCTGGATTCAAAGGATGAAAATGTGTCTTCTTATTTACTTACTTAAACAATAAGACTTGATCTGTCTCCTTGTTAAATGGGAAGAACAAATATATCTTAGGGAATCTCTTCATTGCTTCATATAACCATTGGCTATTTTGATGGTTACTTTTATTTTATCGGAAAATTCTCCAATGCTTTCTGTTCTGATTGATTATACATAGCTTCATCCCTTATTTCTTTTCTCATGAGAGTTTTCAATTATCTATTATTCACTAGGAGTTTTATAGAGCTCTGTGTCACTTTCTTTTCCTTCAAAAACAAGGACAGTATGTGTAAATAGGACATGTTTTATTTTTTTTCTGTAATGTTTAACACAAAACAAAATGGAAAAAAATACAACAGGATATTTGCATACTTTTCAAATTTCTTTGTATGCTCTCCAAAGCAGTGTTAAGCAAATCAGTACATTTATATAAGGAGGAAATAATATTCTAAGATACTTCGAAAAAACTAAACTTGTTAGAAAGCTTCCTTGTTTCTACATGAAAAACAACAAACTCAACAAAATGTAAAGAGGACATAAATCAATTAATCAAGATAATGGCTTCCTTTAGGATACTTGAGTAGATTTTAAAAACTCATTTAAGTGTTAAACTTAAAAATTGAACACCCTGGAACAAGAACATACATCATTTGATCAGAATGTGAGGTAACTTTGGAAGAGAAAAATAACATAATAAATTCACCACAGCAATATGAAAAATATTTCTCATGTATCTGATCTCAGGAAATAAGTATTACATTTTGGTTCCTTTCCCCCTATAATGCCCACCATTTTCCAAAAAGTAAATAGTATTTGGATTTATTTAAACACCTGGAGAGTCCTTTCCCAAGTTGTGTTTTTCAAACTTACAGGAACTCCAGTGTGCAGTTCAATATATTAATACAGGAAGAGATGGGGATTTCATGCATTTGTATTTTGTTTCTGGGGATAGTTAAACAGAGAATATGATGACGACATGTTACTCCTTCTGTTGATCTCAGCAGCACAGCAAAGGACTTTTAAAGCATTCATTAAAAACAGAAGTTTCCTATGAAGAAATGACTATCTTCTTGGGAGACATGTTTCTAAACCAGAGGGATTTAGATGTGGACGCTCTCCAACAGTTCTACCTGAGAGTGGTACAAGGAGTGATTTCCTGGCAGAGCTGTCCTGCCTGGAGGTCAGGGCAAAACATCAGCAGCAACAGATTTCTCTTCATGCTTATTCCATCTGACAGTTTAGATTAGAAATATCTACCAGCTGTTCTCCCTCCTACCTTTCTTAGGTTTGGTAAGGTGACAAGGGAACAGATTTATCAACATTTTTTCTAGTGCTAAAATGTCAGAATCAGCTTTCCAAATATGACAACGACAACTACAAATCCTAGCTTCTAAAAGATGTCAGGACTTCCAAGCAGATTGCTCTTGTCATTTTTTTTTTTTTAGTAATTACACTACACATAAAATTGTAAAGAAATATAAACTATATTTTCTTGAAGTGTATAAAAGTAAAAAACAAAATAAAGCATTATAGTATTTGTTATTAAAATATCAAGCAATATAACTATTTAAAATAAAGGAAATATATTCTGTGTTCATAATTTTTAAAGAAAAATTAATAATTATTTTATTATAATTCTCTCTCTCTCTCTCTCTCTCTCTGTGTGTGTGTGTGTGTGTGTGTGTGTGTGTGTGTGTGTGTGTGTGTGTGTGCACGTGCACAACTGCCTGTTTCAATATATACATGTGAATGCAGGTGCCTGTAGAGATCAGAAGAGGGTATCCACTTCCCTGTAGCTAAAGTCACAGTCAGTTGTAAACCAATGTGAGTGTTGAGAACCATCTTGGGTGTATCCCCTGTAAGAGCAGTGCTCAGTCTAACTGTTGAGCCATCTATCCAGCCCCCGCCTTGCAGTTTCTTTAATATAACTTGACAGAAGAAGTGTTTGAGGAGGAATGGGGAGGCAGGGGAACTCATTGAATTTGAATTTTTTTTGAATCATTGTTGGTGGATCTTGGAAGGATTCTTATGGTTTTTGCTTTTTCAGAACTTTCTGATTACAATGCCTAGCTGAACATCCTTCTGGAGCTAAGTGCACTACAAACAGGGATAGTTCTCTATCCATGAAGGGATATTGTGTGTTTCCAACAACAATTCAGAGAGAGTGTTGCTGGAACTTCTTGTCTTACCAGCCTGCTACCACAGCCACCTCAACCACAAATAAACACACAGATGCTTTATTAATTATTAAATTGTTGGCCAATGACTAGGGCTTCTTACTAGGGCTCTGTCTTAATTATTAACCCATTTCTATTAATCTGTGTAATTCCACGTGGTCTTGGTTTACCTGAGAATGTGTAGAATTTTACTCCTTTGTTGACTACATGGAGACTATGTTTGGCAGGCTCTCTCTGCTTACCTTTCCCAGAATCCTCCTCACCCTAGTCCCATACTAGTCCCATCTTCCTGCCTTATTGGCCAGACAGTGCTTTATTCATCAACCAATAAGAGACACATATATACAGAAGGACATTCTTCATCAGGAGATCTCATACTAAGCCATCTCCTATTTGTTGCCACTTCATTATATTATAGGCCTATCAAGGCATTTCTCTTGATCGGCTCTGAACTTTTATAATGCAACCACTTGGAGCTGGCAACCAATCCACGAGTCTGGGCAGAGCACAATATATTCAAACATTAACAACAGACTTTTCTTCCAGATGATGGCAGCTGACTTCTGTGATGAGTACAATATGCCTGTTATTGGTAACAAACAGGCTTGAGATAGCTACATTTAATTTCTAGTCATCCTCTACACTTAGTGTAGATGGATGAGGTCTGGAATGCTATAAGCTGGTTTTTATTCAGAAAGCTCATCTGGGTTGTGTTCTCTACCCTTTAGGCAGAATATCTTGTGTTTGGTTATCATCCTAAGTGGTTGCTGTCACAAAATATCTGACAAGAAGGAACTTAAGGGAACAGAACTTCAATCTGATCCCTAGCCTGAGGAGATATTTTCCAATGAAGGAAGGCATAGTACCAGTAGGCTACAGGAATGTTCAATAACTGTTTGCTTGCATCTCAGCAGACCAGGACTCAAAGAGAGTGGAACATTGATGCTCATATGGTTTTATCCAGTTCCTTTTAATTCATTTGTTGTCAGCCTGTGGGATGATGTTACCAAGGTTCACAGTGGGTCTTTTCTTCTCTTTGGAAACACCCATATATGGACACTGAGGAAATCTAGAGAATTTTCAGGTAAAACTTTGAAAACCTGTACTTCACAAAATTTGAAAATTCAAAGTAAATGAACAAATTTCTGGACAGCTATCACTTACCAAAATTAAATCAAGAACAGATAAGCAACTTAAAAAGACCTATAACCCCTAATGAAATAGAAGTGGTCATCAAAGGCCTCCCAACCAGAAAAAAAAAAAAAAAAAAAAAAAAAAAAAAAACCAGGGCCAGATGGCTTCAGTGCAGAATTCTACCAGAAATATAAAGGAGAGCTAATACCAATACTCCTCAAATTGTTCTATACTATAAAAACAGAAGATTTATTACCAAACTTTTTTTATGAGACTACAATTATCTTTGTACCCACAGAAAGACACAACTAAGAAAGTTAACTATAGACAAATAACCCTCATGAATATTTATGCAAAAATACTCACTAAAATACTGGCAAATAGAATCCAAGAAAACATCAGAGAAATCATCCACCATGACCAAGTAGGGTTCATCCCAGGGATGCAGGGAAGGTTCAACATATGAAAATCTACCAATGTGATTCACCATATAAACAAACTGAATAGTACTCTCTGGAAAAATTCTTGATGGATAGAGGCTAGAAAAGGATGCCAAGAAAAATGGTGGATTCCTCATCAGAAATGCTTGCTACATGGGCCACTCCAACACAGGGCAGAGAGAAGCAGTGATGACTGATATAGTTTGTCCTTGAGGATCTCTCTTCTCTATTGGAAAGATGAGCCATTAAAGCCACATCATTATTTCCATGGATTTATCTCTGTACATTTTTTAAAAATGAGTTTTCATGACACAAAATTGGCCTCACATGAGCCCCATTAATGTCAGCACAATTGAAAGTCTGGAAAGTAGGGAGTAGACAGTAATGTACATTGGGGTGCTTAAGTCGAGCCCTATCCCCGGTTAACATCAGAGCAGCACCAAATGACCTATCATTTCCTTTCCAGAAAAACTATGCATTCTTTTCACTTCATCCACATAGAGAGAAAAATGAAGATCACTAAAAACACGTCATTCACCTCACCAAGAGCAAGTATGAGAAATAGGAGAGTTGCTACAAAGTTATCACAGGAAGCCCTGAGTGTCTGTGACTTAATCATGTTTTAGTAAAACTGATTGTGAAGGCCATTTGCCAAGACAAAGGCATCATTTTTTTTGTCAAGATTTTGTTTGGAGTGGAGAATATGAATGGTATAATTCTACACATAGGTATATCTGAAAAGGCATTCTACTATGTGTAAAAGAAAGTCTGATTAGAGGGTAAAAGGGCTAATGTTCTAATTTTAGGACTTGGAAAACTTTTTTAATTTTAATGCATATTGATATCTGAGAAAGTAATAATTGACCAAGAAAGAATGGGAAGGCCAAAAGTGGAAGGTACCTAAATATATAAATATAACAGGCACATTTCATTTAGTGTTAGTTTCATGTATATGGTTGCAGGGTTGAATACTTGGTATTGGATATTCAATTAGGGTTCTCAGCTCTGTGAAAGACTGTTTTTCCCATTCTCAGCATTCCTTAATTTCCTGGATATTTTTGTCTCTGGATAGGACCCTATGAGAAAGAATTCCTCCTGCCCTCCCAGTATGTTGCATTTTTGGAGGTTTTATTTAAGCTTCTGTTATTGAGACAATCCAGATACAATCTGGTCACTTTAAAGTTAATTGTAAAATCATAGTAGTGATACCCCTAAGGCCTAACATTATCAAATGCATTCAAAAAGTAACCAAGGAGGAAGCCAGAGCAGAGGAGTTAAAGGTGGGTGGTAGTATAACCGAGGAGGGAAGACCCACCCAAATGTGGGAGCACTACACCACATCATGGATCCCAGACTGGGTAAGAAAGAAAACAGGAGAAAGTGAGTAGGACAATTGCAGTCACATATCTATGTTCCCTGACTGTGGCTGCCATCCAAGACTCCCACTACCATATCCCCACCCACCCAACCACCCAATACAGACTGTGTGCTCTCAGACTATGAGCCAAAATAAATCTCACCTTAAGTTGTTTTTTTCAGGAGGCATCTGGTCATTACATTGTGAAAAGTAAATACTATGTTGCTATGTTCATGGACTGAAACAAAGGCAATGGGCAAATCACACAGGTTAATTTATCACAACAGAAAATAATTAGGAATTTGAGACTTGTGGTCCCAAGCTTTAGGCTGAGACAAGACAAGACATTGTGTGTGTGTGTGTGTGTGTCGTGTGTGTGTGTGTGTGTGTGTGTGTGTGTGTGTGTGTGTGTATGTATGTGTAATAATCTCTTTTCCATGTGTAATAAAAATTTTATACATGCTTTAAAGGGCTGATAGAAAGATTAAGAGTCATGAATGTGAAAGAAGGAGATTGTGTATGGTCTACTGTATCCAAGGCCATTATTAAAAAATAAACTATTAGAATTTTTGAGAAATTAGCTTTTTGAACTATTAAAGTGAAAATAACTTATTTACTTTAAATAAAACTTTTATTATTTGGATATTTGTTTACCTAATAAAAGAATAAATTATTTCCATACTTCCAGATGAAACTGGGTATGTGCAAGGGAGTATGGCTGTAGATGATATTTCCATACTTTCGAATAAAACAGTCATCTGCAAGCCAAATTACTACCTCAGGTATTTTGCATAAACCCAACAATATTCAAAATCGCAGCTATGCATAGCAAGGACCAGTCAAGCAGACAGAGCTCTGGAACCCCAACCCCCCTTTTTTTTATTTCAATCAGTGTAAATCTTGATGTAAATGGATGTTTAGAATAAATATTTGTTCAACTTGTAAAGATGTGTTGCATTTGTTCAAGCTCCATTTGTTTAATAATGTAAGGGTGTGATGTTTTGTTTATTCTGAATTTGTTTAAATATATAAAGATGTGTTGCTGTTTACCTTGCCTGCCTAAGGCACCTGATTAGTCTAATTAAAAAGCTGCATGGTCAATAGCTAGGCAAGAAGGGATAAGCAGGGTTGACAGACAGAGAGTAAAGTGGAGCCAACAAGCCAACCAGCCAGGGGGCAGCCAACTGGGGGACAGCCAAACAGACACGGAGGAAACAGGATGGACAGAACATAGATGATGTGAACAAGAACACAAATTTATAGAAATGAGTTAATTTAAGTTTTTTTTTTTTGATTTTTGGTATTTTTTTAAAGCTAGCTATAAACAAGCCTAAGCTAAGGCCAAACATTCTTAATTAAAAAAAAAAAAAAAAAACTGAAAAAGAAAAAGAACATATCATCATCTCACTAGAGGCTGAAAATCCTTTGACAAAATCAAAGACCCCTTCATGATAAGGGTCTTGGAGAGATCAGGGATAACAGGAACATACCTAAACATAATTAAAGCAATAAAAGCAATATACAGTAAACCAACACCCAACATCAAACTAAATGGAAAGAAGCTTAAGGCTATCCCTCTAAAAATCAGAAAAAAGACAAAGCTACCCACTCTCTCCACATCTCTTCATTATTGTACTTGAAGTTCTTGACAGCAAAAGGAGATCAAGGGAATATAAATTGATAAGTAAGAAGTCAAACTGTCACTATTTGCAGATGATATGATAGTATATATATGTAACCTGAAAACCTCTACCAGGGAAATCCTACAGCTTATAATCACATTCAACAAATTATCAGGATACAAGGTTAACACAAATAAATCAGTAGCCCTACTATATACAGACCATAAAGGGGCTGAGAAAGAAATCAGAGAGGCATCACCCTTTATAACAGCCTCTAACAACATAAAATATCATGGTGTAATGCTTGCCAAGCAAGTAAAAGATCTATATAGCAAGAACTTTGTTCTTTAAAGAAAGAAATTAAAGAAGATACCAGGAAATGGAAAGCTCTCCCATGTTCTTGGATTGGTAGGATAAGCATAGTAAATTAGTCTACAGATTCAATGTAATCCCCACCAAAATCCCAGCACAATTCTTCACAGACCTTGAAAGGACAATACTCAACTTCATATGGAAAAACAAAAGACCACCAAGGATAGCCAAAACAACCCTGTACAATAAAGGAACTTCAGGAGGCATCACCATTTCTGACTTCAAGCTCTACTATAGAACTATTGTCCTGAAAACATCTTGGTATTGGCACAAAAATAGACAAGTAGACCAATGAAATCGAATCAAAAATTCAGATATTAACCACCACACCTGCTAACATCTGATTTTTGACAAAACAGCTAAAAGTATACAATGGGAGGAGGAACGCATCTTCAAAAAATGGTGCTGACACAACTGGATGATGGTGTGTAGAAGACTGCAGATAGACCCATTTCTATTGCCATGCACAAAACTTAAGTCCAAATGGAACAAAGGCCTCAACATAAATACAGTTACATTGAATCTTCTAGAAGAGAAAATGGAAGGTACCCTTGAACAAATTGGTACAGGAAACCACTTCCTGAAGTTGTTATTGGTGTTCCTAATTTTAGCCATTCTGGCAGGTGTAAGATGGTATCTCATGCTTCCTGAACATAACTCCAGTAGCACAGACACTGAGATTGACAATTAATAAATGGGACCCCTTCAAACTGAGAAGCTTCTGTAAGCCAAAGGACACAGTTGACAAGACCAAATGACAGCCCACAGACTGGCAAAAGATTTTCACAAACATACATCTGACAGAGGGCTGATCTCCAAAATATACAAAGAACTCAAGAAACTAGTCAACAAAACACCAATTAGCCCTATTAAAAAGTTGGGCACAGAACTGAATAGAGAATTCTCATTAGAGGAATCCAAAATTGCTGAAAGACACTTAAAAAATGTTTAACATCCTTAGCCACCAGGGAAATGCAAACCAAAACAACTCTGACATTTGCTTGCCTACCCCTGCCAGCAAGGAAGACGCGACTCCGGGAAGATCTTCTTCATGCAGTTTTAATCAGAATCCTTGAAACATGTTCTTCTGACCCGCGAGAGACCGGGGGAGCCCTGCACAGGCTTAAATACCCTTGAGCTAACCAACCCCAGTGAGCCATGTGGACCCTGCAGATAGGCTACTCTAACGCGGAAGCAGACAGGCTGAACATACTTACCCAAATAAGGGCTTGTTTACACCAGAGAGCGCTCACCCCTGGGGAGGTGGAAGGTGGAAGCCAGTGCCATCTTTAAGGGGCATCACTTCGCAGCTCTGTACACTGACAGACCATCTTACTCCTGTCAGTATGTCTAAAATTAGAAACACCAATGACAGTTTATGCTGTATAGGGGAACATTCCTCCACTTCTGGTGGGAGTGCAAACTTGTACAGATATTTTGGAGATCAGTATGGTAGTTCCTCAGGAGAATGGGAATCAGTCTACCATAGGACTTGGCAATTCCACTCTTAAGCAAATACACAAATGATCCACATCCATGCACTAAAGGTGTCTGTCTGTTCAACTATGTTCATAGTAGCATTATTTGTAATAGCAAGAACCTGGAAGCCACCTAGATGCCCCTCAACTGAAGAATAGATAAAGAAGATGGGGCACATTTACACAATGGAATATTATTCAATGAAAAAAAACCCCATGGAATCTTGAGATTTACAGGTAAATAGATGGAACTTGAGGAAACCATCCTGAGTGAGGCAACCTAGTCATAAAAAGTGGAACACGGTATGTACTAACTCATATATAGAGTTTAATCATGAAACAAATGATCACCAGCCTTTTATACACACTGCCTGAGAAACACAAAGGAACCTAAGAGATTCATACAAGGTCCCTCGCAGAAGGGGAAAATAAGAAGAACTCCTGAACATATTGGGAGTGAGGGGAGCAGTGAGTGGAGAGGCTGTTAGGAGAAAGAGAAGGGGAGGAGAGGATTACATGAGGGACCAGGAAGATTGAGTCAGAGGAGGAATAGATGAGAACAACAACAATGACAAGAACAACAACAACAAAACAGATAAAATAATAGAGGAAGATATTATAGGTTTGCAGAGAAAACTGACTAGAGAAATGTTCAGAGACCTACAAGGATGACCCCAACTAACAATGTGAGCAACAGTGAAAAGGTTACCTTAAATGCCCTTCCCTGATAATAAGATTGATAACTAACTTATATGCCATCATAGAGACCTCACCTAGTAGCTGATGGAAACAGAAGCAGACACCTACAGCTAAACACTGAACTGAACTCCTGGAATTCAGATGCAGAGAGGGAGGATTGATAAGAAAAGGAGTCAAGATCAGGCTATAGAAACTCACAAAGGCAGCTGACTGGAACAAGGGGACCTCATGGACCCCAGACTGATAGCTGGGAAACCAGTATTATACCAATTCAGACGCCCTGAACGTGGGTCTCAGGTAGAAGGCCTGGGCAGTCTAAGGAACCTCTGATAGTGGAACCAGGATATATCCCTGGTGCACAAAAGGACTTTGGGAGCACATTCCCCATGAAGGGGTATTCCCTTAGCCTAGAGACAAGAGGGAGGGCCTAGACCGAATCCAAATGACTTGACAGATTTTGATGATTCCTCCTGGAAGGCATCACCCTCCCTGTGGAGCAGGAGGAGGATAGGATGCGATGGGGTTCAGGGAACTGGGATCAATATGTAAATATATATATATATATATATATATATATATATATATATATTGTGTGTGTGTGTGTGTGTGTGTGTGTGTGTGTGTGTGTGTGTATGTATATACACACATATATATGTATGTATGTATTTATAGGAAACACTCTTATAAATACAACCAAGGATATGTCTAACTAAAGTTTGAGGCATTCCTCAAGCTTATCAAGTTGACAATCAGGATTGGCTATTATGTGGCAGTGTCTTCTAGTTTTTCCAGAACATTGAAAAAAATTGAAAAATATCAATGAAATTGAGGAAATCTAGGCAATTCTATTGGAAATAGACAACTTTAAGGAGGCAGTCAACTTGCTGTCTTTCTTGATGTCCATGACTGTCTGTGTCTCTCTTCCATCTGAATCCCACAGACTTTAAAACAGAAAAAACAAAGGCCATAAATGCTTGGACAAGACAGATGGACAAGAGGGATTCTTCCATAGGAGTGGTTGCAATGATCAACTAAATATTGGACCATTGTTTCTTCCCATCTATATTACTTTTAGCTCAAATCACATTGACATTGTGACAGTGGAAGTGAAAGTGGTTTTGTTTCCTCTAAGGGACTTGATTATTCACTTACCAGAGGCAGAGCACAACTCTTTTCTAGGGAATAAAGTCAGAGCAAATCTTGGAGACAATATCCTATTTGTCTTCAGGGAGTTTCTCTAAGAAGGCACCTTCAGTTGGATGACATTTAAAAAGACTTGGGAAAATAATTCAGGAAGACAATTTCTATCATTTTAATGATCCCAAAATCATTTCAATTATCTAACTGAACCCTCAAATAATACAATGCTTCAAGAAGGAACAGACACATTAATCTGGCATCCCAGAATGACAGCATTAAAAGAGACTTTAGTAAAAAATAATAGATGAACAAACAAATAAATAAAAAAAAAAAACAAACAATCACTTCAAATAGCTTGCAAAAACATTATCCCAATTTGAACTCCTACATTATCAGGGAGCAAATGTGCTCACAAATCATTTTGATGTAGGAATAAGAACAAAGTTTTAGGGGATTAAAGTAAACAGTGGATCTAGTTTTCTGATTTAGTACATGAATGCAGAGTAGGTATTTCTTTCAACTTTCTGATATATGTATAATGGGAAAAAAATTATATCTTTTTCACTGTGTTCATCTGAGCATGAGGGAAGAATGTGCATTAAGCATCAAAGAACCTGCTTGATAATTGGTAGTTTCCTTCTCAGCCTTTGAATGCTTGGAATCTGCCTCCATCGTCAAGAACTGCCACAAGCCATGTGACCTGAAGGAAAGTACTTAACCCCTCTGGATTTCAGATCCTACAAATGTAAAATGAGAACTTTGGACTGACTGATTCAAGGTCCCTCCAAGGACATTTTCCACTAAAATATGAAACAGCATGGCATGGTTCTAAAACACTACCTTTGCCTTTGTGCTCTCCTAGCCAGCTGTTCTCATAGGCTTGGCTGGGTTAGACATAATTACTTTTTCCCTATGGAGTCAAGAAACAAACTAAGTGGCAGTGTCCTTGAATAATTTATTTGACTCCCAGAATTAGTACATTATCACTGTTGCTATGGAAGAAGTAATTTACATTTTGAAAGGGTATTTTACTTCTTTTATCTCTGAATGTGTTTTAATCCTTTTACTACTTAGAAGATGTGACTCCATTATTTTATGTCAATACTTCCCATATCCTGTTATTTGGGTGGGGTCAGTTATTATCTGCAATGCCTGATGAGGTTAGTGCTCTGGGAGTTTAAGTGCCTATATACAGTTAATGAATATGAATCAGTCTCGGGAGGATGCATGGAAGCTAGCAAGGTAGCACCTCAGCAGCCTCAATTTTTTTTTTTTTTATCTTTCTGTTCATGTGAGCAATGGAATAATAGTTTGTATGTACACAACATTTAATAAAGGAAAGCAAATGCTAGCTCTGAGGATAAATAGCACTGTGGAAAGAATGTATTCTATAGTCAGACACTGATTCCAGTTGAGACTTCATCAGTTACCAGCACAGAATCTCAGCTTCCTGGTAAAATAATGTGAATTTCAGTTTCTTTTCTACAAACTGAGATACACATGGGCATCCAAGTTGGTTCAGATATTGAATGAGACCTCATTTGTCACAGTTCCTTTAACCACTTCTCTATGCCATTTACTGCATTATTTTATTAGTAAGGTTAGTTGATCATTGCATAGCAATTCTAGGAGATGTTAGTTTCCAAAGAGTTACTAGGCAAGGTAAAGTGACACAACTAAGTGTATTACAGAAAAACAATTAGGATGAACAGTATTGGCTGGTAGTTTACTTCAACAAATGCTTCAGATCTGATATAATGGTAAATAAACTATAACAGGGAAGAGGGGAGCAGAGGACCTGGAACCTCATGCTTATTACTAGCATTTTACATTTACTTTTACATTTAAATTTACCCATATTTCTTATCTACCCTCTATCACATGGCTTGTGACTTGTTACCTCATTTTCTACACATTCTGTTTTCTCTGCATCTGGCTTGTGCTCCTCTAGCTTTGTGCTTTAGTCATTTTTCCTCCCATCATCCTCTTAGTCTGGGTTTCCCTCCTAACCTCCTCTTTTCCAACTATAGGTCAGTCATCTCTTTGTTAGCCAAGGAGAGTAATACATACTCATAGTTTACAAAAAGATTGCTTCATAAAAGTTCTGTCAATCATCAATGCTTTCTTTCATGAGGTTCTATATGAAGAGAAAGCTTTGAGAAGTGAGAAAGAATGAGCATGCATTGCCTTAATGTGTGTTGTAACTTGATCTAGATTCTTTTGACATGAATTTAAGGTGACTCATTGAGAGATGTATGAAAACTGAGAAGCAAAAGTTAGGCAGGTCTTAATCTAGTAGACTGTAAGGGAAAAGAAAAGGTGAGGATGAATTGCCCTCTTAAACAAATGGTCAGTTAGGGGTGAGCTATATTGTGTTTTACAATTGAAGGTCAAAAGGCCTGTCCAGTGGCCACTCTTATGAGTACTCTCCTCATTCCATTCCAACTACAGTTAAATAAGAGTAGCATGAAATTTGTAGATACACTTAAGGGGTACCTTGCAATGTTTTCAAGACTGTTGGTTACAAAGATAAGAATATATTAAGAGAGATCAGAAAAGTTACACTTCGCTGTTTTCTGCATGTTAGACAAAGATGGCTTCAACAGTATAGATCCATAGCTTTCATTAGTGATCTTCTAATGTGCAGTTATGATGATCCATTCTGTGTGATTCACTGCCTGCTGATCTCATCTCTCACAATGCTCCTATATTCCCACTCCATGGTAAACTTTTATCAGGCTGTAGCAAAATTCCTGACAGAAACATTTTCCGGGAAGAAATACTTATTTTATCTTGCAGTTACAGAGGGTTGCAGAACGAACTCAAAACAGGGAAGGCAGAGTGCAGCATCTAAAAATTGTCAGTGGAAGCTTGCACAACAGATGCTTACATTGTGGTTGACCAGAAATCACAATGTTCTCAAAACAGAGCTCTAGATATCAATTTTAAGAGTGCTCTTAGTTAGAACTTCAACTAGCTAGATTCCTACCCAGTGTCCATTGCTCCTCTAAACCTATCAGTTGGGGATGAAACATTCAAAGTATGAGGTAACATGAAACATTTTAGATAAATACCATGACATTAATATTGGTCTTGCTAATATCATCTCAATTATCTGTCATCAGAAAACTCACAGGACCCCTCAGATTCTTGTGAACATATAAAATAATAATACAGTTGATGCATGAATATATGCACTCTTCCTTTTCTGCATGTGCTACTCACTACATTTTTAATTGTTGACAGTTCTCTATCCTGTCTCTGTTTCTAATAAGTCAATAAGCTCTATAAGGAAAGAGTATAATAACCCATCCTCACTTGCTTTGAGTTATCCAAACTTACCTAACTAATGGCAGTATTCTATAGATACTTAAGTGAATGATGATGGGATTCACCCTGGAAAATTTTTTTGACATACCTCTCCTTTCCCGGTCACTTAAAATCATAGCTATATCTTTGCTGCAAAATGGGGATTGGTTAGATTTCCTCCAAATTACACTTGTAGATGAGGAAACTAGCTTTTGAATCCATGTTTATCTGACTTCAAAGCCTGGGATCTTCCCATGGCATGTCTCTACTTCATCTGAGACTGAAGAAAGGCTTTAATTTTGAGGGAGTTAATAATGCATGGGACCTGAATTGAATATAATTTTATGCAGTTCTGCTCTAGACGAATTTTTTATTATCCAGCTGTAGCTTTGTGCCTTCATCTCTTATCAAGAAGAGGTAATTATCTTCATTAGCAGGCAACCCCTTCACTCCCATATAACTTTGATGCAGTTGATAAAACTCTACTTCTTTCATTCCTTGCTCTCTGTGAACTGCTATCTTCGAAAGCTGTGGGTTTGCAACCAGATGGCCAACTATTATTCACTCCTTAAGCTGCTCTGCAGCGATGCATCATCAGGTCCATCAGCAGATAGCAACGTATGAAAGCATATTGTCTCATCTTCAGTATCTCCAAATGTCGCTTTAACATTTGTTATTCCACTCTGGTTCCTAATTAAAGGAGGCTCATTTCTAATTCCCCTGACTGGTATCTACCATTTCAATAATGCCCTTTATGTTTGTCCTAGAACATTCATCACTGTCTCGTTAATGCTGTTGTTTTCCAATAAAATGCTAACTCACACAGCTCTTTCTTGACTTTTCTATAGTGTGCAATTATATTTTCTCTTTGTCAATCATTCTTTCCTATCTTGTGCTATCATTCCACCCTGGATTCACATGTGGTGAATCTGCCATCTGAAACTTGATGGGCTTTCTTACCTTTTTAAGCTCTTTATCACAGTTTATCCCTCCACTTCTGCTGCTAGCCCAAGCAGCATCTTTCCCACAGCTCCGGGTTACTACCCCTCTTCTGCCTCCTCTAGGCTGTTTATCTCACACACTCAGCCTGCCCCTCTGCTCAAGTTCACAGAGGTCTAATTCCCCTCATGCCATTCATTTTGCTCTCATATTCATCGAGCCACTTAAGATGATCAGCTCGTCTCTGATTTAATATCTAGTTCTTAATTTTATACCTAGAAGATAATTCTCAAAGAAAATCATTCTTACCTTTCTGCTCTGTTTGAAAGGCACTTGATCCTATCATCCTGACATTGATCTGCATTTTGAATTTGTTGCCATTTAAAATAAATTAAAAATTTCTCTTAGCCTATAATCAGATTATTGTAGCAGCATGAATCCACCTAACTTAAAATCTAGAAAGTCATTTGCTAGAATAATAGGTCAAGTCAAATAATGCCACTTTTATGCATACTATGTGATGCATGTCACTGTTTTCCCCAAAATGATGCTGCCTCTGGTCATTAGAGGACATGACTTGGAGAGTAATTTCTTGTAAAGGCACATTGATACCAAAAGATTTCTCTGAATGAGTTCCACAGTAAACAGGATGGGTGGGAGAGTGATTCCATGAAAATAAAAACCAAGTACCAGGGTCCCTAGACTCCTGTTCTGACCAACCACTGTGGACTGTTTATAACTGGTGAGAGAGTGGATTGGGGGAAAATGGGTAAGCTCTATTAAAGCAGAGAAACAAATCTCACCGGATAGCCAAATATGAATAAAATTGCTTTATTAGGGATGAAACTGGGTCAAACTCTATTCAGTCGTGGCTTGTGAAAACATGCCTTTGTGTGTAGAAATATGCTTTGCTAATCAGTGTGTGTGTGTGTCTGTGCGTGCGCATATGCATGTGTGTGTATACAGAGGCTAGAAGACAGCTTCATAAGTCATTACTCAAATGTCACCTACCTTAGTTTTTGTGGCTTGCACTCTCATTGGCATGAGGTAGTCAAGTAGGCTGTGCTGCCCAAAGTCCTAGGGATCTGTCTGTGGCTTTCTCAGTATTATTACAAAGCTGTGTCACCATGTTTCCCCCTGCCCCTCCCCTTCCAGTTTGTTTTTGTGTTAAATGTCTCATCTGGGAATCGAATCAAACTTAGACCCTCAGCTTGTACAGCAAGTTCTTTTCTGACCGAGCTGTTTCTCTAGCTCTTGCTCAACATTTTATTTATCTTTCATTCATAAATTGGTTTTGAGGATAAATTAGTCTATTTTATGAGAGAAGTAAGATAGAACTGAATAAATTGTACTCATCAGATAAACAATGGGACAGTCTTATCTGGAACAGCTTTGGTTAACACAGACTTGGCAAAATAACTCAGATTTTTAAGATGGAGACACCATGATTTGCTGAAATATACAACAGATTATAAAAAATATGAGATACCATCTCTCCCTGCCTTCTTATTGGTCAAGACAAGGTGAGTTTACACCACAAATGCAAATAAAATGTGAGTTCACTTTGCAAAATTGGACAATGATGAAGAACCGAACACCAAGAAAATTGGTCATATTATGCCACCTCTGCAAAACAAGTTATGACTATTTATTCATTCATGGAACAAATATGTCTGGCTCCATGACAGATAGATACAACAATAAATATGATAAACAAAACTGGCCCTACCTGATAGATAAAATGATAAAATAGACAGCCAGAAAACACAATGTAATGATTGGTGTTACAGAAATTAGAGGATATTGGGGAATTTATAGGAAAAGCTTATGAAGTTTAACAATCAGGAGACATTTCTGTACAAGAACCATGGGACAAAATGAATTTTGTATGCCAAGGGGATGTAAATTATTCTAAGCAGATGGCTTTGCATTGAACCATGTGGACCTGGAACACAGGAAGATTGGTGAGCAAATTCAAGGCAAGACAGACTAAGCAGAAACAGTAGTGACAGCAGATACTAGCAGATACTAGCATCCTACAAGCCAGGCACTGGAGCATGAATTAGACCCTAGGGTAAATGAGGCAGATTCTTGGCACTGCACAACCACAGTTGATGGTACCCACTTTATTTAGCTAAATGACATATAGATTTGTGTAGTGCAGAATGCATGGGTATTCTACATTTCTACACTGATACCAGTATAGTATCCCTTTCACAGATGCAGAGAAAAGAGTTGTGCCACTTGGTGTCAGTTCATAATTGTTTGTATTAATTTTGTACATATACATATATCTTAGTCTATACAGAGCCTTGAAGAGGTCATTGGAGCCTCTAGAGCTAGAATTATAGGTAATTATGAACTGCCCAACATGGGTACTGAGAACTGAACTCAGGTTCTCTGGAAGATCAGCGAGTAATCTTAACCACTGTGGCATTTCTCCAATCTGCCAGCTTATAATTGAATATAAATACTATATTTGTGCTTGAAATGTGAAATGTGTGTGTGCGTGTGTGTGTGTGTTCATGTTTATATATGTGTATGTGTTTATGTATTTTAAGTATTTACTGTATGTACAGTACAATATCTGCCTGGAATTACCCCACAACCCCATTTACTATCAGTTTAAGCAATTAAAGTCCTCATTACTATGAAATATCTTTTGGCATGAAGATGTGGAAAAACATATCACTAAGTGAAGACAGTTTCCAATGTTGATAACCATAATGAAAAGACAGGGACTGATATTTGTATTAATTACTTTTATTGTCACTGTGACAAAATGCCCAACAATTCTCGTGTAAGAGAGAATGTACATTGTGGTTCACAATTCAGAAAGTGGAATTCTTCATGGAGCAGAGGACAAGGCAACAGGATCAGTTAACACAGTGGCGTCAGGTGACAGTTGGATAGATTTTACCAGCTGCTGGGAAGTGGAGAACTCATCCATCAGGCTGGGGTATAATCTTAATAGCTCTCCTTACAAAACCACATCCACAAGATAGACCCAGCACCTGAAAGATACCACAACCTCTAAAATCACTACCAGAAGCTAGAGAATAAGCATTCAATGTGTGTGTGTGTGTGTGTGTGTGTGTGTGTGTGTGTGTGTGTGTACGTGTGTGTGTGTGTGTGTGTGCGCGTAAGTGTATATGAGTATATATGTATGTTTGTGTGTGTATGTGTATACATGTATATGTCCATATGTGCAGATGGTATTAATTCCAACCCTAACAACATTTCTGCATAGATTTAGATGATCCAGTTCCCAGTGTCTGGAGGTAAGGCATTAGACACAGTAGGCACAAGACCTAGATATGATGTTGTGGCTGAAAGCATACAACAATGAATATGAAAGCATTGAATGAAAGTGTGTGAAGGGAAAGTTAGGAAGAAGGAACCAGAAAGATTTCAGGGACCCAAACTCAGAGGGCTTTACTGGGTGGGTAAAGGAACTAGAATGTGGATGTATGCAAGAGAACAACTGAAAGCAGAGTGAACATCATCACTTCCATGGTAGTAATTCAGCTTAAAAGGGAATTAGAACTAATTACATGTTACTGCAGTTAAACAAATTAAGTGTAATGATTGGCTATTAGGAGAGAAAAGATTCTGAGCCCACAAACAGTCCAGCCTTAAATCTAGAGCTCTATCTTGAATCACATATATGGAGGCAGTAGAGGGAACTTAATGCTCCTTGGGAAAGACAAAGCTGGTGTCCTTCAAAAGACATGGATGTTATTTATTTCATGTAGGGAAAATAAAGTGCACCAATGCTTTCTTGGCCCAGTGCAAGAGAATTTTGTCCATTACAATGGTAGGTACAACAGGTTCTTGCAGGAAGAGGACAAAGCACCGAGTTTCATTCTGAAATCATCACTTCCTTTTAAATGCCTAGGCTGCCCAACGGCTTTGTGATTGGTTCCAGGTAACACAAGTCTATTTGGTGACACAGGTAATGGCAGAAAAATTAGCCTGTTTCTACAAAATAAAAATTACTACTTTAAATAGGCTTTTGTGTAGTAAATAGAACAGAACAGAACAAGAGACAAAACTCCCCAACCCCATAAATTATTTATAACCCCAAATTGAAACAGTAAGAGTTTTTTCTTTTCTGTTCTTCCTTCCTCCTTCCTCCCTTCCTCCTATCCTTTTCTCCAGTGGTATAAATCAAGCTCATGGCCTTGTACATGCTAGGCAAGTGCTCAGACACTAGGGTTTTTCTCTTCCTTTCTCCCATCCTCCTCTTTACCTCTGTTTTCATCCCCTTCTTTTCTCAATTCTTATGTGAGAGTTAATCTTCATGGTGAGACTTACTGGATTTGGAATCAACTAAGAGACTGACTTTTGGGCATATCATGGAGGGCAGGCAGAGTTTTAAATGGGCAAGTAAGAACCACTCTCAATGCGGATGATAGCATTCTATTGTCTTAGAGGTGGAAAGCACACTGAAACAGCCAACAAACACCAGAGTTCTCTTTTCTCTCTGTCCTGCCCAGCCAAAAGAGAGTAAGCTCCCCATCATATCTTCCATAATATGATGATGGGCAGCACTCTCAAACTATGAACTAAAAATGCACCCTTCCTCCTTCATGTTACTACTTGTTTGTTGATGTAGCTAGCATGTGTGACGTAGCTAGTATAATTTTTAATCTCCTTCTTCAGAATACACATGTGGTCTTCACATCTGTATGCTGAAGAGAAAGACAATAATCTTCTAAGATTACAGTTATTATACAGCTGGTAATGTATTGTTTAGTCAAAGAGTTACATAACAGCTGTGTTCAGTGTCATTACATGGGTGGCCAAGATGACTACTTCAAGCAGTGACTATAGAGTTCATGGAGTGCCTCCAAATAGACACATTCAAATTCCTTCCTACTAATCTTCTTGTGGATTTTTTTTAACATACCTGTTCTTCCCTTTTATTGGAAATAGATGTTTTTTTCCCTCAGATAATATATCATAATCAACATTTCCCCTCCCTCTCTTCCTCACAGTTCCTCCCCATCAACCCTGCCATCCTGAATCACAACTTTTCTGTATCTCATTAGAAAACAAAACTGGCTTCTAAGGAATAACCAATTAAATTAAATAAGAAACTAAAACTAAAACTAATATATCAGAATAGGACAAAACAAACCAGCAGAAGAAAAAGAGCCCATGAAATGGGGCAACAAACACTCATTTGCATACTCAGGAATCCAATAAAAAATAAACATTAAACTAAAAGTCATAATATATGAACACATGCAGACCCTGTGCATACTACCTCAGTGTGTGTGATTTCATATGTACAACAGTCCTGCTGATTTGAGAATTTTGGTTTCTTCCATCCCCTCTGGAATTTACTTTCTGCCTTCCCTTCAGCAAATTCCTTGAGGGCAGGGTGTTTGTGAGGATATACCATTTAGGGCTGAGAGTATTTCAGATCTCATTCTCTGCATAAAGTCTAGCTGTGGGTCTCAGTATTCGTTCCCATTTACTGAAGGAGGGATCCTTTCTGATGATGGTTGAAAAAGGCTGTGATCTACCTGTATAGCTGGATTACATGAGAAATCATTTTGTTGCTTTATTCTTTTAGTGTAACAGTAGCATTTGGTCTTGTCCTAGCTCTCTGGGCTATCTAACCTCAGATTATTGGTCAACCATCTGGTGGAGTGGCCTTAAATCAAATAAGATATTGATTGATTACCCCCACAAGCTTTGTGCCACCACTGCACTAGCATATCTTGCAGGTAAAAGTTATATGTAGTCACCCGTTTGAAATATCTATGTTCAGTGTATTATGTCGTTGTTACATTAGCAATGGGCTTTTTTGTCTTTGGCTTTTTGTCAATTTGAGGTGAGAAACCTATAGACTTGATAATAGTCTGCGTTGTTTGGAAGTTCTCATTGGGAGCCTTTTCCCAACAACTGAATAAGATGTAATCCAGTCCCTGTACTGGAAGCTTCATAGATGTCCAGTTGGGGCTCTGTCTCCCCATTATTTGATGATTTCATTTAGATATTTTCATATATGTATATATTTGAGGAAGCGTTGGCTTTATAAACCTACATATGACCCCTCAAATGCCCTTAATTTTAGCTCTCTCTACATATTCCCTCCTTTATCTCCCTTTTCTATCCCCTGTGCACTTTATTTTTCCATTAAAGGTTCCCCATCCTTTCATAATTATTTTATTTCTTTTTCCCAGAGAGAGAGCTCTCTGTCTCCCAATTTCTTACTGTACACCTCTGTGGTTTTATTTATTTTAGCATGGATATCATTGACTTAACAGCTAACATCTACACATTCTTGAGTCAGGAAGAATTTTTTTCTAGGCTGAATAATGTTCAATTGTATGAATATCCCATAGTTTCTTTGTCCATTGTTTTGTTGAGGGACAATTCAGTTCTTTACAATTTCTGGTTATTATGAATAGAGTAACCATAAACAAGGTTGAGCAGGTGTCCTTATGGTAGAATGAACTATCATTTGGATATATGCCCAAGAGTGGTATAACTGGATCTTCAGGGAGAATGATGCTCATCTTCCTGAGAAACTGGCATGCAGATTTCCATAGTGTAAGAGTTTATACTTCCATTAGCAGTGGATTAGAGTTTCCATTACTCCACATCCATTCTGATGGGTATATGGTAAAATCTCAAAGTAGTTTTGTTTGCATTTCTTTGATGGCTAAGGATGTTGACCACTTCTTTCATTGTTTCTCAGTCTTTGGATTTTTTTCTCTTCTGAGAATTTTTTGTTTAGCCCTGTATCCCATTTTTAGTTGGCTTATTAGTTTTCTTGATATATCTAGTTTGGAATTCTTTATATGTTTTGGGTATTAACTCTCTGTCAGATGTGGATAGTTGGTAAAAGTATTCTTCCATTCTGCAATATACCATTTTGTCTAATTCATGGTGCCCTTTGCTTTATAAAAGCTTTTGAGTTTCATGAGGTCCTATTTATTAATTTTTGATGTAAGTGCCTGTGCTGTACTTTGTTCAGAAAGACTTGTCCTATGCCAGTACATTCCATAATATTCCCCATTTTTCTACTATCAGGTTCAGTGTATCTACTTTTATATTGAGGTCTTTGAGAAATCTGGAGGTGAGTTTTGTGCAGGTTTTTTGTGTTCTTGTATATGCAGCCATCTACTTTGACCAGTGCTATCTGTTGAAGATGTTGTGTTCTTTTCAGTGTGAGGTCTGGGGTGATGATGAAGCCTAATTGATCATGGTGGATGATATTTTTGATGTGTTCTTGGATTCAACTTTTAAGTACTTTATTGAAAATTTCCTCCTATGTTTATAGGGAAATTGGTCTGTAATTCTCTTTCTTTGTTGAGTCTTTATATGACTTGGGCATCAGCATAATGGCTGCCTTATAAAATGAATTGCATATGTTCCTTTTGTTTCTATTTTGTGGAGTAATTTGAGAAGAATTGGCATTAACTCATTTTTGAAAGTCTTACTCCAGTAGCACACACACTGAGATCAACAATTAATAAATGGGACTTCCTGAAACTTAGAAGCTTCTTTAAGGGCACAGTTGACAAGACCAAATGTCAGCCCACAGACTGGGAAAAAATTTTTACCAATCCTATATCTGACAAAGGGCTGATCTCCAAAATATACAAAAAACTCGAGAAACTAGTCATCAAAACACCAAATAGCCCTATTAAAAAATGGGGTATAGGATTGAAGAAAGAATTCTCAATAGAGGAAATCAAGAGACTGAAAGACACTTAAGACAATGTTCAACATCCTTAGTTATCAGGGAAATGCAAATCAAAACAACTTTGAGATACTATTTTACTCCTGCCAGAATGCCTAAAATTACAAATACCAATGACAACTTATGCTGAAGAGGATGTGGAGAAAGGGGAACACTCTTTCACTGCTGGTGGGAGTGTAAACTCATACAGCCATTTTGGAGATCAGTATGGCAGTTCCTCAGGAAAATGGGAATTAGCTTACCACAGAACCCAGCAATTCCACTCTTAGGTATACACCCAAATGACTCACATCCATGCAACAAAGTCATGTGCTCAACTGTGTTCGTAGCAGTATTATTTGTAATAGCAAAAACTTGGAAGCAACCTAGATGCCCCTCAACTGAAGAATGGATAAAGAAGATGTAGCACATCTACACAATGAAAGTCCTGTGTAATTCTGCAGTAAAACTATCTAGCCCTGGGCTTGTAATTTTGGTTTGGAGAGTTTTAATGACTGTTTCTATTGCAATAGAGGTTAAATTGCCTATCTCATCTTAGGTAACTTTGATGAGTGGTATGTACCTACCAAGAAAATTATCCATTCAGTTAGATTCTTTAATTTCATTAAGAATGGATTTCTAATGTATGTTCTTATGATTTTCTGGATTTACTTGTTATTTGTTGTTCTCCCTTTTGTTTCTAATTTTGTTGATTTGGATATTTTTCTTTCTGCCTTTAATTTAATTTAATTTAAATAAAGGTTTACCATTTTTCCTAATTTTCTTAGAGAACTCTTTGTTTCATTAATGTTTAGCCTTTTTTCTTTATATTTTATTGATTTCAGTTGTGAGTATGATATTTTTTGCCATCTATACCTTTTGGGTGCAATTTTTTTCTAGAGCTTTTACATGTGCTATTAAATAACTAGTATCAAATCTCTTCTTTTTCTTCTTTTTTTAAATCATAGGCACTCATTGTTGCAGTCTGTAGTGTTAGGGGAACTCTGGTGGATCCCATGGGAGGTGAGGGCCAAACATACCATGCAGGCAGAAGCTTTATGGGGAAGGAATGCAGAGAGGAAAGAAAGAGAGAGAGAGAGCCAAAGACCTACCTGGATAGGGGAAGGTGAGGTTGCGAATAGGTGAAGCTTGTCTCTTAAAGGAACCTACTGTGCCTAATTTGAGCCAGGGTACTGCTTGCCATGCATGGAGGGGTGACATGATCTGCCAGGTCTAGTCTGCCTCCATGTGTTCCATAAGTTTTATGTTATTTTTAACTTAAGTTTTAACTCAATTAAAGAAAGTCTTAATTTCTGTCTTGACACATTTTTCATTCATTAGATAATTTTTCAGTTTCCATGAGTTTGTAAGGTTTCTGTTATTTTTCTTGTTGCTGATATCTAGCTTTACTCTTTCGTGATCAGATAATATGATAAAATATAAGGTGTTACTTTAATTTTCTTCTATCTGTTGAGATTTGCTTTGTGTCCAAATATGTGGTCAGTTTTGGAGAAAATTATACGAGGTGCTGAGAAGGAGGTATAATTCTGTAAATATCTGTTAGATCCATTTAGTTTATAATATCTATTAGCACCAGCATTTCTCTGTTTAGTTTTTCTTTGAATGACGTGTCTATTGATGTGAGTGTGGGTTGAAGTCTCCTAATATCAGTGTATGAAGGTCAATATATGATATAAGCTGTAGCAGTATTATTTTACAAATTTGTGTGACCTTGTGTTTGCAGCATAGATGTTAAGAACTGAAATTCCATCTTGGTGGATCTTTCCTTTCATGAGTATGTAGTATCATTTCCCATCTCATTTGATTAATTTTGTTTTCAAGTTTATTTTGTTAGATAGTTAAATGTCTGCACCTACATGTTTCTTAGGTCCCTTTGCTTGGAATATCTTTTCATCCTTTGACCCTGAATTAAAAGTAAAGAATATCCTCCATGTTAAAGTGTGTTTCTTACATGCAGCAGATGGATAGATCCTGTCTTTATATCTATTCTATATGTACGTATCTTTATTTTGGAGAATTGAGACCATTGATTTTGAGAGGTATCAATAGTGCGTATTCATTGATTCTTGTTATTTTGTTGTTGGTAGTGTTCATGGTGACGGTGATGGTGTGTGTGCGTGTGTGTGTGTGTGTGTGTGTGTGTGTGTGTGTGTGTGTGTGTGTGATTGTTTTGCTTCTTTTGAAGTGCTGGTCTGGGATTAGCTGGTCGGGGATTACTGGGATTATTTTTTCTTGAGTTTGGTTAGCCTTTTTAGTTTGGATTTTTCCTTCTGCAGCTTTCTGTAGGGATGGATTTGAACATGGAAATGATTTAAATATGATTTTATCTCAATCTATAATGATAGAAAGTTTTGATGGATGTGGTTGTTTGTCCAAGTCCTTAGGGCTTTTAGAAGCTCTATTCACAAATCAGGTGTTTTCCTAACAAGGCTACCTTTACATGATATTTGTTTTTTATTCCCTGGAAATTTTTAATATTTTGTCTTTGTTCTCTACATTTAGTGTTTTGATTATTATGGTGTTCCGTGCAATTCTTGTACCTCTATAGGAATCTCCTATAGGATAGGGAAATTTTCTTCTATGATTTGGTTGAACATACTTTCTGTGCTTTTGACCTGGGTTTTTTTCTTTCTCTATTCCTTTTATTCTTAGATTGGTCTTTTCATATTGTCCCATATTTCCTAGATGCTTTTTGTCAAGAGCCTTTTGGATTTACATTTTCTTTGACTGGAGTATCCATTTCTTCTATTGTGTTTTCAATATCTGAGTTTTTTTTTTTCTTTCATCTCTTGTATTCTGTTAGTGAAGCTTGCCTCTGAGGTCCTGTTTGAGATCCTAAGTTTTTATTTCCAGATTTCTTTGACTTTGGGTTTTCTTTATTGATTTTATTTCCACTTTCAGGTCCTGAATGGCTTAATTTGTGTCCCTTACCCCTACCCCCATGCTGTGTGTTGTATGTGTGTTTCATAGATTTCTTTAAGGGATTTATTCATTTCCTCTTTAAGGACATTTTTTATATTCATAAAGACTATAATGTTGTTTTCTTGTGCTTCAGTTATTGTTAAAAATTTCAGCGCTTGTTACAGGATTGGTGGGCTCTAGTAGTAACAAATTATCCCTACTATTGATTGTATTTTTATGCTCTTGTCTAGGTAGGCATCTGGGTCTGGGATGATTCTAATTCTAGGAGCTGATTTCTGGTCTTTGTGGGGTGGTTCATTGATTTCTGTTGCCTTCTTTGATTCTTAGGAGAGTGTGGTGGCAGTGTATTGCTTTCTAGGGAAATCTTTTGGAATTCTTCTATGTGTGGCCACTGAGTTTTCAGAGTAAGATGCGTTTCCAGGTATTGGCAGCTGACACTTAAGACTTGGGATGAATTGGGGAGTGGGTTGGTAATTGATTCTACAAGAGAGAGGATGGCAGGGTGGTTGACCAGGGTCCTTTAGTTCCCTGGGAACTCCAGTAGAGGCTGAGGGGATTCCACAATAGGTGGTCTACTCAGAGCTGGAAATGAGACTGAGGATTGGATTTGTAGGAGGGGAATGGATAGCACAACTCTCAATCACGTCTACTTGCTTCTTTGAAAGGCTTTTCTGGTTGGAAAGGGTTTGTGTAATCTGTAGGAGATGAGGGCAGAGAGGAGAGGGGAGTGGCAGAAAGTGGTCTGTTACAGAGTTGGGAGTGAAACAGAGGAGAGGAAGCTGTTGCTTTCTCTGCTTCCCTGGCTGAAGTGGCCTGTGGGTTCCCAGGGAATCTCTACCTGCTCTTGATACAATTGCTTCATAGATATTCTTATTAAAAGGACAAATCAATTCTAGATTTGAAGTTATTTTCTTAACTTTTATTTGAAAAAAATCACATGACTTTTTAACCTTTTTATTTTTATGCATATAAACATTCAAATATCTTAAATCACCATTTACCTTGCTTCTGTAGATAATGATGGTAGATACAGGTAGTGTCTTTTTTTTTTTTTTCCTGAAGATTTTAGGAAGGGCAATGCTTTGATAGGTTGTTGCAAAAGCTACAGCTTTCCTACTTAAAAATACTGCATTATGTAAAGTGGTATTTTACAGATTCTATATTTAACACCATGCAAAACAGTTCCCCTAGAGCAATATTTTCCTTGAGAAGCTGCGGACAGCAGAAGTTCTCAGGGCTGATGAACTGCTTTAATCATTTCAGTTTTCTGCTTTGTGACTCCTGCTGCTCCATTTTTCAGAATTCATTTAGTTTTACATCAGCAGTGTCCATTTTAGTACAAGATGAGAAAAACATTTTTTTGCCACATCATCAACTTTTAAAGGATTCATCTTCACTAATAAAATAAAGTGGAGGATTGTGTTGTGTCAATTAGCTAAATAATTGAAGCGCAGACTGAACTTTTGTGTGTGCATCCCCCCACACACACACCTGCCTAGTGTCAGTAAGGTATAATTGACAAATAAAATGGGATTCAGGGTGTCTAATTTCCTGTGCTGATATACCTGTGTGCTTTTGAAATGATTACTACAATCAAGCTAATTAATGTGTCTATCAGGGGGACTGCAGTGTTACAATGGAGCTGTAGCCTCAGGGACCAGGGCTCTGTGAAAGCTCATTTCCATTTCCTTTTCTGGTCTCAGAGTGGTCAGGGGACCTTCTTTGAATGAATTCAGGCAGAATGTTGCTATAACTCAAAGTTAATCTTGTGCATTCAACACATTTAAGGGAACTCTCTGGCTTAATATTCAACAAGCAAAATCTGTACTCATAGCACCTGAATCCAGCCCTCCCCTAGTCATAATCAACAACAAATGCATTTGAACTCCTTTCCCTGTCAGCTGTAGCATTTAGAATATTTCTTAAGCTGTCTTAACACAGGACAGATTACCGTTATGTTTAGTACTGTGTATTATCATTTATTTATTGCTTTTTTTGTGGTTTTAAGTTTCTTTGTAGGATTATAAATATGCTGATGTCAGATCATTTGAATAATGATTGTGGTATGAGTTGTGTTAACAATCAAAGAGGATTTTTGTTTTGTTTTATTTTTATTTTATCTCATTTATTAAGGCTATTAAGAAAATGTCATTGTAGCATTCTCAAGAAATAGTTTTATAGTGTACCCCTATTTTTTGGAGTGGAAAATAGTATATTATCCTATAAAACTCTCTGTGGGAAATTTTAGCCTTTAAAAATGTAATTTAAAGGTCTCACAGATTTGTGCACCCCCTGCTAAAATTATGTCTAAAGTGAAAAATGCCTAAAATTGGAGATAACAGGATTCAAATGGCCTTTGTATATCATTAGTTTGACATCTATCATGTGCTTTGCTCAATTTCATTATTTAATAAGTGTCTAATTTCTTAAATATGAATAAAAATTAGAAACAATAACATGTAAGCTAGTTTCAATAAATAGACATGTCCTTACTGATATAAGAATAGTAATTGGGTGTAGCACATTAACTCAGTAGCCTAGAGCAATTTTATAATAATCTTCTAAGAGCTTAGGAAAAAATCAACATTTTATTACTTTTAACATACTGCAGTTACTGTTTTTCTTAATTCATTTTAGTGAGCCGTCAATAACTTTACTCCATTAAATGCTGAATCTAATTAGCTTAAGGTCACAATTTATGTGATTTCTATGTTGTGTGCTATTTTTAATGTCTAGAAATGTTACCTGTGGCAACATAAATACAAGTAATCTATAGTCTGTCATGGACACTCACTCTTTATTCCTGGGAGAGTATACTTCCCAAACTGCTGTTTCAGATTGCCCTCTAGACTCTTTGGTTTTGTTATATGGAGAGATAATGTACAGTTACTAATACTAGCGAAAAAAAATGAGATTACCTGTCAAAAAATGATAATTTCCGAAGTGGTAATAAGGGAATCCAGGTAGGCCCTTTGTGGGAGGCACCATATAGCTATAGGTGGCATATGTCAATGAAGTTTTGGTGTGGTTTTTCTGAATACTTAACTCTTAAAAATGTTTTCTTTGATAAATTCATATTTATATGTGATGTAATATGATCATATCTAATCCCATTTTCCCCATCCAGCTCTTCCTGCGTCCCCCCCTAAATAACACTGTTCTCTAGCTCTATAATGACTAAAGTCTATTTGATTTCTGTACCAAAACAGTGTTGGCCAACATCCATGTTGACAGTTTGTGGACCCTGCTGTCCTTTAGTTTTACAGATAAACAGATGAAAGTTTTTTCCTTGACCTTTTTCTACCTTTGTAAATAAGAAATTCTAGATTATTAATGCTGAAATTTTTATAGACTAATTAGAACTTGTGATAGTGAATATAGATTGAAAAGAACATTTCCTTGGATCATCTGATTTCCTTTAACAGTTATTGCCCACTCATTTACATTCCTTTGATTATCAGGAAAAAATACTTAGAAAATATTAACTTGGTAGATAATCATCACTAACTCCTCAAAAGACAGAGAATGTGATCAAATATCACCTGAAAACTCCTTTTAAGATTCTGTTCCTTTGCTGCGCCTTGCCAGCCTGCACTCCCGACTGATATACTTGGTACATAATTGATTCATGGATTGTCTTTGGTCCACCAACTATGAAATTTCATATGGCCTCATCTACAGTAGAACATGTCACTAAGGGCAACTCGGTATGTGATCCTGGGCCATGATCACTGATGTTTAAAATAAACTACTTGTACTTGCTTTGAAAAAAGAGCTGTACTTTGGACACTTCACATACATGCCTGTTCTAAGGTAAGCTTAATTTATTAAGAAATGGTGAAGAGTTCACAGGTGTTAATAAAACGCATTTCCTGGGGAAAAGGCTGTGTGTTACACCTGGGAACTCTTTGGTTATACTCTAAAAACACCTTAGTGCTTCTGCCATTCCTTCATGATCAGTGCTGTGGTCTAGGTATGTGCCACTGAGATCATGTTTCTGTCAGGACTCTGTGGTAGACTACTGAGCCATACAACCTTAAATATCCATGATGCAGGCAGCAAAGCACATCAAGCCTGTAGTGTTTATCAAAAAAGAAAACATCAACAGTGTGCAACCCTTTAATGCTTTCAATGGAAGAATTTCCAATTCAAAATGTGTGAAATTTCTACAAAAAGTTAGGAAAAAGGATCTAGCCAGAACTTCAAACTGAAAACTCTAGTAGTCAAGTATAAGTAAGATAAAAGCTAATTAAAACAAAATGGCAACTTATTACCTGAGCAAATAAAATGTTGTAGGAACATATTTTTATTTGTAGGTTTGTATGTTTTGATATATTTTGCTAGGTAACCTAGGCTGGCCTAAAACTTTGTTAATGGAGCCTAAGATGACCTTTAAATTGTGATCTTTCTGTTATCCTGGACCCTTGTGAGTACTAGAACTAAGGGTCTTTACCAGCATAACCAGTTTACAGAATTTTAGAAACTGAGTATGTGTGTTCACTATAAACACATTCTAGAAGACTTGAACAACAAAGAATAAAGAATAAAATTTAAAAAAAAAATTAAAAAATCAAATAAGTGTCATTTGCTTGTCCGTGACTAAGAACTAAATTTCTCTGGATAAGCTGCCAAATTTAGTGAATCAATATAAATAATCCAAAACTATAAGGACATGCTGTGATCCAGCAATATTTAGGTTAAAATTGATAAAAGTTATAAAAGTATCATGACTTCAACAAACAAACAAACATTGTATACTGGGACAATTCTAAGGGTATGTGTCCCTTAGGTGCTGTGTTCAGACATTTGTTACCCTGTTCCCAGTGCCTATTCACTTGCTTCTTCTGAGCAGCCATGCTATAGGACCTAGGGGACCAGCACATTGGCTCTGTGAGCTGACAAGGAACTGGACATCCTGAAAAAAGACCTACACAGAAAGGAATGTGACATGACAGTTGGAGAAAGAGAGGAACCACAGACAGAGTGTGTGACGCCAGAGATCTGAGGCAGGGGACTTGCAAACAGCATCCCCCTGATAATGAAGATAACAGGGATTATGAGGATCCTCGACAGACAGCAACAGTTACCAGTCTGAGGGGAAGCAAGAGTAACAGAGCTCATCAAAATGTCAACACATGACTGAGGCAGGAACACTAAAGTACCCAGAGCCATCTGCCCCAGAATGAAGTTGAGATCCCAAAGGTCAAAGGCCAAAAGTTAAAGACCCTGAGATAAGCCTACAGAGTCAAATTGTTAGAGGTTGTCTTCAAAGTTGGACTGTAATGTGGCAGTGTAACCCAAATAAGCTCTTTCCTTCTTCAAATTGTTTTTTGTGAGTGTTTTATCACAGTAACAGAGAGGAAATGGTGACACAGATCCAAAGTGTGGATAATTCAGGGAGAAAACAGACTTCTCTGGGAATGTAAGCAAATACTACCTCCTGCCTCCTGTGCATAAATGGCCCATAAAGAAAGATACTTGATTTTTTGTCTTCTTTTTTTGCATTGCTCTTATAATACTGCTACTGTTTAAGACAATTAAACTTGAGTTTCATGGGCTAGAACAGTTGATTCATAGACCATCTTAAAGGGCAACAGACAGAAAGCATGGCCAACCTGGAGAGAATGACAGCCATCAAAGCTTGCCAAGCTTCTTCCATGAGGTATCATGTGAAACAAATATGTTGACAAAAATGTGAAATGAAAATGAGATACTATGCTGAAATTAAGGAACAGCAAACCAAAAGCAGAACCAAAACATGGAATTTGTCAACTAAAATATTGGAGATATATATGAAAATATGAGATCTCATTATTGATGCAGGAAACAAAGTTGAATAAATAGCTTTAAGAACACAGCCATTACTAGAGGTAGAAATCATGACTGAAAGGGAAATATATAAAATTGGCTTTGTTAAACTAGCAAAAAATTAAAATAATTTTAAAAGTGGTAAAGAATATTAGAAGCAATAACTAAAGAAGTGACAGAAAGACGCCAGTGTTCTGAGAACTATGAGACTAACATGGCTGATGAGCTCTGCAGTATGGTATGCCTTAACAAAATGGACAAACATCTGGGTGGGGTGAGCTAAATTTCTTACATTTTAAAGAGAGGAGGGGACAGTGAGAGAGGGAGGAGGAAGGTGAGAGAATGACCTCTAAAACAGATAGAAAAATTCATTTAGCCATTTCACTTCCAAACCTATGAAGTTGACAATTAAAAACTGCTAAGTGGAAATGCCTGCAGCCCCAGAATCCTCCTATACAATTAAAATGAGTAAGGCTTTAGAAGAATACCTCTCATCTATATAAGTTTGTACAAGCTAAAATATATAAATGAGGAGAAAGTCCTCAAGATTTGAAAGAACAGAATTGACACATTCTCCTTCACTCTCTCAACCATTAAGGCAAATCACACAGGGGCACAGTGGGTAATATCTGCCAAAGTTTTGGTTTTAAGGAATGCCATATCTTCAAGGTGCTAAGCCAGCCCACCATTTATAAATATTTACATGTAACTGACTTTTAGTTTGGATTGCATGCAAACTTACTGTAACTAAATTTTCTGATTAATCTTTTTTGTGAGTGATTTTAACACAAACTTTATCAGAATTCAGGGTTAATAGTCTGATGCAGTCATTTTATTGATTGAAAAGGTAGACTTGGGGCTTGTGTCACAAAGTGAACAAAGGTAACCATGAGAGAAATCTTAAACATGAACATCTCATAACTTAAAATAAATGTGAGTAGGCAATCAAATACAGAACCAGTCTTTGGGGATTTGTTTGGGTTATTTTATTGTATCTCAAATCTTAAAACATAATTACTCACATGAATGTATTTTATCAGCAACCATTATGTGCCAAAATTACTGATACAGTATGTGTTTTGCCCAAATTTTAGAACACAAAAATATTGTCCCTTTTCATAAAATTTCTTCATAGTTAAATTATTATGGTAAGTCATTGATATTGACTACTACTAACAAAATACATTCTAATTGTTAGTATTCAAACATTTGAAATAAAAAACTACTTTAGATTTTTAAGTAGTAGACTTGTATTACTCCATCCCCATATCATGCATGCAAGTTGGTATGAGTTTGAAATAACTAACCAATCTAATATGTTTATTAAAAAGAAATTAAATATGTCTCATTTTTGGAAAACATAAATTTATCTGCCCTCTACAAATTCTACTACTCTGATAACTTGGAAAGTTCTCAGGAATTAAAAGGAAAAACTTTTCTACTCTACCTTCAATTTTTTAGTATTTTTTTAGTCAGTTTTCAGTATAGCATTAAAATTGGAATTCCAAATAGTCTATAGACACAAAGAACTTATAAATACATATAGCTTCTATGAAAGAGACAAGCAAGTGGCATTTTAAAGTCGAACTTTATGTATGTGGGTTAGAAATGAAGGAATGTAAATACTCTTATCCTGATTTGCATCCATTTGGAAATCAGAGCTGGAACTTCATAAATTTCATATTAAATGATACATAAATATCATAGGTTAAAGGACAAATTTCAATGCAGCATTATGCTCCCAAAGAGAATTACTAAAGCTAGTAAAATGAAAAAAGTTAATGCTACCAGTATTATAGAAATATAATGTGTAGATATTTAAAGTAGACTAAAAGCTCATGATATTTTCTGCAGGATATGTAAACAAGTTTCTAAATTTGGAAGCAATGTTGTGTTCACTTAATTTTCTTGCAAGTTTTAAACCAGTCTCCAGAGTTGAAGCACCAAGCATTCCCTGAATTGAGGTGCCAATCATCCTCAGATCAGTTCGTGTTAGAGAATGTCAGCCATCTCCTCTCGCCTTGTCAGCAACCGGATTTATATCAGAGAAGCTTTGGCTAGTTTTCAGAGAGGGTGACTCTAGGTGCTTCTAGATGACCTAGACATAGGTGCATCTCTCAAACAATTTGTCTACAACCCCCTTCCAAAATCTCTGATGATTCTACGTCATTGATATGCATGATCCTCATGGGATGCAACATGAAAAGGCACTGAAGCTGTTGATCAGAGTGTCACTTGTCCCACGGCACTCCTGCTTTGCTCAGGCAAAGTTTTCTCTTCCAGAATGCATCTGCATAACCTGAGCTTGTTATGCAAACAACATTAGTCTACATTATAGATTGCTAATTGCCTGGTTGCATATGAAAATCTATTATCACTTCCATATAATTCTGTCTCTCTCCTCTTGCTCATTTTTCTTGTATTTCCTACTTTGTTTCATGGGCTTTTCACTATCTCCTCTCTTTCTCTCCTTAAAGCATTTTCCCAGACTGAGATGCCCAGGCTGAAGAGGAAGACCAGTGCCCTCTTGGGGGTGGGGAGATAAATGGCGCTACTTTTCTTCTGTAACTCTTGCCCTTTTGTATCTTCCATCATGCCTGGCTTCTTGGCAGTGTTATTTGGACTGCCTTTGAGTTCATCATAAGCTATCCTCAGGGCCCTTATCCTCTGTCTTAAGGTGATACTATTTCATAAAGAATTTCATTCAATTCTCCAGTTACAAAACCATTTTTTAAATAGGGTTCAGACTTTTTTTAAAGTTGAATTCAATTCTATAATACAGAAAGTTACTTTCATTTTTATAAAATGTGGAGAGTAAGTCTCACTGGAAAAAAAATCCTCTCATTTAGTTTAAGACAGATGAATAATAAAGAGAGGAAAAGATAACTGGATTGTTAAAATTTGACTGCAAGGAGAAGATAATTTAAACTCAAGAGCTGTCAGCACAAAATAGAAGGAGGATGATAAAATGCAGATCAGAGATACTCCAGGCAAGTGGGAGTTCTGAATGAGTATCTAATAATACTGAATAACCGGTGGACATTTTGAAAACATTGAGAGGTCAGTCCCTATGAGCATCTTTCCTTCTAGTTTATGTTTTAGTGAGTCCAAATGTGTTAAGGGATTCAAGTCTGTGTGTGAATGTGTGCACATGTGTCACATGTGTGTGTGTGTGTGTGTATGTGTGTGTGTGTGTGTGAATGTGCATACACACTTGTAAACATGCACACAAAGGTCAGAAAACATCTTCAGTGTTTGCTTTAATGAGGGGCACTGTTCTCTCTGCCTGTCTCTGTTTCTCACACTCTCATTTTTTAGACAGTGTCTCTCACTGGCCTAGAACTAACCAAGTAAGATAGGCTGACTGGCCAGTGACTTCCAAAGGCTTTGTCTCTTTGTCCTCACCACTGGTGTTTCAAATGTGCCCCACCGCAACTAGCTTCTTGCACTAGTTGTGGGGGTTAGATTTAGGTTTCATGTTCAAGGAAACAGGAAACAGTGGGAAAACATCTGTCTTTGGTCAGAGGAATAAAAATGCCAATGTGTTTCTTTTCAAAGATTTTCCAGGGCAGAGGATTAGATAAGGAACCTTGGGTATTCAGCTCACCCAGAACTACCCAAACAAACCCAGGAAGCCACTCAGATGTGGGTAAAGTGTGCCTGGATACATATAGCTCTTCTGGTAGCAGACTTTGTCATCGCTCCGTAGATAGCTTTGGCAGGTAAGCACTATGCAGACAATAGGACGTCATGGAAACTTCTAAGACTTCATAGGAAAGCTTAAGAGGCTAGTCAATGTTTTGTTGCAAGTTAGGAGCTCTGCACACACTGGGAATTATAAAGTTGCAGTGGAGATCCCAGGAAGTAAAAGGCCCAGGAATAAAGACTGCTGCAAGAAGCTGATGGCCATATGCATTCCAGACCAGCAGGGTATACACAGGGAAGTACTTAGAAAGCTCTAAGGATGGGGCTTCCTAAGTAGTCCTGCCACAGGGAACCTTGGATACTGCCAATAAGTGAGAGTTTTCATTTTTCCACCTGGTTCTAGTTTTGCTTTGAGCCAATTTATATTCTGTTATTCCTTTCCTTTGGAATGAAAATGTTTACTCCATGTCTGTACAACTTGTTTTGCTGTTGTTCATTTTTACTTACAAAGGTTCGCAAGTCAGACTTTCCATTTTGACATTTGGCAATTGCTGTGAAGTTATGATAGTGGAGACTTTTTGAAGATGGCTCAGCCAATTTTTTAAAATATATATATATTATATATTATAATTTTATTATTATATCATTATATTATTATATTATATAACATATTTATATATATCATATTATATAATATTTAATATATGGTATATATTATTATATATATAATTTATTTTCTTGATCTTGTTTTTTTTTTTTTTTCAAAAATCACACTCCGGAGGAGTCTTCGTATTGAGCAAAGCACGTTTGGAAGATGGGAGGCACTTGGGGGCCGGGCCCAAACGGAGGTTTTCAGGTTATTGAAACAAAGGGAACAGTCTCCTTTTGGGCTTAATGAAATATGTCGATGTTTAAAAATATCAAAATAGGTTTATATTTTGAAAATATCAGTGATTTATTATAATATAAAATTAATTCCTTAGGCTTCTGAAATCTGCTTGCTAATACACAGCTAAGCATTTTGAATTAGTGTTCTGAGAGGGCCTGTATAGCTTTCCGAACTATTTTACCAGTGTGGGAATCATTATTATGCTGAGCTTATTAAATTTGGTGAACATTTCTGTCTTTTGACATATTTTGAAATATTTCAAGTACATTGAGAAATATGCACTCTTTAGAAATTAGATAAGCCTCATATCAGCACATTAGTTTTAGTTGTTTTATCAACCAGACTATCTTTAATAATCTTCAAAAATCATCATGGTTTTTATACTTTGAAATGTCGATTTGTCAACTTATATTTTCCTCGATAATTTCATTTTGTTCCTTGTTTCACATTTGTTTCCGTAGAATATTAATCAGAAATTCTACATGTGTTTTTTTTTTAATCAAGACTTCAGTTTTATTTAAAACTTTGTCTTCATATTTAAAATTTATTCCAAAATTGGTTTTTGTCTCTTCATGCCAAAACATGAGTGACCCAAAATCTTAACATTTCAAACATGAGTAATCATACATTCAGAAACATTGAGCAAAATACATATGCTGGAACTATGGTTAGAAAGATATATACACATATTATTCGAAATTTTCATTTAATATAAAATACTACTATTGTGCATTTTGGCTCCTGTGAACAATAAGCATTAGATCACCTTTGTACTTTTTTCTGATTCTAAATTTGGAAACAATACAGAAGAGGGAAACTATATAGGACTAATTATAATGGTATGCCCTCATGCCCCAAAGAGAAAAAATCCCAGTGTTTTTCAGAAAACGGATTTTTACATTAATTTATTTACGTGTGTGTGTGTGTGTGTGTGTGTGTGTGTGTGTGTGTGTGTGTTTATGTGTGTGACAGCAGGGTTTGTGGGAGGGAGGCAAGTGCACAGAAGTCAGAAGACAACATCTGGAACTCAATTCTTTCCTTCAACCATGTGGGTTCCAGGGCTCAAACTTGGGTCCTTAAGTTTAGTGACAAGGGCCATTGCTCAATGAAACATCTCATTGGCTTCCCTAGTGTTGAATGAAGCTTTCAGCACAGCAATAATATTAGGAGACAAGGCCGTTGGATGCCTACTAATTATGTCTTGGGTATATAACCTCTCCTAAAAAGAAATATACTTTTACTTCTTACCTGATCTGTAGAATGGCAATCAGATTTCTTTAATCTTACTATCTTTGAAATTTAGAGTAATTCGTTCTTTGCTTTATTTCTCTAAAGTGTCCAAGAATGGGACTAATGTTCTACAACCATGTACATGGTTTTCAAACAGAATCAGTTACATTTTATTACATCTTACATATGTTTTCAAGTATGTATGGAATGAGATGACATTTGGCATTTACTATCCATGAAATGGATTTATTGTATGCTTGAAAGTGTTAGAGATGGATAATATTCTAAATTAACAACAAAACCACCCTCTAAAAGGTATTGTTTTATAGATGTGTGTGTGTTAAAACTGGGCTCCACAACTTTGCATTTTGATTGGTGGTGGTTTTTTTTTTTTTTTTTTTTTTGAGGGGTGGAAGCACAATAATTGGTTATCTGATACCAAAGTGTCACTCTTGCAAATAATAACAAGTAATGTTATACAGATAGAGTGGCTTATTTGTAATATATCTATGTATTTACATATACATATTTGCATGTAGCAATAATTAACAAAAAAAAGAGGCCATGGATTTCAAACAAATAAAGAGGAGTATATGGAGGAATTGGAGGAAGGAAAGGGAAGGAGAAATTGTGTAATTATAATAATTTTATTTTAAATTATAAATTTTAAAAATAAATATTTTATAAAAAGATACTATTATGTATACTCACAAAATTGATTTAAATGTTTGTGTTGAAAAGGATTTAGCAAAATAGTAGTAGTTGGTAAAGTCTATAGTTTGCATAGGAAGTCCATTAGCTGCAACCTTCTAAGGTTTTTGTAGTTCCTCCTCTTTTCATTTATTATTCATGTGGATAAAAGACACAGTTGCTGTCCTGCATCCTGTGTGGACACTGGTGGGTCCATGAGACTAACACTTCAGGCTCTTAGTGTCTACATGAGTGAAACGTCAAATTTAGGGGAATTGACACTTTGGGAGATAGATGATTAAAAATGGGAAAAATCAGCTGAAAGAGAAATATCCTTCCTTCCCTTTGCCTCTTGATGGGAGATGTTATTCTGTAAATATGTTTCTCATACCGGTTAATAAATAAAGCACTGTTGACCAATAGGAAAGCAAAATAGGTGGGGCTAGGATACAAGGAGGAAAGAGGAAGTAGGGAGGTGGAGTCAACATGGAGAGACCCGAGAGGTAGAATTCTAGCCGCTCTGGCTGGTAAGATGAGACAACGTGGAAATGCTTAGGTTAGTAGAAATGAGTTAATCATTAAGACAGAGCTAGCCAGTAAGAAATAGTACCTGACCTTATATCAAATACAGCATCTCTGTGTGTATTATTTTGGGGCTGGCATGGCTCTGGGTCCAGGGCAGGCAGAAAACCTGACTCCCTACAGCCTCTCATATGAGAGATGTGTATATCTGACAGTGCTATTCTTCTTTGCTAATAATCTTCCAGGCTGCTCTTGACTTAACTGCTTCTTGCAAGTGACAATTTTTTTTTTTTTTTTTTTTGTGCAGAATTTTCTGATCCACTCCCCCCTCCCCATAATCTTGTATACTTCCTTGGTCGCTTTTATCACAGTCACTTTGAGAGATATTTTCTATCCAAGCATAATGGGAAACCAATTCTCAAGAAACATTACTCTAGAACACCCCTCTCTAAGGAAAGTCTCCTAAAGTTCCATAAAACAGAGAAGCATACAGCATTCTAACTCAAAAGTCTCTCTGAATTGCTTTCAAAGGACAAGGTAAGGGCCATCCGTGCTGCTGAACTTTGAGTGAGTTCATTGATAATACATTAAAATATGTACTCTACCATTAACTTGTTAAATCTTTCCCATTATCTGGTTCCAATAAGTTTCTTCCCTACCACTTCCTCTCTTCTGCTAGTCTCCTCGTCCTGCCTTTCTTGCTTTTCTATTGGCCAACAGTGCTTTATTCATTAGCCAATATGAGAAACATATTTACAGAATGACATCTCCCATCACTGGAAGACTTTGTGTGACATTGGGTGTTGGATAATAGGGAAGAAACTTATTGGAACTCCCCCCCCTTCATAACCTTGTATACTTCCTTGGTCGCTTTTATCACAATCACTTTGAGAGATATTTTCTATCCAAGCATTAACAGTATAACTTTCAATATTTTTTTTTTACTTTAAAACCCAAATCTATGTTAAATACCCATTTGTTCAATGTTTGCAGAGTCGTGAGTGATAGCCACCTCTAGGTAAGGGCTTTGTGAGATGTAGTCACTATGACAGTCCCTAGGAAGTGTGACTGTTAATTCTAGGCTTTGTAAACAGTTTAGACCCCAAAGTAAATTTATGTATCTATTTATCATCACTGTTACTACCATCTCTGAATATGCAACTATTGCTGTATTTTCATAAGGAGTCATTTCCACAGGCTGAGGCACAGTTAGAGCTTTATTCAGACATGCCCTCAAGGAGCCCATAGTCTCAAGAAGAAGCTTACTGCCTATAAAATTACCTTTGTCAATTGCCTGGAAACCTGAGGTACTTTGATTTCTAAAACCTTCATTTCACTTAGACTTGAAAGGCATTCAGAGGAAGAAAAGATATTTGAGAAAATTTGGATGTTTAGAAATTGTAGCCTATAAAAAAGAAGACATTTAAAATTGTCATTTGTTTATAGAAGATGTTGATAGAATTCTCATTGTTTTCTCAAGTTCTTCCATGCTACTCCCTTTTGGAAAATACAATGTATAAAACATTGGCTCAGTTTAAGCATGGCTTTTTCCTCTAGGCATAACAAGATCATCCCATCACCATCTAAGACTAGAAACTGCTTTAGCCTGGTAGTAAGGCAACTAACTGAGCAGAATACTTCCATGATAGTTCTGTCCATGGTGATAGTAACAAGCAATTTACATTACATAGTAGAAGGAAGAAGGACAAGGAAGAGGTTATCACAGAACCCTCATTGGACTCCAACCATACCATCCTTTGTTCTCCACCCTCCAGCTACAAATTACCTTGATGCTGGAGTATATAGGAAGTGGAAGGTTAATTGAAAGTGGGCTCCTTGATGCAGTATTTATAGTGTTGCCATAGTCTATAATGTGGGGGAGATTTAACAGTTATATAGATGTTTTGTGGTTGGTCATCTAGGTTCCCATAAAAATCTCTTCATCTATAATTGGGAAACAAGTCCAGTGAACTCATGTTGTTGGACTTTGGTGAAATCATTACTTCTGTCTGCTGCTGGTACTCTGTCTAGAGAAATAGACTTTTGTTTACATTGTTTCAGGAAAAGTTAATGTAACAGGCTCACAGATACAAAGTAATTCCTTAATTTGATGTACTTTGTTCATGCACAAGAATATATTTGCTTATTTATCAAATATTTGACACATGTCTTCCAATGATCACAAATTATGAAGTAACTGGTAGAATTTAATTTAAATAAGAATAGGGAATTATTTAACAATCTGTGTCTGAAATGAATTAAATGTGTCACCAAGGAAAGCAGATAGAACTATTGATAGAGAACTTAAAAATAGTAACAGGAAGACTGGTTCTGTGAACAAAGAAGAGTGGCTAAAATGGAATCTACTTGCATACTATAAAATACATATATTGTATCTATCCATATGCAGTTTGCATTTAAATGTCCATATATATGTGCTTTTTGTAGCTTGTTTATGTTACTATGGACCTTATTTGTTTGACTACTATTTGGCAGCTGAGCCCTAGGGATCCTCATTATTTGGTGCCTTTCCAGAGCCAAGACTACAAAGCACTCAGACTCCTGTGTTTGGTGGTGAGCATTTTACTAACTGAGCCAATCTCCCAGATCCCACAACAATGCACTCAATTAAATGGTGTATAATAATTGGGAATAAAAATGTGGAGAATGGGAAGCATCAAAAGGAGAGTTCATATTCTATCATCACAGTTGCAGTGTAGACCTTCTAGAGATTAAGGCACAAGGGACCGAGGGAAGCGCTGTCTAAAGACATTTCTAGAGTGTTTGACATAGGGTAGTGACCTGAAAATGAGGTTTGAATAGTGAATTTCTCTTGTACATCAGGAAGCTCATCACACTAATTAATAGTCTCTTCTAAGTGGTGCCAAAATGAGTCAAAGCAAGAAGACCAACCACGGAGAACAAACCCCAGGGGACCTGAGCAATGGAGGAAAAACATAAAACTCAGGTTGAGAGAATCAAGAAAGAGATAGATCCAATTGGTAAAATAAAAGTTCAATGCAGAAAAAATGCAGACACATCTCCAATGTAGGAAGATCTATGCAAGTGATTATGCAAATGAAGAGAAAGGGGTTTGAGGTTGAGGTTTCTTACAAGTAAAAATGCCCACAGGCAATATCACATGCCAGATTGGGGTTCATTACTAGAAAATGATTAGAACCAATGCTATAGTGTCAGGAGTCATCCAAATGAAGAGGCTGACTTATAAGAAACAATAACAGAATTAATGAAGGGTCTTTAACCTTTAAGTTCAACACATATTTAATTCTGTTTGTCTGAGCAAAACTTAAATATAGGGGAAGTAATTTATTGTTAAAGTCATGTAAAGTGCAATGATTATTATGCTAATAAGTCTAGATAAGTAGAATCCCTTGCTTTTTAAATGTCATAGATTAAAAATGGATACTGCTAATAATTAGAGCAATGATGATTTTATGATTTTAAACACAGATCATTTTCTAGTGTTGTCTTTTAAAAATTTAAGAGTTTTATTTTAATCATGTGGTATCATATATAAGCATTTGGGATACCAAAAAAAAAAAAAAAATACATGTATAACAGCTTGTAGCTGTATGCTAGGTATTTAAAAGACATGAAGTTTTCCACATTTTTCTGAAGGGACGGCGGTTTAAAATGCTATGAGAGACATTTTTATAGGAGTACAATTTGCTTTAACAGTCATTGCTTTGGGTTTTAGATCTTGAAATGAAGGCTGTTCATGCCTAAGTGGCTCTCATATTTTGAATCAATTATCTCTGGTATTTGCAATTAGCGTGCTGGTCACTTTTTAGCTGCACTCAAGTTTGAAATGTTCAGATTAGGTAGAAGAAATTAACTCATTTGTGACCTTTAGCATGAATAATGTGCTTTTCCAAGATTTCAGATTAACGTTGAAAGTAATTCAATTTTATAAGCCAACTGGTTGCAGAAACTTGGGTTGTGCAGTGTTTGGGGAAAGATGAATATTTTATAACACATTAAAAAGTCCTCCTAATTTTTCTATCTAAATATTTCATAAATGATTTCCCTCCTCGCCCTCCACACAGAATACAACTGCCAATTCAGGGCTTGAATCATCTTTTCTATCACTTTTGATTTCAGTTCTCCAGTCCATCCATGTCTGATTGTTACTATCCAAACAGGTCTGGCTTCCTCAGTCATTTTTTCCTAAACAAACCTCTCAGTTCTGTTTGTTCCCAGAGATGAGGTTCTATTTTAATCCTATTTCCAATAAGAGAAACTGACTCTGTCTCTATAAGGACATATTTAGGTTTACACAGTGGGCATTTTAGATAACAAGTTCTGGTTGTGGGACAAAGAAAAGTCTGCTTGGAGCTGGGATAATGGCTTTGTTGGTAAAATGCTTACTTTGTAAGCACAAGGACCTGAGTTCAATCCCCCAAAATCCACATAAGAATTCCATGCTTAGTGATAAGCACTAGGCTTCCAGTGATGGGGAGGTGGAGGCAAGCAAATCCTAGGGAATACCTCCTTGACATCCAGCTTGCACAAATTGGCAAGCTCAGGACCAATGTCAGATCCTATCACAGAAAAGCAAGGTAAGCATTTCCAAAGGAAAACACACCCACACACACACAGAGAGAGAGAGAGAGAGAGAGAGAGAGAGAGAGAGAGAGAGAGAGAGAGAGGGAGGGAAGGAGGGAGGGAGGGAGGGAGGGAGGGAGGGAGGGAGCGAGGGAGGGAGGGAGGGAGGGAGGGAGGGAGGGAGGGAGGGAGGGAGGGAGGGAGGGAGGGAGGGAGGGAGGGAGGGAGAGAGAGAGAGAGAGAGAGAGAGAGAGAGAGAGAGAGAGAGAGAGAGAGAGAGAGAGAGAGAGAGGCAGGTACACACACATACAGCGGGACTTTCTAAAGGAGGGTATTTGAAGCAACATCATTTGAAGGAAAGAGGAGTGAGAAGTTGGGAAAATGAACAGAAAGAGCTTCCCTGCTCTGAGTCATGGCTAGATATGGTTCTTACACATCCTGCAAGATGAAAATAACTTAAACGGAGGCAGGAGAGTAGGCCTAGTCCCAACTCCAAATGACTTGACAGATTTAGATGACCCCTCCTGGAAGGCATCACCCTACATGTGGAGTGGAGGGGAGGAGGAGAGGGGAAGGTAGTCAGGGGGCATAAAAGGGTGAGAGATAGGGAAAGAGGGAGGGAGAGGGTACTGGGATCAATATGTAAAATAAAAATAAAAAATAATAAAAAAGAAAATACCTTAAACAGAAGAAGCTAAAAGAATTCCCGAGAAGCTGAGTTGCAGTTTTAACTTGCAGAGCCCAGTGTTCTTACCAATAACCTTTTATTTGCCATCCCCATTCCTTGTCTTGTTTAAAACATTTTGAGTTAATAAAAATAACTTTCATTCGAAATATGCAGAACTGAATAAATCTGAGATAGGAAAAATGAACCTGGGGCATGGATTGATGCATTCTCTCTCTTCTTTCTTTAATAATTGTCCATATTCCACAAAAGAGTAGTTAGAAGTAAAGGGAGATGATTAAAAACTACTATATTTGATAGCAATGTAGCTGGCTATAAGGAAAAAGCAATATGTAGGTTTGAGGTAAATGAATAAATAGCATGACTCTAATATCTGATTTTAAATAAAAGTAAATTAGAAAAGTAAGTACATTCATTTCCATTTGATATTAAATAAAATAAAAGAAATTCAGGGGTTCAAAATAATATACCTGCATTGTCCTACAGGTTTTTGGGTTCAGATTCTGGACATAGCCTTTAGATCACCCAGGTTGTTGGTAAATGTTTTTCTTGTATTTCAGAGAATGAAGGAAGTGGCTTCTTTATATACATACATACATGCATACATACATTCTTATATACATACACACACACACACGCATACACACACACACACACACACACACACACACACACACACACACACACACACACACACACACATTTCCTTATTTTACATAGCGCGTGATCCTAGTTCCCTCTCTTGATGATTTTCACAGGAGGCTGCCTATAGGGGCTACTGTCAATTGTCAGAGAGCCATCAACTTCTTCCACGCTTGCATGAGAGTCACTCTTCCAAGTAGATAGCAATATAGAATCTTATTAACCTCTCTTCAACTTATGATGATACTTATGACACATTCTATCATTAGAAGCAAGTCACAGTCACAGATCCCTTTTATGTTCAAGGGTTAAAACTCGGAACTGAGAAGAGACTGGGCATCTTGGAATTTTAATTTCTTATTGGCATATGTTGATGAAGTGGTGAATCAATTTATATTATTAAGAGGAAACCTTAGATAGAATTCTATGATACTGAGATATAAAGTAAAGCAATTGGGAGATTAACAGTTACTTTCCTGCTGTGACAAAGTACTTGAAAAAGCAACTTAAGGAAGAGAGAATTTTTCAGTTCACAGCTTGAGGAATGGTGGGGAAAGGCATAGTGGTAGTATCTATTCTGGTTACAATGTGTTTGCAGTCAGTCCTGTGTTCAGCTCACTTTCTCCTCTTACTATTTTCAAGAATACAGCCAAGAAATGGAGCTACCCACATTTGAACTGGATCTTTCCTCTTCTGTTAAGTGTCTTCAAAAAGATGCTCAGTGACCCAGCCTTTAGGAAACTCTAAATCCAGTCAAGATGATAATGATAATGGACCATAAGGGGAAAATTATTTTAGTTATTTTATTCTTTCTTCACATTACCTATATATACTGATAAAAGTGACGGCACTAGTTAATGGAAACTTGGTTCAGTTAAGGCAGGCAAAGTAATACTGCTGAATATTTTTAGTTATGAAGATACTTTATAAGTATATTACATTTTGTAAACTGATCCTTCTATGTGTTTGTAGTAAACAAGCCCACCACACTATACTTCCAGCTTCTGAACAATTACATTTGCTGCTTCTTTTACTTGGTTTAGTTTCAATGACTCATTTCCCTGCTGAAACAATCATCTTTATATTGATATTAAGATGATATTCAATTAAGATTTGGTTTTTAAAGACTTACTACATTTGTGTGTGTGTGTGTGTGTGATTGTGAACAGATATTATACACATAATATTAATTATGTGTATAGTTTCTTAGGGAGTTGAGAATGAGGCTTTGACCCCCTTGAAGCAGGAGTTACTTACTACATTTGGTAAATCACCCAAATGGGGACTAGGAACTGTATTCTGTCCAGTCCTCTGGCAAGCAGTAGTCCTCTTAGCTGCTGAGCCAACTCTCTAAACACTTACTGAAACTTATTTTGGTCATAGCTTGAAATATTTTAGATTTTGAGGCACCATTTAAAGTAGCTCTAAGTGCTTGTTGTTATAGGTCAAGTTTTCTTCCTATCAAGTATAGATGCTTCTTCCTTATCAAACTTCTATATGATGCTAAGGGATGAAGTCTTTGAGCTAAAGAGGATTAGGTAAGTTTGTGTATGAGAGCAAAATTACCACTAATGGTCTTCTGATCTAAGTCTGGAGAAATGGCCTTCTTTGTTTTCTGCAATGTGAGTATACAAGGAAAAATCCAGTAGTGATGGCCTGGCAATGGCCCTCAGAAGATATGGAGTTTAGCTGCATCTTGACTTTCAATATCTCTAACTATGAGATATAAATGTTTATTATGTTAAGTGTTTTGTGTATGGAAATGTGTTATTGTAGCCTAAATTTACAAAGATATCTATCAAGACATTATGTAACACAGAGACAGAGTTGGAATTAATGATTTGAATGACATATTAAATCTATACCAGTAGTTCTTACTTTTACTTTTTGGTAAGGATTTCACCCAATTCTAAGCTTTTTTCAACTATTGTCAGACTATTGTGAGGCCCTCATTAAGTTAATGATAGAAGACTGGTGAAATGGCTTATTGGATAAAGGTGCTTGATGTCAAATAACCTGAGTTTGTTTTCTAGGACACACATGGTGGAACATGAGAACAGATTCTTGCAAGTTATCCCATGACCACCACATATGCACTGTGGTGCACTTGTATGTGTGTGTGCTCACATGGATACATACACATATAAATAAATAACTCTAAAATAGAGTGAACTGAGATTTGGAAAATGCTTTTTGTAAGAGTCAGCCTTTAATAGCTCTGCAACACAAAACCATGGAACAGTTACTAAGCCTCAGGTCTATGGTGTGTGTGTGTGTGTGTGTGTGTGTGTGTGTGTGTGTGTGTGTGTGTTGTGTGTGTGTGTTTGTAACTCTGAAATTTAGGAAGTAGCATGCATATTTTGCTCATCTGATATCACTGTGTAGGTTTTATTGCCAAAAGTATGCAGGTAAAGCAATCTTTCTTTACTGATCAAGCTTTTCATTTATTTTACAGACTGACTACAGTTTCCCCTCTTTCCTCTCCTCCTGTTCCCCCATTGACTCCAAGCCTCACCTCTGCCTCCATCATTCACTCTTCCTCTGCTTCTGTTCAGAAAGTCAACCTTAAAGAATAAGGGTTAAGTAAGCTACTAAAGGACACATACTTATCACAAGTTAACTCTAAAGCTCACATGCAAACAATTGTACAACATACTTTGGAAGAACAGAAATACTCTTGTCTAGGACTGGTTCTACTTTACATGAGTAGCATACCAATTAATATTAATAGGATGGAAATTTTCATGTAGAAGACAAATAAGTTTCCTGAAAGACTTGATGTGTTTGATGTTGGGACTAACAAAAATATGTGTTCATGACCTTGAGGTTCATTTCTACAAAAATTATTATTTTTCTTTGGGAGAATTATATTGGTGGTGTCCCTGCACACTACATCTGCTATAATGTCAATTTATTCCAATTTCATGGAGTAGTTATTCCATAGAATATATTTTGTATATATGCTTTGACATTGGTTTTAAGAGAGGTAGAAGATGCAGTCTCTGTGTGATTTCTTCATATCTGATTTATGCTAGGAGCAAGTTTGAGTATCTCAAATACCCACTGTTTATAAATACAGCTATATTATTTGCAACGGAACTAGGCTTCCAATAACACATGTCTTCAGGATCCTAAGTGACACACAGATCCACCAAGGCTGGGCCCGCTACCTTCTCAGTGGTTTAGTATGTAGAACAAACTTAACTTCAGTTCTTTGTGGTAAGCAAGGTGATACCAGTGGTTGTGGCACAGACAGAGGCAATCTTCAAGATGCAGGAGTGTAAATGACCTTCCCTAAGGCCCTTGGGATGAATGTGAAGGTGTTTGAGCCTTTCAAGCCAGGAGTCAATATTATATTCAGAGAAATAGGGAGGAACAATGCTTTTTTGTTTTTTAGACTCCATATGATTAGGTCATATGATGCTAGTTTCTAGTGCCAAAATCTATAGATTTCGATTTCCTGAGTACAATTGGACTTTTTCTGGCTTTTGTGAGGCAATCACAGCAAGTACAGGGATTGTAGAATGGTAACTAATTTGTTGAGAAACACAAACAATCTTTGTTGCAGATACCAAGATATAAAAACAAAAGTTACCAAGCTTCTGGGCATAGTTTTTGGGTTACCAAGTTCATGGACTATGGAGGAGCTCTTCTTTAGGTATCTCAGGTCATGCACAGCTATCATGGGAGTTGTCATGTTCACTAGTATCCATTTTCCCAGCTGTATAGGACACTAATCTAGACATCCTCTAGGTCATGCTGCTGAAAGGATAATGCTGCTAGTGCCCATGGCTCATTCCTATTCCTGTTTCCAGTGGACAAGCATAAGTGACTGAAGGGTTTTGTACCAGTACCTACAGTTTCAGGTCTGTAACTGGGAAGACGATATTCCTGATTCACCCTGGAGCAGTTGTGGGTGGGTCTATTAGTCACTGGTCTGAGGACATGATACCTTTTGTGTTCAGTGTGGCATATACCAGGCCCAAAACCTCTACTGCATCAGAGAAGTTGCTGCTTCCTCTAAGTAAGAGCCTCACAGTGACTAGAGCAGTTGCTTGGTTCTGAAAGCTATAGGAAGCCCAAAGGAGATTAGATATTCCTTTACTGGAGCAGAGAACACTTGACTAGCTAGTTTTCAAAGCTAGAGTTCAGTCCTGTGAGGACCCTGAAATTTTCCTATAGTAGTGTTGCTGGTCTGCTGCTCAAGTTGGATTTCAGGTATGTTCCATCCTATCTTTCCTCTTTTTCAGCAATGTGAAGTCCCCACAAATACTACCATGAAGATGGGGTTGAAGTTATAGTTTTCTGGCTTTTTCTCTATGTTTCCTTCTTGACTCTGTGTTGCTCTGTGTTCCCGAGATTCCCTCATTTATTTCCATACTTCCCCCTCAGCCACTTTCTTCAATATACAACATTGCCCTCATTTTTATTCTTCTTTGTAGCAGTGGGGTGGAAGACACTTCTACTGAGTAATGTTGGTGACTATCTTGACCAAGCCAGGTATTAAAAGAGCTAAGAAAATTTAGAATTTCATAGTTGCTTTTGTATTAGTGCACATACAGGAATGCATATGCATATGTCAGCAAAGAGGGATCTGAACTATAGCAGACTGGGAAAAATGTAATTATTATTTAATGTTGAACAGACTATTTTCTGCTGATTTTTTAGCATTTTCCTTTGTCATCAAAATTTGACTACAAATAGACATAGTTAGTGCTATTGAATGACATAAAGATACCACTGAGTGAATAAAGTAGACAATATTATGAGCCAGGTTCTTTGCTTTTTTGATGAACTCTTAAGATTAATCACCTATAGATTAAGTAAAACTAATATTTCCAGAAACAAGTTAAATATTTCTTACATTAAAGTTGGAAAGGAAAATCCTCCAAAGAAAAGTATCACTACTATTTAGGAAAAACATCATTTTGGGTGAGTTTTTCACTTGAAAATTCATTTAGTGACCTCTCAGGGACACTGGGTAAATGCACTACTGTTTTGTAAATAGCTTTCAGTATGAAATGTGATAGGTATTTTAAAATTGTCCAAAAAGCAATCTTGAAACTTCAAGTAAAGTTTAAAAAAATGTCTCTAGTATTTGTGGATGTCCTCCAAATGACGGGAAACTGACAGCTTCTAGTAAACCATTCCAGAAGAAAGCATCCATGCAAATTAGGAAATTTCCCCCTGGTAGAATATAGACATTTAAGGACAGAAGTGGTAGGGAATGTGTAAGGTTACTCAGTGATATTTACTGAATCTTAACACTTAGTGTTTGGTATTTTCTGTTTATTTCTAGATTCTTTCAACATCACTTCTTGTTTTCTCAGTAGGTCTACGCTGTTAAGAATTAGGCCCTGTGGTTACTGACACACAACCAAATGGTTTTTAAAATTTTAAATGCAAAAGGAATATATTTTAATAGACTGAGTAGTCTAATTTTAAAGGTTAGCAAAGTAAGTTTTTTCAACTACAATTATTCCCTTTTTAAAAATAATGGTGTTTCCTATGTGTTTATGAGACATTCAAAGCTCATGGTCAAAGATGCTTTTTCACATGTTCTCGAGCACTTTCCCCTCCTCTCCACATGAGGCTGCTATATAATTGGTGGCATGGGATTATCATTGTTTTGCTCATAAATCCAAGTTGTTTTAATTTATGCATGAATATAATCCTTCTTGTCTTATTATGAGAGAAAAAAAGCTTCTAAGGACAGGCCCCATAATTTTTCCTTTGATGTTCAAAATGTAGCAGTTATTGGAACAAATAGAAAGATGAATAATATCAGTCGATTAACTGAGTTTCTCCTTTAAGTCATGAAATCCATACCCATTGAGGGACATTTGAAACCAATAGACAGTTTTGGAATAAAAGCAAAACAAATTCTTCCTCATTACATAATTAGACCACAAGAGAGTCAAACTTTCTTTCAAGTATCATATAGATTCTGGGGTGTATGAGACACTGTGAGAATTTCATCTTGAGCTCATAAGAACAGGAATTTAATTTTTATTGATTATGACTTTAGACTGTATATTTTAAGAATTGGATTGGAAGTTTGACAATATTATTCTGAGCTTATTTGTAGCTATTTGGTGTTACAAAGGAAAGTTATATTTGTTAAACAAGTAATTTTACATTTCTAGGTTCTTCTTTTTAATACTTAGTGTTAAAATTTAAAAAATGTGTGCACGTATAACAATAAGCATGTGTTTATTTTTGGCTCTGTATGTATTTGTGTATAATTTTAATATGGAGAACTATTTTGCCTTCTTTATGAATATATCATTTATCTTTTATTTGACTTCTGAATTGTACACATGTCTATTATTTTTATTTTTATAGTAAAATATTTGATGCAAAAATAAATGTAAAAAAAAAAAAAAAAAAAAAAAAAAAACAACTGTAGACCAGCAGGAAAGACTTCTGTAGCCAGGCTATATCAACAGCTCCCCTACTCCATCCCCAAACCTACCCATTCCCCTTGACTTCAGCAGCTCCCTAGTACTGCACAGATAAGACTGAGAGAGAGGACTGAGGGAATCAGATAAGAAGCAAGAAGAGATGAGTAGACATCAATGCAAGAATGCATCCGACAACCTAAAGAACAATATAATACTACAAGAATCTAGTGGTACTACAGCAAAAAGATTTGAACACTCCAAGCAGATGAAGTAGAAGAAAATGACCTTAAAAGTAACTTTATCAAGGTGATAGAGGCCCAATGAGAAGATGATAAAGACTGGGGAGACTTCAGGGTGCGGGGAGAGGGAAGAGAGGAGGGATGGGGAACTGGGATTGGAATGTAAAAAATAAATTAATAAAAAATTGTAATCACACACACACACACACACACACACACACACACAGAGAGAGAGAGAGAGAGAGAGAGAGAGAGAGAGAGAGAGAGAGAGAGAGAGAGAGAGAGAGAGAGAGAGAGAGAGAGAGAGAGAGAGAGAGAGAGAGAGAGGTTGGAGGCCCTTAAGAAGAAATGGAGGAAAAGACAAACACACAAACAAACAAATCAATAAATTCCTTAAAGAAAGCCAAGAAATTCAAGTAAAAAAAAAAAAAAAACAACCAAACTTGTTCAAGATTGAAAACAGAAAAAATGCAAAACGGAAAAAAAAGAATGAAAGAAAAAAAGAAAAGAGAAAGAAAGGAAAGAAAACACACACAAACTGAGGGGATTTTGGAAATGGAAAATCTGGGTAAATGAACAGGAATTACAGATGCAAGCATAACCAACACAATGCAAGAGATAAAAGAGAGAATCTCAGGTGTGGAAGGAAAGAGATTCATTGGTCAAAGAAAATATTTAAGCCAATAATGTCATAACACAAACTGTCCAGGAAATCTGGGACATCATGGAAACATTAAACCTGAGAATGATAGGGATACAAGAAGGAGAATGATACTATCTCAGAAACACAGAAAAATAAATTCAACGAAGTCATAGAAAAAAATCTTTCCAAATATAAAGAAGGAAATGAATACAAAGATACAAAATGCTTACAGAACATCAAATAGACTGCTCCAAAAAATAAAGTCTTTTCATCACGTAATAATCAAACCACAAAATATACAGAATAAAGAAAGAATATTAAGAGGTGCAAAGGAAAATGTCAAGTTACCTAATAAGGCAGACTCGTCAGATAATCACCCAGTGTTTCAATGAAGACTCACAAAGCAATAATGTCCTGGAAAGACAATATGCAGACTCTAAGAGACTGTGCATGCCAATCCAGGATGCTATACCCAGCAAAACTTTTAATCACCATAGATGGGGAAAACAAGACTTTTCATGACAAAACTAGATTTAAAGAATATCTACCCACAAATCCAGTCCTACAGAAAGCACAGGCAATATGTAATACCACTCCCGGAAAATATAACAGGAATCAATAATCACTGGTCATTGATATCCCTTATTGAACTGATATGTAAAATAGCACAGGTTAACAAAATGAATACAAAAAAGGATCCAAGCTAGGAGGTGTTAGCCTACAACTTTAATCTCAGCACTTGGGAGGCAAAGACAGGCAAATTTCTGTGAGTTTAAGGCCAGCCTGGTCTACAGAGTGAGTTCCAAAACAGGCTCCAAAACAAAAACAATACAGAGAAACCCTGTCTTGAAAAACCTAAATAAGGAAAAAAAATCCATTCTTCTTTTTTTCTGCTGCATACAAGAAACAAACCACAACTTCAAAGACAGACAACTCCTCAGAGTAAAGGGTGGAAAAAGACTATCCAAGCAAATGAACCTAAGAAGGAAACTGGTGTAGCTATACTACTATCCAACAAAATTAACTTCAAACTAAAGGTAATCAAAAGAGATGATGAAGGATATTTATGTTCATCACAAGAAAAACCCATCACAAAGTCTCAATTCTGAACATATATGCCCCAAAGACAGGGCATACACATTCATAAAAGAAACATTACTAAAGTGTAAATCACACACCAAACCCCATACACCACAGTAGGAGACTTCAATACCCCACTTTTACCAGTGGACAGGTATGCCAGACAAAAAAATTAACAGAGAAGTATCTTACTGGATCGCCATGGCTTAAAGTTAGAATTTAACAACAACACACATTCTTGAAACCCTATAAACTAATGGAAATTGAATAATGCCCAAAAGAGTAATCACTGGGTGAAGGAAGAAATATAACCCAAATGACTTTACAGATTTTGATGATCCCTCATAGATGGCCTCACCCTCCCTGGGGAGTCAATACAGGATGGGATAGATGTATGGGGGGATAGAAGGGAGAGAGAATTTAAATCAATATGTAAAAATAAATAAATAAATAAAACCTGAAAAAAAAGAAATTAAAGATTTCCTAGAATTCAATGAAGGTGAATGCATAATATACCCAAATTTATTTGACACTATGAAAGCAGTGCTAAGAGGAAAGTTTATAGCATTAAGTGTCTTCATAAACAAGTTGGAGAGGGATGGAGAGATGGTTCAGTCATTAAAGACTAGACTCACAACCAAAAACGTAAGAAATTGGAGAAATCCTGCACTAGAGAATTAGAAAACCACAATGATTCTGTAGAACAAAAGAATTGACTTAAAAGAAATGTTCAGAAACCTACAAGACTGACCCCAACTAACAATTTGAGCAACATGGAAAGGCTACCATCAAGGCCCTTCCCTGATAGTGAGATTGACAGCCTTCAAAGCCACAGAGAAACCCTGTCTCAAAAAAACAAAAAACAAAACAAAACAAACAAACAAACAAAAAACAATTATCACGGAGGAAATACCAAGAATTATCAGATCATGATTCAAAAACCTATACCCCACAAATTTGGAAAATTTAAAAGAAATAGACAGCGTTCTGGATAGGTTCTTCACACTAAAATTAAGTCAAGACCAGAAAAACAATTCAAATAGACCTATAATCACTAATGAAATTGAAACAGTCATTAAATGCCTCCAAACTCCCACCCCCAAAGCCAAGGCCTAGATGATTTCAGCACAGCATTCTATCAGAATTTCGAAGAATAGCTAACTCCAAAACTCCTCAAAGAGTTCTACACAATAGAAACAGGAGCATTGCCAAATTCCTTTTATGAGACTACAGTAAATCTGATACTCTAACTACCCAGAGATACAATAAAGAAAGAGAACTATAGACCAATCCCCCTCATGAACACTGATACAAGAATACTCAATAAAATACTGGCAAAACAAATCCAATAATACATCAAAAACATCATCCACCATGACCAAGTAGGCTACATCCCATAGATGTAGGGATGGTTCAACATAAGAAAATCTAACAATGAAATCCACCATATAAACAAACTGAAAGAAAAAAAATGACCATCTCATTTGATGCTGAATAATCTAGCACCCATTTAAGATAAAGGTATTGGAGAGATCAAGAATAAACGGAATATATCTAAACATAATAAAAGCAATATACTGCAAGCCAACAGCCAACACCAAGTTAAATAGAGAGAAACTTGAATATATTCTACTAAAGTCAGGAACAGAACAAGACAAGACTATCCACTCTTTTGTATCTATTAAATTTAGCACTTCAAGTTCTACCTAGAAAAATAAGACAACAAAAGGCCATTTGTTACTACAGATTTTTCCTACCCGCCTGTGCTATCCCACGTGCTGCCAGTCTGGGCCCACAGCCGCACCAGCCCCAAATAACATTCAGAGACTCTGTATTTGATACAATCCTGTTGGCCAATGACTATCATTGTTAATGGGCTAGCTGTGCCTTAATTATTAACCTATTTCTATTATCTAAGTATTTCCATGTGGTTATCTTATCCGGGAGCCGCAGCAGGCATCTTCTTTCTTTCAGGTCTCCATCTCGACTCCTCCCTCCTACTTCCTCTTTCCTCCTTGTCTCCTAGCCCTGCCTATCCTGCTATCTCATTGGCCCAATGGTGCTTTATTAATTAACAAGTATGAGAAATATATATATATACAGAATAACATCTCCCATCATCTCCTCTTTTCTGTCTAAAATAAAAAGAAGGGTTTTAACCTTAACATAGTAAAATATATCATACAACAGTTATCAAATATTTACAGTTAACAATATTTAGTCCATTAACATTTTGTAAGACTTAAAGAAAATATCATCTATCCTATCTTTGTGAGTCTAAAGTCCTATATATATAACTTATCTTTAATCCTAACTAAGGAAAACAATAACCATTACTATATGTCTTCAATTCCTTCAAAGACCTCAGAAGGATAATATATAAACTCTAGAAATGAAAGAGACAACTCATTGCCTGGTCAGTCACCTGAAGTTCTTCTGTAATGTTCTATCTTCAGCCCATAGGCCATAGTGTGTGTCCAGACTCCTCAACAAAGCAGAAAACTTTAAACTGTCCACCTGTAATGGCAGTTTGTCAGTCATTTTTCTCTGTGTCCTGTAGACTGTCTGGCTGTCTGGCAGCCTCTTCCATGAAGCAGGAATCCTGTAGCAATGTCTATCTTGCATCAGCAGTCGCCTTTTGTGGGTCCTGCATGTCTAGTTTCTATAACATAAAGTCAAACAGTCCAGAAGAGCAGTACCTTGTCCAAATGGCCAGTCTTGCCATATTAGAAGTAAACTCCATAATGTGTTTCTTCGATGTCCATCTTTCTTTCTGGTGCAGGTGGTGTTACCAGGAGCAGTTGTGCCTCACTGTCAAGAAAATCCCTAAACCATTTTAAATGCCATATTCTGTAGGTCTTTGAAAGGTTTGAAGAATGCCTATTCATCTCAAATACATCTCTGCATATCTAGAAATCCTAACTAACTTAACTCCCAAGTTTTGACTATCATAGGTAACTATCTATAATCTGTACTAAATTATACATTACATTTCCCAATGAGCTATATAAACACAATACCTAAACAAGAGGAGAAATATACATATTACAAAATTGACCTTAAATTGTATCAATAAAAGAAAATCCATTCCAAAGCAAAGTATTCATATCTATACCATAATTCCCCTTTTACCTTTAAAAAGATTGCTTGTGGTTATAGCCATTTATAACCAAGTCCATTTAAATAAAATGAACATTTATAAACAATATTTGGGCTTTGTTCTTTCCAAACTACTTCCTGCTGGTAGGGGGCGCTTTCATGGAGGATCCTAAGAAGACCCAGAAATCCAGGCTGTAGTGTTCTATAAGGTTGCAATGTCCCATTGACATTGCTTCAGGGGGTCTTGCTTGATCAAAACACGTTAATCTGGAAGAAATCCACAGCTTTTCATTTTCTGTGGAAACAAAAATAGAAATCCTTTTCCGCAGTAACTTGTCCTTACGCTTAAATTTTGGAGTCAAAGCATTTTTAAAATATATAAATTGAATTAATCCAGCAGCATTTCTTTTATCAGTAGTTATTTTCTCAGCAATCAAATAATTTAAAGACAACAGAAGTGCATATAGTATCCAAAATTTCTCTGTTTTCCATCTTTACGTGGCTTTTTTATTATTCTATTTATTCTACTTCTATTTTTACATATTTTGAGACAGGGTTTCTCTGTGTAACTTTTATCTGCCCTGGAATTCACTGCATACCAGGTTTGCCCTGAAATCACAGAGATCTGCTTGCCTCTGTCTGCCGAGTGCTGGGATTAATGGTGTGTGCCACCACACCCATCCATTCCACTTTCTTTTTTCTTTTTTAAACCATGGTATCCTGTTTCTTTTTCTCTCCCAAGCCAGCGTATATTTTAAAACACAGTGTAAACCTTCATTGCAGTTCTCGTACACACTAATGAATTGTTAGCAGAGCTCTTTAAAAGCAAGGCAGCTTTTTCTGCTTATGCTAATTTTGGAAATCTCCCTTAAAGGAGCCAAGCTCCTTTACTTTGCTCTGTCTACAGCAAAACAAAACCAACCGAGAAAGTGCTGCTACCAAGAAGTCTTGCTAGTCTCTGTTCCCTTCTTTTTAAAAACTATTTTTTAAGCTTTTGTTAAGTTTTAAGTGAAAGTTCTCAATCCCACTTCTGACACCATTATGTTACAGCAGGTTTTTCCTTCCTGCCAGCTCCATCCTGCCTACCGCCAGTCTGGGCCCACAGCTGCATCAGCCTCAAATAACACTCAGAGACTCTGTATTTAATACAATCCTGTTGGCCAGTTACCATTATTGTTTATGAGCTAGCTCTGACTTAATTATTAACCCATTTCTACTTATCTAATTATTTCCACGTGGCCGTCTTATTGGGGAGCTGCGGCAGGCGTCTTCCTTCCTCCATGTTCTACATCTGGACTACTCCCAACTACTTCCTCTTTCCTCCTCCTGGTCTCCTAGCCCCGCCTATCTTGTTTCCTATTGGCCACAGTGCTTTATTCACCAGTATGAGAAACATATATACAGAATAACATCTCCCATCATCTCCTCTTTTCTGTCTAAAGTAAAAGGGTATGGTTGGGAAAGGTATGGTTCAGAATGGATATAGGTAGATTAGACTATTTTCTTGTGAAGTATTTAGTAAGAGTGAGACATTAGTATTACAGCTTACATTGTTATATATTATTATTTGTGGTAACCTATGTAAAATTAAGTTTATTCCCTTCCTGGAAAAATTGTATCTTATATTTGTTATATTGTGTGAAATCTTTCCATTTATGATGTTTTATGCACATTATACTTGCCATATTCTATGTATGTATACTTTTGCTTGTGTTCAAGACGTTTTGTATTTGATACAATTTGGGATATTTGTCTTGCTGCCCTTTAGAGCTCTACCTCTTGTTTAGACATTTTTACTCTACCTCTACTTTAGGAGTTTACATGTGCATATATATATATATATGTATATATATACATACATATATAAATATATATATATTTATATATATATGTACTTAGTTATATTGTTTAGGTATTTATCGTTGCTTTACTCAAGGAAGTTTTATTCAGATTTGTTAGCCAAGTTCCTGAGTATTACAGATTATCCTCACCCATGTTTCCTTTGCCTATGAGATTAGTCAGACATAGATGCTTAATCTTCAATCACTTCATAGACCTGCAGAACATGGCATTTAAATGTTTTTATTTTAGTACTCTGTTGACATGAGACACTGTTGCTCCTGACAGCACTGTGCACTTTCCTGAAAGTATGTTGGACACTGTTGTTGCTCCTTCTGGAGTTCATCCTCGCTTCGGCTAATGGCCTCTTGGGCAAGGAACTGCCTCAACCTTGACCACTGATTTGGACATGCGGTCCTATATGCTTGCAGGAGACAAACATAGAAGACTGCTGAACCTTGCTAAGTCAGAGTAAGAAAGCCTTTATACCTCCCTGCTTTTGTTGTGGTCTGTCAAATACTCCTGGCCTTAGTCAAAACTGGCTGTACCAACATTGCTGTGAGACCTTGGGTGACTGTCCAGGTAGCTTTCTGTTTCTGTCCTCGCTGAACCTTTTGGAAGTTGCCCATCCACATTTCCCATCTACCCTAGTATTGTTATTTTCCTTCTCAGGTCTTGGTGAGGTTGTAGATTAAACTATTTTAAGTATTATTATCTCTTCCTAGTTAGATATATTAGGTACTAGACTTAAGCTTTTCAGCTTAGGACAACTCTATTGTAAACTCCCTTATGCCTTCATGCTAGGACTAGGTATGTTTGTGGTTTTGGTCTCGATTTTCCTTTTCATAGAGCACACTTGTTATTCACTGTTTTGTATATAGTTTTGTATCAAGCTTAAATCTTTTCTTTAGACTAAAAGGGGAATTGTAGTGGGATATTCACTGTGTCTGCTTCTATGGCATTGACCACACCCATTGAGGGGTGGAGCCAGGGGCGGAAGTGACGTGTGGGGCTTGGTCTTGGAAGGAGGCGGAGACAAGGAGAGAGGAGCATCCAGTTTTAACTGCTGTGTTCATCTGTCTGTGTTGTGAGTTGTTTCTCCCTTAATAAACATCTATTCGGCCTATTTGTTTATCCTGACCCTTATTAAACCGCAATAGCCATTAAGGGGATACAAATTGGAAAGGAAGACGTCAAACTATCACTATTCACAGATGATACAGTAGTATACATAAGCAACCCTAAAAACTCTACCTTGGAACTCCTACATCAGATAAACAGCTTAAGTAATGTAGGAGAATCAAAGATTAACTAAAAATAATGATATATAAATGATAAATGGCCTGAGTAAGAAATCAGAGAAACATCACCCTTTACAATATCCACAAATATAAAATATCTTGGGGTAACTCTAACTAAACCAGTGAAATGCCTGTATGACAAAAACTTTAAGTCTCTAAAAAGAAAACATATTGAAGAGGATATCAGAAAATGGAAAGTTCTCCCATGCTCTTGGATAGGTAGGGTCAACTTGATAAAAATGGCAATCTTACCAAAAGCAATCTACAGATTCAATGAAATCCCCATCAAAATATGAAAACAATTTATCACAGACCTTGACAGAACAATACTCAACTTCATACTGAAAAATAAAAAATCCAGAAAAGCTAAACAACTTCTAGAGGCATCACCATCCCTGACTTCAAACTCTTTTATAGAGCTGCAGTGTCAGAAGCTGTCTTTGTTGGGCTGCAATTGGAACCACCTGAGTAGCCCCAAACTTGTACCTGAGTAGAGGTGTGTGGATGAGGGAAAGGCTACCTATAGATGATAAAGAAAAGACAGAAACACAGAATAAAATTTGGGAGGGCAAATTAGTCAATATTGAAATGTCAAGAGTTTATTTTCCACCACTCTTATATTCTTTAGCCAAAAAGGGGAACATGGTATCAGTTATATAGAACAGACTTTTCTTCCTCACTATTCTAAGGGTTCAGTAACCACTCCTTAGATTTAGCTTCTTGTTCTCTAGCCTTGAGGATCAGGAATAGTCACACCTCTGATTCAGGTCTGCTGTTATTTAGAATAAGACAGCCAAAAATACTACTGTAGCCACACCTTTGATCTTTAGGTCTTATGACTTGGTGATGACAGTTTTGAACTCTCTGTCCTTGTGCAGAAATGGAGTGCAGCCATTTTTATGGGCACTGACACTGTAGTAACAAAACAGCTTGGTATTGGCACAAAAACAGACAGGTGGATCAATGGAATTGAACCGATAACCCTGACATTAACCCACATATCTATGAACACCTGGTTTTTGATAAAGAAGTCAAAATGATACAATGGAAAAAGAAAAACATCTTTAACAAATAGTGCTGGCATAACTGTATGTCAACATGTAAAAGATTGCAAATAGATCTATATCTATTGCCAAGCATAAAACTCAAATCCAAGTAGATCAAGGACCTCATCATAAATCCAGCTATACTGAACCTGATAGAAGAGAAAGGGTGAGTAGCATTGAAGGCGTTGACACAGGAGAATACTTCCTAAATATAAAACCAGTGACATAGACAACAATGAATAATTTGGACATCTGAAAACTGAAAAGCTTCTATAAGGCAAAGGACATGGTCAGTAAGACCAATTGGCAGCCTACAGAATGGGGAAAGATCTTCACTAACCTCACATCTGACAGAGGGCTGATATCCAAAAACATATAAGAATTCAAGAAACTAGACATCAATTTATGAAATAACCCAATTGAAAAATGGAGTATAGAGTTAAACAGAAGAATCTCAAATGGCCAAAAGGCATTTAAGGAATTGTTCAACATCCTTAATAATCAGGAAAATGTAAATCAAAACGACTTTGTGATACCAACTTAATACCTGTCAGAATGGTTAAGATCAACAATACTGAGGACAGCTTATGTTGGATATGGTGTCAAGGGAACACTCCTCCACTTCTGGTGGAAGTGCAAACTAGTAAGGCCATTTTGGAATCAGTATGGTGGGTTTTAAGAAAATCGAGGATCAATTTTCCTCAAGGCCCAGCAATACCACTCTTTGGCATAAACCTAAAGGACACTCAATCATAGGACAAGGATACTTGCTCAACAGTGTTCACAGCAGTAATACCTAAAACCTGGAAACCACCTAGAAGTACCTCAACCAAAGAATGGGAGTGAGGAATGATAAGAAAAGGGGTCAAGACAGAAACCCACAGAGACTGCTGACCTAAACAAGGGGGAGCTCATGGACCACCAGACTGATAGTTGGGCAAACAGCTTTGTACCAATTCAGATCCCCTGAATGTGGGTCTCAGTTAGAAGGTCTGGGTAGTCTAAGGGACCACTGACAGTGGAACCAGGATGTATCCCTGGTGCACAAAAGGAATTTGGGAGCACATTCCCCATGGAGGGATACTCCTTTAGCCTAGGGACAGGAGGAGGGCCTAGACCCTACGCCAAATGACTTGACACATTTTGATGATCCCTCCTGGAAGGCATCACTCTCCCTGTAGAGTGGGTGGGGAATGGGATAGGAGCGGAGGACAGTCAGTGGGCATGGGAGAAAAGGAGGGAGGGAGAGGGAACTGGGATCGATATGTAAAATAAGAATATATATATATATATATATATATATATATATATATGAAAAATGTGGCACATTTATACAATGAAGTACTACTCAGTTGTAGAGCAAGATGGTCTCATGAAATTTGCATTCAAATGAGTGGAACTAGAATAAAAACATCCTGAGTGAGGTAATCCAGACTCAGAAAGATAAACAGTGTATATTCACTCCTAAGTGGATATTAGATATAAAGAAAAGTATAACCAGGTTACATTCTACAATTCCAGATTTGCTAGTTAATAAGTACAACCCTCTTAGGGAAATTTGATGAGGTATAATAGGGTAAACTAGGGGCAGGGAGGAAGTAAAGGGGAGGGGAGATGAGAATAGGAAGGAACAGGTGATCTGGGTGTGGAAAGATGTAGTGGAAGAACAATGAAAGAGCTACCTTAATAGAGAGAGCCACTGTGAGGTTATGGAAAAACCTGGTGCGAGGGAAACTTTCAAGAATCCACAAGGATTACCCCAACTAAGACTCCTATCAGAAATGGAGAGGATATCTGAACTGGCCTACCCCTGTAATCAGAATGGTGAATAATGGAACTGTCATCAAAGAGCCTCATCCCAGTAATTGATAGAACCAGATCCACAACCAATAACCAGGAATCTAGTTGAAGATAGGATGGACAGAATAAATGAGAAAGGCAGGTCAAGACCATGACATGGAGAAATCTACAGAGACAGCTAAACCAAGCTATGGAAACTCATGAACACTATACTATGACTGTGGAGACTCTAGGGGATCAAAATAGGCCTTCCATGTGTGAGAGACAATTGTGATGCTTGGACTAGCTAAGGGGCCCATACCCATAGGGCCAAGATACAAACCTGGTACATGAGCAAGCTTGTTTGGAGTCCACTTCTTATGGTGGGATGCTATGCACAGCCTTAGTGCATGGGAGAGGGAACTTGCCCTGCCCCCAACCTATTGTGCTAGGCTATGTTGACTCCTCATGGGAGCCTTACTGTGAGGAGGAGTGAACAGGGGATGGGCTTGGGGGAGCCAAGGGGACAGGGCAAGAGGAGGTGTGAGAGCAAGAAATGTGGTTTGAATGTAAAATGAAGTAAAAACACATTAAAGAAGACAAAAATAATTTTATCTAATACTTGTTTTTTACATGTTCTCTTTATCTCAAAGTCTATCTAGATACATGTCAAGTATAAATTTTTTATTTTACTTGTTTGTTTAATGTTTGAATATATACATTTTATCTTAATGACATCATAACTTTTGAATCAGCTAGCCCATAAACATTCTTCTTGACATGGTAATTTTATACTGGCCACAGTTTACTTTTTATCAATAAAAATTATTCAGTTATGATGTGAAACTTTTCTTATGTTTTCTTACTTTTCATTTCTTAAGAGAAGCTTAGAACATTTTTTTACTTCTGACATCTTTAGTTTGAATTTTCTGGACAAGTATGCCAAGAATTGCACAGATTGATGTGATATAGGTATAGGAAAAATTGGATAGTATCTTTTAAAAATGAATGATTTTATTCCTAAGCATCTTCTTACTTCTACAGTAAAGTAACAAATTGTGATCAAACATATAAACCACATTTGAGGATCATGCTTATTATTGCTTAGAATTAAAGGAAATAAAGGAAAGGGCCAGAAAACACATTTCAGAATCTTATGGTTTAGCTATTGTACCTCTCACAGATCCACAATGAGTTGTGAATTAATAAATACAGAGACAAAAGTAATTAAAGGAGAGAAGTTATTTTCAGTTACAATGAAGTAATGTGTGCTGTATGACTACTTTTTTTTGTGCTAGAAGATTGAGTCAGGGAAAGAATAGAGGAAAGCAAGAAAAGAGATACCATAATATAGGGGGCCACTATAGGATTAAAGAGAAATCTGGCACTAGGGAAATGTCAAGAGACCTAGAAGGATGACCCCAAATAACAATCTAAGGAACAGTGGAGAGGCTACCTTAAATGCCCTTCCCAGATAATAAGATTGATGACTATCTTATATGCCATCCTAGAGTCTTTATCTAGTAGCTGATGAAAGCAGAAGCAGATACCCACAGCTAAATACTGAACTACTGAACTAAACTCCTGAAATCCAGTTGCAGAGAGGGAGGAGTGATGAGCAAAGGGGACAAGACCAGCTGGGAGACACCTGCAGAAACAGTTGACCTGAACAAGGGGAACAATTGGATGCCAGTCTGACAGCTGAGAAACAAGACCCTCTGAATGTAGATATTAGTTAGGACTGGGAAGTCTATGGGGCCTCTGGTAGTAGATCAGTATTTTTCCCTAGTATACAAAAGGACTTTAGGAGCCCATTCCACATAGAGGGATACTCTCTTAGCCTAGAAACATGGGGGAGGTTCTAGGCCCTGCTCCAAATAATATGACAATCTTTGAAGATTCCCATGGAAAGCCTCACCCTCCCTGGGGAGCAGAAAGAGGATAAGATAGGTGATTGGGTAGGGACAGGAGAAGATGGGAGGCAGAGGCAATTAGTATTGACATGTAAAACAAGCTTGTTTCCAATTTAAAAAAAAAAAATGTGTGTGTGTGGGGGGGGAAACAAACTTAGAACACTTCTCTTGGTTTTGAAATTTTGGTCCAGCTGCTCACAAGGATGGTCAATCTACTGGCTGTCAGTGTTACCATAGCTTTGTGAATATAGCCTCAACCTTTACTATCCCTTTTCCTGAGCAAGGCTTCTATCTGAGCTCTCAGCCACAAAATGCATTGCTCTTTGGTTCCATACATTTAGTTAATTAGAATCTTCCAGTGGATTCTACCAGTGACTACACCTCTCTCCTGAACATGCCATTATCATTTTACTAATTCCCATGAACATATCTTCAATACTACAGTTTTCGATGTATTGATGTTAGGTCTCACCACTTGCTGATTTAAACTCAGTTATTTAAATTCTCATGAGGTCTTTTAGTTGAGCTGTTACGTAGCAATCTTGAAAATGTTTCTGCTAGGCCTACTGTGAGTTCAATTCACCAAGAGAGTAGTGCTGTGGTCAAAACGTGGTGTTCCCTATTCAGAGATACTTCCATATTTTATGACGCTGAACCTGACATAGGAAGGATACACACATGATTTTGTAAAATCCAAAGGAATACAGGACTGCATATGAATCTGATGCATTCAGTAAGTCTAATCCAGCACTGAAAAGAGATTCGTGATGGTTTTACTCAGAGGCATCAAGTTTCTATGTAGCATATTCTACATCTGTTCTTTCTTCATTGTCAGTTATAGCCTAATTCAGATCCTGTTCTTTACTATGTGAAGCTTTGAATAGTGTCTGGGATACTTCCTACTTATGAAGGGGATGTCTCCTCTGCAGAATGGCTCCTCACTATCTTGACTACCTTTTTAAAGTGTAGCCATTACTAGACCACCAACTGTGCAGTGAGGATTTGATAATTTTCTATGAATATTAAAATATGAATCCTTTTGTCTACATAAACGTGAAATTTGAGATTAGCTTACTTGCATGAAAATTCTATTATATACATAATGATTATGAAATTTTACAAAGTGGTCTACAAGTTCAATGATGAACTATTAGTCTAAACTAACATTTCACTAGACAGGGGACTAAATTGTCTGGACCAAGATTTTCCATATAAATTGAATTTTACTAATTTAATTTATTAAATTTGCATTTTTATTATAAGTAGAGTTTTACTTTATTATATCCTTAACTAACAGAAAAGAATCATTAGCTTAAAAGTCACTTACTACTGCACAAAGATGCTAAACTGTTTGGTTACAGTAGAGCAAAACAGAGCTAGATGCAGGCAGTGATTAGGATTTGTGGCAATAAATAACATAGGGTTGGAGAGATGTCTCTTTATTTCAGAGCTCATACTGCTCTTGCAGAGAATCTGAGTTCATCTTCCTATACTAACACATGGCAGCTTGCAACTGTCTCTAACTCCAACTGCAGAGAATCCAGCACTCACAAATGTGTATCCACACACAAAGATCCACAAACATATGGTCACACACACACACACACACACACACACACACACACACACCACATACCCACATACACACCACACACACACATACACACACACACATACACACACACACATACCACATACCCACATACACACCACACACACACATACACACACACACACACACACACACACACACACACACACATTAAGATACAATTAAAAATGAATTAATCTTTCAAAAGAAAGAACATTAATTTTTTCTTGAGAAAAATATTCATTAATTTATTAAATGTATATGCATGTATGCCTGAGTATATACATATGCATCTTATGAGGACATGAGGCCAGATGAGGACATCAAGTCTCTTGGGACTGGAGTTACAGACAGTTGTATGCCAGTCTACATGGTTGTTAAGAATCAAACCTAGATACTACAAAGAGTACCAAGTGCTCTTATCTTCTGATACATCTTTCCAGCACCTCTGAAAATGTTTTTTTCTTAGAATATGCAATAACTTAATGAAGGCAGCAACAAAATAAAATAACAGATAAGGATAAAAACAGAAGGTGATCTTTAGATCAATTAGATTTGCTAAATGAGCCCATCAGTCTCAATTCCTACATAGCTGTGAAATCTTGACATGCCTGTACCAGGCTTTCTTTTTAGCCACCAACCAGTTCCCACATTATGACACAGAGGCTTTTTATTACTTATGAATACTCAGCCTTATTTTACACTTATTACTAGTTTCTTGCTAGCTCTTATACCTTAACCTGTTTTTCTTCATCTATATTTTGCCTTGGGGATTTTTACCTTTTTTCTTTTCTGTATATCTTACTTTCCTGCTGTCTACATGGCTGCCTGGCAGATGCCTGGCTTCTGGCCCTGGACATGCCCTTCTTTCTCCTTTGTTCTTTCTTCTCCTCTGTTTTCCTCTTCCTCCTCCTCCTCTTCTCTCTCTCTCTCTTTCTCTCTTACTCTCTCTCTCTTTCGCTTCCACCCTCCTATCTGCCCACCAGCCCTACAACACATCTTTACACAGTTAAAATAATATTCCAAAGCACATGAAGCATCAGAGTTTAGGTTCTCATGTAAACAGAGTGATATTAAAAATTATTTAAACAATGCCCTTTTTGGTAATAGAATTGACTTTTACTGAAGCAGGATGAAAAAAACCACCATTTTGTGTAGAATCAGGAGAAAACAAAACTCTGTCATCAAAGTTTTAACTTTCTCTTTTATTTTTAATTATAAAAATGTCATTCTATTTCTTAAAGCATATGCATGTTGATGTTTTGTTCATGTGCCTGACATAACACTGGTGTGGAACTCAGAGGATAACTGTCAATACTTTGGGCATTGAACTCATGGACAGATTTAGGAGGAAGTGACTTTATTACTTGAGTTATTTTCCTAGTACTATGTTAAGTGTTTTTATATTAAGTATGAAATAAAGAAGCAGAATAAAAGACTAAGGGTCAGTAGAAATTGTGAATAAAGAGTCAAAGAATTATAGTTTCTACCCTAGCTACAAAGGATTGCAACTCTTTCTAAGACTCTGAGCTCTCCTTTCCTACCTACTCAGTAATGGTGGATCCTCTTTGGTCCTCTTTGGGACCTTCTGAAAAAAAGATATAATCATCTTTTACTTACTAGATTTATTGATCCCCACTCCCCAAAAGTGGTTTACCACTAGGATATATTTACTCAAAGATGAGTACAAAAAGCCATGTTGCCTGTGTTGTTCTACAATCCACTAACTCACCTCTAGCATGTAGTTAAAAGAGGTATATGTTGGTATACTGTTTGAAAGGTTGCTTTCAAACATGCTATTCACAATTCTGGTAATGCTAAACAATTTACAAAGTAATTTTATCTGTTGTAATTTAGAGGAAGTGACACTCATTCCTAGGATGAGCATCTGATGAGAAACAATGGAAAAACTGGAATTGAGAAATTGTTAGGAACCTTGTTTAGCATAATGGGTTGAAACTTTAACAACAACAAAAAAATAAGGTCATGGATGTTTCTAATGAACACTAAGTAACAGCAGGTCACGCTATTAATTTTCTCCTAAGACACCCCCTTTAATGTGACAGAATAAAATCTAAGGAGTAAATCTCACTGATGATTATTTCTGCTCCTTTCTTAAAAGTAGGCTTTCTTTCAGGATACCACTTCTAAGATGTAGCAAAGCTATCAGAAAAGTATGTCGTCAGATGTAGCTCCAGGTTTTTATTATTCTTATGCCAGGTCTGTTAGTAAAAACAAAACAAAACAAACAAACAAAAAGCCCAACTTGCTTTTTAACTATGCAAGCAAAACTCAGGGAAGATTTTTTTTTCACCTTAGTAGGTCTGTGTGAACATCAGTATGTTCAGAAAAATGATGCAGCTGAGTGCTAAAGACTGGCACATCCACTATCTTGTGTTGGGGAGGCTGAGTCTTCCCACCAAGTAATCCATTAGCATAAGGAAATTCAAAGAGAAGTTTAATAGGGCGGCAGAAAACTTAGCTTGTTTGGAAGCCTAGAAGGATATACACGAATGTTAAATATTTGAAATCAGAATTGGGGACTCAAATTCAAGGATGTGTCTTCACCAGAGTTTAAGACAAACAAACAGAAGGAATAGTCACTTACTTCTTCAGAATTACACTTTGTACCTCTGCTGAGATGTTCTAAGGTCTTCGGCTTTTACATGTGATCAAACCTCATTTAATTCCCTTAGTTACTTGAAACAGGGAAGCTCATCATCACTATGATACATACAGGTAGTTTCTACTATGTTTGTATTGACTAAATTCTCTAAAGTTGATTTTATGCTTTAATGCCAAATACAAGGGTAACACTGACAACAATGGAAATAAAATGCTTTCAAAGCAATCTCATGAGGTCACACATATTGTTTTGCTGTAATGGAATTCTGTTAATATCAATACATTTCTGAACATCTTCTCAGTTCACATGATCAAAAGGAAATAGAGGGGAAATAAGTCCCTGAGTACTTAATTAGCACATAAAATTGTATTTCAGAACAGAAGGAAATGCTATTTTCTTAGCAATTCAATTCCTTCAAGTTCTGCAAACTTGTTAGTTATTACACACACAGCTAGATTATCTTCAGTTTATACATATCTATTTTTTTCTGTGTGCTCAGTGTATTAATAAAACATTTTTCCTATCTGTACCTATGTCTATTATGCACAATGTCAATACCTGTATAAACGCTTACATACACATATACATTTCCAATGTGTAGGATGAATGTTATCATATGTTTTCAGCCAAGGCAATCTGGTAAAGAGACCAACTATATTCTGTTGGCCAGTGAGTCTTGTGCTGTGCTGTGCTGTGCTGTGCTGTGCTGTGCTGTGCTGTGAAAATCCCACTTTCTAGCCACTGGTAAGAGTAAATCCTCAAATGCATTATTTTTTCCACTGCATCTCGTCATTTATTTTGTTTTCTGAAAATATCCCTAACCCCAGGTGAAGACACAAAACGAAAAACAAAATGAAAAAATCCATTCAGCAAAACTATACAGAGATGCAAAGGAAAGTCTTGAATGAGGGTTAAAGTGTAGCATATAGATATGCTGTAGTCAATTTGTGATTGGCAAGTCACCCATGATTCTTTAAGTAATTCAGTAACCTCATTGGTCCACTAAGTTGTACTTAGGTGGAATGCTACTTTGTTCTGCTTCCCTTTCTACCCCTGATAACTGGCACTTCTGTGTATCTCTCTAAAAGATTACATAACAATTACAAAGTTAAAAATTACAAACAGGAGACAAAAAGGGAAGGAAGGCATATTGCTAGTTCAAGCAAAGAGATGCCTGGAGATAACTTTCAAAGCAGCACGTTTCCATAGACAAAGAAAAACTGTCTTTTGTTGAAGTGATGCACATTAATATAAAAATAACTCACCACATGAAGAGACAAGACCATTCTGGATCATGCTTAGTTGGAGATCAGGATGCACACATGTTCAATATGGTGGGATGCTTCTCTTCCATGGTTGAGTATTTATTATTACAGTGAGAAAAGTTTGCTGAGGATGAATGAAAATGGTGAGTCAGATTGAGAATGCTTTTGTCTAGCTCCTTAGAAAACAGACCAGAAGAACATACCTTTCTCCAAAAGTAGTTTGGGATACTAGTATTAGTATTAAACAATGTTTATCAGGGAAGACGTTAATTTTATGTAATTCTGTGTTGAAAACACTGCTCAGTATTTTTATTCTTTGAAGTGACTGAAGCTATCACAACTGAACTGCTTGGCTGTGTGATTGGTCACTCCCAGTGGGAAAATAGAGGCTGGACTGTGGTCACACTTAACCTCTGCCAGTTCCCAGTCTGATGGAAATGTAAGTCTCTCTAGAGTAGTCACTGAAGATATGGCAACAACCGCAATTCCAAATGTTGCTGCTTTTGCTGTGAATGCTCATCAGTGACAACCTGTAACTAAAAGAAACACCCAAATCTTTGTGAGAAAAATTCAAGTTAGCTGCTGATGACTTGTGGATACTTCTCCATAGCATTGGACTTGTCACAGTTATCATGGCCTCCAATGGCTCTATCTAGTAGCTCCTAGTACTCAATAACAGGTAGGAGAAACCTCAGCTCACTTCTGATAACTTCAGATAATCTTTATATGACTCTAACTGTAGTGGTTCAGATGGGCTTGCTCATTCTTGAGACTTCACTTTCTGGTCAGGAAACCCTTCCATCACTATTTCTGATAGCTAGAATACTTCACTCTGACTGTAAGTGGTTCTCACCTCATTCTCCATGGAACATGCAAAGTGTCTTCTTTGCTGTTCATGACCTGCCTGGGTTTCCCAAGTAGGTTTCAATAAGACCTCTCTGAAAATCTGCTTGTTTTTAGTCAAAGGTAGAGTAGGCCAAGCTGTTTGCATGAAACAACTTTTTTATTGCTATAGATGCCAGCTCCAGGTAAACCTAGCTGAATTGGTGAGAGAGTAGCTGAAGAATTCCAGAAAGCAACAGAATTGAAACTTGATATGTATGGACTGTAAGAATACTAAGAAGACATGGAACTGTGGAGCAGAGAACAGAGATCACACAAGAAGTGAGACTACAGAAAAGGCCAAGAGTGTAGCAACAAAAGGTTTCAAGGAGCTGGGATATTTTGGGTGTTATAGATGCCAGCTATTGGAAGAATTCTAAGGACACCCAGGATGTACAAAGTCTAAGGGTCCCAGTATCCTGAGCCTACAGGTTTAAATCTAGGGGCTGTGTTCTGGGCTGTTTGTACTTAAAGTCTGGAATATAAGCATATGGCTTTGAGAATGAAGAGCTATAAGCTTCTTGTTCTAAAGGCTCAGAACTATAAGCTCGGGGCTTTGAAAAGGCAATTCGTAAGTTTATGGAGCTTGGTGCCTCCAAGGATGCTAATGTTAGGGCAATTATTCATTGTCTGTTTGTGATACCCATCCAAATGTAGTAAAAGAACCCCTCAGGTGATCTGTGACACTTGTAGGTCCCTCCAGAGGTCTTACTCTGGAGCCAAAGTTAGGATAGAATCTGTATTGGAGGTGAAATCCTATTCCATCCAGAAGAATTGGCAGTAAATGGTGATGAAGCTGATTTATCTCTATTCACTTCAACACAGTCACTCTAGAGTTTCCTTCAGTGTTTCACAAATTAAAAAGAAAATGAAGCTCGGGACAATTACTTTTATAAAGTAGCTAATCTATTTACTTTTTGGTGTGTGTGTCACAATATATATGTGGGAAACAGAGCATGACATCAGACATCACATTCTGCCCCATGTGAAGTGTTTCTCTATCTCTGGAGCTTTGGAGATTCTCCTGACTCTGCTTTCCATCTCACAGATGGATTACAGCTTTGTGCTATTTTGCCAGGCTTTACATGGATTCTATAGGTTTGAACTGGGGTCTTTATGTTTTCATGGCAAGCTCTTTACCCACTGGACCAACTCTCCCCAGCCCAATGACTATTTTATGCCAGACTATAAAACCATAATTCAGGATTTTATTTAATTATGAACTAGTATTTTAAGTAATAATTACTTGTATTATTGTATTATGTATCTCATTAAATAATATATCTAATGCCTTATACCATTACTAAAGAGCATAATTTTTGTAAGCCACCTAATATTTTCAAAGCTTTAAGGCAGGATTTTATAGGATTGATGTTTATGTATGAATTGTTTTTAAAAATGGTCACCACTTCTTCCTTCATAAAATATTCTTTACACAAGCTCTTTTGCAAGTAAAGTATATCTATAATTGACTTTTTCCTACAACAGTATTAGGACTCTGACTTGACTTCAAGCTACACCAGAAATTCATTTTAGGGCTGCAAAAGAGGAAAAATTAAAGGAAATACACACTTGTTAGCATTCTTTTTCCTCCCTCCAAAAGGGAAACATTGCTGCAATACTAACATTTTAATTTATACTTAACAAAGCACAACAGTGATTTCTAATTGCTATTCATTTTAATAATTAATGAAATTACATTGTAAGAATTTCTATATGTACAGACTGTTCTTGATATGTCCAGTCTGATTACTAATGAAAAAAGAGCTACAGTGAATGGTACTTCACAAGGTTTTGGAGTTAGCATTCACTCCATGTGGTAGCTTTGGTTCTCTGCATTAACTAATGAGGACCTGAGATCAAACACAGAGCCCTATGGAATGCTGTCTTCTAAGGTAACTTAATATGCCTGAAATGTCAAGTGAAATCTCCTAAAAATGGAGTTTAAGCTACAATAATGGTCCATTGCAACTGTCAAGCTAGTTCTCCAAGTGATATATATTTAAGATTGATGATTTCAAAAGCTCAGGGAAGGGAAGAACTACTAGAAAAAAAATGGCTCAAAGCAAATTCTTGATCCCAAGTGCAAAAGAGTAAACTTAACCAAAGCTGTCATGGTAGCAACTTGTCTTGTGCCATTACCACAACACACACGGAACAACTGACCCAACCAGAAGACAACATAAAAAGAGATGGGAAAACAAAACCCTGTGCCACTCCTTAACAGCAGTTGTAACCAAGTAGCTGAGCTCTCCTACTCAGGTACACTGCCTACGTTTGTAGGTCTGTCAGGTAGAATACACTACTGTTGAGTGTATGGCACATAAAAGGGTAGTCTGGTCATCCTACCAAAAGAGAAGTCTGAAGAACACAGAAAGCTGAGGTTAGGGCTGATTCCTGATCAGATAAAATTAATTAGCATAATTCTAATAAGAACAATTCTTTCTCTGTAACAGACTGTTGGAATTAGTAATAATAAGACTTAAAAAAATTATCAACGTGTGTCTCAACTCTAGTGTAGGCAGTAAGAACAGAGCTGTGAAATCTTTGCAAAGTCTGTGAACTGAACACTCAGTACTTTACTTTGGAGGCAGAGAAGGCAAAAAGACAAGCTTATGGAGAATAATTAATTAAAGTCAAAAATAACCTTAAAATAGAAAAATTAGCTCAGTGAAAAAAATCTTTTAATTTCTACTATATCAGAAACAATTTAAAGACTGAAATGGAAATGGGAAGGACCCTTCCTTTACAATGCTGGTCATTTCTATTGAGCACTAAGGGATATTGTTTCCCCAATTATTTATTTGTGTTTTCACTACTGCAATTACTAATTTGTTGATTGATATGTTTTTTTGTCCATTCATTTAAATAAGATTTTCTGCTATTTCTTAGGTCCTGGGTTAGATATTGAACACTTACAAGTGTGTGCAGCAGTGCCTGCCTTTGAATCGTTAAGCTGCTTGACAAGTGCAGAAATCAGTGTTATAATAAAATGTAGTCAATTTAATACACTCAAGAGGAGCCCAGAAGTGTTTACATCTGGTTGTGCCACTATGATGAGGATGGTCAAGTTGCCTTTCAAAGAGGGCATGCTATTTGATGAGTTGAAACTTATCAGGGAAACTACAAAATCTATACTTAAACAGAAAGACTATTTCAAGGAACAATGACATTTGCAGGTAATTAGAAATGAAAAATTTGAGTCTAATTTTCTATTCTGCTTCACATAATTGCATATTCCAGGCAATAGGTAATCAGATTTATGTGCAATGAATGAGCAGATCAGTAAATGGAATAATATTTCTTAGGAAAAGAGTGAATATATTTAAAACTAATGACAGACTTGGTTCTAAGGCCAAAAATACAAGTGAAGTAAGCTACTTAAAAAGCACTGAACTTCCTTCTGCAGTTATGTAATAATTACCAAGCAGGATGTGTTAAATGAGGGGTCACATTTTCTCACTAATTAGTAGCAACCAGAATACATTTACTTCTTATAGGTATACTCAGTGAGAATCCTGAGAAGGGGCTTTCTTTCAGAGGAGGTTTAGAGTATTAACAATGACCTGTAAGAAGCCAGTACAGAAAGAAGAAAGTATGCGCAAAACTATAAGACACTAAGAAAAAGTCAAATTAGACTTTTGAGCATCCTCAAGAAGTACTATGGTGGAATATTCTGTGGCCTCTGATAATCATAGTTCTACTCCCGATTCCTGTGATGTCAGCTTGTAGGTTCTACAGAGATTATGCAGTTGTTCCTCTGTGCCTGGGCTATTTGGAATATATCTTGAAAGCACAACTTATTATTGTTTATAGAGTACTTTATTTGGTAGAAATATTATTATTGCTAACAACTTCCAGTGGGGACCTAAATTAGCCAATGGATTCACTTTATTGCTAAAATTGTCCATTACTAATGTATTTGGTTCTTTTTAAATAAACTAAGCAAAAGTATTGCCTTAGGTATTCTTTCTGTCACTGGAAGAAAATACCTAACAGAAGAAACCTAAAGGAAAGAGGATGTATTTTGGCCCATTACTTCAGAAGGATACAGGTTATGAGAGCACAGAAGGCCTATAGGTGGGGCTCTATCCCTGATAACAAGATTTTGCCATGGGGCTTGTTACATTTTGAAGGATGAAGAAGCAGAGAGTTCATGTAGGAATGAGGTGGAGATTTGGGAGAGCTGTAACTTTCGAGGCTTGCCTTTGAGAGACTCACTCTACCTTCTAGGTTTCACATTTTAAGAACTTCAGTTGCGTCCTCTAAATAGCTAACAGCTGGAAAACAACTCTTCAATCACAATCTTATGGGGACTTTCCTCACTGAGGCCACAACCAGCATATGTAAGAATATGTCCTTGTCAACGTTTATTTCAGGTTTGGTTTCCGTCTCTCTTCAAATAGATTCCTGGTTTTCACTAATAGAACAATTTGGGTTTTCAGGCAAAAAGATTTGTTAGATATAATCTTTTTTCCTATATTATATATTGATCCCACTTCCCTCTCCCACCCTCCCTCCCTCGCTTGCTCCCCAGAACCACCCTCCTATCCCATTCCCCTCCACTGGGAAGGTGCTGCCTTCCAGGAGGTATCATCAAAATCTGCCAAATAATTTGGAGTACGGTCTAAGCCCTTCCTCCTGTCTCTAGGCTTAAGGGAGTATCCCTCCATGGGGAATGCCCCCAAAGTCCTTTTGTGCACCAGGGATATATCCTGGCTCCACTGTCAGAGGTCCCTTAGACTGCCCAGGCCGTCCAACTGAGACCCACATTCGGGGGGGTCTGAGTTGGTACAAAGCTGGTTTCCCAGCTATCAGTCCGAGAGTTCATTAGCTCCTTCTTGTTCAGGTCAGCTGTCTCTGTGGGTTTCTGTAGCCTGGTCTTGACCCCTTTTCTTATCACTCCTCCCTCTCTGCAACTGGATTCCAGTAGTTCAGCTCAGTGTTTAATCGTGGATGTCTGCTTCTGTTTCCATCATCTACTAGATGACGGCTCTATAATGGCAAATAAGTTAGTTATCAATCTCATTATCAGGAAAGAGCATTTAAGGTAACTTCTTCAATGCTTCTCAGATTGTTAGTTGGGGTCATCTTTGTATGTCTCTGGACATTTCTCTAGACTCAGTTTTCTCTTCAAACCTCTATTATGGTATCTCTTCTTTTGCTCTCATCTATTCATACCCCATCCCCTGACTAAATCTTCCTGGTCCCATATGTTCTTCTCTCCTCCCCTTCTCTTTCTCCTAATTCCCTCTCCACTCACTGGGCCCCACTCCCAATATATTCAGGATATTTTGTTCCTTTCCCCTTCTGTGAGGGACCTTGTATGTATCTCTTAGGTCCTTCCTTGTATCCTAGTTTCTCTGGTGGTGGGAATTATAAGCTGGTGATCCTTTTCTCTGTCTAAAATTCATATATGAGTGAGTACATACCATGTTCCTGTTTTTGTGACTGGGTTACCTCACTTGGGATGGTTTCTTTAAGTTCCATCAATTTTCCTGAGAATTTCAAGATTACATTGTTCTTTTTTTCCCACTGAATAGTATTCCTTTGGGTAAATGTACGTTTTCTCCATCCATTCTTCAGTTGAGGGGCATGTAGGTTGCTTCTAGATTCTTGCTATTACAAATAATGCTGCTATGGACATAGTTGAACAGATGTCTTTGTTGCATGGATGTGGATCATTGGGGTATATGCCTAGTAGTGTAATTGCCTTGGCATTTTAGGTAGGGTGTTTATTTTGTAGAGTTGAAGGCACACAGAAGTATGATCTAGATATTCAGTCCTTGGTACCTCTGATACATGCACAATGGAAAGATATTTTCTCTTGGTTAGATGCATCTGTTGAGAGAAATGCAAGGGCTGCTGTATTGCTGCCTCCCATTGTTAGTAAATGCAACATGGTTTTATTCCCTTTTGTAACCACAACCCATTTTCTCAACTTTCCCTCTAGCACATGGCATTATCCATTATTCAAAGGCTAAAACACTAGATACATTTTCCCTCAACTTTATTGTCCCTTACCTCCTCATTCACATTTAATCTCATCATGGACTATAATAATAATACGGATGTGTACAACATCATTTCCTATCTTTTGTTACTTGGTCTTAGTCTTCTGGGTACACTACATGATGCTTAAATGAAGACCTGTCTTCTGTGTGCTTGGCTTTTGCATATCTACCAGTGTCTCTGTGTAAATTCCCATACCACTTCCACTTCTTAGAATCACACTGTATTCCCCTCTGCTACGATTCTCCTAAAGGGCTGTTTCATATTCTCTCTCTATTGTTTCCAGATCTTTGCTGCTATCCTCAAAACTTTTCCTTGTGGTTCATTAAGAAACAGAAGTAGGCAGAGTGAACGTCCCCATGATTCATGACCTCTTTTTCTAAGTTTGTCCTTCATTCCTTGAGATATTATAGGTTGATTTCTTGTACTATGTGTTAGGGCAGGGCTCTTTTCTGTTGGACTTCAGCTTTTGGTGTATTCATGAACTAGTTTCTTATTTCATCCTTACTTTTTTTTCTTATTGGATTGTGGCTATTGACATGCAAGTACTCTGTTTCATCTCTAATTTGAAAAGAAACTGATAATAATTTTATTTCCATCCAATGTCCTAATTATTTCTCATAGCAATAGAAAATCCTTCCAAAGTGACTTCTAATCTCTCTTCTATTCTCTTTCAAATACTCCAATCTATTTTTCTGTCCTCCTATATGATTAGAAAAAAACACTTAGGATTACTGCTACCATTTATAATTATTAATCTGAAAATCAATTCTCAGTCTCTTTTTTAAAAAAAGTTTATCTTATTTTTTGTTGGTGTGTGTGTGTGTGTGTGTGTGTGTGTGTGTGTGTGTGCGCATGCACGCACATGCAAATGTGTTTGCTTGTGTTCATGTGCACATATGTGGAAGTCAGGGAATAAACTTTTAGAGTCTTTCCCCATATGCCAGTCAAGCCCTGAGATAAAACTCACCTTAACAGACCTTTGAGGCCTTTATGCACTGAGCTGTTCCATCAGCCCCAGTTAACATGCTTTATCTTCCTGTGTCCATCATCGTTTGGCTTAATCACTGTTTACTTCTAAAATATTCCACATCCATCACTTTCAGTTCTTCTGTTTTTGGACTGGCTGCTCATTTTTAGTCTTCCTGGCAAAGTTTCCAGAATTTTGTCCACAGACTCTTCTTTATCTGAAGTTGCTATATGGTGCTACCCTATCTACAACCATCCACACTGTGCTAGTATTATTCCCAAGAGATAATTTCCTGTGTTTTTGTTGATGGTTAACAGATAGTTGTGCTTTACCAAAACAAGTTTGATTTTCACCTTCTTCCTCTTACCTATCTAGAGAATCATGATTGCTAACATACTGGCTTGTTAGTTGGTTTATATCCCCCCCACCAACTTCAGGAGACTGATGAGTGATATTTATCTTTTGCAGAAATTCTGATTCAAGGCATGGAAGGCACTATTGTTGGGATTACAAAAGGAATGGAAGAAGAGAAGTGAGTCTTGGAACTAAAGTTGGGAATTGACTGATGGCACTATAAAAGAGGAGGGACACTTAATATCTGTTTTCCCAGTAACTCAAACAGTCACAGTCACTGAGGATTCTAAAGGACACAAAGTGAACAAAGCTGTGAAATTTAACTTAACTAGCTATATTCTTATGTGGAGTGTTCCAAGAATCATTTGATTAAGGTCACTTTCCACAATGTTAATTAATGTTACAAATGAATAAAAACATATGATATTTCATGTTCCTGTGGAAAATTGTATTACTTAACATTCTCACATTATACCCTTTGGACAGTTTTATTACAATTCTGACTGCTTGCTCTCTTTTGAGGGGAGAAGACTCTTATTACCGTTAAGTTAGCTCAGTAGCCTGTCTTTGACATGTCCCCTTTTCTGCTTTTCTGTGCTTTTAGCCCCAAGTGGAGTGGACCAGCTCTGGCCTGTTGCAGACACTTCTCTGAGTCCTCTGAACCCTTCCTGCCTAGAAACGCTTGCTTCCATACTATCCCCTGCATGAACCCCACTGTCACAGACCCAGTCCACTTTTCTGCTGCCATTGTCAGGTGTCACTTGATCTGAAACTGGATCCCTCCAGGTTTGAACTCCTGAAGCTGACTCTGCACTCCCCCACAGCATATGCTCATGATTAAACACTGCACCCACGTCCTCAGTACATCCAAACATCAGAGTAATTTAGCAGTATTTTGGCAGACTGTGAAGGTAATTGGTGGTACATTTGTGTTGAAAATATAGTCATATTCCAGCTGCACTGTTTACTTGATGCACATGTAACAAAGTTTAGGTTTTGTTCTATACCTGTATTTACAAAATTACCCAAATATATATATTTCTAAAGTTAAATTTAGAGTAGTATCTTATAAGTATAACATAAAAGTATATAGTTGGTATTGGTAAATTGTAATTATTATGGTTATTATTACTATAAAATAAAGGGAGGTGACTAAACATTAATAAAAGTAAATTAAATTCACGTTAATTTTGACTAAATCATTGATAATTCATTCCAAATTAGATATTTCCCTTAGTCCATGCATTGATACTTGGTCTTCATGCTGTGATCCTCATTTTATCTGACTCTATTTTATTAGATGTTTGATTAGGTTTATTGCACTTCTATTTCAAGAATGAAAAATATTCTTTCTGGTGGTTATAATAAAAGACACAGGCAGGAATATAAAATTTGCAAACTTTACGCTAAAACTTGTCAACCTTATAACCTAACACACAAGAAAGTCCTTGTACTTTTAAATGTTATATGAGTTATTGAACCACATTTTTCTTTTTAAAGTATTGAGCATGTCTACTTTTATCCTTGTTCAGTTCATGTTTAGATAGTCATGTTGTTGAGATTTTTATGTGTTTAGCTCCTGACATTGCTAGCACAGTCTTGCAGCAAACTCTCTGATCCCCTGACTCTTATAATCTTTCTGCTCCCCCTTCTCCCATGTTCTTTGAGTCTTAGATGCAAGAGGGGGAAAACCCATGATGACTCAACCCTACATAAAGAACTAAAAGGAAATAACTAAAGGTAAGAGTGAGAGGAAATATTCTTCCCCTGGGATGAGCACACCAACTGGTTATCTAATGCCAAAAGGTCAGCCCCCAAAACACATATACAAGCAACATTATACAAACAGAGCAGGTTATATTTAGTAACACATATATGCATTTAACAACAATTAATAAGAGGCCATGGACTGAAAGAAAGCAAAGAGGGGTTTATGGGAGGGCTTGATGGGAAGAAAGGGAAGAGAAAATGATATAATTGTACTATAATCTCTAAAATAAAATAATTTTAAAGAAGTAATGTGTATTATTGGTGAAATTTTGAAAAGTCTATTAATATGAAAAAAACCCCAAATATAAACTGGTTATACAAAAAACCAGTTGAGAGTATGGCTCATAGTTGTCAGTAAAAAACGTGCATATACATAAACAAATGTGAACCTGCACTATATAATGTCTTATAACTCTCCTCCCTTTTAAATTTTGTTAATAAAAGGCAATATATCACTTTGGGGAAAGGTTCTCCACTGCCGTTTCAATGAATACATAGTATTCATAAAATAGACATATTATGGTTTATTTAACCAGGCTCTTATATTATAAAATTGGCTATTTTCCATTTCTGTTGTAATGAACAATACTGGGATGAACATTATACACATAAATCTTTATGCACATCCTTAATTATTTCTTTACAATAAATTACTAAAAAATTGCTGTGTTAAAGTATATGCAGATTTTATTTATTTACTCTAAACATGTTTTTAATCATAATATAATAAATGTACTTTGGAAACAATAAATATTCAAGAAGAAAGAATAGCAAAATATGCTACAACTCACATATCACTTCCAAGATAAGATTACAAATATATTTTAACAATGTCTTTTTATAGTTTTTTATTGGCATGCAAGTGTATTTTAACATGCATATTTATCCCCTATTAATACATGAGGCTAATAAATATTTCCTTTTGTGTGCTTATGCTTCCACTCTGAAATATTGACTCATAATTTCACCTCTTGCAGAATATATCAGGTTTTTTTTTTTTTTTTTTTTTTTTTTTTAACAAATCATTTACCAATCAGCTTTAGGTTACTTATTGTTTGAATTTTATAATCAAATAATAGGTATTCTTGTATGAGTGTCTTTGCAAATATGTAAAAGTAGCTACTCAAAAAGAAGTCTATAAAGGAAACCACCCAGTCTTTAAAAATATAAATATGTTTGGGCAGTGATGGTACATGCCTATAATCTCAGCACTTTGGACGCAGAGCTCAAAGACAGCATGGTCTACAGAGCTATTTCCAGGACAGGTAGGGCTGTTACACAGAGAAACCCTGTCTCAAAAACCAAAACAAATAAAGAAAAATATGATGTAGCAAAGTGTTTTATGGAATATGTAAGACAGTATCATTATTTTCTTGTGATATTATTTCTGGTATGTGATGTGGATAAAACAGTGCAATCCAGATTAAAATGATATTTTCAAATTAATTAGATTCTAACATTAAATTGTGAACTGTTATCTCTGATTCCTTATTAAAATGTTGAAATGCCATTGTTGTCCAGAAGAGTACTGAACCCTGTGAGGTTAACACCTGATAGTTCTGGTCTCTATCAGTTAGCTCTATCTTCTTTTCTTTTTTTTCTTTTCTTCTCTTTCTTTATTTTGTTCTGTTTTGTTTTTTTGACATTTTTAAAATTGAAATGAAAAACAATACTATTTTACATACTAATCCCACTTTCCTCTCCCTCTCATCCTCCCACTCCCTGCACCATCTCTTCATTCCATCTACCATCCACTCCTCCGAGAGAGTGAGGCCTCTCATGTGGAATCATCAAAGTCTACCACCTGTATCTAGGCTGAGCAAGGTAACTCTCCATAGGGAATGGGCTCTAAAAAAGCCCATGCATGCAGTAGGGATAAATACTCATTCCACTGCCAGAGGCCCAACAGTTTGCCCAAGACTCCCAAATGTCACCCACATTCAGGGGGCATAGTTTAGTTCTAAGCTCGTTCCCCAGCTGTCAGTCTGGAGTCCCCAATGGCTAAGGATGTTTAGCAATTCCTTAAGTGCTTTTGGCACTTGAGATTCCTCTGTTGAGACTTCTGTATTTAAATCTATACCCCATTTTTTTAAATTGGATTATTTAGTGTTTAGGTATTTAGTTTCTTAAATTCTTTGTATATTTTGGAGAACCCAGGTTAGCCAAAACAATCCTGTACAGTAAAGGAACTTCTGGAGGCATCACGTTCTCTGACTTCAAACTCTACAATAGAGCTATAGAAATGAAAACAGCTTGGTATTGTCACAAAAACAGACAGGCGAACCAATGGAATCAAATAAAGAACCTTGATATTAATTCAGACACTTATGAATAACTGATTTTTTACAAAATAGCTAAAATTATACAATGGGAAAAAAAGAATCTTCAACAAATGGTGCTGGCATAACCAGATGCTGACATGTAGAATGACTATAGATCCATGTCTATCCCCATACACAAAACTTACGTCCAAGTGAATCAAAGACCTTAACATAAATCCAGCCACACTGAACCTCTTAGAAGAGAAAGTGAGAAATATCCTTGAATGCTTTGGCACAGGTGGCCACTTCCTGAACATAACTCCAGTACAAACACTGAGACTGTCAATAAATGTGACCTCCTAAACCTAAGAAGCTTCTGTAAGGCAAAGGACAACAAGACAAAACAGCAGCACATAGCCTGGAAAACTTCTTCCCCAACCAGTTAACTCTTAAGACTCAGCTGTTTACCCATCTCCACTGATGAAAGTAAACTGCCTCAATCATTTCACATTCCCTCAAACAAACCTGTTCTCAGTGAAATCTCCTTTCAAACTTTTCCTTAGAATTGTATCATATACTCATAAGTTCCTATTTCTGTGATTTCTTTTCTTTACATGAACTGCTGTCTCTCACAATCTGTCCTTCACATAATATCATTTATTTCCATTATCAGAGGATAGACATCACAAGGGTAGACATTTTTATTAATATAGGCTGTTGATATAATCTCCACAGAAGGAGGTTTAGATCAGAGAAGGCACTGATTAAATACTGTCCATGGATATAATGTATTATTATTAAAGCAAGTCTCATCTCTGCTGGCAAGCCTTTTAGAGTTTTACTGGAGCTATTCTAAAAACAAGAGTACAATACCTAAACTAAACACCTCATGTGAGCAAATAAAACCCCAGTACCAGGAATAGGTTGCAGCTTTTCAAATTGTAGCTAGTTGAGCTACACAGACGGTCCATGCATTGCAAACTACTACTAATACTCTTGGCTATCTTCCAGAAGTTGACTACAAGTTCTTATAGCTAAACATATCATATAATTGAGTCACAGGGCACAGGAAGTTACTGACTAACTTTTTGTTTGGAAGGTGCTATGTATTTTTGGAGGAGAAAAGTAATTCTAGATTTTAGCCAGCTGTGAGTCTTGTAAACTACAAAAACCACTGGCCAGACAAGATATGCCCACTGCTACAATAATAGCGTAAATGTTATGGGAACAACTAACCACTTTCTCATTGGATCTAATGCCCATTCATTCCATGAGTTGGAACCCATACCTAGCACTGTTAGCAAGGCCAAGAATGTGTGGCTCAATAAGTTCCAGGTCCTAGAGGAGAACCTGGTACTACTATTTTAATAAATGAACACAGTATTAAGACACCTCTTAATGACATATTCCTAGGAGTCTAGCTTCTCTTTCCAGAAAAGAGTTAACACAGAGACCCTCAACTGGTTAACATGCAGATAATAGGAGACAGTGGAGTGCTCTGTTCTAAATGAGACACACATATCTCACCTTTCCCTGGCAGCATTGTTTGTGGAAAGATTTTAAGAGGCAGAAGTGTTGGGATTACACCAGTGAAATAGAATGTCAGGATACAATAGGGCAATTTCCCATATGAATACACAACTATCACAACAGCTCAAGATGTACATAAGCTCCAGCTAGACAAAATCCCAGCATGGAGTGGGATGGAAGGCCTCAAATCCCACCACTAGCTGATAAGCTATTGGCATTTAATAGCTTCTTAGAGAGGAAGATTGGTTTTATTTAATGAGTGTGCTTAGTACATTGGCCACTCACCTGGGCATGTCCCACACCCAATACTAGTTGAGTAACACAAATTACACATATGGAGAAATGAAAAGAAAAATGAAGAAATTTCACAGTTGACAGAAAAGCATGAGGGATATGGTTGAAAGAAGTTTGGGGAGCAATTGGTGTCAATATGTTGAGAATAAAATTAAAAAATATTAAAGAGCTAATAAAATATTGCTAACACAAATATAAATTTAAAGTTATAAAATAAAGCATTTATGGCATTAATATCCTGTATATTCTTACTTGTAAATGCCTGTTTTTAGAATATTAGAAATAGGTTTGTTCAATTAAGCCTACTTTAATTTATAAATCAACTATAGACAGTTTAATCCAGAGCTACCATTTCCACCCATTCAACTCACTTATTTGTTTATTAAATTTTATGTCACTTCTCAAGTCTCTCCTGATAATTTCAACATGCAGAATTTTTAGTTTTTGATATTATTTCCAAATTTTGTTAAGTAGCTAAAAGAGCATCATCTGCAGTTCCCTAATTCCAACAAAAGCCACATAAGAGCATCTAAGATGATCTATTGAGCCATTAAAATTATCCTGTCCATGAAAATAGAATAAATAAAATATAATACATGAAATATGTCTTGAACAGCGTTTGATATGAAAACAAAATTAAAATCCTTTGAACAAGCAGTATTTTTGAATGTTTATGGGAATGTCAATGAACATTTGCAGTAATTTTGATAGTTTATCAAACAATTTTAATTAAAGCAATTTCCTTATGGGGTAATCATGTCAGTCATAAAATTCTAAATATGTATTTAAGATTTCCTAGGGTTATAATAATACAAGCCTCAAATGTAAGAACAAAAAGAATATTCTAGTTACACTTGTATCTGTTACACTATATTTCTCTGGGGGCACATAACTTTTAGTACAAGAGAGTATGCCCATGGTGTCATAGAAAAAGTCATATGAACTTTGGTAAATATTATTTTGCAAATTTTACTCTTAAGAGAAGTACCATTAGCAATAACCTGACATTTATAACTATTCTAAATAATGCAACAAAAGCACTTTCAAGGTTCACGTGCTGCAGACTTTGCAGTTCTCTTAAATAATTCAGTGTGTTTGGACACATCTTACTGAATCATACTTTTTGAATTCAAACTTACCTTGCTGTGAAAGCCATTCAAGCATCTATAGAAAACCATAGCCATAATTTTGATTCTTTGTTTGATATAACCATTTCATTTGTTTGTCTTTTCTGTTTCTGTTCAAATGCAGATCTTTAGTAAGCAATGCCATTTTGGGACAAACTCTTCTATCTCTTCAATTAATTAAGCAACACCTGTCTAGTTAATTGTCTAAGAGTCTCAAGTCCTAAGAGTTTGAAGCCTAATGTGGCAAACTAGTCCCTCAATAACCTAAGCTTTCTAGTGGAACTCTGCCTCTCACTCCGGCCACTCTGCTTCACCTGACTGGATCACACAATTTCTTTCCCTTTCTAGTTCACTGGTCCCTGCCCATTACTTTTTACTTCAGGCATGCATTCATTCTCAGTGTTATGACTAATGTTACTTAATACTACTGAGAAACGAAAATGTAAAATGTCATATGAATTTTGTCATATGATTTTATTGGTCACAGTTAAAGTAAAATCCATATATACAATAAATTGTTCTGTGTAATTACTATGTACCATGCTTATTACATTTTAATAAAACTCATTTTGATTTGGTTGAAATTCTTAAAACAAAGCCTAGTGACACAGTCATAGTTTATATAATCATAATTTATTATGGTTTGGGTAAACGAACATGTTACAAGTAACATAAACAAGAAGTATGGGAGTACATGGCAGGTTTAGAAGAAAGATCAGAAAACAGTAAGATGTAATTAGATTATATTCTCAAATGATTATAAAAGTAAATATTTGATAACCATTTGATGTGTGCTCTTCCCTGGGGAAGACTATGTCTTCTGCTTTCTGCATTCCTTTGTTGCCTGTAGTCCTTTGTCTAAGGTTGAAACATTATTTTTTTTATAGTCTTCAGTTTATTTATTTTTATTTTATGTCCACTGATGTTTTCCCATGAACATCAGATCCCCTGGAACTGGAGTTATAGACAGTAGTAAGATGCCATGTGGGTGCTTGGAATTGAATCCCAATGCTCTGGAAGAGCAATCAGTGCTCTTCATTGCTGAACCATCTCTTCAGCTCCTAAGACTGAGACTTTGTGGACCTTTCCCTGTCTTCCTTGATCAACCCATGTTTGGACAGTCATGTGGGTGAGACTTTATGGCCGTAACTTCTGACAATGCTAGAAGTCAAAATTTTACAGGAAAATCCCTAATCCCCTGGCTTTTATAATCTTTCTATTTCCTCTTCTGCAATGTTCCCAGAGCCTCTAGGATGAGAATGTTTTTCAGATGCTTCCCCTGGTACTGGGATTCACAATTATGCATTTGATTGGTTGTGGTTTTCTGTTGCAAAAATAAGTTTTCTTGATGTAGGTGAAGATTTCACCTATCTGAGATTATAAGGACAGCTGTTTAGATTGTTGTTGGGAATTATATTAAATGATCACTCATAAAGATATACATAAAAGTAACATTATAGAGACTGAGCGGGTTATATTTATATAGGTATACAATAGCAATTAATGGCAAAAAGGACATTGAAGTGAGTAGGAAGGACAATACTGGAAGCTTTGGAGTGACAGTAGAAAAAGGAGACATGTTGTAATTGTATTATAATCTCAAAACAAAGTAAAAGAATAGGCAATATAGTTTTAAGTAAAAGTAAAATATATTAACATTTAGTTAAAAAAGGAATGTTTAGGGCGTCATTATTTATTTGTGCCTTAGGCTATGTTGAAACTATAAAAGGTAAATATTAAAATGTTCTTAGATATTGCTAATCATATATCCTATTCAATTACAAAAATTGGCATAGCTCAATGTATTCAATGTATAAACTTTGTTTTGTTTTTCTTTTATCAATATGAAAATGAAAATAATATTTATTTTGGCAGATACCTAAGACATTCCTATAACTTAGAGTAGTTTTAGTTTAATAGGTTGTTATCATTTTAATTCATGAACTAATATGGAAAAACTCATTGTGTCTAATGTCAAATAAAATAAAATGTCAACTCTAATTTTAATTCAAATTAATATCTTTAAAAAAGAACCATGGTCTTCCAATTCAAATGTACAGAAACAGTGAATATTTGAGATAAATATTAAATTTTGTATATAAATCACAAATACCCCTTAAGAGTTTAGAAAGAACCCAAGATGAATTTTCATCTCCAAGATTTATCAACTTTCTAATGTAAAGTTCTCTCCACATTGTTTACTGTTGAATTTGTTCTTAAATAAAAATAAAATTGTTCTGTTTAGCTTCCCACATATTATTACTTGAAATTTATTTCTCTGTTATGAGTATATTCATGCCAACATGGCTTTCGCCTTGTTCTAAAATCTTCTCAATTTGCATCCACTGAATCATTTTTAAAGTCGAATCTTGGTAGAAGCACAGTACTTTGAGAAATGCCAGAAGGTGAAGATGATTCTGATGCAATCTGTTTTTCTTTCCTGCCACCACACAGCAGAAGTTCCTTTCTATAAGTTTATTAGGATATACTTTGGCCATATGCTCTTAAAGTTAAAATTTAAACAAATTACCCCAAAATAAAGTTCTGCAAAATGTATAACTTATGTGATAGGAGAACAGGGTCACAGTATCATTACTATGGCTTGAGTTATTCACCAAATGGCATGGCTAAGATTGTAGGGGGCTTTGGCACTCTCACTGTGTGATTTTGCCTCCAAGCTGCCCATTGCAGAACACAAAGAAGAAACACATGAATAACACTGTCTACCTGAATATGAGGTGTCAATTTTGATTTCTCAATTCAGTCAAAAAAGTTTGAATTCTAGGGTGAGTTTCAGAGCTAAGCAATAGGTATTTCTTTAAAATCTCTGGATGGTCTGTTTCATGTTTACAAATAAGTTTACATCCCTGTACAACTCAGACACTGAAAGAAAAAATATTATTTAAAAAGAATATTATATTTAGATGTATACACTTTTAAAAAATAGTGTTCATGTAAATTTAAGAATTATTTCTATGTTTCCTGTCAGGAAGGAAATTAATGCATAGATTTCAACATTATCATGTCCATGTCTTTTCACACTGAGACACTGTTAGAACTGAATGTAACCCCCATATTTGAGGTGCCTCAGAGTAGATGGTGTGGGCAATTGCATTGGGAAAAATAATGTTTCAAACAATAAGCAGCAAAGAGGAGTAGATTTCTAGTTATAATCTCTACAGTGAAGTTGATGCTAATCAATGAAATAGATATTGCTCTTTGTGAAGCTTTTAAAGATAGGAATGTATTTTATGTCTTTCTACTCAATAACTTAGGCAAAATTCTATAGAGGCTGAGAGCATAATTATGAAAACTTAGAGAATATATATCAATAGGGAGCTAAAGTGATGAGGCTAGTTGCCAAATTTTTAATCCTACCACAGAAATTTGACCACTTGAATACACATGTCTTAGACGTTTAAAATAAGAATTTGCTAGAAGCTTGCTTAGTGACAAAATATTTTGAGTCTGTAAGGAACAAAAGTATGCTTATGAGCAAGTTGGCCAACATTGGAATATATAGAACATTCATCCAATTCACATAATGTATATTGTACTCTGAGATGCTATCAAATATAAGATGGGTTTCTAAATATTCTTTTAAATTTGTATTAATTGAATTTATTCATTAATTTTGCATCCTGACTGCAGTTCCCCCTCTCCTCTCCTCCCATGCTCTCCTTACCCTGCCCCACCCCACCTCTGAATCCAATATTTTTCTGTTCTGTTCAGAAAAGGGTAGGTTTCCCATGGTGTCAACAAAGCATTGAATATCAAGTTCAAGCTGAGGTAGGACTGAGCCCTTCTTCTCTTATTGAGATTTGGTAAAGCAACCCAGAAGAATGGGTTCCCAGAAGCCTGCCAATGTGTCGTGGATTATCCCCACTAAAACAGTTAGTAGTCCTACAAGTAGATCAAGATATACAGCTGTCACACATATGTAGAGGGCCAAAGTATATCCCAGAGTCTGTGAGCTCCTATGAGCCCAGGTTTGCTGTTTCTGTGGGTTCCTTTGTGGTGACCTTGACTCCCCCTGGCTTGTACAATCCTTCCTCCTTGTCTTCAACATGATTCCAGGAGCTCTGCTGAGTGCTTGATTGTGGATCTCTGCATCTGTTTCTATTAGTTACTGAACAAAAGCTTTCTAATGGCAATTAGGATAGTTACCCATCTGATTACAGGAGATGGCCAGTTAAGGCTAATTATCCACTTTTGTTAAGAGTATTAGCTGGGACCATTCTTGTAGATTCATGGATATTTCCCTTGCATTGTGTACCTACCTGACTCCCAAATATGACATCTCTTTTGTTACTCTTCCCCACACTCCCACCCCTAGTTTACCCAGGCGATCTATTCTATTTCCCTTCACAGAGAAATCCATGTGTCCCACCTTGGGCCTTCCTTGTTTACCTAGACTCTCTAGGGCTGTGGATTGGTGGATTGTAGCATGATTATTCTTTACAAGAAATTTGAAGGGAAATGGATAGGAATAGAAAAGAAAAATTATTCTGAGTGAGGTAAGACCCAGAAAGACAACCATGGTATGTGATCACTCATAAGTGGATATTAGCTGTAGAGTTTCTAAATACACTTAAGAAAGAAAACCATGCCAGCCATACCACTTTAGATGAATGGTAGCTTTAGAGGAGTTAAAATTGTGTTCATTTTAGGATTACTGAAATATTTTAACATGTATTACTCCGTTTTGACATCATCTGGATAACAGATTAAAAATTAAATTCTAGTAAATGATTCAAGTAACTAATCTCATTTATTTATACCCAATACTTAGGGCCAAGAATTTTAATAGGCATCTGCTCTTATTATCCTTAGCTGACTTATAAAAGTAAAAACTCTACCTCCAAATCATGGACTTTAAAACAATAATTTATTATTTCACTTTGTTCTGTATATTGATCAGGCTCAGCTGTGCAATTCCCATTTAAGCTTGGGACCTCTTGTGTGGTTTCAGTAAAATACTGGCTGGAGCAGTAGTCAAATTAAGGCTCAATTGAGCTGAACTTTCAAGATTGCTCATTCATTAGTTGGCACTCAATGCTGGCTATTGGCTTAAAACTCGTCTGTGCCTTTCCACAGTGATGCATGACTTGGTCTTTCTGTGTAGCTTAGGCTTCTGTAACACTACCTAGTTTCATTGACCACATTCCAATGGCTCACCTGAAGCTGTGCAGGTTCTTCTGCACACAATGCCACCTGTACCATACTCTGTACTCAAGAGCGTATATCATAATCAGCTCACAGATGGGGGTGGGGGACAGATGACCAGGAAGTATGGCTCATTGGAGCACCTTCTTTGGGACTGGCTACCACAACAACTTTACCTACTGGCTACCTAAACATGTATTTCTTCTTTTGATGTCTCACAGAATTCAACTCATCTATAGATTGATTGAACCCCAGATAAATTCATTGTCTAAAAGATATTTTCTGTCATTGTTGCTTGCTTACAGAGACATTTTCTTTTCAGACCATTTGCCAGTGAAATATCTTGATTACAAAATAGTAATTCATGTATTCCCATAGATCCTTTACTCCTCTCTCAGGATATGCACTCTCATGTTATATACTTTTTATCCCCTGCACAGTCCCACTCAATTAGTACTGGGAAAGGAAATGGTATCTAGTTGAGAATTTCCAAAGCATACATAATCATCACATCAAGTGATTATTGATGAGTTGCTACATGCTATACTGTGCAATGACTTACCATTGCCATCCAGATAAATTTCTAACAATTAACTATGTCTCAGTTGCCACGATGTTAATTTTCTTACAAGGGAAGTGAAGCAGATATGTAAAAGCCTTAACAAAACTAGAACACATGCTATAGAACTATATCAGATGGTTTTACACGGCAACATCTCAAAATAGTTGCCTGGGTTTTGGCTCAATTGATGCTGAACTCTTCTTTCTCCCACAATATTTAGTTCCTCAGTTGGTTTGGAAAGTGACACGAGCCTACACAAATGAGGGTCGTGAATTGGGAGCTATCAAGTGGGAGAACTGGTGGTGAGAAATTAAGAAGACAATAACTAAACAAGAAAAAAACAGTAACTTCAAACAGGACATCTTGTATATGCTGATGACTTATGCTAAGTAAGCTTATTAATAAGTACAACATTTTATATAGTATTAGTGTGGTCAGGGGAAATGACCAAGGTAAATAGAGAGCTAAATGAAACAATGTTGGTAAAGAGAACATAGGCTACCTCAGGCACACCTTCCTTGGGACTATCATCCACAGCCAGGGGTAGAGTTGGGCCTGAAAAAACTTCAAACTTGGCTCCAGCCTCAGAAAGGCATTGCCAAGTCTGTTTCTGGACAAGGACAAACAAGAAAGTGCCAGTTGTCCATCTATTAGGATCTCTGACAAAGTCTTAGGTTGGTCTGACTCCTCACAGAAGGCAAGTCTTGATTCCTAATGATACTATTAAAAGTTATTTCTTATCTTAAAAGTACTCATATACTTGTATCAGCACGGGCTTGCTTTGAGCATTTGCTTGATGCCTATTTCTAAAATTCTGCTCTTAACATCTTTGTATATTAAAATGATAAGCCCAGAATAATGTCATCTCTTTCCATAACATCCAATTTGACTACAGGATCAACCTTCCCCACCCATGAATATCAACAGAGTTCTGGCCCATAGTCTTGTGTTCAGCTCTCTCCCTGTCTATCTGTAATGATCTAACATCAAGCTTGTAGATAACTTTGTGTGGGCAATGGTCATGTCCTGTCTGTATCACTCAAGATTATATGTCTCTTTGAAGATTTCATGTTGGGACTTAAGCCTGTACCTACAGTAAACACAAAAAATTGCTTGTCAGGTTAGAGAAGATTTGCCTTCCCATTGGTGTGGTGAAAGAAAACATGTAAAGCTCTTCCCATCTCTGCTGTTCTCAGGTTGTTTAAATAATCTGGACAGGAGAGGGAACTGGACCTTGTCTTGTTGTACTTTATTCCAATATGTAACAGCAGGGTTGTTTGTTGTTTGTTTTTGTTTTGTTTCTTGTGCTTCTTCAGGTTAAAGAAAAGTTGTGTAGAATTTAGGTGAAATTTGTCAAAGAGAGTTGAGTATGATTTAGAGATAATAAAAATTTTTTCTTGTTAAGTGATTTGCTGGTAGACACCTCGAATCCTATTACCCTGGAAGTGAAGGCCAACATCAGTTCACTTCAGCCTTGGCTATGTGCATGCATAATCAATTTGAGACCAGTCTGAGTTCCATGAGATTTTGTTTCAAGCAACCAAAAGAAAAAGCAAATGAATAAGTTATTCTAATAAAAGACATCAAAAAAGAAGAAGAGGGCTCCATTCAGAGCAATTAGTTTTACACACAGTGGGAAGTGGAGAAGGCAGCATAGTGCACTTACAGACTGAGGAATAATCAGCTTGTTTGGATCTCAAAGAGTGTATGTAATGAGGGAGTCAGTGTTGGAGACACCCATGCTAAGCATTTAAACTTTATCCTGACATGGGCAGGGTGATCCCATGAGGATTTTTCCATTTGAGAAGAAAGAGAAAGAAGCTTGTCAATGAACGAATAAATAAATCTCTTGAGTGACAACTGGGATCAGGAGCTTAGGATGAAAGATGGGGAAGAATATAGTGATGGAGAACAAAATAATCACCACAGGTGCATTGTTGTTATTTAACTGATGAGTTGGTTGAGAGGCTAAGGAGTAGTTATTCCCTTGAAAGATTTTTGTATATTAATTCAATGAAAATATATAAAGCATCTGCTCATGTCAATAGAAGTGGAAAAACAGATGTATCTGATATTGTGGAGTTCATGTGTAAATATGAATATATGCAGCTACATAGATATGACTATGTATATACATATATATATATATACATATACATATATATATCACTTTCCTCTGAATGATCCTTGTATACAGAAAAAGGTTGTAATGTTTGCAAATTGATCCATGATCCATTCATTATTTGCTTAGTGCCTGTGTGTATTAGGGATCCTGAGAACTTGGTAGTGTATTGTGAAAGGAACAAAGGCAGGCAAGATCAATCAAAGAGCATTATGTAGGTCATGTTAAAGATTAAAGAGTGGCATTCTTTGGCCAGGGACAATGAAAATCATTGTAGAGTTTTTAATTAAGAATTTCATGTGATCATATTAGACTTTTTTAGAATCATTCTGGCTGTAGTGAAAAGAATGATTTGATTGGCAATATTAAATTGAGTTTTTTTTGTAAATAAAAGAAAAAGAATAGATTTCACTTGCTTACCCATTAGTATGAAGGATAAATTTCTTCCCATTCAAGAAAACATTTTATGCACATACACAGGCAAGCTTATATACACATACACATGTATATATATTGTGTGTGTTCATGTGCACACACATGTACATATGCATGCACACATGCTATGGAAGATCTTCAAACATTCAAAGTTTCCTTGGCTGAAAACACAGTATTATATAGCTGAAATTTATTATCAAGAAATCTTTTGGGTTCTTGACTGATTTGCATTTACACTCATGAAAATATCAGCTTATGAATATATTTTTCCTACTGTGTGCTAGACTTTATAAAAGCTTTGATGTGAAAAGTTTGACTGAGTGAATTTATCAACAAGTATAATGTCTATGGATTGGAGTCTTTTCTTATGTGAGTATAATATCATGTTTATCCATGATATGTGGTTGGTAAAATAAGCACTTTTTTTTAGGTGGAAAAAATTAGACATACCTTTGTTTTCACTGCTAAGTATTTTTCTCATTTACATATTATGCAAGTGGAATGTTAAAACATTTTGTTTGTATAATATTATACAAGGAAATATCTTAATGCAGCTTGAACTGTATTAGAAATGCCTTATGTGCCATATTGCTCAGATGACATGTTTATGAATATGTTTGTAAAGCTCCATATGCACAAATATGCAATACAAAGTCTTCCTCCAAATACTAAGAATGCAGTTCATTCCATATTTGCTGGTTTAGAGTGTGAACATTTATCTGCATCTCCACATCCCAAGATTTGCAAATGAGATAATTCTGTTGCAGTATGTCGCCAAGTATAAACAGCTGGCTCTCCTTGACGAGCAGACTATCATCTGAACATTTAAAGCAGCCTTTCCTCTAGGATGCCTTTTATCATCACAATATAGGGATGGACGGTGGCTTGGCATGCTTCAACTCTCCTGTTCTCTAGGAGCTTATTCTCTGAAAATGATAATAAGAAAGGACATGGAAGGACAGGATATTAATATTAAGCATTGCATCTAAAATCTTATGAACCTAAGAGATGGTCATTTCAGTGAAACACTGAAATTTCAAATATTCCATTTGATTTAGTGACAATCACTTCATTTGCTTTAGTGACAGAATAAGCTCAGTGAGAGAAGTTTTGAGTCATGGTATATATACAGATATAGCAAAGATGAAACAGTTTGACCCCCATCATTGTATAACACACACATCCACAAATTTCCCTCTGGCTCCCAAAAATCCAAATTGGAATATAACTGTCATTTTTTCTCAGTGGAACATTTAAATCTCTGTTGACCACCATTCATGCTATCCTCATGCAGCATGTAACTCTTGTCTCAAAGTTTTGTTTCTTTGTTTCCCTGAGATCAAGGCAAATGCTGCTGATACATAGAACTATCTGAAAAATTGGAAATTGCCTATGCTGGCCCATATTCTATCTACAGTGGCCAATATCTACCAGTAATTATTGAGTATATAAATGGTAATTACAAATGAAGGAATACTTTTGAAATTTAATATCAATTCACAAAAATATCTTCCCATTAGCATGGTGCTCATAAGCATGGTTGGACACAGAAGTATAAAAAGTGTAGGTCTTAAATGAGGTTCAGCAACATGGAACTGGTCCTGTAGCCACTTTGGTCCTTACATTACAGGAAGCAGGAAGGCTGAGAGGTACTTGGAGCAAGAGTGCCAAACTTCATTGTCAGTTTTGCCTGGATAGGTGATGAGCAATCTGAGAAGACTCCAGAGAAACACCAGTCATTTGAAAGATGTTCTTAGAAGTGATGCTAACCTATCTGAGGAGCATATTTTAGCTATCAAAATGAGCAATAATCATTACCTTTATGGGAACCAAATGCTTCACAAGGGAAAATATGGTTAGAAGCACAAGATCTACACCTTCTATTTCAGTGTCTCCCGATGATATTTAAGGTTTGTTTATGCACTATAATTATGAATTATTTAACCTATTACAAATACAATAATAATAGCCTTGAGCTTCCTGGATTCATTTCAATAGTAAAGGGTAAGTCCATATTATAGAATAATTTTTATTTATCATTTCCATGTTTTTTTCCTTCAAAAAATGTTGAACCACATGGGATGGTGTGTTTATTGCAACATTCAGAAAGCTGAGGCAGAAGTATTATACAGTTGAGATCAGTTTGGGCTACAAAACAGGACCCTTTTTCAAAAAACCAAGAAATTAAGAACTAGTAAGTAAATATACAACTTAAGTGAAAAAGATCTATCCAAAATTACATTATAAGAATACAACAGAAATGGAATAAAATCAAATATAAAAATAAAACAGTTCATGGTAGATAAGGTTCTTGACAAATCACAACTACTAAAATATGCATTAAATACTTATCAATAATAAAATTGCTTGCCATGAAAGCCAGTGTTTTATTATCTACTGAGTAGAGATACACTATGTCTGATCCTATGGTGGTTTATTAAGCCTATTGGCTGGATATGATTATCTTCAGTTTGCAGATGAGGGTGCTTTGTTTTAAAGATTGAAAATGATGTTTCCCAATTCATGGCACCAAACAGTAGGGTGGCCAGAATTGGCTAAAGATTTGCAAAATTCCATTTTTTTTATCCAATTAAATGGAAAATGCAGAAAACAAAATTGATTTTATCTGGGTTCATACAAAGTATAAATGTATTCTGTACACAATGAGTTTAGTCAAGGAGACAAACAGACTTCAGGAAATCCGAATTCTCATATAGTAGGTACATACACATCTCTAGGCACTATAATCCTAGAATGTATGATAACACTTTTCTGTTTAATTTGAATATAACACATCAAATCTATGACAACAAAGTAAATTATATTCCTGCTCTTATGATCCTAGAAAAATCTGAAGGAGGAAAGAGTGCTAGATGCACTTGTCATTTAAGCACTGATTTGCCTCAGCAAGCTGGAGAGGGCTCCTCCTGTGCATGGGCCAACTTGGCCCTGTACATGACTGCATCTTGGAAATCAATGCAAAGCTACTGGAGAAACACTTTCTCTATTCCTTTTGACAAGAAGTCACTACCATAGCCTCAGGCAGGAGTTGCAGAAGCTTTGTGAAGAGTGAAAGGCCAGTATTTACTTTTGGTACTGAAAGTGAGTCCTAAAGGGATGGACAATTCCTTCTGCTGATGAAGTGTGTGCTTCGTTGTGAACCTAGTCAGTTTGAAAAATACAGAACTGAGGCCAGAATATGACTTATGTTGTGGATGTTGTTTCCATTCTTCACCACTTTGGAAATCTGATTGGATGGTTAAAACTCTCCTAGCATAGTTATGGTGTTGGACTGTCATTTGTATTTAACTATGTTCTAGTGGGAGGCCACTTCTGGCTGTTTATGATTTGGAGGGGTTATCATTATTCAGTTTAGACAATATTTGTTTGAAACAGACTTAAGGAGAAGAATGTAGACTAAATATATAAGGCCTCTTTCTATAAACTTTCCTGTCTGGCAAAGGAAGGCGAATGACATTGTGTCACTGAACATTGCTCTCCATTTAAGTTCTGTTTACCTTGATTACAATTTCACTCAATTTTGATTTGCTACCTATTTATGAATCAATGATATGTATTCATTAATCTTTGTAACTATGTGTTTACCTCTATAAACCAGGGTACTAAACTGCCTTTATAGTAAAGGTTAAATAAAAAACAGAATTTGGAAGTAAACTGTGAAAATAAAGGAGTTAAATATTAATTCTTTATAACTTAGTGAGAAGAGAGCAGTATCAGAGTTGCAAAAATCAGTTCTTATACTTAGGACCTGTTTCGGTTAATTCAGTTAATTAGACAGACCCACAATCCCCTGGGAGACAGGGTGTATGATGGTTACTGTAGTTAACTAGACAAAACCACAATTCCCTAAGAGATAATACCCATGATGGTTAGTGCAGCTAACTAAACAGACTCACAATCCCCTAGGAGACAGGTTTTATAATGGTTAGTGTAGTTAACTTGACAGACCCACAATTCCCTGGGAGATGAGTCATCTGTGCATGTCACTGTGGGTAGGACCATTCCATGGGAAGGGGATCCTGGGCTGTATAAAGTGAGGAAAAGAATTGTGAGACTGCATTAATTTCTTTGTTACCTGACATTGGCACCATTTGACCAGCTGCTTTGGTCTCCTGCTTCTTCCACTTTCCTGCCTTGAACTGTAACTAGCATAAACTCTTCCTCTCTTCAGCTGCCATTGTGGGTTATTTTATTGTTGCAACAGAGAAAGAAACCAAGACAGGACTTTTATTGTGAAAATTTGTTTTCCAGTTTTTCTCAGCAGCAAGCCTGTGAAGCACCAGTATATAACTTCTCCAGTTCTGAAAACATCCACTGTTGATATCATAAGAGGGATAAGTTAACACCATGCTGATTTATTTCAACAGTTGAGAGATCACAAAATTGAATTTTGTGAAAAAAATAAACTCAAACCCTGCCTTATCCAGATTATTATACAAAGTATAATTTTGTTGGTAGAAGATGTCATTAGTGATTTTATCCATGAGCTTTATCTGAAGGATTAGTGAGGGGAAGGCTACTAACATCTGTAGGTTTGCATCAATATTTATTTTTCTTCTTTTGAGTTTAATACATTTTCAAAATAGAAGAATAATCAGATCGATGTCACACATAAAGATATTCACAGAGGATCTTTAACATTTGCAGTAGAAACATGGGAGTTCTCAAAAGGCTGCAAAAGCAATTGTAAAACCTTCACATTTGCTTCTCTGTATCAGCGGTGTGAGCTGCTGAAGGACAGCATGGAATGAAATAGGAAGTTATCATTTAGCAAATGCAAGTGGTACTGTCTGAAGGTGACTGCCACTCCCTCACCTTTTCCTTTTTCCTCCCCTGTATACATGATAGGCAGAAAGTTGGTCATTGAGCTACATCTCTAAAATATTGGAAGCAGAGAACCTCAGGTTGGAAGAGATAGGAAGTACACTGGATCTCATGTTGAAGAGATGGTGCAAGTGAATTAGATAAAGACAGGCAAAGGTGCATATAGATTTTTGACACAGAAGAAAATACATAACATTAACTAATGAGTGGTTTTGTCTATTTCTCTAAATGGTAGCCTGTCAGAGGATGGGATACAAAAATTATCCACCTTTCTTTCTTCTTTCTTTCTTTCTTTCTTTCTTTCTTTCTTTCTTTCTTTCTTTCTTTCTATCCAGTTAAGATAGTCTGGCAAATAAGGAACTAAGGCAAGCTTTTCCAATTGCCTGTATTCTTAGAAGACATAAGATCATTTGAGTGAACTAGAAGAGCTTGTTTCCTTTAAGCTCAAGACAGCATTTGTCTATTGTGGAATTTCTAAGTGATGAGTCCTTATGGGGGTTTTGATTTATCTGCTTTGAGATAAAATCAACAAAAACTGTGTGCTGGCTAAAGGGAAACTGAATTGATGGGAAACATGCTCACCATATAAGCATGAGTACCTGAGTTCAAATCCTAAGCACCAACATAAAAGATATGTATGGCACATGCACCTGTGACCCCAGAACTTGGGGTGTGATAGGTGGCTCTCTGGAGATCTTAGTTCAATCAGTAAGCTTCAGGTTTACTGAGAGACTTTATCTCATAAAATAAGGTGAAAAGGCACCAAGAATGACATTTTATGCTAAACTCTGACATTCACATGCATATGGAGACACAACTTTTGCACATGCATACACTATACACATGCAAAACACACAGTCATGTCATTTTCATTGTAATGCAGTGTGTGTGTGTGTGTGTTTTAGAGAGAGAGAGAGAGTGTGTGTGTGTGTGTGTGTGTGTGTGTGTGTGTGTGTGTGTGTGAGAGAGAGAGAGAGAGAGAGAGAGAGAGAGAGAGAGAGAGAGAGAGAGAGAGAGAGAGAGAGAGAGGTTGTGTGTAGTTTCTCCTTACCTTTGTTCCATATTTCTTAAGGGCAGATTTCAAATTTTATTTTCCCTTTCTCCTTTTAATGACCTAATTTTGGCTTTCTCCCCTCCATGATATGGGATCATTCTTATTATCCTTTCATTGTCCTCTACTGGACCAGAAATTCTGTACTTGATGAGCATTACTTCAATGCTATTCTATCAATTATGTTCAAGGACTTCAGTATTGATGATCTGATTTAACCTGAATGTGCATTATAGCAGGGGTGACAGGAAAGCAAAGTCAAGAACATTGTCAAACTATTCAAAACACTTGTGCATTTCTTCTTCAGGGTCAGCATACACAGTGTAAGCTATTGTTAAATTTAGGATTTGATCCTTTTTTGTTTGTTTTCTCAGATCATAGACTTTTAAATTCTGTACATTATAGTCAGTTTATCATGGAAGCATGTGTTTTTGTTACATACGTGGCACAGTCTGATTGAAAAGTTGATCCCTGAGAGTTTTAAAAACAGTCTAAGATGAGTTCATGATATAACTGGTGAGTGTGTCTGTGATGTGATTTAATTCTATGTCAGAAAGTTGTGTTACTAAAATATATTTCTATATATTTGTGTAACATAAACCTTTTTTAGATACTACAAATGAAAATAATGGGGTTTTTGGTTTCAAATATGCTAAATTTTGTAGATTATATACTTCTTGAGAACAGTCCTAGAATTGTCCTAAGTTGTATCTTTCATGCCCATCAGAGTAAGTAGATGGTAAGTGAACATATTTACAGAGTTGAAATCTGACTTTCTGTATTCTCAAACTTAATGCATGTTTATCTTTTTGTGATCTCCCCCAAATTTCCCCACTGCAGTATCTAGAATGCATCTTTGATGTTTAGAAATACCCACATGGCTACTAAAATTGACAAGTAAATGAGTCTCTGATGAAATATGATAGTGACATCATGCTGGTTCAAATGGCTCACAGCAGGCCAACAATGAAAGCCTGCATATATTTGTGGGCGGGAACGCAGGTAATAGATAGGGATGTCTTTAGGTAGGAGATGATGCTGGAACTTAGTTTTAAAAGGCGACAAAGTGTTTGTCATTGTTAGAATGGTAAATATTATGTCTGAGACATAGCTCATATGAAGCCATATAGGAAAGATGAGATAATACTCGTGTATTTCACTCACAATACTCAATACCTCCATATGTATGGGGATTTCCCCCTACAACAACTAATTCTTTAATACCAGTTAGGTGCCCTATTACACAGTTTAACTATAATACTATCTACTTGGAGTTAGCAAACAAAGAAACAAAAACCAAAACAAAACTTCCAGAAACACATGTTTAGTGTCATTACACTTGCCTCCCATTTAAAATGGAAGATAGACATGGAATTTTTAACTGTACTTTTGACTTAGATCCCTATAATCATTCATTAGATGAATTTTCTAGAATGACAGGTAGACAAGAAAAGATATTTAAATATTCACCAGTTTAATATTTATATGAAGAGCCCAATGAAGTGTCACTTCTGCAAGGGCCCTGAGCAGATGAACTTCTATCTCTATGGGTTTGTAGAGGATCAGCCACTTGGCATTTACATGTCTACTTCTCCATCTTCATTTGTCTGGTAGTGACTGTTTAGTAACTCATTCTGAAGCTTCTTTTCCATTCCAAGGGCTGAGAGACAGGACTAATAGGCCCAAAGTTGAAGGGTTGGCTCTCTCTTTCTGGATAATAAGCCCCATTCTAGATCTATCTAGGTTAAAATCACCACATTAGACAGATGTCCCTTACTTAGATCTAGAGGCTCTGTTTCAAGAACTCTGGGATCACTTTTTAAAATTATGTCATAATAACAATATGGTGAGTAACGAATAATACTTCTTAGTGCACAGAGAATGACATACAAACCAACAAGTCCCCACTTTCAAGACCTATCATTATTGTTCTCTGACTGAGTTTTGGAGAATGAGGATAGTTACACTGAGATACAAATCTAAGAAATAGATGTATACCAGACTAAGACTCTTCTTGTCTGCTCTATTGAACAAAATTCCACAACATCATCAATGCATTCTTGATGTCTTTTTTCTTTAACTGAGTTAGACTTAAATGAGTTAGACTAAAACATCTTTTATAACATTTACCATCCCTTTAATTTCATCATCACTATTACTATTATCCTAGTCATTCACTCTCTAGTTCAGGAAATATTTTATAGTGTCTGTTAGACGTCAAGTACTATTATAGGATACAGGAACACAGTGAGAAAAAGATAAATAAACTAAGGTCTCCATTAGTCTACCGTAGTAGGGAGGTAATTAGTACATAATTTATAGCTAACAATTTTTTGAAGTGATATAATTGAGAAAGAAAGTAAAAAAGTATTTAATGAAGTAATAGCATGTTATGAGGTATATCTCATTAGGTATGATGGTCTATGTTGTGGCACAATTCCTTCTAGATCAGGACATTCCATCATGAAGAAAAACTCCTTAAGACTCAGGGAGTAAACATCAGATAAGTCTAACAGGAAGTTCCTTAACCTGACAAAATATTTACAGTGGATCTCCTTAAGGAGAAGAGAGATTTCTAACATGTCACGCTTCCTACAATTCATAAAGAAATCTCCAGGGATGCAGATTCTGTAAGGCATCACCTGTGCATAGATGTCTTTTAGTCAACTTTTCTAAATTGACCCTCACCCATATTCCTGTATGCCTATAAGCAGCTCCAATAACTCATTCATTCACCAAGTTGCTTTTTGGTGGCATTGTTAGTATGGTCTGTCATTGGTTCATTCTTTGGAATAAGTGGATTGTTTTTTATGTCTCCTCACAAAAAAATTATATAACAGTCTGACAACTTTCCAAGGAGACAATAGTTTAGTTGAGAATTGTTTGAATTCGCAAAGAACCACGAGAGGGCTGAGAAGTTCTTCCAAGAAGATACAACTACAGGGTGAGATGGGCTTGGCCTTTTTGATTAGAATGAAAGCAAGTACTAGATTTGCCTAATGTGAAATAAATTGCTTATGTAAAATTTTGCATTACTGTGACAAAAATATCTGGTAAAGACAACTCATTGAAGGGAATATTTATTTTGATTTACAACTTAATACTTCTTTATCCATGAGTGCATGGGTCAAGCTATATGCCCTGTACATTGTTACAGTTTGAGTGCGTGAGAGAGTACAGCTCTTCATAGCAGACAGGAAACTCACACATGCACACAGACACACAAACACACAGGCATACAGATGCACACAAGAGAGAGACAGACAGACAGACAGAGACAGAGACAGAGAGACAGGGAGAGGGCCAGAGAGAAACAGACAGAAGGGGAACACAAAGGGAGAAGGAGCACATACATATTTTGTACAATTCAAAGACTACCCTTCATAATATATTTCCACCAGCTAGACATGACCTCTCAAAGGGTCAACAGCTTCCCACATTAGCACCTCTAGATGGGGAACAAATTTTCAAACCACACTTTACATGATAATATGTACACTATTTTGGCTTTACCTATTCCAATACTGGTAGATATGTGTTTGGATAACAGGAACAAACTCTGTAGAAGACAAAAAAAATTATATTTTTGCCTCTCACTTCCTATCTTGGGAAGAAAACACTCATTTTCACTAGCAAGTTATGGGGCCATTTTCTAATACAGACTAAGCATTTTAAGTCTGTTAAAGTTCAGATTAAAGTACAAGATTTTGATTAAATTACCCAACTCTACCCCACAGATAACCTTCTTCAGTCCTGTAAATATCATTAAATTAACACATCCCATGTAACTTTTTGTGATGTGGTCAAACTGAGAAAGTATTTTTCCAGCTTTACTCTATCTGAAATGTACTGATCCATCATATAACATGCTGTAATATATAATGTATTTTAACATATATTTAACATAGTATAATGCTGTAGAGAGCTGCAAAGTGCAGCACCTTAGATGGCGCTGGCTTCCGCCTTCCACCTTCCCATTGGTGAGCGCTCTCTGGTGTAAACAAGCCTTTATTTGGTTAAGTCTGTTCAGCCTGTCTGCTTCCACATTAGAATAGCCTATCTGCAGGGTCCACGTAACTCACTGGGGTTGGTTAGTGCAAGGGGATTTAAGCCTGTGCAGGGGTCCCCCAGTCTCCCGCAGGTCAGGAGAACATGTCCAAGGATCCCAATTAAAACTGCATGAAGAAGATCTTCCGGGAGTCGAGTCTTCCTTGCTGGCATAAGTAGGCGTGGTACATAATGCAATAATGTACAATCTGGGACACACTTGTCTAAATATAATACCTGAGTCATTCTGGAATTAAAGCATCTTTGCCTATGTTGTGATAAATATTGTTCATTATTAGGCTAATTAAAGATTTATAAAAGCCCTATAATTTAAATGTGTCTTTCTATTATCTTATAACTACTGCTTAGTTTAAGGAAAACCATACATTTATGCTAGAATACTTTTGCCTTTCTCAATCATTCCTGTAAGATTTGACTGGCACCCATAAATATATTTAAAAAGATATTTTCAAGATAGAATTTGTCATGGTTAGGAACATTTCCCTCTTAAGATGCAGCTACGAATATTGCAAATGACACAGTATTTCTTAAGCACTTTACCTCCTCAAAATTGTTAAAATGTAAATAAAATAAATAAAATGGAATTTGAATCCACAGGGTGTCTCTAATAGCATCTTCTCCTTGACAGGGAGCTAATATGAGCTCCATCAAACCAGCTGATTTTTATAAGACTGAAAAAACTGACCACTAGTTATCCACACTGCATAGCTCTTGTGTCATTTTAATTCCAGAAGTAGTGGGCAATACCAGTACCTATGAATTACACATTTAAAAGAGAATTTATAAATAATAAATGTACTGTGAGACATTGGCATTGAAAGAAATATGTTTCATGATGAATATTAATGAGAATAAAAGACCATAGGAATGTGCATTCCAAAAATTAGTGATTAAAAGTAGAATAACTTCTTCAAAATTTTTATTGCTTATTTTGTGTGTGTGTGTGTGTGTGCGGGGGTGTCCATGAAGCAGTGTGCATGTGGAAGTTAGAGCACAACTTTCAGTGATAATTTTTCTCCTTTTGTCATATGGGTCCTGTGGATGAAACTCAGATTGTCACACTTAGTGGTAGGCACCTTTATTCATGGAACCATTTGCCAAAAGGAAGGACAACTTCTTAGAGCCATGGATAATAGGTCCAGCTTTAGACCAATGCCATGAGAAGATGCCCACACTTGGCACTGCCTGGAAGTCCAGAAACCTGAGGCTGAGTAGCTTAGAGATCTAGTATAGAACCAAAGCAAATCATAGACCAGAGTCCAGTATAATCATCATCAGAGAGGCTTCATCCAGCAATTGATGGGAGTGGATATAGAGACCCACACCTTGGGAAATCTCACAGAAGAAAGAGAATAAAGATTATAGGAATCAGAGAAGCCAAGGACACCACAAGAAAACACATGAAATCAACTAACTAGAGCGCATAGAGGCACACAGAGACTGAACTGAAAATCAGGAAGCTTACATGGGTCTCACCTAAGTCCTTTGTATATATGTTATGATTGTCTAGCTTGATCTTCTTGTTGAACTCCTACCAAGGGAGCAGGGGCTGTTTCTTATTGTGTCACCTGCTTTTGGAACTCCTTTCCTTCTACTAGGTTGTTTCATACAGCCTTAATATGAGGAGCGGTGGCAACTCTTATTGCAACTTGATATGACATGTTTAGTTGAAATCCTTGGGAAGCCTGCCCTTTCTGGAGGAGGAGTGGGTGCAGGTGTAAGGGACTTGGAGGACAGAAGGTAGGAGAAAGTGAGGTTTGGATGTAATATATTAGAGAATAATACAATTTTAAGAAAGAAAAGAATAAATGTTGAATGTAATGGCAAATAGTTCAGTTATAGATCATGTCTATAACAGTAAAAACATGGATTAGGAATTGTTAATAAATTATTTTTATTGTTATTTCATTTGGAAAAACCCAATCACAATATTAGCCAAAAGATGATCAAATAAGAGTCATCCTGTGTTGTGTCAATGCCTGTTGTATTCTTGTTTGGTTTTATATAATTGTTGCAGGCAAGATTATATGAAAATATAAAATATAATAAAATGTAATACAGAATTTAATTTTAAGTACTAAAGTCAACTATAAGATAACAGAAAGATAATTTCGTCTAACATTTGAGAGATGACATCTCAAATTTTTACCATTTGACTATTAGAATTAGTTACATTGGTGTATTGAATGTGACTAGGTGGCTGTCTCCTGGGATTAGTGTTCTACCTCTGACACTGATGTAACCTCAAAGAAGAATGTGTTCTCTTAAATAGCTACATAAAATGGGATCATACTCACAAATCCACAAGAAACTAATAAACCAGAATATGAATCTGCAGTCATGAATGACAGTGTAATGAGAAATAAAAGAGAAATACAGAGAAGACTGGATGCCTGCACAGCCTGACAAGCACACTGTGTTCCCAAGAGGAATGTCATTTATTATTTATTCATCAAATGTGTATTGATGTCTGATTTATACCAGACATTTTGCCAGACAGTGGGATGAAAAATCAAATAGGGCATAGTCTCTGCCATCACAGAGCTTATCGGCTAGTGAGAAAGACAGCCAAGTAAAAATAACAATTATAGCAGTATGAAGGAAGGAATGTTCCAAAGCTGAACAGGCATCTGGGAAGGTTTCCCTGAGAGGTGAAGCGAGGTGAAGCAGAAAGTAATAAACGGTTAGCAATCTGAGGAGAGAAACAAGGCATTCTGGTCCAGCAGAAGCAGAGCAGCCTGACACTCAGCCTGGGTGAAAGTACCAAGTTCTAAGGTGGTGGAGGCTGTTAACTGGGATGTCCTCCCCATGGTAGCTGACCATAGATATTCCTGGGCACTGGATCTGGGCGTTGTATGACTACTTATACTAATACTTAGATTCAATGATCCAGTCATGTAATGGGGTCTTTGCACACCTATTATGTTTCAGATATTTACAGGACACTGTGTGATGAAAGTGAACAATACAAAATGCCTGACAATCAGAATGTAGAAGGGATGTATAATATCTTCACTCAACCTAGCTCCCTATCACTGACTCAAACTTTGGGGTGGTTTTGCAGCCATTTCTAGTGCCTTGTCTCTCATTCTTTTGATATCTATAGTAAATCTCTTTCCCCCCACTCCTAATAATGGACAGCCATCTTCAGGTTCCAGAATCCACTATCTTACCTTATACAAAGTCTCCTCAGAGATAGATATAACTTCTCACTTTTTCTTCAGCTTATAGCTTTGAAGATGAACTCTTCCATTCTTCATTGCTTCCTCTCCTGTTTTTTGTCAATTCCGAGTGTTTGTTATTAGAGCTTATCCTTGTCATTTTATCTACCCTTCTTAAAATTTCCCATCTCTCATGTTTCTCGGGTGTATGTTCCTCATTAATAGAACTATCCATTTATAGATACAGTAAATAATTGAAGGGGAAAATGACAAGATTAGACTTACATTTTCAAAAGGATTATTTGGCAATCTCCAAAGCTGTTTAGTTAATGTGTGGACGTGATTACATGGAGATGAGATAACTCACACATTTTAATTTTAATTTGGGACATAGTACCCAAGAGTCTGGGATGTTTTCCTTTTAGTGATATTTTTATTTTTTGAAATGTATATGTATTCATACAATGTATATTGCTCATGTACAACTACCACCCTTTGACTCCTAGGTTACAGTAGCCTTTATGCTATTATGACAATTAGCATAGTTCCTGGTTTGAAACAACTCACCATTCACTAAAAGACATGACTTAATTTTACCCAGTGTCGTAGCAATCTCTTATTTTCTAAGAAACAGAAGTGGAATTATATATACAACACAGTGAGATTTAATAAAAGCTGTGATACAATGGTTGTTTGCTATTCCTGAATCTCTGTAGGACCTGAGCACTTCCTTTGTGATGGCTCTTTCCTTCCATCCTCATCACACAAAAATTATTTGTTTCAAGTAACATATTCCTTTCTAGAGCAGCTAATTAGTCTGTCTTTCCTCCTTCTGTCTTGCTTTTTAAATTTCTGGGAGGGGTGGAAGAGAACTCAGTTTCAACATGCCTACAGATCAGAGTTCTGACAAGCAGGGACTGAAGCTGTAATTGCAGAGGCACTGTGTGGAACCTGGTGAGAGGCTGTCCTCACTGTGAAACCTTCCATTTTGTCAATATTCTTACATCAATGCTTGGAAGTCACTTTTGCTGCTTCAGGGTTTCTGCATATAAAACAGACAAAGTCACTAATATCAACTCAGCACTACCTTACATTTACAGTGACAAATCCTAGTTTAGAAATGTGCCTGCCCAAGCTGGAGGTTCATATTAAACTCTTAACATTTACATTTTTTTCCTCTGGTGTGAAAGTCTCTGATCCTTCCCTAATTTACCTGTTGTTGATTTCCTGAATCTCTTTAAATCCCTTGCAACCAAATATGGTCTCTCCATCAGAGAAGCAATTAACCAAATTCCTGACTGCAGTATATGAGGCATCTGCTATAAATGCATAAAAGGTTAACTGAAATCCCAGAGCACAAAGGGGATGTCAGACCAAAACAAATAGGCATGGAGAATTACCTGAAGGGAATTCAGAGTTAAGGTGCAGCATATGTATAGTTAAGAGGATGTTATGATGAGCGGGATTTGTCATTCTGACTGTAAAGACTAGAAGGGTAGAAATGACATGTCTGCTGTGAATCAATGTAGCTCATATTCTTCGGCTTTTACCTGATCTCGCCAAAATGTAGCTCATTGATTCCAGATGCAAGTCCAAATCCAAACAAGTAGTTATAGAGGCCTCACTCAACTTTAATCTACCATATATACTGGTTTTTATTTTTTTTTCAGAAAAGCAAAACATTATATTTAAATCATGCATTGCCTGAGTTAGGCCAATTAGTTAAGCAGATAAAAAAAAAATGGTTGCTTTGTCTTACAGAATTATCTTTTAATCATTTATTGCAGATGATAATAAAATTAACGAGAATGCTCTTTGTTACTTATTTCTTGTTCCCCAGTAAACAAATTACTAATCAAAGAGAGTTAAGGGATCAAGGGTTTATTTTACCCAATGGTTCAAACGGATGCATCCTCTTGTGTCAGAAAAGTCATGGTGGTAGGAGCAGGCAGGTCACATTACATCAGGACACACAGTGATGAATGCTGGTGCCTTTTCAGCCTAGGACATTTCCCCTGGACTTGGTGTTATCAACCTGTAAGGTGGGCCTTTCCACCTCAATTGACCTTAAGTAGAAAATCTCAGACATGCCTAGAGGTGTGTTTCCATGGTGATTCTAATTCCCACCAAGTTGAAGATTAACTATTCATACTGAAAATATCCATGTTTTTGAACTAATAGATACTTGCCCATATCTCCTATTGAGACATTACTGAGTCACTATTTTCTACCTTTCTTCTAGCCTGCTGTAGCTCTTAGGTACAAGCTGCTGATCATACCAACATGGCCCACAATTCTATTCACAGTGCTGGCCTCTAAAATACATAAAGGCCGATACTCTGCATTTTTCACATTAGTTGATGGATTTTCTCCCTTTCCTTTTCCTGACTTTGAAACTTCTTAATATGGTCACTGATGGAACTAAAGAAATTTTCAGGTCTAGGACCCTTGAGTTTGAGAAAATCCTGGTAAGAAAGTCAGAAGGTGACATAGAAAACACTGTAAACTCTGTTTTGGTACTCCTAGACCACTGTATGGCTGACATTCCTCTGAAAGCGTTTGAGGAAAAGGATGAGGCCTTGAATAGGAGTGAGGACCTGGTGATATTTGGCAGGTATGGCTTCCATTTTTAATCAACTTGAAATCTCTATTTAGTGGTAGGAGTCCATAACACAAAACTGATTTTTAATATTCATTTCAATAGCTAAAAGGAAGTAACACATATCATAAAGCACTTAATTTGAAGTAAGGTCTGTACAATACATATCTTGACTAGATACAGTGCTTCTGTTTTACAGAATGAAATGAGGCACTGGGATTTCATCAGAGGGATATTTGGAAGAGGGAGGACTTGGCTCCTGGAAGTTAAGTAAACTTCTCTTACTTGGTCTACAGAAGTGGTTTGCCTTAATATAATATTGCATAACAATAAAAAATTGTAAGGCTTGGTTGAGTAACTGTGTTGAATTTTTTTCAAATTTTTCTTTTTTATTACTGTAGAATTAAATAGCCTTGCTTTTGATATGTGCATTTTTAGTAGCTTCCAGCAGAGGGATTGCTGTATGTATTTCTCTTTGCCATTAGTGTAATTTGGCCACAGTGAATTCAAAGGGGAAGTTGGAGTGTTAAAAGAATTCTTAAAAAGCATTAAACATTTTCATTTGTTATATTTATGTGCTTCATGTTATTGCAATGAGATTTGCTGGATAAATGCTGGTTTTAGACTTATGCTGATATGTGACAGGCCTTAACTGAACCCTGAGCTTGGATCCACGCCCACATAATATGCATTCTGAAATAGAGGTGCCACTGTCATTGACCCTAGATCAGCCACGATCGGTGACCTAAAGAGCTAGGAACAAAAGAAATAATCAACGGTTGCCTTTATATGAAACTGGGTTTAAGAATCTTTTATCTTGCAACATTATTGTAACAATACTTGGAAATATCTTCAAAATATATATACTGGGTATATAAAAATATCAGAAAGTATCTATAAAACCTACATAGTCTTAACTCTATTGTTCCTCTGAAAAGCAAGCTTTAGAATTACATAAAAATATTATTATTAAGGAAAATTAAATGCATAATTCCAGTAACATCTATCATTTAAATAAAGAAGTTTCACAAAATATTAGGCTTTTTATTTGTAAAATCATAAGTCTGACAAATATCTCAAAAATATGTTATTCAGAATTTTGAAAAGTCAGAAAAATGTGATGGAGACCATTAAAATAATTGAAAAACCCATGTTGTAAAACAACACTTGGCAAGTATTCAGTAACATACATCTATTTTCTTTAGAGGATATATGTCTATACAGTTCAAAGACATTATTTTTTATAATTTTTCATTGATATAGTGGGTGTTGGATATTTAGAACATCAATTTTTTTGATATTATAATATAATCACATTTTCTTCTTCTCTCTTCTTCCTCCAATTACCCCTATAAAACCTTTCCCACTCTGCGTATAATTCATGGTCTCTTTTCTTCACCAATAGCTATTGCATGCATATATGTATTTTTATAGATTTAATGTAGTTCCATGCAATGTTATCTGAAGGTATGTTTTCTGAGCTGATTGTTTGGAATTGGATAACCAATTTTTGTGCTCTTCCTTGGAGTGGCCCTCCTTTCCTATTCTCAGCTTTACTAAGTTATCTGTAGTTCATTGTATATGATTGAGGCTTCTTGGTTTTTCTGCATCCAATCTGGCACAGGACTTTCTTGTTCAGTCCACCTGTGGGCAGTCACATTTGTAAGAGTTTATAGGTATAGCTTCTCCATTACTAGAAGACAGAAACTCCTAGCAAATCCCCATCTTCTGACTCTTATAATCTTTCTGTTTCCTTTTCTGCAATGTTCCCTGATTCTTAGGTGCAGGACTCTTTTATAGATGTGTGCATAGAAGACACCAAGCACTTCAGAAACAAGGTTCAGGGACCCCTGAGATTGAACTAACTTGAATGCCTTTTCTCTAGACAGGTTTTTCACCAGAAGGCTCCATGCAAGCTTCCAAAAGAAGGAGGTGACCAATAGTACTATTCAGCCATGACACCTATGGGCCATATAAACAAGCATGGCATAATAACCTTAAAGTTGCAGTAGTGCCATATGTATACCTTAGTATTTACCTAATTGGACACCTACTCACAAGAAGGAAATCAAGCCTGAATTTAGTTAACTACCTAATCCTTGTGAAGTCATGATTATTGGGGGGAAATCTACAACCACTATTTTATTGAAGTTGCATAGCCCCTACCAACAATCTATACCTAATCCTACAGATAAGTGTAGTCTTCACCTCTCCCCAAGGAAACTTCTGTTTGCAACATACTACAGGCACACTACAGACAACCATAACCATTAAAATGCAGAGTTCTGGAATGTTGTTTTTTTCTTTTGTTTTGGTTTTGTTTGTTTGTTTGTTATGTATTTTATGAAGAAAGTTTCTTTTTCTTGGGACTGTTTCTTTTCTTGGGACAGTTAACTGGGTTATTCAAAACATGGAGTATTATGGGTCAACCCACCAAGATCTCAGGTAATTGATAAGTATCTAAAGGTAGGGCCAACAGGGCAAAAATCACAGTGGCTGATAAGGACCTTGGATAGACTACAAAAACTTCATGTTACCACTTGAAATGTGGTAAATGAATATTTTACTTCAAAGATTCCCTGCTACTGAAGTCATTGTGTTAGTTTTGTAAAAGAGAAGATTTTAGGACAGATGCCTTAAATTTTTCATTCGTCTTGTCTTTTTCTTGGTTTTCCTATCTGAATGCAAGATTGGGTGGAACGGAGGATTTTGTAGAGTCAGTGACATATGAATTTTGAAGATTCTCCCTAAGAAGATAAAAATACATTTAGGAGTGTTGATTAGTTGTAGAATGTCTGCTCAAAAGAAAAAAAAAGTTACTACTAATTACTACTGCCTAGGAATTTCTGCTTCTGTGTGTCATAAATGGTCACATCATAGTATTTGACTCTTGTATTCTGCCATCTGTATCCTTCTAGAAGACCTCAAAAGACAAGCAAATTCTCACTAGCCTGTGTCTGTTTTTAAGAGGACACTAGCTTTATGAACCCTTCTTCATTGGTTATTGACATTTTTTCTTTTATTCCTTTAAGTTATATTTATTTTTAAATTTACACAGTTTAATTTTCACTTGTCCTACTTCATTCTGAAAATTTCTCTTAGATTTGTTAAATATAATATGATAATCAGTACTGTCTTGAAAGATATATTTAATACTTCTTCTTCTGAAACAATTTACAGTACAAAGGAATCTGTCTTGAAACATTTAAAAGCATAATATAGTGTAAATTTTGTAAATTGACACATGGTATAGACATTAAAATAAGGAAATAACAAAATTATATACGTGGCAGGGGACTTCATAGATGTGGTAAAATTTGAATTATAAAAGGTGGAGAAACTGTTGATTAGTAGAAGTAAAAGAGGATATCACTCTACTAAAGCTGTGACACAAAAATACGAATGGCAAAGCATAGAAGCACTCCTAAAAAGTCAGCATGAGCATGGTGGCAGATGAAGAGTGATGAATGTGTGGTTCAAAATCCACAAAGCTGCTCTAAAAAAAATCTGCCTCTGTTAAGGGAGCCAAGAATATGTATTGGTGTCTCGCGTACAACCTTGCTGTGACTGTATGATATTGTGGAAAGAAAGTTCTGCAAGAGCAAAGAAGAGAACAGCTTTTTTTCCAATGCACTACAGATCTTTTATATATCAATTCTAATAAAATTTCCAAGAATCGCAATTCTTATTTGTGAAATATCTTCTTGGTAAGACATGTTTTGGTTTTTCTGTTAACCAAAAGTGAACAAAATGAGACAGTTTCAGGACTGGATGGAGTTTGAGAGGTCATCTTCATTCTCCTGCACACTTTTTCTATCTTATCCTAACATATTAGACAGATGAGATAGCCAAAGAAGGGGATTTCACAATTTAACTTGAGAGCCAATTCCAACAGCCTGTTGGGTCAGCAAGTTTTCTCTTCTGTATTATCTTGAGAAGCAATAATTTGCTATAAAAATACTTATTATTATTTATATTCTTTATATATATATAAACACTTTTTAAAAAACTATTTGGAGCTATGGAGGTTAAAATTTCCCTAGATCCCCAGCACTCATTCTGAGAAAACCCACCTCCTTGCTCCTGTCACCTGCAGAACACAGCCAACAAACCTTATGCTTGACTTATTACTTCTTCTATTTCAACAGATCATTGGAGTTAGTTCAAACCTAATTAGCTATTCACATCAAATCTGAATGCTTCTTGTCAGTGCAGGTTCCTTTTCATAAACAACCACACATAAAATGTAAGGAAAAAAAATCATCCAAACACTTAACAATGAGGTCAATGTAATAATGGAGCTCACATCTTTTTAACAAAATGTTAGTGATTTACCCGAGTGAGAAAAAAGACATTCTATTAATTTTATTCATTAAAAGAAATGATGACTTCTATTCTAGAGAGGAAAATATAAAATAACTAATGATTGTCCGAACAATATATACATTAAAAAACTTCACTTTCTATAGAGATTAGGTAGGATGCTTAATATGGATATGCTGAGTGCAAGTGCCAGTTATTTGTTTTTTTATGTTCATCACCTGAAGGCTTGTAGGCTGAGAGGGTGATTTTTAGGGTACATTTAAAAAACAGGAAGTTGGGAAACTAACAATGAAGGACATCGTTTTTCAGTTACATTATTGATTTAAGCTGTTTGGATACTGTTGCTACTTGACTTATGACCGTGGAGCCTTGAAGACACAGAAGAGTCAATTTCTAGGAGTTAAAATTCTCTCAATCATGTGTCATATTTAAGGAAACATTTCTTTACCCCAAGTAAAACAGTCATTATCATTTTTCTTTTGATTAGTGTTTCAAAAGTGATAGAAAATATACAAAAAACTTAGAAGTGATGTATTATTTGTAGCATTTACTGTAAGAAAACCATTGAACCTTTTGTGGAAAAGATATGACAGTGTCTGTGAGGCTTTTAAGTGATTATGCAATACACACAGATTGTAATGCCTTCTAGTTTCTCATGGTATTTGAGTTTCTGCTACAAAGAACCTGGTAGATAAAAGGAAGCGATATGGGTTTGGGGATAACGGGTCAATGGAAGTGCCAAGAAAGGCCATGGTTGTGATATGATATTTTGAATGGAAGCCTTTACAGTTATTGAGATTGGTAAAGAAATATCTGAAGAGGGGAGGAATACACTTTTGGGATGATGCCAGAACAAGGGAAGAGCTCCATTATTGAAAAGGAGTGAAAAAAATCAGTGAGTTTTTGGTACATTTTATAAGGAGAACAGATGAATAATTTATCATTGTCTTGTTCTTTAAAGGACACATTTATTCAATACCGATTATCTCTTCCTCTTTTTACATGATACTAATTATAATGGGTTATTTTGATTACCAATATGAATAAATTTAAAATCACCTAGGATACTGGTGAGACACAGGTTTGGGGGTGGGCTGTGAGGATGTTTCCAAATTAACTGAAGGAACAACCCATCTTGAATATGAGTGGCAGCATCCTATTGGCTGGGGGTCCAGTTAGAATAAAATGGTGGAAAAGGAGAACTAGCATGGAATTTATGTTCTACTTTCTCTGCTTCCTGTCTCATGCGAGTTAATACTTCTGCTCAATGCTGACATCGTCACTGTGTTTTCCCACACTAGCCTAGAATCTATAGAGACAGCCATGATATACCACAAGCTCTGAATCTCTGAGCCAAAAATAAAGTTTTCCTCTTTTTAAAGTAGTCATAAAGTTTCACATATATCTGAGGTGCTATTGACAATTGATGGTTATTATGGGGAGGCCAGTTTTCTTCAAAGATGGGGCCCCTGTGAGGCTGCATACATTCCAGTATATGGTGCTATACTCATGCACCTACTGACAGCACTAAGTGTGGATTTATACAAAAAGAATATGTGCAATTGGGATGGAAAATGGGAGTAGAGTGGTAAAATTTGAGGGTGAGTAAATGGGTGAATCAAAATATGTTCTATGTATGCATATATATAATTCTCAAACATTAAAATATTAAAGTTGTGTATCCAATGTGTTTTATTACAGTGATTCAAAATAATTGAGCAAAACAAATATTTTTATGATAATTAAATGTACTGAGATTTATTAGACAGATCTGTTCATTAGATCATATTTATTATTTGATCTTTCTTGAATTCTACTTCAGCCCTAGAGGTCCAATAGTTATGGTTTCTTTCTAAAATGTGTATATGGAGAAGATCTCTCAGTAGGCAATAAGATAAAAGAAAGATATAGACATTTTTAGAGGGCATACTAGCAAGACACTTCTTGCATTCAGAACCACCTTCATTGGTTGGAAGATATAATGCAGACAAGATAGAATAGAAATGTCAGACTTTGCATATATCTGACCTATGATATCACAGTTTTTGGTAAGTGAAATCAGTTTTAAATCTAAGTGATACTGAACAGGTTGTGTCATGTTTGGGAGCAAAGAGAAGGATCATGTTCTCTCAGCATGGAGAGAGGCTTCAGAGGAATGCAGGAAAGTCAGAGAATGGTGGAATGTCCATCCCATTTTCTGCAGCAAGATTCCAGACTTTGCACTTGATTCTGTGATCTAATGAAACCATGTAACTTTTCTATTGCTTGGACATTAACATTAAAATCAGTGAAAATCTCATAATTATTAGGATAAAATGTAATAAGATGATGTAGTCTACTGTGAGAGCACCAAACTAATGGGCAAGCAGGTTTCTATACTTCCTTCATAGTAGAGGATTTACCAATGCCTGGTGTGTTCATCCTCCACACAAGGATAAGGCTTAATAAAGATTGTAAGTCAAAATAATGAGAGACAGGCTTCATGATATCCTGTTTATTCCACCAATTAGGCTCATTTTTGGATTCTATTTAGAGGTCAATATAACACTAATTTATGTGAAAAATGATAGATGCTTTTTGTGGTTGCAATACTTTATTTGAAATGCTATCATGATTGTTCTAATTACTTTAACCCTACTTTAACTTACAACAACTAATGTGACTAATGTATTCACATCTACATGATACTTTGGATATTATGTTTCTTGAGCTTTTCTATTAATAGTAGGCAATGCTTAATTCTTACCCCTTCTATTAAAACATTTATAATAAAATCTTAGAAAGTTCTTTAATTTGCTTAATCAAGTATATAGCTGCTATGAGGCAGTATTTTCTAAACAAAGAAATAATTGACCTAAGGATGACAATGTATTTTAAGAATGAGTTCTTAAGTAGAGGATATCAAACACAATATTTTCATCTTTATTAAAGGAGGAGATGTATATAGTTTGTTTAAATAAACAGTTTTAAGGATAATATAACATTAAATATGTAAAACAGGCTTTAGCTAATGGAGGAATATATAAAATTCTCACTTATTTCTATACAATATTCTTTCACACAGAGACAGAAGGAACTATACACTGCAATACTCTTTTTTGGTATGCCTGACTGAACTTGTACCAGGAATGTGCAAGGAACTGCTTTTGGAAAACAACAACCACAACAGCAGCAGCAGCAAAAAACCTATTGCATTTATTTATTAATTTGTGTATTTCTTTGTGTTTTCAGAGGACAAGTTGTAGGAATCATTCCTTTCCCAATGTAAGTTCTGGCAATCAAACTTAGTTGGTCAGAGTTTACAGCAGCTGCCTTTACTTGCTGCATTGTTTTGCTGGCCCAGATGCAGCTTTTAACTTGCTCATTCTGGATCTATGAATTTTCAGGCCTTTTAAATTGTCAGGGACATAATATTTGCCTTTATAACAGACTCAGTATGGGTCTCTTACTCAAGCATTACAAAATGAATAGAAGAATTGTTGAAATACCAACTCTGGGTGATTCAGTGGAAAAGACACATAGTTTAGAAAATATACTAATGGTCATCATTTATTGATCATTGTCAATTAGGAAAATATTTATTCATTATTTTACCACTATAAAAGCTTGAATGCTTGCTACAATTTGAACATTTATGCTCCTACAAATTCAAGTGGATGTAGTCATGGTGGTACAGTATACATTCTCAGCACATGAAACTGGAGCAGGGGAAGTGTGAGCGTGAGACCTGCTGGGCTTCAGAGTAAATCTGTGTCTTCAAATCCCCACACAAATATGTAATCATCAGTCACAGCTAAGATGCAAGGTTAGAAGGAAGGACTGAGGTCAGGAGGGTTCCTCTGCCATGTATGGGATGAAGGCCCTCATGAAAGAGGCTTCGCACAGAGTTCATTCAACAGCTCTGTTGAAAGGACAGAATATCTAACTTTAGGACTAGACTGATGCAAGGCACTCCCTCGGCTGCAGTGGGAACCTGAACTGGACATTATACACTGTTTCTCCATTTTGGACTTCAGATAACAAATGTCTGTTGTTTGTAAATTTCCCAGACTCAGATATTTTGTCATACCATGAAGAAATTCAAATAATATTTTCTTCACCCTCATTTCCAGAGTCTGAACTTGGTAGATTGTCTAGATAATTCAGAATTTCAAACTGAGTAAAAAGTTTACAAATTTATCTTGATATGAAAACATTCATTTTCCCAGCCAGTGGCAGTTGAAAATTTTCATTTATATTTGCCTTTCAAGTTTAATTTTGTTGTTTTTCAGACAACGTTTTGCTATATAACTGTGATTAAATGGAACTACCCATATAGCCGTCTTGGCCTCAGATTTGTGGCAATCCTCCAGAATACTAGAAGTATAGGTGTGAGACACCATACCTAGCCTTTTCAAGTTTGTTTCTGAATTGTTTTAGAAGGCTGAGAGCTTAATTTTAAAACTTTAGTTACATTCCATCAAACCCCTGCTTGAAAGTTCCCCCAGTTTTCCACTGAAGTGTGATAGAATTCAAGTGTCTTAACTCAGTTCATGGGATTATTCTCTAACCTACTTGGTCACATTCTAGTTTCTTTTATAAAAAGCTTATTTAGTAACTAACGTATGTTTTCTTATTTAAAACACACAGAGATCATTTCTTCTCCATTGTTTTCACAATGGCTATTCTCTTCCCTTGTTTGCTTTCATTAGATCTTGATCACACTTCACCCCCTCCAATCAGTTCTCGACTGAAATACATCCACAGAGATGGCGAAAAGCACCCCCCCACACACAACTATATCCACTTATAAGAATTTTTAGAGGTTTTTATTAAGTTAAATGTATTTTATACACGTGTCTGAATGTTTATTGCACAAATACATTTTTATTTCTAGCTTTACTAGGCCAGGAACCATTGATGTTATCCTGTTGGCTCATTTATCTATTTTTAGATAAAAAATAAGGGATAAAATATATGGACAATTACTTAGTGCACAAATAAGATTAAATAATGAGGTAATTTATTGTGAATACCTTAATTCTCAGACTCACAAAGGATTAATTTTGCTAGCAACACAGCAAGAATCTCCAAGATACCATAATGTGTTGTGTTTAGATAAAATTTTTCCAGGATTATGTATGTCATGTCTACATTCTTCTAATGTTAGCAAATTCCCTAGCCCCCAAAGCTAAATCATGCATCATGCGATATAAATGTCTGTCTTATGGGCCAGTTCAGATTTCTAGAACATTATTGTTCAGACTGAAGTGATATGTGTATTTTATTTAAGTATCTCTCTCTCTCCATCTATCTATCTATCTCTATCTATCTATCTATCTATATATATATATATATGTATATGTGTATATATATGAAACTACATGTCATCACAGTAACTGCCAACAACATTAATGATCATGTGGTTAGCATTATAACACTTCCTCTGACATCAGAAGCACTTTGAGAATATTCACAGTTATAGCCCTTTATTATTTTATTCATTCCCTTTTGGATATTATTGTTTGGACTATATGTGATCTGTGAAATTTGCGATCTATACAGTTGAATATCCAGTGGATTGCTACTAATTATTTTGCAACTGTATCTCTGAATGCACAACTAACTTGAATGCTTGTTGACATGTTGATTTACTTTAATGAATATGATGAAAGAGAAATAGCAAAAGCCTAAGTAGAAATGCTATTCATTTGTCAAGGGTAAGAATAATTACTTTCCTGAATTAGATAAGAGTTTTTGAATACTAAATGTATATTTTTGTATTATTGGAAAGTGATTGCTAAAGGGACACACATCCTTTTAAGTTTAATTACAATGTAACAGCTAGGAAAAAGGAAATATTTAAACAATCTGTTTCTAAATATTTCATTTCAGTTTTTTAACTTTAGGTAATCTAGAGAGAGAGTGTGTGTGTAGACATACATGTTCTCATATGCACACAGACATGACATAATTTGTAGGTATCAATTTCTGATTTCTTATCTTACCATGGGCAATAGGCCAATTTGCTATAACTAGAAGAGGTACACAAAATCATTTATTGGCACAGCATTTAAATCATACAAATGCAATTAAAATGAAAAACTTCAAGAGAAATAAATAATAATTCATAAAATGTAAATATTTGGGTTATAAATATCATATTTCTTTCTTCCATTTCTCAAAACAATGTTTTAATACTTTTAAATTTGTTTATAAAATATAGTTTAACTATAAATTTATACAAGTTGATATCTTTAACAACTGGTTCATGGAATTTTTGGAAGTTTACCAGGCTGTCTTTGTAATCTTGTAGGAGCTAACTCTAACATACTACTGTGAATGACTATATCAAATATTATAAATCATAATTTAATGAAACCCTTTTCTTACCATCACACATCATTCACCATTTTTGTTTTAAAATACTCCACAGTGGATATAGGGCAGGCATTATTCTTTCAGTAATGAATCTATTTGCCTTTGTGTAGATGGACAGATTTACTGAAGTTAACAGTAGTGAGTGATGTCCATCAGTGTCTCCTTAGTATAAACTGTTGCCCCCCTCCCCCGGGACTGCTTTAGACACGCAATATAATTAAAGTTTTCAGTTTTAAATTGGGGTTGAAATTTCATGTCTGACTCTAGAGAAATGTCCAGAGACATACAAGACTGACCCCAACTAATAATCTGAGCAACAGTGGAAAGGCTACCTTAATGCCCTTCCCTGATAATGAGATTAATAACTAACTTATATACCATCATAGAGCACTCATCTAGTAACTAATGAAAACAGAAGCAGACACCCACCGCTAACACTGAGCTGAACTCTTGGAATCCAGATGCAGAGAGGGAGGAGTGACAAGAAAAGAGGTCAAGATCAGGCTACAGAAACCCACAGAGACAGCTGACCTGAACAAGGGGAGCTCATGGATCCCAGACTGATAGCATTATACTGACTCAGACCCCCTGAACATGGATCTCAGAAGGCCTGGACAGTGGAACCAGGATGCATACCTGGTGCACGAAAGGACTTTGGGAGCACACTCCCCATGGAGGGATACACCTTTAGCCTAGAGTTGGGAGGAAGGGCCTAGACCTTACTCCAAATGACTTGACAGATTCTGATGATCCCTCCTGAAAGGCATCATCCTCACTATGCAGTGGCAGGGGTAGGGGGTAGGGGTGGGTGATTGGGTTGGGAGGGTAGGGTCAGGGGAAATAATAGAAGGTAGGGAGGGAGAGGGAACTGGGATCCATAGGTAAATTATATATATATATATATATATATATATATATATATATAATTCTTAATATATAATTACATTAATATATATACACATGCATGTATATATATATGTGATATATATATATATATATATATATAAAAAATATATAATTCTTAATATATAATTACATTAATATATATACACATGCATGTATATATATATGTATATATATATATATATATATATATTAATTTCATATGTCTGTGGGCAGTGCCTTGACTTCATATGCTTAAACATGCTAGGGCATTCCACCATTTAATTACATACATGGGATTAAGGATATATATGGTTATATTGATTAAATTTTGGTTGTTTTAAACACATGTAGAAGACAAGAAAATTCAGACTTGGTCATCAGTCAACACACACTAATGCATAAGACTTTGAGCAGGGTAAAATGGCTAAGTGTTTAAAACCCTGAGCTATTCAGAAACCCTATGAAACTCCTTGCCTTAGTGAAGTGGTATGAACTTAATGGTCATGCATAGAGCTTGCTTTGCACTATCTTGGACTTGAGCCAGGCTCACACAACAACTTTGAGGTGATTTATCAACTGTGTGTTTGCTCATATGTTTTAGGATGGTGTTGCCCAAAAGTTAAAGCCTATTTTGATAAACACTAAAACATTCACGTTTAATTTTGATTTTATTATAGTTTGGAGTTATTTATTTATTCACCTCTTGTTGACAAGTTCCAGTCTTTCACATTTTTCCTTCTTGGGTCTCACAAAGTATACTTTTCTAGGCAGAACAGGCTATCCAAATTTGTTTTTCTTCGGCTGTGTACTCTGATTAGTTTTTTGATGCCTTTAAGGAAGCTGTCTTGGCTCCTGGAATGTTTACTATGTTCAGTATACATATTAATTGCCTTGGCATGAACTTTTCCCTTGACTCGTTTGTTTAGAACAATGCCAGGACTGGCACCAATTTGAAGAAGCTACCAGATTCTGTGCAAGCTGGAAATTTCCACACGATATCCTTCCACAGCAATTCATGTATGTACAGCTAAGGGAAGAAATCCATGTTTTCTGAAAAGAATCAAGTGTTTTCCTTTGTCTTCATCAATTTGGTGAATTATTCAAAGAAGGTTCTGGTTGAAAGTTTCATTTGAACCTTTTTAAAAAGCGGGGTTTCACCTTCTCTACTCCTGGAGATGATGAAAGCAGGCCACCAATGCACCTAGAACAGAAAAGCATGGACCTGTGCTCCCTGCATGTTTCTTCGAGCCAGTGATCAAAATGTATTACTATTCCTTGATGTCTTAAAACAGCCATGAGACAAAGAAGAGGGGAGGAAGTAAAGTCAGTAGTGTTCTTCCCACAGAAACCTATAGAAGGAATCCAGCCCACCTCTGCAATGAAGATGTCTCCCCTGCTGTAGGAAGCCATGCCCTTCTTGCTTACCTGCTTCAGTTCATGCTCATTCTAAGCCGAGACGATTTTGAATGGGTTTCCAGAACAAAGAGTTCACAGAGAAAGGAGGCTGCACAGAGAAAACATCATTAGACACTGAGAATTCCTGTCTGAAAACAACTTTCTTGCTCCTTTATCATCAGGTGGTCCTGTTGACCCACACAGGACTTGTTCTCCTTCTGGAGACAAAAAAATTGTAAAGACAGAGCAGTGAGATTAACAATTTTCTTTGCTTTTTAATTAAGAGATGTTAAAATGGTTAAAAGAAAAGCTGATTATAAGCAGGTATGGCTGCTCAGCTCCCGTCTCTTCTTGGGGCCCATTCTGTTCATTTCCCTTCCTTCTCTCTAGGCTGCAATTTGGAACGAGTCTCTGTTGAGATCCCAGGGTTAAGTAGCTTGGGAAATGACTTGAGCTTAAGCATGTAAAGTTTGGATGAGGACACAGAATTCTAGAAGAAACTGAAACTTACAATTGTGCTTAATTGGCTTTAACCCTTCAACATATTGTGTTGAACTACACCGGGTAATACCGTGTACTGCTATGCTGTGCAGATGTTAAGAAGTAAAATCCGTTAAATGCAAACAGCACTTGTCACTCCATCAACTATTCAAATTGTCAGAGATGTATCAGCCAACCCTAACTACCCTCTGCAGGCAATCTGGAGCCAGCCTGCTGTTTAATACCCAGCATTTAACAAGAAATAGCATGTAGATGTGCCATGTGGTTTAAAACACTGTGTTAAGCGTCATTAAAACTCAGTCTCCTAAGAACCTTATTAAAAGAGTTATTTCCCCGCTATAATAAAACATTTTCTGTGACTGTTTCTATCTAGCAGCTAACAATACAAACAAAATGCCTCTTAATTTAGCATCCCACTAGAGGGCCATTGTGACTGTGGAACTGTAAAGGCAGGGAAAAAGGAACAACCCCAAACCACCCTTGGCAAATCCTCAGTAATCAGTGAAACTGCAGCACTGGGGGTGGGGAGTGGAAGGTGGGGCTTTGAGTGGCTTTACTTCTTCTCCTCCTTCTCCTTCTCCTTCTTCTTCTTTTTCTTCTTTTTCATTCTGTGTTTTATCATTTGGATCTGTACTTTTCTTCGTAACTGAGAAGGAAGGTTACTGATGACTTAGAAATGGGCCCTGATTTGAGGAGTCAGCATTTTCTAATTGTTGGATGAGTTGGTGAAGAACTCAAGCAACTGCCTACATGGACTTTCCAAAGAATTCATATGGTCTTGATTCTAATATTTATTTGAAAACAAAATGAAATTAGCTTACCCCAAATCAGCCTAAAATCCTCCCATCCTGCTATTACTCAAGAAAATACATGCATAATTGCGTCGAATGATGGAGGTAATAATTCAAATCTTCAATGACAGAAGTGTAAGGCAATCCGATTCAGTTTCAGCTCTTTCTCCTTAGAAATGTGTTAAGTCAGTTTCCCCTGCACTTCTATTCCCAGCACTTAATAGATAGATTCAGAGCTAATGATGTGGACAAAGTATGACAATGTGTTGACAGAGGAGGTTAATGAGTTAGACTTAAGATCTCAGTGTGATTTTGAAACCTCAAATAGCTCCTCTAACCTGCATGATTTAAAGTGAATGAAGAGATGTTCAGGATTGTACCAGCTTAAGGGGTCTTGCCCTTTTCTTTCCTTAAAACTGCACTAAAGCATTATAATTTACCTGAGCTATACGGCCGGGGCATGTCAAGTTTAAGGTTTCTACTTTTAATTTTTTGGTTTTTGTTTGTTTGTTTGTCTGTTTGTTTTTCGAGACTGGGTTTCTCTGTATTGTTTTGGAGCCTGTCCTGAAACTAACTTTATAGACTAGACTGGTCTCAAACTGCCTCTGCCTCCTGAGTACTGGGACTAAAGGAGTGTGCCACCAATGCCTGGCTTAAGGTTTTTACTTCCATGAAAACTATCCAAATGTTGAAGGAGGAAGAATTTCATTGCATTTTTACTAAAATATAAAAAATTGAGGGACGTAGAACTTGAGATACAAAATATATTAATCATTTCTAGTCAGTGAATCATAATTTACCTTTAAAATTTGAGTGTTTGGATCACAAATGCCAAAGTGGGTACTTGTTCAGTCATACACATTTTTTAATGATGTTTTAATAATATAAGCATGAACTTTTTTTAGATGGTAGTGTATATGTGTTAATGGCATTTCTCCTATAAATTTTCTCTGGAAAGATTTAGATTGTACAGTTTCTTTCAAGGTATCATGATTATGTGAACATTTTTTTCAGGAAAAGATAACACCCAAACATATACATTTCTCTAATCCATTCCTCCTTAAGCCTTAAGGAAAGGCCTCAGTGAAGCTTCTTCATTGGTGAATTGTGTATCCCTCACCTACTTCTGTGTGGAAATGCTGAAGGGGATCATTAGCATAGCCACTTGGAAAACCAAACTTCTTACTTGGGGAGTGACAGCTCAGAAGTATACCTAGTGCCCATTAGAGGATAGTGACATACACTCACTCTCTTTTCTCTGAACAGAGGGACTTTGAATTCACTACCTACATTTCTACCACATTAAAATAGGGCCCAATAAAATCTGCCTGTTGATTCCCAGGAGGCCCTCTGGGGACAGAGCCATTAGTGAAGTGAACAATTTAATTAGAGTGTAGAGTGTGAAATCTGTTCAGGGTAGTGAGAGATGAGATCTTATCCACAACCAGCTGTGGCTTCCTTTTGAAATACCTCTGAATCATGTCCCTCTATTACATTCTCTTGTATGCCACTTTGCAGGTTCAGTGATCATCAACAATTTAGAGATGTCACACTATAGTTTATGTTGATAGGAAATGTGTCTTCTAAAATTAACTTATATAAGCATAATCTTGGCTTTTAGAATTGCAGATTTAATGTAAATTGGATCATTATTCTTTAACTCTTATAAACAAAGCCTCACGTCTAGATTATGAAAAATTTCAAGAAATGGAAAAGTTACTTATAAAATTTTCTGGTATTGTTATGTGATTAAAATAATACAAATGTCTTCATGATAAAGTATGAAATTTTATTCATTGAAATCAGATATTGGGAGTTGGGGAGGTGGCTCAGTGGCTAAGAACACTTGCTGCTCTTTCTGAGGACCCAAGTTCAATTCCTAGCACTGAGATGGCAGCTCATAATTGTCTGTAATTCCAGTTTCATGGAATCCAACAATCTCACACAAATACACATGAAGGCAAAACACCAAAGCACATAAAATAAAATATTTGAAAAAATCAAATATTGGAATGTTTACTGAAAGAATATATTGATATTACAGATCCAAGATTACAAGGACAGAGATTCTGATGTTAAAATAATTATCTAAATGGAGTTGAAAGATGAATCAGCAGTTAGAAGTATATGCTGATCACCTTAGTTTAATACCAAGCATTTAAGTCAGGTGACCCACAACCACCTAGAACCCCAGGAGACCTGATACCTCTGGTCATCATGGGTACTAGCACACAAATGCACGATATCCACATACAGGGACACACACATATAGTGAAAAATAACAGAATAAATTTTTAAAAGAGAATTGCATGAATGCCAAGGAGAAACGCAAAGTGTAATGAGTACATAGGAAAAACATGTCTGTCTATACCAAAAATTCTTTTTACCCACTGCAACTTTAGATGAGAATACATCTTCTAGGTAAAAGAGACAATGTGCACAGCAAATGTACAATGTCAGAGCATTGAAAAAGTGTGGTCACTATAGTTTAGACTGCTAGAGAATTAAATTATATAGATGGAGCATAAATGTTGGTGATTTTTGAGAGTAGATATATTTAGAATTATCACAATTTTAAGCCATCATGAATGATGGGAAGTGAAATCCAAGCACTTGAGAGGTGTATAGAGTTTAGGGAAGTGAAATTCAAACACTTGAGAGATGTATAGAGTTTAATTATGAGTTTTATTTTTTAGATGACAGCCTATTTGAGTAAATTAAATATGAATTAAAGTGAAGGGTGGAATGTGACTCTGGTAGCTAGTATCAACTGAAGAAAAAGTCTACATCACTGAAATATGAAGAGTCGCCCATGGTGGCCCTGCAGGATTTGTGCTGATCCATTGATTAATATACACTCAAAAATGAAAGTTGCTAATTAATAGGAGGCCCTATCGAGAACACTACATGGAGGCCTTTGGAGACCCTTCTGAAAAAGCGTGGGTGGCTGGAAAAGCAATCATCATGTTCGAAGGCAGGCATCAATTTGAAGAACTACCTGTCCTTAGGAAAATGTTTATTTTAATAATCTCCATACCCGAAGATGATCTATCTAGTAAATAATCTATCCTTCCAAGTTTTGTGCTACATTTTTTAAAAATTTCTATGTGTCATCAATCCTTGACTTTCAGGGTGAATCTTGTTTGGTGGCACCTTATATGTGGAGCCATCATATATTTTTGTTTTAGCTTAAGACACAAACATTTTTCTAGGTTTCTGTCTCATTTTCCATTACCACAGCTTGAAAATGCTAACTACTTTTCAATTGTATTATGTTCATTATCTGGAATCTCTTCACTGCTCTTCAGTCCCATTGCCATGAAGATCTATTAAATTCATTTCTCATTGGTCTCCTTACATTGTCTTTTCCAACACTGATATCCAATTTTCTTTCAGACAAGCATCTGTGTAGAATGAAAATCTTTCATTTTTCTCATTGAACTTTGTTCCCTCTTGTCCTCTCATGTCATTTTGAACTATTCTCTACATCCTGTATCAACTCCATAACTATGCTTCAGTTATAGTTATGGCCTCAATTTCTTATTTCAATGATTTGACAAAATCTTTTTACTCTTCTCAAATGATTCATTTGCTATCCACATTTTTTTGTGTGGGAGTGGGGGTTGTCCTGTAACTAGATCTTATAGATCAGGCTCGTGTCAAACTCACAGAGATCTGGCTGCCTCTACCGCCCAGTACTGGGATTAAAGACATGTGCCACAAATGTCCAGCTGCCCCCAACTCCTAACACACACACAAAAAGTTCTTGTTCATGTTTTTCATCTCAGCTTAGCTATCACTTTACCAAGGAAGTTTATGATCACATTAGAGTCCAGTGAGATTCCAGTAATTCATTTATATAATGTGCTAGACTGTTTTGATGTATCCCTGAATAAGTAGTCTTAAGACCAAGCAAATGTATAAAATTGGAGTACTTGGAGTATAACAATTCAGAGTAAGGATGATCCTAGGAGAAAGAATAAAATTGAATGCAGGAAAATGTAATTAGCAGTTAAGGATTTGCAGAGCTTCTTTGTTACCTGCATCAGATGTAAAGAAACTTAAAGGCTCCAGGATAAGAACACTAAAGTAGGGAACAACAGGGTCAATGTGTTAGCAAAGTCAATTATGAATGAATGCATGAATGTACAAATGATTAATAGAGAATGGTATAGCCTGCTTGCAAGAACATTAAAGAATGGATGTTTTTTTTTTTTTTTTGAAAATTTGATGAAAAAACATGAAAACAGCAATGAGCTGCTAGTAGAATGAAGAGCAGGTGTTGGCTTTGTGGAAAAGGAAGGGAGGGACAGTGGGAGGGAGGAAGGGAGGGAGAGAGAGAGAGAGAATAATTCCAGTAAGTAGACGTATGAACTAATGTAGAAAAGAAGTAAGTAGAGTAAGAAGAATAAATTTTAGTAGTATTTGTTGGACATGATAGAATAGAAGAAGAAAAAGGATTTTTTCATCTAAATGAAAACTTTAGATTACCATCAATCACTGATAAAGATCAGGCCTCCATATGGCTAGGTGATAGTTCTTATCTCCTGACATTAAACTTCTTGCATTGAAAGTATGACAATTAAATTGGTTTCTACATTTAAACACACAAAGTAGAGACAGGGTGATTTTCCTGTTAGTGATAGAGTCTGTCAGCTATGCCTATAGGCTAAATCTTGTTCCACAGTTGTGTTTGCAATGATCATGATCTGCGAACAAATTACAAGGTTGAAAAATATCACAAGAACAGTAACATTTACATTAGCTGCTTTAAGCATGCTACACTCTGCTCTAAATCTTTCCATTTGTTAACTCACTTGTACAATCATTTTGTAAAGTAGATGAAGAAATGGTAGTTTCTAGATATCTTGAGCAATTAGGCAAAGCTCATATATCAAATGAGTAGGTCACAGCCCAAACAAAAATTCAGGGAGTCTTACTGCAGAAAACATGTTCCCCACCTGTTTCCCATATGAATATTTACCCTACACAGTGTGGGAGAAAGAGAGAAAAATCTGTTTTGGTGCATTTTAAGAGAGCCACTTGTTTCTGGGTACAAGAAACAAAATGAGGCTTTGATGGAGAATGAGACCATACGTTCACCCTGCTCTCACAGGATTAATTTTGAATCTCAATCAAGCAGAATCAGCCACCAAAAGGTGTTCTACTGTTCTCAGCAGCAGTACCCCCCTCAGACAGGGTTTCTCTGTATTGCTTTGGAGAATTTGTGTTTTGATCCACAAATCTACATATTCGATATGGTGGTCCATCATAGGAAACATTTAATGACCTTTGGGTTAAGGAAATAAGTTGCAAGTTAATCACAACTTAAATTGAAAAAAAAAAACAGTGTGTATAAGCCAATGACTATTATGGGTATCTGACAAGACCAACTTCCCATTTTTTCACACTAAGTATTCAAGTTACTTCTCTCTAACTCTTGGTTTCTCACTAACTGGAGCAACCAAACCAGGAAGAGTCCCTGTGCAGGGAGTGTTCTTTTTTCCACAGAGGTTTGTCCATGGGGAAGTACATCTGCTCTTGCTGTTTGAGGTTTCCTAGTTAGTTTGTTCCTCCCCAGCAATCAACATCAATTGTCCTCTGTGCATATACACACTTCATTTCTGCCAAATATCACCAGATGTTAGTTACATTTCTGAGAACAGAAGATGGGCAAGATCCAAAATTTGAGGGAAGTTATCTTCTGCAAGAGCTCACCTGAATTCTGTGGGGAAACACACACAAAGCAAAATCCAGTGTAAATCGTCTCACTTTGACAAATTCAATGTAGATTAAACATTTTCCTGGGGACTCCAAGCTTTTGTATTCACACAGAATGTGGAGGAGCAGAAAAATATTTTTATTGTCTCTAAAATGAAGCTTATGCCCTTCTTTGTTTCTGCACATATACAGGTCAAACTGAAAATGAACTTGATGTGATTGGTGTAAATGTCTTGATTTAAACCAAACTAGTTATCTCCTATTGCAAAGAGATGGTATACCAAGGAGAGACAACTTTATAGATCCCATCACTTTGAGAGGAACAGTCTTAGGACATGGCCAAAGGTAAATTCCCAAAGAGAATCAAGAGGATAGTTATCACCTACTTTTCTCCTTACATCTCTTTATACAGCTCTTTATCAGTTCACTTGGAAGATAGAGGGTACCAGGGCCTGTATAAGCTTACAGTGTCTGACAAATGTAGATCATCACTCCCTTTTCAAGATCTTGGCAACAAATAATTACACTATGTTTGTACCTCTCCATTAACTTTGATATATAGTATAGCAAGTGGAACTAACTAGTCTTCTCCAGTGGTCAGTGGGTGAGTATTCTAGTGTTTTGCAGGAAAAAAAATGGAGTGATTTTTTTTCAAAGGGCACAAATAGTTTAAATAAACAGGAATCACAAATGAAGCATTGTTCTTTTTTGTAATCAATTCCATAACAGATGGTTTTGTGAAAAGTGCCTACAAATGCAGAATATAGATTGAATAATGGAATATTTTCTGTGTAGCTCATTTAGAGTATGTGATTAGGTTTAATCCTTTGTTCTGTGCTCAAATACCTAAGAAAATGGAAGCTTAAGTTAAATGTTTGTCCAGGAGCATTCAAAAACTTTCAAATTTAGGCTTACGCATTCTTGTACAGAATGATAATCTGTAAAAGTGGCATGTATGATAAGTTAAAAATCACCCACTGTTGTTCATTTCTAGGAAAACTAACAAGGTTAACACCAGAGAGCAGTTGTTTTAGAAATACTATGGAATAGTATTGTAACAACAAGAAAGTGATCATAAATTTTCAGTGTGTATTGCAGTGACTGTAATAAACTAATAATCCCAAATACTACATCTAAAATTTATATATGAATTTGTAATAACAATGTTATAATGTTTTCAGAGTATGAAAAAAGCAAGAATAGAATAACAATAAACCCAAATAGCATGCTTTGATCCTGTTGGGAATATTGCAGATTCTAGGAGAAAAGTTATTTGAAATCAGTTTAGTCCTATTTACCTTAAAGGTGATTATATACTAAAATTTTCAATAGTTAATAGAATAGATCTTTATTCCTTTAAGGGCTTCATTGGGTCCATGTAGTTATATATCCTGTAAATAAGACTAACTAACTAACTAAACTAACTATTTTAACTAACTAAACTGCCTGTATTTTCTCCACTGATTTATTTGTAACCAAATCTCCTCATAAATGATTTTTTTAAATTTTTAAAATTTGCTTAAATGTAAGTGTTTTCATTTACCACTTTTTTGTTTTTTGTTTGCTTGTATCACTCTAGCTTATATTACATTTTCATGTGAATTCTATCATGTGGTGTAATGATAACAATCTAGTGAATTCGGAATGGAAAGAACACTGTATTATTTCATAAGAGATCTTCCTTACTTGCTGACAACAGTTGTTAGATTGGCCTGGTTGCATTTAACCATATGATTATCTTTTCAAATCCTGGATAATGTATGTCTCTTAATATTTATAGACAACTTGACTGTGAAAGAAATAACATAGGCCAGTGTCAAAAACAGAAATGACACACTCATGATGATCCTTATCCATAAAAACTTCATAGTGCAAATCAATGAACTGTCACATTTGCAATTTACTATGATTTATTTGTTAAGAACAATGAAGTGCCCAGAGACATGGGCTGCTAGAATGTTCAGGAATAAGAATATATAGTCTCAGTGACCAACATACGTAAGTATGTGATTAGTTTTTGTTTGTTTGTTTGTTTTGTTATTTGTTTATCAAGACAGGGATTCTCTGTGTAGCCCTGGCTGTCCTGGATCTCTCTGTGGACCAGGATGGCCTTGAACTTAGAGATTCACCTATTCTGCATCTGGAGTTCTGGGATTAAAGGAATGTGCTACCATTTCCAGGCTGATTAGGTTTTAATATATATTACTCCACAAGAAAATGTTTAAAGTATTCTTCTTTATTCAATGTGAGTTTTAATGAAAGGTTCCAGGTCAAATCTTTAGCACTTTGTAAAACATGAATCAAAACATGACCATTCTCCTTCTAGAGAATGTAGGGGCATTAAAAAAAGAAAAATTCCTAGTACAACCATATGCTGAAAAAATAAATTTTTGATACAGTTTTATAAAAATAATGGGAAAGGATATTTAAGGAGAATTTTAAAAGTGAAGATTTCATGCAATAGAATAAAATTGTATTGTAATAAATTACTACTACTAATAATAATAATAAACATAACAGGGGCACAGCTTATTCTGTTCATTTCTTCATACTTTTTGTCTGTATGGATGAATGGGGTCACAGAGACTCCTCAAAAACATTCTTGTTATTTATACCTTATCTTCTGAAATATATAGTAGTTGTTACTAATGATAGTCACTGACTTTTCTCTGTGTAATGCATACATATTGGATTAGCCAGTTTTATTTCCATGATTTGTCTTGAAAACTTTTTCTATTTACCAATGCCATGGATTTCACTATGATTCATAATTTCTCATTAATTTTATTTCTTGAGGTCAAAATACTCCTTTCCTACTTCTGTACCAGCTGTATCTTCTGGGAATCCTGGTTTGAACCTAAGTACTAAATTACATACTTGGTCAGGATACTTGAAGAAAATGAGGTGTTTTAACTAGAAATGTGATTTTTTTCCTTCAAAGTACAACTGAACCTCAAACAGAGGTGTATCTTTATTTTATTATAAATTATAAAATTCAAGTGGTTTTACTTCTGAAACTAAAGTGTAAGGATATAGGAAAATTCACTAGTCTACCTCTGAACTTAGGAAAAACTTGGATATGTGTCATTTCTACTGTAAATAGTGTCCCAGAAATCCATGATAAACATTGAGTGAAAAATGTGTAATTTTTCACAGAATGAGTATTTATAATATATTAACAATTTTACTTGTATACATTTATATATATGTGACCAAATGTGTGAATGTATATGTTGTGACTAAAGGCTTCATCCTGGCTAGCAACCATCAGGAAGCATACAACAGATTAATTCACTGTGATTTTTTAATTGTATGCATTCTTAGTATGAATTATTTGTTTAATTAACACCTTCTGCCTTAACAAGGGGTGTTAACATATGGAAGCATCTGCTGAGCCTTGCCTCCTGATGTGAATGAAATAATTTTGAATTTTAGCATTTGCCAGATATATGAACACGCATTCAATGGGCTATGATTGGCATTAGACTCATTTAACCAAGTGGTTTTGTTGATAAAACTGTCAAGAGTAACAATCCACTCTGTATATATTCACAGCTCTTGTCTTTTGGTCAAGCTTATAATGACTTTATTTTTATTATTCTGGTTACCACAACAATGGTATATGCTAGATATTTTAATTAACCAGGAAGAGTTAATGTCAGTTTAAGAAGCTTTATAAAAGCTGGGGCTTTGAAAACCAGGTAAGAAACCTCAATGAGTAGAACATACTTCTCTACATTGATAGGCTCTTCATTTTTATTTGGTTCAGGATTTGTGATGATCCTAGAACTGATATAATAAACTTAGAAAGTAAAAGTCATCCAGAGGATAAAAAATAAAAGTGTTAAGTATACAGAGAAGTTACAGTAAGTTAAACTGGTAATGATTTGATTTAGCTTGAAGAAGATATATGCATGTTGGTAAAAGTGATTGAATTGGTTTTATTGTGTAATTGTTAGTAGAAGAAATTGATAACATGGGCCAATAGTTTTAACCAAATCTGGTACAGATTCTTGAAGAGCAGAAGTCTTTGGTGGCAAGAATCAAAACAAATAGACTTAAGAAATAGCTAGTAATAAAAGCTAAAATAACTGAGTTTGATTCCCTAAAGCTCTGATACATTAAGTGCAAGTGAAGGAATATTCTTAGAGAGTAAAGTCTCACAGTTATAAGTTGACATAGAGAATTATTATATTTCAAATATTTATGTGTGAGCATAAACAGCATTAAGGTAAAAAAGACTCAATAGACTTCGTATACTAGGGTAGGAATGTTCAGAAAAATCTGTATAATATAATCTGGCTAACAGGCAAGTGCTGTGAGTTTAGATTTGTACTGTTTTTTTTTCAGCATTATTTCAAAATTGCCTGTTTTCAAGAGGTATGCATGTGTGTATGTGTGTGTATGAATATGTGTGTGTAAATTTGTACATGTGTATACACATATGCTATTCCTATCTTTCTAAATTTTTTCTTTTATGGTGCAGAGAGTCAGTGTTAAAAAACAGACATCAGGTTGAGTGTTAAATGAAAAATATAAAAATAGAACCCATGGACTCAATGTGGTGCGATCACTAAGACTGAAGACGTAAAGAACAAAACTATCTGTTCTTTCCAATATATATTTTAAATTTCTGTGGAATAATGCATATAATCACTTGCCAAAACTTAAATCTTATAAACACAATAGATGTTTGAAAAATTTTAGGGCTTCAGTGCCCACCTCTGACTGCTATTACCTACTTGAATTTCCCTGTTAGATCTTGGGAGCCCAAAGGAGGACGTAGGCTGAGACCAGGCAAAAAAAATATCCAATCTAATAATTAGGGCAATTATAAGGGTTATGTAGAAGCAGGCAAGAGCAAACAATGAAATGACTGAAATCTAGGAGCTTTTTTGTTGTATTTGAGTGTCTGTGTATAAAAATAGTGTGTAAAAGAAATTTAAAAATACAAAAACCGTAGCTTTGGAGGTTATTAAGTTCAAGTTTAAATGATTAGGAGGAACTGAGTATGACTGTGAAATTCTTTCATAATTCAGGGGTGGTGGAATTCTTACATTATAAGACAGAAAAGAAAATAAAAAAGCTTTCAAAGCCAAATAAATCCACAAATTAATTAAAATATTTATTAAGAGATTACTTTCTATGGTTAAATATTTCTCCTTACTCCTTTCTATAAAGAAGGTGGGACATATTTCTTCACTTGACATGAGCATCTGGGGAATTTCTGTTCCCAAGGGGTAATTGGTTACCTGGAAAGATGGTGGGATATTCTTTTCTTGTTTTTTTTTTTTTTTTTTAATGAAGTGGTCAAGCAAAACTGGATGTTGGATATGGTACCTGGAGATGCAGCACTATCTTTGTGACCACGAGGCAACAGTATATAGATGGGAAAACATCCCCTGATGATGGTGACACCAAAGGACTGAAAACACTTTGATCCTAGAATAGCTCCAAAGTTAAACCACTAGCTGCAACAACTGTTGTGTTGTCTTTCCTGTGAGATAAATGTGCATGATGTATAGTTTGTGTGCATTTTGTTATTTGCAATAACAACTACTCCTAGCACTAGGTCTTCAGAATTCTCTAAAACATCTTGGTTATGCATGTGAATTTTCTCTGGCCCTATAGGACCAGAATCTAATTTTCATTCACAGGGCATAGTTTTGCGGCTTGGGCAGGCTCCCTTTTCCTTTCCCAAATCCACTACCCTCTGATAAATGTTCAACTTTGTATCCTTTTTTAACTCGTTAAGAATAGTTTGTGCTGCTCATATACTGTTGAATGTAGCCAATCTCCAGTGGCCTTGGCCTTGATTTACTTTTTTCTTTTTTGAAAAGGCGTTTCTCTGTGTCTCTGTGGCTGTCCTGGAACTCTCTCTATAGACCAGACTGGCCTAAGTCTCAGAGATCTGTTTGCCTTTGCACCCTGAGGACTGAGATTAAAAGCAGGTGCCACCACTGCCTGGCTTCCATGCACTTGAAATTTTCTCTTTTTTTCCAACTATCAATCAGTTCTTAATATCTCCTTATCTTTTGTTTTATCTGGCCCGAGCTTGTGCCAGTCTTGTCTATTCATTCTCATCTACTTTGAATCTGTATGTGTAGCTGCTTCTATGTGTTTGGAAAATACAAGTTGCTTGTAATCATAGTCTCCCTATGACTCTTACAATCTTTCCATCCATTCTCCACAATGATACTTGAGGCTTGGGAGGAGGAGGAAGGCTGATGCAAATCTACTCTTAGGATTTAGCACTTTGCGACTTCTTATTCTCTGCCCTTTGACAATTTGTAGTTCTCCAGGTTAATTGTAATCTACAGCAGAAACATACATTAATCTATGGGTACAAATAAATAAAAATGATTAAGAATAGGTTAAATACTGTGCCCAGGTAACAGGGTAATAGTGGAAGTTCATCTCTAGGGCTTATTACTTGCCTAGCCATAGGTTCTTGAACCTAACATTAATACTAGATATGGGTTTCACCTTGTAAAACTTAAATCCAGTCAGAATGTGATTGGTTACTCACATGTTGTTTATGTTTCTATTGCACCAGTATGCATATCTTGCCAGGCCAGTAATTATTATAATTCATAGAGTTTATAGATGGGTATGATTGATGACCTTTTCCTCTTCTAAAATGCATATCACTTTCCAGCACTATGGAAGTTTTCCCGTAGGGATGGAGCTTCCAGGTCAGAGTCAGCTTGATTTCTTCATGTTCCATTACTTAAGTAAGTATATGATATCTTCAGAAATACAGTCTTACTATCAAGTTCTGTAGAGTTACCAAGAAAGTTGTCAATAAACTATAATGTCTTCGGTGTTACTGTCTATGAGATCCCTATGGCCAATAATACCAAAAGAGGGCTCCTATTCCTGGCATTGAACTTTTTATTGGTTAGCCTATCTTATCTACTAGAGGCACTGTTACCTTGTTATAAATTAACTCTATTGAAACTACATATATAATATATATATATATATACATATATATATATATATAAACTTCTACATTGGTAGGTTCTAAGTAACTGTTTCTAAATGTCTGTAGACTTATTTATCTCTTTCTAAAATTTGTCCTCCTCCTTCCCCTGACACATTAAGCCTTTTCATTTCATTGTTTTGTTTTAGGGATACCATGGTATTCAATATCTCCTCTATTGTAATCTCCTTCCATGACCCATTACTAACTTCCTGACTTTGAGATGTATTACAAATGAAAATCACAAATTTGAATATTGAAAGCTAACATTCACAAATGAGAAAATATTAAAAAATTTCCTAGGTTATTTGTTATTAAATAATTCAGATGATTGTTTCCATTTCTATCTACTTATCTGTGACATTCATAATTCCATTATCTTAACAACTGAATAATATTTAATTGTTGAAATTCAGCGTATTGTTATTATCTATTCATCAGTTAATGGACACCCAGGCTGTGAGGTACAGTGTGTAATAAATAAATACAAAACACAAATAGTGACCATGAAAGTTGTTTAAATTCTCCATCTCTAGAAAATTTGACATATCTTGGGTTAATATCAGTCTTGGTTTAATATCAGTTTCTATGGGAAAATTTTACCAGCAGAGCTGACTGGTATCAAGAGAATCTCGGAGGGGCTTTTTGTACTAGCTTTTGTATTTATTGACTGTTTTTCTTTGACCAAGTTACCCAATGACCCTGTCCTTCTTTTTGCTAAATGAGTATTTGATCATAATAATCTCCATGACCACTTTAGATTTCAATGGCCTTATCTCAGCTTGCAAACAGCCCAAATTTTCATGTAATATTCTGGAGTTGACATTATATACTAATCAGATCCTCAAATGAACAAAATGAATCATTTTTTTGATATTTACAGAAAGGATTTAATCATCACTTTACTTCTCTCAAATGCATGTTTAATTAAGACACTGAGATATAGATTCAAATATTGTTGACATGAGTGCTCTGGCCATTTTTTTTGTAGAAGAATGTGAATCTTGGGAGACTGAAAATTCTAAGATGAAGGAGAAAATCTTGGGAACTATAGCTTGATTTTAGTCAGTCCACTGATTTGGCAATTGTCGTATGTGTTTCTCTTCATAGTCATGAAAAATTTCAATAGAGATTCTTAGCACAGTTTTACAATATGATTAAAACTTTCTTGGTGTTTGTAGACATTGCTTACGAAGGAATAAATACAACAGATGCAGAAATCACACAAAATAAAACCAATCTGTATATAATCTGTTTTAAATAGTGATGAATATAAAATAAAAGATGCATTCTATATAGGAGTTAATTTCTAAATTTTGTTTTGAATTCATTTTCTTGTTACCTGTGTAAAAATATTTTATGCTGTCTCTCAATAATCAGGGTACGTTTTTTCATTCTTAATTTTTTCTGTTTCTTATTGAAAATATTCTCCTGTCATACAATAAATCTCTACCACAGTTTCCCTTCCCTCACTCCTCCCTATTATCCTCAGATCCACATGGGATAAGATCATCATTTTAGTCCTAGTACCAGTGTTCTTTACTATGTGCATGGATTAGAAGATAAAACCTAGGGAATGATGAAAGGTAAGTAATACAGGGTAACCTGCATATTTTCTGCAATTCTGGCTATACCTGTGTCCATGTCAACCTGATCCCTGTGTGAAGATGCCAGAATTAGATCCAATGATGCGGTAAAAAAAATCACCATTAGAAAATGGGTTCCCTAGACTTGCACTCAATTGCTCGGCTCACTGAGCCATGTTGTTTCTGAGGTGGTTCTGAACTGGTCCTAGTATCTTGGAGGCATTTTAGGCATCTGTCAGGCAAACTAGAGAGGTGGTTCAAGTGAACATAACCCTGCCCACTCTGAATAGTCATACTTCCTAAATAGATGACTTTGAAACAAATTAGCAACATCTACTGATCTGTACTTAATCCCACATAGAAACAAGTCAGAAAGAGATGAATGCAGTAGTTTACTACTGTATTTTACTCAAAGGTTTACTCTGTAGTTTACTCAAAGGTTTGTAGTCTGTTTTATTGTCTGGCATTCTCCTACACATTTTTATATCTTTTACGTCTGCTTTAGGAGCCAATGATTACTTTTATACTGATTCATACAGCTTTGTGATCCAAGTTAATCACATTATGTTTGCATCTCTATTATTCCAAATCCAGACCTAATATACAAACTTCTTCCCAAAAGGACAACTCAATGTGAAAATGGCTGTGACCGGTTTTCAATTCCATTCCACCTTGACAATCATGGAGGACTTAGTGTAGTTTAGAGGCCATCTGTTAGCTGTTAGTCAATGTTATTGACTTTAGAAAATATCTGAAAACAGAGACTGCAGGGTTTTTCACTTCCAATTTTCCCACAAAGTCCTTCTTCTTTATTTCATTAGAAACAATTAGGCATATTGTGCTGGTGGAGATTAATACTTCAAAATGTCAATGGTGTGTCTGCTTTGAGAAAACTATTGAGCTGAAGAGTAAATAGCAATACAATGAAAATGCCCTGACACCTTGCTTGCAGGTTAGAGGCCCTGTGAGAAGGCAGGAAGAGTAAAGAAGAAAATAATAATGGCTGATTGTGATATTGATTTCAGTAGTTTATGTTTCTAGAAAATTTAATGGACATATACATAGAAAACAAAGCAGACCCCACAAAAAGTTGGAAAATAATGGCTGCAGATACAGTCTCTGATGGAAGCAGGGGTCCTGGAAATCCTCTTAAGAGAGTGCTGTAAATGAAACAGTGACCAATAATAACCTTTCCTTGCCTTGTCCTTCAGTCATATGGAATATGCTGTTCTCCTCCACAGCCTGAAATGCCTAGTCTCTCCATCACGCGTAATGTCCTCTTCTCCTCCAAGTCTGGATTCTGTAAGATATTCCAGGAGACATAACCCAATATTAATATAACAGAAATGCAAATTCCTACTTAGGCATCAAGCATAGAAAGCTGTCTAGCATACCGATATGACCCAGTCTCTATCTTTGTAGGAACCTAATGCTCCCCATGATGGAATTTGTTGTGACCTTGTTATTTATTTATTTGTTTGTTTGTTTGTTTTAAATAACTGTTGAATGAAGTAGAACATTGGTATCTAATAAATAAAATCACACAGAACTTAAACCTCAGTGCCAATAGACACAACCACTCTCATCCATCTCTGTATTGTTCACGGTGGCTTTTGTAATACTGTGACACTGCTGAGTAATTGTCAAAGAGCCTATGATTGTCCAGAGAGCCCACCACATTTACTATTTGACCTTCTACAGAAAAAGGTTTAGGCTCTTGAGATAACAATTAAAAAATAAGTTTGAGGCTTCTGTTTTAATACTGATTCTTCTCTTACTTATCAAAAAGGGAAAAAAGAAAAAAAGAAAAGTTGCAAACATTTGTATTTCATTTAAAAATTTTAAGAAGTTTCTTTTATTTCTTCATTATAGGAGATATCCAGAGAATCAATAAGGGGTTGGGAGACACAGAAGAGAAGAGGGAAGGGATATATAGGGAAGAAGAGAAAAGAGAAAAAGAAAAGAGAATGGAAAGTAGAGCAGAAGACAAAAGAGAAGAAGAGATAATGGGAAGATTGTTCTGAGCTTGTTACACAATTTGTTTAGCAATACAGCATCTAAGAGGAGGGGAGAGGAGGGCATGAGGGAACAGGAAGATTGAGTCAGGGAAAGAGTAGAGGAGAACAAGAAAAGAGATGCCATTTAGAGGGGCCATTACTCGTTTAAAGAGAAATCTGGCACTAGGAAAATGTCCAGAGATCTACAAGGATTACCCCAAGTAACAATTTAAGCAATAGTGGAGATACGACCTCAAATGCCCTTCCCAGATAATGAGATTGATGACTACCTTATATGTTATCTTAGAATCTTCATCCAGTAGCTGATGGAAGCAGAAACAGAGTCTCACAGCTAAACACTGAGCTGAACTCTTGGAATCTAGTTGCAGAGAGGGAGAAGTGATGAGCAAAGGGATCAAGACCAGGACTGAGAAACTCACAGAAACGGCTGACCTGAACAAAGGGGAGTTTATGGATACCAGTCAGGTAGCTTGGAAAACAGCATAGGACTAATCCAGAGCCCCTGACTATACATGTTAATTAGGAGGACAGAGCAGTCCATGGGGCCTCTAGCAGTAGATCAGTATTTATCCCTAGTATAGAAATGGAATTCAGAGCCATCCCACATAGAGGAATGCTCTTCCAGCCTAGAGACATGGGGAGGGCCTAGGCCCTGTTCCAAAGAATATCACAGACTTTGAAGATTCCCCATGGAAGGCCTCACCCTCCCTGGGGAGCAGAAAGGGGATGAAATTGGGGTTGGTGTGGGACAGGGGAGAATGGGAGGGTTAGGGACCTGGGATTGACATGTAAAACACGCTTGTTTCAAATTTAAATTTAAAACAAACAATATATATAATAAATATATATCAATATATAAATTGAATTTTATATATATATATATAAATTAAGCCAGTTTTTTTTGGTGCTATATGCCTTTAATTCCAACACTCAGGAGCTCTGGAGGCCTTGAACTCTTTAAGTTCAAGGCCAGCTTGGTATACAGAGCTAGTTCGAGCTTAGGCTCCAAAGCAATATAGAGAAATCCTGTCCTGAAAAACCAGAGGACAGGGAGAGAATAAGAATAAGTGGAGTATAAAGTTTTCTAGAGAAAAACTTTTTTTTCTTTTTACCAGGAGAACTGATTGTTTCCTCCTATGATCCTCTCCTTGTTGTATGAGGCCCACCCACAATGATGAGGATACTCTATTTTGCTTGGCTAAAAATGCATTGATGAAAATGTTAACCAAATCCAAAAGCACTTAAAAAGCAACATCCAAGCTTGAGTCTGACTAAACAATGGGACATGAAGATTAGAAGCGGTGATATGCACATTAACTATCATACCATGGAATGATATGTTGAAATTACTAACTTTATCTATCAAAAGCACTAGTGGATAAAATTCCTGTTGACATCAAGCAAAATGATCTTCCTGGCCTTATTTCCACTTTAAAAATTAGAAGCAAAATGAATTATCAAGCAACAATATGGGTAAATAAATTTCATTTAGGAGTTTACACCAATTAATAAACCTACACTTTCATAAACATAGAGCAGAACTGAGACTTTTGGAGCTCACAGAGTCTGACCTGACAATTAGGGAATCTGCATGTGACTGATATATGTCCTATGCATGTATGTTATGGTTGTGTAGCTTGACCTTTTTTAGGACTCCTCACAGTGAGAATGGGGGCTGTCTGAAACTCTTTTGCCTGCTTTTGAGACCTTTTTCCTCCCACTGGATTTTCCCATACAGCCCCAACACAAGAGAAGGTGTCTAGTGTTATTGTAACTTAATATGCCATGCTTATTTAATATCCCAGGGAGGCCTTCCATTTTTCAAAGGGAAAGGAGGAGGAATGGATGGGGAGAAGGAAGGTGAGGTAAGAGGGACTAGCAGGGGATGAGGAGGTGAAACTGTGGACTGGATGTAACATATGAAAGAAGTATTTAAAAGGAAAAAAGATTCACCCACAGCTATAGTGATGCTGCTTACTGGTGTCCATCATATTTATTCTAATGCAGAAGGTCAAATGATCTTGAAAGAGGAGTTTGACCTCCAGTGTATTTTTAGATTACTATTCGTTATATAATGAAAACTAGTAAGTATCTATTAAAATACACAGTATAGTTAGATTTATTTTCTGAGCATAATTCCCATGTATATATTTTTTATATGAATGTTGTTCCATTGAAGCAACAGGCAGGGTATTGTTTGTTTACCAGTGGCTTAAGTCATTATAATGTATCATTGTATAATATGTGCTATTCCACAGAATGAATTACATTGCTCTTACATGCTCTATTGCATACAAAGTACAATATACAATAGTGTCGCTCCTTCTGTGAGGTACAAATAGCTTCTGTAAACTGCTACTAGCTGCTGTAAACTCAGGCTTGTCCTTGGTCATATTCATTGTCCTACAACTAGTCTTTGATTGATGAAAATGACATTTATCACAAGTTCATAAATATCATCACTACTAAAGACCTCTGTCTGGTCTTTCTACTGTTTCTGCAAACACTGGGAAAGAAGGGAACAATGATAATTTTCTTTCAGTTTGTCTAGGGGATAGAAATCATGTTTTTTTTCTTTACTTTGATGCTTCTAGAACCTCCTGAGACATAAGTAGGCCTCTAGAGTCTTTCTTTTCTTTCCTGTCTCCTGAGTTCTATTTATACTAACTTCTTACAACCTTTATAAACTTCCACTCTCTACCTATCCCTTGAGAGTTCATTCTTTTGATTTATTAGAGAGAGAAGGAGAGGGAGAGAGAAGAAGAGAGAAAGAGAGAGAAAGAGAGAGAGAGACAGAGATAGAGAAAGAGAGAGAGAGAGGCATTTGTGTCCCATTAGCAAACCTCTTTCCTTAACACCACGCAAAAGCTGTGGATAGACATTTTTCTTTTCAACAAATCTTTCTATTTTTCTTAATATAACTTTAGAAGCTTAAAAATTAGAAGCATGAAGTAGACATAAAGATGTAATTTCTGGCCTTGGGCATATACTTACATAGGAAATGGCATAGGTTCTGGGGATTGATATTTGAGCTACAGCCAACAACAAAAATAAACAACAACAACATCAAGTAACGTGCATGCACACACACATCACATACATACATACATACCTATATGTATATGAAACAACTAATAAAAAATAGAGGCCATGATTTAGAAAAAGAACAAGGAAGTCTATATGTCAGTGTTTGGAGGGAGAAAATGGAAAAGTGATTTAATTATATTAAAATCTCAAAAAACATAAAAGAAATAAAATGAAATATTTTAAAAGGTTTTTAGGTTATGAACATATCCAGCAGTGGGCAGACATCCACGTCTTATCTACATACTGGTCTTCTGCTTACGCTAATCATGTAGTTTCTCTTGTTAAAGAACAGACCATTTTGTAACTGGCTTGTTTGCTTTGGTGTTTAGTTCTTGTATGGGTTAGATGTTATTGGTAATGAATGTGATATAGAACATTACTTTATATGGAATTTGCTCTAGTAGACACTTATGCCTGGCATGGCTTCTTCTAAAGTAGTTGTTGGAAAGTTTGTTGGGAAATCAATAAATTTGTGATTGACAGTGAAACGCATTTGAGTATTAATGAGTAAATTAGCCTTGTTCCCAGTTTGACAGATGTACACAATTGCAGACAGCTTTTCCCTGGACATGCTAGTTTGTTAAGCTATTTTTCTTATTATCAGATGCTTCTACCAAACCAGGTCCCCATCTTCAGGAGAAGGGATGTTTTATATGCCCCCTGAATTCAAGGTTCTCATATCACAGCTAACTTGCTCTTGAAAGAGAACTCACTGATTTATGTCCCTAAAGTTCAGTTTGGAAGAGTGATATGTTTCTTAATGGGATTTAGGAATATAAGTACAGTGATGCAACATAAATTCTATTCCTAAATAGAATAGATACCACTAGCTTGCTGGTTTGCTTGATATTTACTTAACTGTTCAAAATCAAACTGATCATTGTGACAGCTGTTTATTTTTTAAGGATGTATAGATGGAGCTGAATAGATGACTCAGTAGTTAAAATCACTTGTTGCTCTTGCAGAGGCCATAGATTTAACTTCCAGGGCCCACATTTGTGGCTCACAGACATTTGTAACACCAGTTCCAGGGAATCTGACACCCTCTTCTGACCTTCACTGGTACCATTAACAACTAAAATACTACCCTACCTTGTGTAAAATAAAATCCTCATTTCTGCATTTACAGCTCAAATAGTTTCTTGTGGTTTCTGCACAAATATTCAATATGCATATTTCTTGTCATCCCCTATTTTGGTGAGTATGTTCTTGTATATGGTAAAGATATGAATGTATGTGCATACATGTGTGGAGGCCAGAAGACACTCTCTGATGTGGTTTTACAGATACTATGACTCTTTCTTTTGTTAGAAACAATATCTCTCAATTGGCTTGAGCTTGCCAAATAAGGCTATGTTGGCTGCAAGTGAGCCTCAGACATCCATGTGCTTCTGTTCCCCTTATTATAAATTATACAAGCATACCGAACATTGAAGTCCCCATGGTGGTGTATAAAGCACTTTCATCAATGAGCAATCTCTGTAGCCCAACTTTCTAACATGATATTCCTAAACTAAGCTCTTGTTTCCCTTCCATTTTATGGTGTTTATCATATTGTCAATTTTATCATATTTTCCAGTTTTATTCTTCAAATTCCAGTGATGGTCACTATCCAACATATTTGGTATGCAAAACCTAATATATAAAACTGAATCTTACTCTCTTTATTCATGTAATTACATCATCAAATGTATAAATATACATACAAAAATTTACTCACTTTAAGGTTGATCATTAACATATTGTCTTATTAGCTAGATCACAATTTCATATGAGCCTTGCCTTTTACTGCACTTATTCTTCCAAATGATAGAAGAAGAAGAAGCAGAAGCAGAAGAAGGAGGAGGAGGAAGAAGAAGAAGAAGAAGAAGAAGAAGAAGAAGAAGAAGAAGAAGAAGAAGAAGAAGAAGAAGAAATCAGTATGTCTATTGGACTACTCTGCTACTCTCACTGCTATCTGAATGCCTTTTTAGCCCCTATAAATTTAGCACTGTACCAGTTTGGGAGAGATCAGAGGGAATGGTTCAAAAGGAGAAGAGCTAATATTCTAAATGAGTGTCATTAGCAATGAACATACATTGAAGTTTGTATGATATTGTCTTTCCACTTGCCTGGGTTATTCTTGTCTTACAATATCCTACTTCTTCCTCAAGTACACCATCTTCTTCCTCTTACTGTCACTCACTACTGCTCTTGCATAGAGGGGGTCTCTGCTTTGCAGCTTATTGCTTCTCATTTAAGTTTGGGTCTGGCATTTAAGTCCTGGTGTTCTTCAAGACGTTCCCTAATGGCTGATAGTTTAAAAATGTTCAACATTCCTTTAAAAATTGTCTCTTTTGATTTTGATCTTTGTCTCCATTTCTGCTCTCTAATCAGCTATTAAGAGATTTTGTGGTGCTAAATTTATATTATCTGGGTTTATTTTGAAATATCTTAAATATACTAGTTGAATGTAGATAAGTTTGCAGAGGAAACTTTGTGTTGTTTATTGAACAGCTGAAAACATACACACACCCCACACTCATATATCATTTTTATATTATCTACATAAGGAGGATTTGGTAACAAGTGGATTTTTTTTTATATTTTTTCTATATATAGTTAATATATAGCTCAGTTTCTGGCAAGTTGATGAAGCCCTTCTGCCCAAATATTTTGAATAGCTAATTACATTAAGTATTACAACTCATTAAAGTAACTTACATAATACATAGTAGCAAATATCAGTGTGCCCTCACTGTAGACCACATGAATTGAGCTGTTTGAGCAGTAGAGTCAAAGGAGACCAGAACAGAAAACCGGATGCTTAGAACACAGTGGCACATTTTCTGATAAATAGCTACCAAGTACTTACACAAGCAATTTTTTTGTGACTTGAGAAAAATAAAACTAAATGTAAATGAGCAAAGTACTCACCTCCAAGGCAGTAAGTGTAGTGAGCAAAGTATAAAAGGTGTAGTTTAAATAAATGTATCGCTAGAGCAGCAAATAAACTAAAAAAATAAAAAAGCTAGGATTCCAGAACAACATAAGAAAAGAAGATAAGAAAAGTAAAGGAAAAATCAACAAACAAACAAATAAACAAAGCAAGGGACTCAAGGTAAAACTTAACTGCTTAAACAAGCTTTTAATGCAGATAAATTTAGTATGCTTTAGAAACCTTCCTTTTAGAAGTCTCAGACCATTCAGAAACACTTATTTAGTTCTATTTTAACAGTCTTTCTCCCCCAAACCTTATATCATGGAGCTTTACAAATAACAATCTGCACTAATTTTTGCTAACTCATGCAAAACTTATAGTTGGGAAGAATTGTATGCAAATCTAGTCACATAGTGAGAGTACTTTGTTAAATAACTTAAGAGTGTAAGTATTCAGCCCTGCCACTTCTCAGAACACAACTTTCAAAATCATCCTCTATAGGTTAAAACATATTTTGTTCAAGATTCTTCCTTATCCTCAGTTCTAACCATTCCCTATCCAGAGTATTGCCTGATCTTTGACCTTATGTAGTACCTATTGAAATGGAGTTATTTCTATCCATTGTTAGTAATGATGGTTGGTTGACTTCTGGTCCAACCTGAGTTCCAGTTAATGAGTAGCTACCATCTCAGTAATAATGAGCTTTAGAAGGTGAAGATACCCAGTGTCCATTTTAAGTCCAATAGCAAATACTTTAGCTATACTGATAAGTGGGATCACATAATTTATCATTTTCTACTCAATTACCTGTGCAAAGAGTTAGAATCCTCCAGAATTGCCCACAAAGGATTTAACCTTGGTGTTATTTCCAGGTGGTGATTCATGGCATCAGTTCGATGCCTTCAGTATACTTTTCTTCAAGTGATTTTGCCCAAAGTAGTGATGGAAAATGAATCTCTCCAGCAGAATAGATAAACAAGTAAATGATGGGAGATGTTATTCTGTAAATATGTTTTTCATAATTAATGAATAAATAGTTAATGAATAAAGCAATGTTGGCCAATAGGAAGGAAAGATAGGTGGGGCTAGAAGACTAGGAGGAGGAGGAAGTAGTTAGGAGGAGTTAGCATGTAGAGGCCAGAGAGAACAGAGGTCCGTGCCCACTATCCGGTAAGATGACCACATGGTAATACTTAGATTAGTAGAAATTGGTTAATTATTAAGACAGAGCTAGCCGATAAGAAATGATAGTAACTGGCCAACAGAATTATATCAAATACAGAGTCTCTGTGTGTTATTTGGGGCTGGTGCGGTGGTGGAACCAGGTGGCCAGTGGGGAGGAACAAAGAGTGGGACCAGGTGATCGGCAGGAAAAACCTACTCACCTATTTGTAAGAAGTAAATTTTGGCTCATAGCCTGACTTAGTTTAGAATTCAATTTCTCTCTTAATACACGGTACCATTTCAATAACTAAATTATTATCTAAAGCAATAATATATTCAAACCCTGTGTCTAGTTGTACCTGACAGTACTTAACATGCTGGGCCTTATATCCAAAGATCACAATTTTATGTAGTCATTGGTTCTTTTATTTATTTCAGTCTTAGAAAGCAAGTCATCCATAGTAAAGATGGTTTTCATAAATACCTGCTTCCCTTTCTTTTGACTTGTCTCTCCAGTCAGCCAAAAAAAGTTATCTTCATTTCTAAGTGTTCTCTGACTTAGGACTTGTTCTTGATCATTTTACTACTGTATGTCCTATTGTCTCACATTATTGCATTTCAGAAATAATGGCCAGTTCATATGATTTTTTTCTCCTTTAGTATAATTGATATATTTACTTTTCTTTGTTTCCTAATTTTAGATGTGGTAAACACCTGAATCAAATTGCTACTGCATTAATTTTCCAACATGATGAACTATATTTTGAATTTATAACCCAAAATTTCTTTGTAAGTTGCTTTTGCCAGAATATTTCATCATAGTGACAGGAAAAGAAGCTAATATAAAATGTATGTACTTGTATCATGTACTACAGATACTTTGACTTAGAAGGTCAGTTTTGGTTGTCAACTTTACTGTATAGAGGGTAGCCAAGAATTTTGGAGTGAAATTTTCAGTAAGTCTGTGAAGGCATCTCTAGGGAGTTTTGATTTGTGGGTAAGAAAAATATTTAAAGAACACTCATACTAAATGTGGACGAGGCTCCATCCAACAGACTTGATCCCTGAATAGAAAAAGTAGAAAAAGAAGGCAGAGAGCTTCTGATTCTGCTTGCTGTCAGCTGAGGCTATCAACTCCTCCTCATATGGAATGTGGACTTGTATCAGTGCCTCTTAGATCTAAAGATGTCTTTTACAGGATATTTGATGATTCACTAAAACATATCAAAGCTAAAGTTTCAATCTGAGACTTCATGATAGATTCCTTCTATTCTGAGTTTTCTGGCCTCATGCCCCAATAGTCACTGGTTATCCTAGCTCTGCAGTGTGTGGATGGCATTGATTATGCAATAATATCTAATAAATACTCTCTTATGATATATGTGTGTGTATCATATATATATGTATATATATATATATATATATGTACATTTTTTTCTTTGTAGAACTCTAATACAAATATGCACCAAAAGGATAAAGAAATACTATAAAGCAAAAAGTATTAGTTTGTCTTTGAAATAATGGTTTTTTTGATAGTTACTAACTATTAAACAAGATATATCAGACTTAATTAAGATTCATATATTTATTTTTCTTTGAAGGGTAGGTGTTAAGAACCCAGAAAACTCATCATTTGGCAAAAGGTTGTGGCAGGCAAATGTAATCCCAGAAGTTGAATGCCTAAGAGTGGTGAGTCAAGAGATTGATACCAGTTTGGGTTATTTAGCAAAACTGTGTTTCAACAAAAACAATCATTAAAAAGAAAAAAAAAACTCAGAAAAAAAGATTTCTTATACTGAGAAGAAATATGCCCAAACACAAAATTGACAAGGAACTTTTCTTTAGAGTGTATAATTTTTTATAGTAAAGAATAGAATACAACTCATTGAATAAAATTACCCAAAGATTTGAATGAACCCTTCAGAAAGAAGTTATGTAGTCAAGACACAAATAAGTAAAATCAGAATCATTATCCTTCAAGACTTTCAAATTAAAACCACAGAAAGGAATTAACATACATACACACTATAATATCCAAAATCAAACAGATTAGAAAAATAAAATTCTGGCAGAGATTTGGGGTTCTCTGAATGCCCACATCCTTTCAGTAGAAAGACTTTGGAGTACTGTTGGGTATTTTCTTGGATAATAAAGCACACATGCTTATATTCTTAGGCATCTACCTAAAAGTTGGACACACATATCTACAAAAGATTCATGCATAAGTGCTGGTGGCAACTTTATTAGTTATAGTTAATTAGTGTAAATCCATAAGTGGTCCATGAACAAGTCAAATGTGTTATCTCCATAGCACCTGATGATAACAATTATCAGGATCGTCACAAGTAGTGTTGACTATGAAGTTCTTTATATTTAATTAAAGAAGCCAGATATGACAAAAAAATACCTTTTTAAAGAGTCCATATTATGGTAATTCTATAAAATCCAATAATATTCAGAGTGATAAAGAGTTCATCAGACATAGTCTTTCAACATGAGTTAAAGGTTGTGTACATGAATCATATGGACAAGTGCATGAGTATCTTTGGAGATGATAAAAATTTTCTACATCTTGAGGGTGCTGACAAATTCACAAATTCATCCACTCAGATCAATATGCTGTACATTTTCAAAGCTTCATATTCATGCCACAATAGAACTGACTTGAAGGTAGCCATGTTTTAATTAAATTCATATTTGTCTTGATGAAAAGTAACATTGTTAGTTCAGATATAATTATTTCAGGTGTACTTGTGGCTACATTGGTATGTCATTGGCATGACATATCACAGTAAACACTTTGTTTCTGGGCAAGACCTGCACTGTTCAGATAGCCGTCTCTTATCTCAATATACTAGACCCATTGGTTAATGAGAACACATGACTGGCATTTTATCAGCTTGTTTCATATGTTTTTGTTTTTAGTATCACATGCATACCAACAAGCATTCAGCATTCTGTCATGAAAGAAGAAAGAAATTAAATTGGGGTCATCACCTTTGTTTTCTCTATAGTGTCATCTTCATCCTATGCTCACACCTTACCCATGTTTTTCTTTAGTCTACACACCACTCTTTTATATAGTGCTTTCTTGTGTCATAATCTACTTAAATATAATAACATTATGTCTGGTCAGAGACAATTGGTTCTTGAACTTGTAGAAAGTTGTTTCACTGGATGTTAAGAATATATGTTTAGACTCGCTATTTAGAGCAAAATGTAGCAGATGGTTTTCATTGAAGTGTCCATTTTTCTATGACTTAAAAATAAAGAATCTGATTTCAGTAATTTGTGCTAAGATTTGATTATAAAACTATTATTCCTTCTCTTTAACACTCACAAACACAAATCAATATGTGGGTGAAGGACACCCAGATCATGAACAGGATGGTGATGATAGCTTTGCAGCACAGCATTTTATTGAGTTTTCGACAGGCATTTTCAACACTGCACACTGAAAGTGCTTCTACTTTTCTTTGTCAGTTTTATTTATATCACATTTGCATGTGTTAAAATTTAACTCTGCTTTTCCACAGAGGGTTGGATTGCTCTTTTTGTTGAGTACTCAAATTTTTTGTGGCTTTTCAAACTCATTTTCCCTCCTTGTTATTCTTGTAACTTGTTTAAAAACTGGAAACTAAAAGGATTTTTTATATTTGTCTTATTACCTGATTTTGTAGGGGTTCTTAATTTTAACATTGTACAAAAATTACTGTGTTTTAATATTTTTGCTTGATTTATATACATTTTAAAAAATTTGATCACTGTGGTTTTAATTTTGTTTTAAATTTCTTTTTTTGCTTGATTCTTTTCTCTTTTCTCTTTAACCACAATTCATGCCCAGAGTGGCTTCCTTATATTGGGTGGCAACCTCTGTAATTACAGTGTGAGCCTTGAAATCACACTGAGGAAATCTAGACATCCAGTTGCCTTCTTTCTTTTTAAAAAATAAATTTTATTTCAAATAGAAACAATCTTATTTTACATATCAATCCCAGTTCACTCTCCCTTCCATTCTTCCCTGGCCTCTACTGATCCCCTATCCCATCCCCCATCCACTTCCCAGAGAGGGTGAGGCCTTCAATGAGGGATCATCAAAGTTGCCCAGTTTCTTTAATGTGACCATGGTGAGCTGTTTAACCATGAAAAAGCTGAGGCATTCCATGGAGCTAGGCATAGTTAAATTACCATGTTGTTTAGAGATTTGGCAGAGTATCAGGATGACAAATATTCATAAGTACTAGCTCTTTGTGCTTGGTCTGGAGACATGGATCCATGGATCCACTTCCTGAGCAAGCATGAAGTTCAATCTCCAGAGTTAGTATAAGGAGCAGAACATCCTTACATGCTTCTGTAATTCCAAAACTGAAGGTACAAGGGGAAGGTTTTTGGGGTTTTCTGGCTGTTAGAGTACAAGTGGGAAAGGTGAGCTCTAAGATTAGTGAACAATCCCATCTCATCAAAATACAGTTGGGAGAGATAAGGAAGCACACCTGACATCCTTTTCTGGTTTTTATATGTGCACTAATGGAATTGTATACATACACATTCAAACAAATTAGCAAATTAAAAACATAAATCTTCTTCCATGCAACCCCTATCCTGACCCCTAGTCTGAGGTTTACATGCATCCATTGCTGGTGTTTCTAAAGCTTAGCTTCCTGACCTTTACTGACTGGCAGATACATGAGGGGCTCATAGTTCTTGCACTGCAATTAACTTCATGTCTTGCATTGACCTCTGTGATTTTATTATCCACAATGGATGCTGACCCTGATGAGAGTTACAGTCTTGGTCACAGCCTTTTGTTATTGTCTTTTTGCAGATGCATTAATCACATCTTCTATCTGAACTTCCAACATTTAATTGATATTATGTATTTTCTGCTCTGTTTTTTCAAAGGGAGTTAAAAACAGACAGGGTTATATTGATAATAATTGATTTATTCTTCAAAGAACATCATCTATTCCATATACTATTTTACTTCATAAATTACTAAGAGTTTGTGTTTGGCACCCACCATTATATTATATTTAGAAAAGAACTAGAATAAAGCCATATGAAGATAAACATTTGTTTTAGTTTAATAAAAGCAGTATTTCTGAATAATAGTAATTATATTTCATATCATTCTTCTGGTATTGTTGAATACATTCTATACTCAAGTTCCTAACTGAATTCTAGTAGTTTTGTTGGTGTAGTGGTTTGAATGAGAAATGTATTCCATAGTTAGTCTCTGTCATTTGAATACTTTTTCCCCAGTTGGTTGGAGTATTTGAGGATATTTGGTGATATAGCCTTGATGGAAGAATCATATCACTAGTGACAGGCTTTGTGAAAAAATAATCCTTGTGGCATTCCCATTTCTTCTCTGTGACTTGTGCTCACAATAAAAGATGTGAGCTCTCAGGTGCCTGCTTCTGTTGATATGTCTGCCACTTGCTTGTTGCTATGCCTCCACTTTGCAACATCATGTGCTCTTGTCCTTCTAGAACTGACAGGCAAAATAAATTCTTGTATGAGTTGTCTCAGTCATGGTGTGTTATCATAGCAACAGGAAAATGATGAAATGGTAGGGAATGATAAATTTTGAAAATGATACTGAAACATTTAAATATTTACCTGTCTGAAATAATATAGTCCTTTACTATTACGTAGCTACCAAGTTGAAACACATTAACATTTTACATGTAGGGATACATGTGGATATATGAACCTCTATGTTATGCATGTTTTTTTGTGGAAAAATCATCATGCTATAAAGTAATCCTCTTTTTTCTGTCTTTTTTTTTTCAAATATTGATTATGTGCAAGCATGGAAAATTTTACCAACCTTAACATTCCTCATTGGGATAACACTGCTTGCTTGCTCTGTTTTTGAGAAAAGAAAACATAAAAAGGAAAGGGGACTAGATGAATTCTTTTTGTTGAAATTAGTGGCAGTGATATGCGTATAAGACTAATCAAGACAGACAAGGCTGTCCCCTGCTAATCACCAAAGATATTGGACTGTCTGGAGGAGAAAGGAGTGATTATTATCAAAAAGAACAGTCAGCTATTGCTAAGACAAACTGTCAAGAATGTCTTTTGATTAAAATTCAAAGGGATAGAGAGAAAATTAAGTGCAGTGTTAATTATTTTCCAATAAGGCATTTTTATGGGCCTATGGCTTGCAGAGAAAGATTCTTTGTTTTCTACTCCTAGATGTGTGTTTAAAAAAATATTAAGCTATGAAATCCATGTCATAAAACTCAATATAATGATTAATTCTCATAGTATTATAAAGCAGTCAAAACTTCATAGCTTCTATATTTTTCTATATTTAGAGAATAAAGGATAGAACCCCGTGACATAGACTAACTGCTTGTGGGATGGAACACAGCTCTATTTTCTGTCTCAACATGTGCAGTTCTATAGTTCACATGTGATATGTTTCTGCCAAGCACAGGTTTTACTTAAGCTCTACTGGTATTGCTGAATGTTCAGTTTGTGTGCCATTTTTCCTTTCAACAATATCTTTGTCAGGTCAAAAGGTATTATAAAAGAGCTGATATATGGTTAGCCAGCAATTCAACCCCTTTCCCTGACTTATTGGTATCTCAGAAACTTTGCCCTTCCTAGGATTATTCTGTAAATACTTTTTTTCATAGAGAAGAACAACAAATTTTTGAAAGCCCAGTTGTTTATGAACTGGCCCTTTATAATTCACATTTGTGATGTTTCTGTATTGTCTATGAGTCCCTGTAGAGGAAGGTTCAGTACACCAAGGACAGAGAAATAGACCTCAAATGAGAGGACAATTCTTGGTCAGAGACTACCTATTGGTATGGCTTAAACTACAATTGGATAAGAGGATGACAGAGTAGAAAAGGAGCTGAGCATCCAAGGATATTCATTTAAACAAACACCCAAGTGACTTAAAGAAGAGAGGATATGCAGGCCAGAGGATACCAAATAACAACTACATAGAATAAACAAGTTAGAGGTGGAATGAACAATGTGATTTGTGTTCATTGTATTGTACATGGGGTTCACACAGAGCAGACTTCAACTGACTTTAACATAAAATCCAGTATGTTACTACTGCTTTATGAAATGATGGATATGCTGATTTTAATTCTGGCTGACACTGTTTTATTATCTGTAGAATTTTTAGAACATCATATTCTTTGCATTAAATGTACATAATAAAATTATACATATGTAAGATTTTGAAGTCACTTGTTTATAATAGAAAAGTGCAAATGAGGTTCCTTTTCATTGGCAATATTTTTAGTTAGAGTGTGTTGTACAATCTAATTCAGAAAAATTGAAGCCTTTTTTTGTAATCAAGATGTCTAAAGAATATGCCATAGTTGGTTCTGGTTTGGAAGTTGAAGGAGGAAGATTTATGTGTGGTCTGTACAGCATGTTGAGAAGGCAGAATTTTACCTTTGGCGGTGCTAAATATGTGTTTGTAACTATTGGCCTATGTTTCATTTGGATAAGTTGGTCTGGGACAGAATAATGAGTTCATCACGGTGATAAAGTATTTTCCTTCCAGTGTGATGTTTCAGGCCTTGCACTTGATGTGACTTGTCAGAAATCTCTGGAATTAGCTGTAGGCTATTATGCATATATACGGGTGCTGAGGTTGTTTATGACTTTAAATAGGTGGGGATACTCTACAATGATTTGCAAATTGTCAAGATCAACTAAACGAAAGGCTCAAATTCACTACTTGTACATTTTTTCTGACAAAATCAAGGATTGATTCTACCTTAGACTGCTGCAGGTCTTCTCTTGATTATTTTCTTCTTATCTTTATGATCTTACAGTTTGAATCATTTCTCATTTCTGAATATTGTAAGGTATAGTAGACAAAAGCTAAATGTAGCAATTGTGAAAAATACTAAAGTAGTCCACTAAATTCCTGGATTCGGTTGATTAACTTTACTCTAAATCCAGTCAAAACAGCTATTAGGCAGAATCTTTGTTTCTTCTTCTTCTCAAGTGTCCCTCAAATCCTCTTTGTCTCTATTCCCAGTGACAATACGCTTCCTCATGACCACTGGCACTCTTAGAAAGTGTGCAAAGTCCTTATTTGGCCTAGGGACAGCAGCTTTCCCATGACTACTGGTGCTCTTAGGAAGTGAGTACACTCCCAGCTGGTCTGGTTATAGCAATTTTCCCATGACCACTGACACTCTTAGGGAGTATGCACACTCCCCAGCTTGTCTAGGGATAGCAGTTTTCCCAATCACTAGCACTCTTAGGGAGTATGCTTACTCCCCAGCTGTTCTTGCTGCACTTCTTAATGCTTATGTAGTCTCTCTCTACACTGAAGCTAGTAAGGACTTTCTAATGCCCAAATGGATTATCTATGCCAACAGTCTTTTACTTCTTTCCTATTTTGCTCAGTACAAAGTCCTGTGTCCTTCTTTATCAATCTTTCCTCTGTCTCTTTAGTCTTTTATTTTCCATATAATACCAGTATCTTTGATTCCAACTATTAGACCTGTAAACTCCAAGGCTGCCTATTTTTACCTTGTTTCCTGTTAGGGTGATTTCCCATATTGCTAGGTCCATTTTGATGTGACTTTTCTTATGAAGTCTTAATGTTCACTTTAGAATTATTTAGGGAACTTTCCTTGTTCTTCCAGTCATTTTAACTTATTTTAGACTTTTTTTTAAGGTCATGTGACTACCCATTTTTTCAGGTCCTCCTTGAGGCCCATGTCGACATCTGGTTCATACTGCAGCTCTGATGCTTAGCCTGATAATGGCACAGAGTAGATCAGTATGTATTCACTAAACTGAAAACTGGATGGCATCACTCCAAGCCAATCTCTCTTAGCTGAGTTAGATAAAGGGAACAGAATAACATCAATTTTAGATGATTTTCGAGGCGTAAAACTGGCTTATCCTGAAATAACCGAGTGTCTGATATATTAAGCTGATTACTGTGTCTCCCCCAGTCACAGATTCTCCTGAGCCAGCTTTTCACAGACACTCTGCCTATCTTAAATATCTGCACTGTTTTCCTCTCACTCAGAAATTTTCCTGAACAAGCTCACTGGAGATACTCAGCCTGTATTTGGACCACCAACTTTCTTTCCTTTGCCTCTCTTAAGCCTTGGGTTTCACCTTCTACCTCATCATCTCAGTCCTTGTCCATACCCATCCATATAGAATGAGGCTTCCTCTAATCTGTGCTTATTTTTCTGGCCAAAATCTGGGGCTTCCAAAATTCTTCATGTAAATATGTTTAAGTATCATAGGTACAAATGGATACAAGAGGAAGTGGTTTATGCAAAGATGAATGTATTCATGTGCAGAGAGAGAAATAGACTCTCGGTAGTAGCAGTTACAGAAAGGATTATATGTGATCTGGTAATGAAAACTGCAGGTGATGGAGATTATATAGTCACAATCTCAGTTTATCGTAAGTTTAATTGAAATCTCAAATACTAGTGCTTTTAAATCAAAAGTAAATCAAGTTCAAAGCAAATAATTCACAAATTATCAGTGGATTTTACTTTTAATCATCAAACAGTCATTTAGAAATTCTTTTAGAGTATAATTATGTGGATTGCATTTACTCATAGATAGTGCTTATAGCTGTAGGTGAGATATGTAATAATTAAAGCTATTATTTGATAAAGGTAAATTTTGATTTCCTCCTATAGCATTGGTATAGTCTTACCAGCCCCCCCCACACTACTGCTCCCAGATAACCCTTGGGTAAGTGACATTTTAAGAGCCACCAGTAGACAGATAACAACAACTGATTACTTTAGATTTAATCATTAGCAACATGGTTGTACTGGTGACATTGTTTATAGTGTTCAATTAAATGCCAATTTAATGACAATCCTCACTTAAACCACTGTTCTGAGACTTTATGCAGTCCCAGCCCAGAAGATTGACCAGCTGTCCACCCTTCCTGACCCTTCAGTTGCCTTTCTTTCTATGTTTCAAGGATACAGGTAATTGCTAATCCTGAAGGAACACAAACAAACCATTGTCTAGCTGCATCCATGATGCCTTTCTTAATAGGAAATGAATTGCACTCTTCATAGTGCCAAATGCCCAAGAGTAACCTGGGTCTGGGTTAATACAGTAGGAATTTTGTTTCCTGAAGGCTGGGATGAATATTCTAATCTGCATTTGCAGCTTTTTTTTTTTTATTAGACCTTGCATTTTGAGAGGAATGAATGCTATTACCACCCAATCAGCAGAAGCCCTGTTATCTCTTCTACCCAACAAATTCACGTGGGCTTTTGGAAATATGGTTTCCAGAATGAAAATATTCAAATTTTAAGACAGCTTAGAAACTGACCAAACACTAATGTTTGGCTATGATGACACTGCCAGCACCTGATAATTTGCATTTAAAGAAAGAAATTTGAACCAAAGCACTGAAATAAAATGTGCATTTTATTAACAGACTCCCATAAAAAATAGCAATGCTTTGCTAATTCAAATATCCTCAAGTGAAAGAAAATAAAGGATTTGGTTCTTTCTCTTTTTTCCACTGATCAACTTTCCTATGCTCTTGACATATATTCTGAAGTTAAAAATAACATTTCCCCTACCTATCTCATTCAAGCAACATTGTACATCTGAACTTTCCCAATAAAGCAGATAAGCAAGAGATAGGAGAAGAAAATAAAGGGCTCATCAGAGAAACATCATGTAATATAGTATGAGAATGATATTATTGTACTGCACTGGGTAATGTAGGGAAACAAAGGGTAATGAGAGTATTAGTGCATATTTTTAATGATAACAAATTGTTGATTTGGCCTACTAAGGTAATTTCAACACTTGGTTCATAAAAGTCTATTGTCAACTTCTAGAATTTAAGTTTTTGAATGGTCTATCACACTCTGTGCTGTTATATAATAAGTACTAACAAACAATCAAGAGATGGGAGAATTAAATATTTGGTCTAAAATCAACACACACAGCAACATCTGGCATATGGTAGTTGTAAGTATTCTATGCAGTTAATCTTTAATATTGTTGGTAGAATAGTATCAAAGGATTTTTTATTAATCATATACATTTATATGATGATAAAATGCATATACAAAGAGAAAGTTAGAGATAGGGACAAAGTGACAAAAGGGAAAAGAGTCAAATATAGACATCAATACTACAAGACACATTTGTATTCCTTATTTATGACTAGTCATATGTGGTGAAATTTTATTTACATTATAATAATTTGCAAACTACACCTCAATGCACTGGTTTGTCTTTAGTGCATACACCTTTGTTTTCCATCTCTTCCAGCTACTCAAGTGAGAATTTAATTAAATTTCTTACTTCAATAAATAATCTGATTAAGTGAGATCAGTGATGTTTGGTGACTGGAGGGAACTATCTTGGGTTGATTGATTGCTTTGGGAAAGCAATGCTAATTCTTATTTTTAGACTGTAGTCTCACCCTATCATGATGTTTTATATGAGGTCCCAACAATCACACAGAACATTGAATAAGAATATTCAAGGTTTTAAGTTAATTATTTGAATTATTAATATTGCTTATTTGGGCATATTTTCATTGTAATTCCATGTAAAAAATTTACTCTGGCTTAAATTTAATTCATCCCAGTCTATATTTCATATCCTTTTCTTAGTAAGTATCAAATGAGGTCAAATTTGTTTCTTAAAATTATATGTGTTCTTGAAAAATGGTCAGTGCTTTTCATAAGACTTATTCTTATGTTTTCTCTCTTGTTCTTGTTACTGCATGTGTGATTGTGATATTGTAGTGTAATTATGTATTTCTTATATTCATTACTCAACATATTCATGTAGTTACATGTCTTTACTGCTCTTCCCTAGGACAGTGATTGTTTTATTACCACCAGAAGTGTAGGGTAGATTCCACCAGCTGATCACTTGTAAGTAAAGAATTGAAACTCCTAACTCATATGCTAATTTCTACATAAGTAAATCTCCATAGTGCAGATTGCACAATATGCAACTTAAACGAAACAAGATTGGTATGCTATGTATGTCACTATGACACTTTATAAATAATTTGTGAATAAACTGAAATAAAAGGAGTGGAGTTCTGCTGTTGTCAGTATGATAATGGGATAGCACTTGAAAAAACAAGCATTAGGTACTATTGTTACTAATTTTACTTTTTTCATTGTTTATATCTATCTAGCTTAGCGGATAGAGAATTAAATTAGACTGGTTTTGAGAAATAAAATACATGAACACATCCATTTTTCTACTACAGTACCCTATCAGTTTGCTCTGTGATTCCAGATTGACCTATAATATATCACAGTCTTTATGCTTTCACATAGTGAGAAATATGTTTTGAGGTAGCATTTTGTTATAAAATGTGTGATTCTCAAGAATCCATTGCTAATTGATATTATTAGTTAGAAGATATTTAACAGAAAGTTGCATGGCTTCTGAAATGCTAAATTCTGCAGACTTCCTTTACTTGGTACATAGTACACAAGATATTTTATGTTTGAATCTGAAAAAAATGGAACAGTTTTTGAGAAAGCAAAGTTATAAGTCCTCAAAATACAATTAGGAAAATACATCGATGCCAGGAAGAGAGAGGCATGTGTCAAATGGGGTGTTTACCAGGAATACTTCTGTCCCTAAGAACAAATGCTACATCAGCCTCCATCCTTGTGAGACATTTTTCACTCTGTAGCTGTGCAGAAGTTGTTGGGGAGTGCTTTTCCAAATCAACTCTTAGTGTGACCTTCCATTATTAATTAACTCTCCCCAATTAAGTACATGTTAACTAAACCAGCAGTAAGAAGAAATGTGAATCATGAAAATGCAATAAGTGCAATGTATGTTAGTGTACCCCATAGCAACTCTGTTCTAATCATATAATGATTAAAAAAAACATTGAAAGATTTTAAAGTGTCTTGTAATTAGGAAACAATGAATTAATAATTTTGGACACCATCACAAATCCTTATTAGAGTTTTCTGTACTTTATTTACATTTAGAAAATGAGCTTCATAATTTTTAAGAACACATGTAGGTGTTCTAGGGTCTAAAGCCTATTTATTTCATTCAGGGAAAATCATCTTCAGAGGAGTCTCAAATGATCCTACCTTTGCAAATTTTTACAAGCTTTCTTTTCTCAGTTCCTCCCCTGGTTTTAGAAGTGCTTCATACTTGTGAGTGGCTCTGAAAGAAAAGCTTCATCAAATTTAAAATAAATCAAACTAGTATTTGAGATTGCTTTGTAATGCACCATAACCCTTCTTTTTTCTATAGTGGAAAAAATCCATTTAGCATTTAAACAAAATAAAATAACCACTCTTCTTTGGAAGGTGTTTCTGACTGATGGTAGACAGAAGATAGCTTCGCTAAGACAGCTAATACACACACACACACACACACGTATTTGGAGGTGAGTTAGGACTAAATATTAACATAGTCAAAATACCTTTTGATTTCTCTCAACTTGATAAGTCACTAAAAATTTTACTTTGAATTTGTATTTTTGCTATGATAAATATATCATCTCTTTGATTATTAATAAATTCTATTTAATAACAGTATTTGTAGGGGAATATTTCACAGAGCAAGTTTGTTGTCAATTTGTTCTTAAAATACATTTATAGACTTATTTTTGTCGTCTAAATAAACATTTGTCCTCTAAATCAAATTCTAAGATTTCGTAATTCTTACCATGACTTCCTGGTGACACCTGGTCTTTAGGTGTCAAGGTGAGTTCTGGTTATTATTATTATTATTTTTAACATATGCTGTCTACACCTCTCCTTGTGTCAGTAGAGACCGATTCTTTGACCACATGTTTTTGCAGGATGCAAACACTAATACTCTCATAGAACAGTGTTCATTCCTTTGTATCTTTTCCAGTGTGCTCCACATAGAATATATTTTGTTTTAGTGTGGGCTGAAATTTTTTAGTTCTCAAATTCATAACTTGTGTTGACAAGAGTCTAAAGTTTCATACATCTGGTTTCCTCTTAAATGTTTTGGAATAGTTTGATTCTGTAGTGGTAACTCATTTGGCATGTGAATTGATCATCTTAGTACATTCTCCAAAACATTCCTAAGAAATAACATCATTTTGTAGATGCATATATTTTCTGCATAGAATTTGTATATACAACATAAGTAACATTCATCGTTTATATTGAATTTGTATTGTGACAGTCATCTGTTTCATGAATATGGATTTTTTGCTTTGTAAATGTTCTTAGTCCTCTTCCTAAACACAGTGTTAGTCATAGTGGTATAGATAATATGGCATGGCAGTCTTTCTCTGATATGATACATGTCATTGGAAATGAATCCATGGGGAAAATAGGCAGAGACATTTGCACTATAACTGATAAGGGCATGCGTGATTCTGATCTGTTATCAGTTTTTCTTTTGAGTTTTTCCTGTTTGAATAAACTTAATTACTTTGGGTCTCTTAACTCATTTTATGATAATGTTTTTTATTTAAATTTGAAACATGCTTGTTTTGTATGCCAATCCCAGGTCCCTCACCCTCTCATCCTCTCTTGCTCCCACAATCCCCACCCCATCCCCTTTCTGCTCCCCAGGGAGAGTGAGGCCTTTCATGGGGAATATTCAAAGTCTATCATATCATTTGGAGCAGGGCCTACGCCCTCCCCTATAGGTCTAGGCTGAGAGAATATCCCTCTATGTGGGATGGGCTCCCAATGTCCATTTATATACTAGAGATAAATACTGATCCACTACCAGAGGCCCCATAGAGTGCCAGTCCTCCTAACTTACAACCATGTACAGATGGTTGGATCTGTCCTATGCTGGTTTCCCAGATATCAGACTGGGGTTCATGAGCTCCCCTTGTTCAGGTCAGCAGTTTCTGTGGATTTCTCCATCCTGGTCTTTACCCCCTTGCTTATCACTCCTCCCTGTCTGCAACTGGAATCCAAGATTTCAGCTCAGTGTTTAGCTGTGGGTGTCTGCTTCTGCTTCCATCAGCTATGAGATGAAGGCTCTAGGATGGCATACAAGGTAGTCATCAATCTCATCTTTGGGGTAGGACATTTAAGGTAGCCTATCCACTATTGCTTAGATGATTAGTTGAAGTCATCCTTGTAGATCTCTGGACATTTTCGTAGAGCCAGGTTTCTATTTAAACTTAGAATGGCTCCCTCTGTATGGTATTTCTTTTCTTGATTTCCTTTATTCTTTCCCTGACTCATTCTTCCTGCTCCCACATGTCCTCCTAACTCTTAAGGAAAGTTGTGTAAAATATCATGATTGGTTCAGTTATTGGACATATACACACAGAAGGAGGAAAGAAGAGGGGAGAGGGAGAGACAGAGAGACAGACAGAGAGATAGAGACAGAGATAACTTTCCCTAACAATGCCACAGAAGAGTCAAGAAGCTAAAATGGCATATATTGGCAATAAACAAGACTTAAAAAATATGAATCATGAAGGATCTACATGAAAGTATGAGAAGATATTTTTCACTCTCCAAAATTTATGTGGACGCTATGTTTATATTACAGAAACTATAAATAAAATTTTCTTGCTGATCATTTATTCTTGAAGTAGAAAATTCATGTCTTAGTGACTTACAATATAATTAAAATCATTGTACAATTAACATCTTTTTAAAAGTAGAAATTGAAATTTTAATTGCCTCATACATACATATTAGAAAATGCTTACTTTTTAAAAACAGAGCTGACTTTTTATACAATCAATAGTAATACTTTTTTATCTACTGTATTCTATCCAGTTGAGATGCTGACTAGATGACGTTCATCTGCTTATTGATTTTGTTAGGTTTAGAACAGCTGGCACTTTTAGTAACTGTGATTATGATGGTCCTTGATTTTCTTGTTTTTTCAGGTGAGTCTGGTAAAGTCAGGAAAACTCCAGAAAAAAAGGTGAGTGAATCAAAGGAAGGAGGCCATGGTCTTAGAACTTTCCACAAAGAACAGAGGTATGGGTTCATTACAATATGGATGGAAGGTTCTTCAATAATCAAACTTTTCTGCTGTGATTAAGTTCTGCTCTCTATTCTCCACAATTCTAATAAGTCCCACTTTGCCTAAGTCATGTTTGGAGTGTGCCAAGGGAGTCTTTTCTTTCTTTAAAAATAAACTTTTTCGAACCTAGTATTTGTTGTGCTGTTTGAGAAACAAAAATCTTTAACAAAATCGAAAAAATCAAGTTCACTACCTGCTTAAGTGTCTGTTTTCCAAAGTGAAGATTCAGACATTACCTCTTCATCCAGCATCTTTGATTCCTCCCACTTGACCCTTGCTTGTCTCTAACACAATGCATGTAACAAAGTGTACACTTTTTCTATTTAGTAGACATAGCTTTCTGTCAGACTTAATATAATTCACCGAGGTGAATTAATATGCCTGATAAAAAGCCCTCTTATTATCCTGTATATTCATGTGACATTCTCTTATTTACTTGCTTTACATCATGCATAAATTCCAAAATTATGTAAAATACAAGGCTATAGTTAAAGAACTTAAACTTTCTACTTTAGGAAGGTTTGAATCCAAAGGAAATAATTGAGCAATAGATTTGGTTAAACATTTCATCATACAGTTAAAACAAATTACAAAACAAAACACAAAACAAAACAACAACAAAAAGCAAAGAGAACCAAAGGATGGCTAGTGCAAGATTAAGTGATATGATTGACCATCAGCGAACATATAACTTGGGACCAGAGATATGGCTTATCAGTTAAGGGTATTTCCTTCAAGCTTGATGATCTGAGTTCAATCCCAGAAACATACATAGAACATACATAGAAGTAAAGAACAGACTCCCAAAACTTGTTCTCTGACCTCCATGTGCACTTATATCACTTATGCTCAGATCCCAAAGTCCCTAAACCCTCAAATATAAGTAAAGAAATCTAAAATAAAGAAAACATATATCTCAACTGCCCCTCACACAGGGTCCTGTCAACCAAGAGGACAATTTGTGTGAAGAAATGAAAAAATGATAGAAGAATATGCCACCGTTTTAAGCCATCCAGAGGCATAGAGAACAAGCAAAGACTAATGAGTTAGACTGCTCCAGGCCTGCTACTTTCATTCTTGTTTATAAATAACATTTCACACATAGCAAATGCTTGATAAATATTTGTTGAAATTAATTAAATTTATTCAGGGATAAATTTAGTGTAGCACATTTTCCCTAAGTTTTATGCATTAATATCAATTCATGAGTTTCATAAACACTGAGGTTGTGTCTATATTGTAACAATACCTTTCCTTTTCATGAAAACTGTCATTTCTCAGAGTTTATGAGACTCGGGGCAGGGGTGGGGGTTCTGTTTTTATTTAAAGCACAATGGGTTTAAATTTTTCTTGTTGTTTTGAAGGTTAATGACATCTTCGGCCTCTGAAGTTGGCTTCTTCCCTTTGAAGCTGTGCTCCCACTGGGTGGTAGCATCTTCTTTATTTGGCCTATGTATTTAGACAAAGGTAAAGATCAGGGGTGGGTGTTGGGGGAATGGATCCAGTTGCTATGGTTATTATGTGACGGTGTATGAAGCAACATTACTAATTCATATCAGATATGTAGTAGTATGAATAATGTCCCCTACAGGCTCATATGATTTAGAACTTGGTACTCTGTTGGTAGAACTGTTTCAAAAGGATTAGGAAGTGTGATTTTGCTGGGAAGTGTGCCACTGATGGAAGGTTTTACACTTTAGAAATCCTACCACATTGTTCTCTCCACCACTGCCCCACCTTTAGTTTTTTTTTTTTCTAAGAATGTAAGCTCTCAGCAGCACCATGACTGCCTTCCTCCTGCTATGCTCCTGCCATGGACTCTAACAATCTGGAACTATGAGCCTCAAATCAGATACTTATATTAATAAGTTGCCTTTGGTCACAGTGTTTTGACACTGTAATAGAAAAATAAATTAAGACAAGGTAGTAATCATAGGAGTTGATGTTCAAACTCAGGCATTTTTGTTCAATAGCCTGGAGTTACTATCTTATACTGCATAGATGTCCTTACTGTTTCCACCTTCATTTTCTGATGGATGTGTACAAAAATGATTTCTCCCATCTTCAAGCAAACACCAAGGTATGTACATACAATTCTTCCCTAGCTTTCTGTCAGGAGGAGCCAAACAAAGGGGCTTCCTTTAGCTCCTCACACCAGCAGTGTCCTAGTTACTACTTCTGCTTTTCAACCCACATCACTGAATCAAAGTGTGATTTCTTTTCTACTGTGGTGTATATTAATAATCAGCTTATATTTATAACATGGCTACAAAACATATGGTCATGTTTTAAAAAAGTTTACATTTCATTTCTTTATAGTTATATTTTTTCCTGTGATTTTATTGTATTATAAGGAGTCAAATGTCAAGGGATTGCTGTACCATTTCTTGTTAATGAGCTTGCAGAGTTGTTGTTTAGGCTTGCCTCAAATGGGTTAGCTGAATTTGGAATGCAGTCTCTGCTTTGTATTTGGTTGAGATCAGTGTTTCTTTTCGGTTTTTACTATTGTACCTACACAACATATTTATTATTTTCAAGGTACGTGATAAAAGTATGAGGATTATGACATATTACCCAAGAGTTTACAATGCCTGTCTAGTCACATCTGGTGACACCACGCTAATCAAAGCATGTGTTACATATCAGCTCAGAGTTAAAGGACTGAAGATGGAAGCTGTGTCAACTCCAAGAGCAGATATTGGGGAGTTTGGAGAAAAATCTTTGGGTTTCACCCTATATTTTAAGGAAGCAAAGAAGAGTTCAGAACATGAATCCATTATCTTCAACTGCCACAGTGACAGTGACAAAGGTGATGGTGCTGATGGTGATTATAATGTAAGTAAGTTTCACGTCTAGGTTCAGCTTTCACCATTACCTTTAATTGTTCGGGGATCTATCCTTTCAGTCTTAAAAGCCTAATAGTAGCCTTATAATACTTTGTTTTAGGAGAAAAACATTCTTCAATTGATGGGAGTTGCACACATGAACCAAGCTGTGAGGTCCCAGTGAGTAAAGGACAGAAATTTGCCTTTAAGGTTTACTTTCCCCTGAGACTAAGACTCATGAAGCTCAGGACACTTATAAGGATAGTTAAGAAAGTTACAAACACACAAGAACCCTCTCTAAGGTCATGAATGTATTAAATGCATGGTGGTGGTGGTGGTTTGTGTGTGTGTGTGTGTGTGTGTGTGTGTGTGTGTGTAAAGATTTTTCTGTGTTGGCACTGACTGCTCATTACACAGAAAGCTCAGAGTTTCAGTAAATCACCAGCCTTGCTACTGGGGTAGACTTTGTTTTTGCAGGTGCCTCAAATCATCTGTTCTCCCATAAGTGATGACAATAAACTCATTGGTTTATAAAGCTAGATCTGGGAGGAATCACTCTGGTCTAGTGTGGATGGTCTTTCTGAGGTACACAGATGTTTGTATTTCCCTAGGAAGAGTCACACCGTATATGTTTTCAGACATGACTACTAAAGAAGAAAGGACTTGTGGCCTTAAAGGTTTATGGAGTCCAAAAAAACTCTAACCCCATTTTAAAGAAAATAAAAGGTCTAAGTGTTCTGTGTTAAGATAACATTAGTGTGTATCACGATTTGCCACCTAGTTCTGGTAACACAGCTGTGTCAGCCCCAAATAACTTGTATTAATTATGAAACTGCTGGCCAGTGACTAGTGTTTCTTATTGGCAAGCTCTGTCTTAAATATTAACTGATTTCTATTAATCTAAGTATTCCCATGTAGTCTTCTTTTACCTGAGAAAGGTCCAGGACCTGTTACTCCTCTGGTATCCTACATAGTGACTGACTCAGCATCAGCATGTCCACAGGGAAAAGAGCAATTTCCTGTTTGTCCCTGCTTATATTCTCTTTTTGCCCAGCTATATCACTTCCTGCATGTCTCTACAGACTTCCAGACCTTTATGGCTAGCTAGTGGCAAGCTCTATTCTCTGAACCCCAGACATGCTTTATTTGTGCAAGAGAGATCACCACAGTAGTGCTTTTTGTTTAGGAAAAACATTCAACTCTATTTGGCAGAATTATGACTCACATTCATGTATATTTCATTATTTCTTGTGATAATTGTTGCATATTAAGTTTCATCTTTTAAATGTGTTGGAATGATGACTTTTAGCAGTTCTTTTGTTCAGGTAAGAAAAATGGCTACTCACTTTTCATTTACTTTTCAGAGAATAAAATAAAGGAAATAAAGATGAGTAATAACTTAACAGATCAATAAAGCATACTACTATTTGGATAAGAATTTGCCCAATATGCAAAATTATTTTTTGGCATTACAAACTTTTTATCTTTCCATAATATGCTAAATAAATGATAAAATTTATTTATTGCTTTAAAGTTGGGGAAAGAAAAAGTTACCCCATCAGTACCATAGAGTGTTTATCACCTGAGGAGTGTTCCACAGGCTGTAAAATCCTCAATAAAATTGTAAATGTCATTGAATTGTCTCACTTTGAGTTGAATATCAATAAAACTAATTTTCAATGAGAAGTGCTGGTTAGCAGAAACGGGAATCATTGCTGACTTACATTTTCATAGTTGAATGTCCTTTATTAAACATCATTCCTTAATGTTCTCTTCAACTTACCTACCTTTTAATTTTTAAACTACACATTCTCAGGAACTTTCTTCAGATTATAATCTACTCCTCTGCTTTATTACATTAATGAATCTTGAAATTATCTCTGGACCCAGTCTTGATGCTCCACTTTAGTTCTCCTGTCAGGTGTTTACAGTAATCTGGTAAATTAAAGTAAAATAAAATAACATTTTTCCAGTATAACTTAAAAAATTACTGTTATTAGTTTTCTTTTTGAGATTATGTATAATTATATAATTTTTCCTTTTATTTTTTTTTCCAAATCCTCCCATACACCTCTGCTTGATCTCTTTTAAATTCATGACCTTTTTTTCATTAGTTGTTATATATGTATTATGTGTATATGACATATGTAGATATATTAATATGTATTAACATATCTGGGGCTTTTCCTTGTACACTTTATCATGTCTGTTGGTTTCCTCATTGTTCAGCTCATGTTTTGGCAGTCATGTTGTAGGGACTTGATGTGTATCTCTTCTGAGTGTACTAGCAAACACAATCTCACATTTTCCTCTTGATTTTACAATCTTTCTGTCCTCTTTTATACAATTATTCCTTAAATCCCAGGTATGGTAATTGTGTTATAAATGTATTCATTGGGAATGCCCTCCATAATTATAGATTTTGATTGTTTGTAATTTTGTATACTTATCTTGCTACAAAAAGAAGTTTCTTTGGTGATGGCTGAAGTCTATTGGTCATTTCTTATTCTCAGTATTATATAAGACACACTTTTGAGAATTTAATGTTTGTTAAACACATGTCATTAATTAGTAGATTATTAGTAGTGTAGATCATCAGCTTGTATATATCTTGCATTTATTCAATGCAAATTTTGTTTATAAGATAGCCATATTTCATTCCTCCAATTCCAATGTAGACTTTTCATACATTGACTCTTTATTTTTGAGCTCTTTGAAAACTCCACACAGATATGTCATGTTTATTTCTCTCACCTTAATTCATCAACATTCTCTTTTTTTTGAGAATATTTTAAATGTAAATTTGAAACAAGTTTGTTTTACATGACTGTCCCAGTTCTTCCCCCTCTAGTCCTCCCCTGTATCCCCCCAAAACTCCTGTCCCATCCTGTTTATACTCCCCAAGGAGGGTGAGGCCTTCTATGGAGATCTTCAAAGTGTGTCATATAATTTGGAGCAGGGCCTAGGCCCTCACCCATGTGTATAGGCTTAGGGAGTATCCCTCTATGTGGAGTGAGGGAATATTCCTCTATGTGGAATGGGCTCCCAAAGTCCATTTGTATACTTGTGATAAATAATGCTCAATTACCAGAGGCCCCATAGATTGCCTAGTCCTCCTAACTAACACCCACATTCAGGGAGTCTAGGTTGGTCCTATGCTGGTTTCCCAGCTGTCAAACTAGAATCCAAGAGATCCCCCTTGTTCAGGTCAGCTGTTTCTGTGGGTTTCTCTAGCCTGGTCTTGACCCCTTTGCTCATCATTTCTCCCTCTCTGCAAATGAATCTTCATCCAGTAGCTAACAAATGAAGAAACATACACTCACAGCTGAACACTGAGCCAAACTCTTCATTTGTTAGCTACTGGATGAAGATTCTTGGATGGCTTACAAGGTAGTCATGAATGTCATTATCTGGGAAGGACATTTGAGGTAGCCTCTCCACTATTCCTTAGGTTGTTAGCTGGGATCATCCTTGTAGATCTCTGGACATTTCCCTAGTGTCAGGTTTCTCTTAAAGCCTATACTGGCTCCCTCTATTATGGTATCTCTTTTCTTTTGAAATCCACATTAAATGCCATTAATTCCAATGTAAATTTTGGACTTCTCTGAGTCATGTGAATTTCCTTAGACAATGCCTTTTATTTTATTTGTGGCACGAATGGCTTTTAAAAACATTGGATGTCTCCAATGCCAGATACAGTATTGTATTCTTAGCTGGGAGATAAAAGATGAGCAGTAATGCTTCCTAAAATTACTCAACAATCCTGTGTATAAAGACACCTGGGATCTACAATCTATTTTCTTTTAACTGTATATTTTCCTCATTCTTGCATAAGTTAAGAACAATTTAGCATTCTATTACAGCCTGAGAATATAATTCAGGTAACTGTTTAGTCTTTTGTTGTAATTATTTGGAAAGAATTTTCCTGAAATGGTGAAAGGCACTAATGTTCACTGTTAGGATAGAAGAATGATTGCAAGAGTTCTAGAGGTTATTTTCATTTTAGTTAGAATATTGTATGGAATATTCTCTCTTTGACAGGCTTAGTGTATGTGGCTTTAACAAGATAGGTGTTACACAGATTTTGAATGAATTATTTGATTGCCATTGATGTGGTAAATGGTAAGTTTTGAGTAAAATAGAGGGAATGGTTCTATTTTGTGTTTAGATTCTGTAAACTCTCCAACGAAAATAAAACCAGGGATATATAATTTATATACTTAATGATTTAGCTATGGATCTTTCAAATTTTCTGGCTGTCACACCCTTTATTACCCAGTCTTAACCAACACATACTGTAGCTGATGTTGAGAACATTTCCATTTTGTATATATGTTTGGTGCAAAAGCAAGTATCAACACTTCATTTCAGATGACTTCATGTTTATTAAGCTACAGTTTTTTTTTAAAATACATGATTTCACTGGACGTACTTACTGCTGCTTCTGTTTAATGAACTACTATATAGTAAATCATGAAACTGGCATAACAAGTGACAAACAATTAGGAAACCATACCATGTATGTAATATATTTTACTTAATATAGCCTCCATTGTTCTAAAATTCCTAAGAGCAACTATAAAATATTTTAGTAAAACTTTCATATTCAATGTAATTTTCATTTTCTCAGTTGTGAAGAGGAACTTCTTCATGACTATACTTATGTTAATTAATTATTATTGTTTTGGTCATTTTTTTTTTGAGATTGTGTGATATATTGTTGAGTTTGGACTCCAATTCTTGGCCTTACTACCTCATCTGTGGTTGCAGATGTGTGATGGGAGATGTTATTCTTTATATATGTTTCTCATACTGGTTAATAAAGCACTGTGGCCAATAGAAAACTAGATGAGCGCGGCTAGGAGACTAGGAGGAGGAAAGAGGAAGTAGAAGGAGGAGTCAAGATGTAGAACATGGAGGAAGCAGGACGCCAGCCGTGGCTCCGGGATAAGATGAGCCACGTGGAAATAATTAGATAAATAGAAATGGGTTAATTAAGACAGAGCTAGCCTATAAACAATAATGGTAACTGGCCAACAGGATTGTATCAAATACAGAGTCTCTGAGTGTTATTTGGGGTTCACGTGGCGGCGGGACCATGGCGGCAGGACCGGCGGCAGTAGATGGGGAGGAAAAACCTGCTGTAAAATAATGGTGTCAGAAGTGCATTGGGCGCCATCTGTAGCATGTATGTTTCCACCAGCCCATCAGCCCGCCAGTCTTGGCCCACAGCCGCGCCAGTGTCAAGTAACACTCTAAGTAACACTCTGAGACTCCGTATTTGATACAATACTGTTGGCCAGTTACCATTATTGTTTATGGGCTAGCTCTGTCTTAATTATTAACACATTTTTACTTATCTAATTATTTCCACGTGGCTCATCTTATCCGGGAGCCACGGCAGGCGTCTTCTTTCCTCCCTGGTCTACATCTTGACTCCTCCTTCACACTTCCTCTTTCCTCCTTGTCTCCTAGCCCCGCCTATCTAGTTTCCTATTGGCCAATGGGGCTTTATTAATTAAACAGTATGAGAAACATATTTACAGAATAACATCTCCCATCAGATGTGTGTCACCATGTTTTTTTTTATTTTTTATATTTGTTATTTTAAAATCATGTCACAGAAAAATTTAATTTCCTTTTTAGCATGGGGAATTAAAAAATGGAGGTTAAACAGTGGAATAACAGAATAATTCAAGATAAAATTATATGATTATGTGGCAAATTGTTACTTTAACATTATTATAGTGCATTATAAACAGAAAATACAGTTCTGTACTCTTGTCTTATAAAGTGCTTTCTGAACATCATATGTGACTGGGAGAGTGAGGAGAGTTTCATGAGACAACAAGAATATTGGGGTCTATAAAAATGGCTTCACTTCGTCTTGACTTATATTTTTAAAAATTGAAATATAATTTACCTCAGTTTCCTTCTCTGTCCTCTCTCTAACATTTTCCTCTTTTCCTTGACACCCAACCCTCCCATACACTCTTCTTCACTTCTTGTTAAATTGATGGCTTACTTTTTTAAATTATTACCTACACACACAAATCCTGCTCATTCCATGTAGAGGAGCTTAGGTATATATGATTTCACAGTTGATTACTTTGTATTTCTTAGGGGTCTTATTGGTAAGGAAGGTTCATTTTCCCCCATTTTACTTTGTCATTCGTTGCCTCTAGTTTTGTCTTTAGGGTGGGACCCTGTGAGATTTCCCTTTTCCTCCTTAGTAGTCTGTTCATATTATCATTTTGAAGGTTATTCTTTCCATGATAGCTTAACAATATAGTTCTTATTTTTGTTTGTACAATGTTTTTGAGTTTTGTGTCTTTGTTTAATATATGTTCCTTCCAAAGATATTTGTGTGCATGCATTTTGTTTTGATTTAGTATCATCAAACTTTGAACAATATCCCAAATGTACGTTTAGTCTTCTCTTGTCTGTCTCACTTCAGGAATTCTATTGTTTTTAAGATATCAACAAATAAACCACATGATTTGAGCCTCTTTTTGTTTACACATAAATCTTACTATTGGCTAATGACCCATGAATCATAAAACATACTATATTATAAAACTCTGCTCTGATGTTTAATAAAAGCTCTTAACATCATTATGATAGTTAGCAATGTTCATAGGTAATTTTCAATAATTGTACCAAATACTATGAAGAACATCTTTATAGCATGTGTTACATAAGCAATATGATATAAATGTATCATTTAAATTAATCTTCAAATCTGTAATATTGATATACTTCCTTCCACAAATAAATCAGGTAACTTTTTCAGATACTAAGTAAGTTGCTAATGTCTATGTGACTATAATGCAATCCAAACATTGCAAAGAAAATTTATTTTTCAAGCAGTTCCTCTATTCTTTTTTCTTAATATCCAATTTCAAATCCAAGATAGAACTTAGAAGTGAAGTTTGGCAATACTCTGTTAGAACCAGTTTCATAATGTAGACCTAAAACAGTAGCTCCCTTGGTAGATCTGTTTGGTTCTTTAACTGGATACCAGACTTTCATGATGTTAAGTATGTTCTCATCAATTGCCCTGGTCTTCCCAGCCCTTACCCAAGGGAAACTGTAGAGTGTACTGCTATCACAAAACCAACTCTTATCAAAAGGAATATGAGATGGTTTATTTTGAAGTCACATATTAGTGACCATGGCCCAGAAACTCACATTCAAGTTACCTTAAATTACATGTGTCAGTGCAGTAAGAGTTTTAAAGTTTTTATAGAAACAGAATAAATACAATTTAATGATCAGAACATTACATAAATGCACTGGTAGATTTACCAGGTGGGAAAGTTCCAGAAAAGCAAGAGGACCTCAGCTTAAGGCTGTATAATCATCTGAATGTGGACTTAAGCTTTTAGGTTTGTAGAAGCCAGTGTTGTGTCTGTACATTCCAATTAGTGTACTTGTTTCCCTATTTACCTGGCTGTTGGTCTCTCTGGCTCCATCTCTGCTTTATTGATAACTAACATTTATACCCTGGAGGATGTGGTCTCTAGTTTCTTTTCTTTAATGTATTTTAATTTTATTTAAATTAGAAACAATCTTATTTTACATATCAATCCCAGTTTCCTCTCCCTCCCACTCTCCCATGCCCCTTACTGACCCCTCCCCAACCCATCTCCCATCCACTCCCCAGGGAGGGTGAGGCCTTCGAACGGTGATCATCAAAATCGGTCCCAGTCATTTGGGGTAAGGGCTAGGCTTTCCCCCATATCTCTAGCCTAAAGGAGTATCTCTCTGCGGGAAATGTGCTCCCCAAGTCCATTGTTGCATTAGGGATACATCCTGGTTCCACTGTCAGATGTCCCATAGACAGTTCTCCCAGCTGACACCAAGTTTGGGGAGCCTGATTTGGTCCTGTGTTAGCTCCCCAGCTGTCAGTCTGGGGTCCATGATTTCCTATTTACTTAGGTCAGCTGTTTCTGTGCATTTCCGCAGCCTGGTCTTGACCCCTTTGTTCATCACTCCTCTTTCTCTGAAACTGGATTCCAGGAGTTTGGCTCAGTGCTTAGTTGTGGATCTCTGCTTCTGCTTCCCTTAGCAACTGGATGAAGGTTCTAGGATGGCATTTAAGGTAGTCATCATTCTTATTATAGGGAAAGGGCACGATTAGCACATTTATAAAACAAAGACATCTGTTCATCTACATTCAAACTAGATGATCTTCAACTGAAGAATGGATACAGAAAATGTGGTACATTTACATAATGGAGTACTACTTAGCAGAACAAAACAATGAATTCTTAAAAATCACAGACAAATGGTTAGAACTAAAAGAGACCATCCTATACAATCCACACCTCCAGAGAAGCTAAAAAACAAGGAGGACTGTAAGAGAGTCATACAGGGTTCCCTGGTGAATGGGAAAGGGAAAAGAGTCCCTGAACAAATTGGGAGCATGGAGGTCTCCACTTTCTTCATTGAAACAAACAAACAAACAAACAAACAAAACCAGTTTTGGAACTGCCAAACCCCCATTCAAGTTTTTCTCTCTTATGATAGAAGACTACAATTCAAATTCAATACCTCTCCATACTAATTCAGTTTTTTAAATGTTGGGCAAATTTCCACTCTAAGCTAGCAGAAATCCCAAGCTACAGAATTCTGTAGTCAAGATTACAAGTGTTGACTAGATATGTGATTTCAGTCCTTGCAAATCACTAGCTAAATTTTTTAACCTTTCCTATATGCAATTTAATTGTATTTAAAATAGAAAGGCTGGAAACTCAGCCACATTTCATACACTATCTTTAAAAAAAGTTTAATTTCATATCATTAAGCAAGTGAGGAAAAGTCATTGGGAAGAAGGAAGCAAAGCCAGTAACTGAAGGGAGAATGCTGCTTTCTGGACATGCCCTATACTCAGGGATAGCCATACTATCAATATGCAATCAATGTGATGGATTTCAAGTTTATTAGTCAAAGATAACAATTACATTTGTAAGTTAAAAGTACATTAAAATTGTCATTAACCTTGTCAAATTGCTAAATTTGAAAAATGTTACTATAATTTTCATTTTTAAAAAATCAGGTTATTTCTCAGCCTCCTTTTCTCATTTTGTCTCTTCCAATCTGGTTGCTGAACTGCTTATTACCTTTTTAATTCTGCATCTTTGTTTCATAGCACATCCTCATTTGCATTTCTAAAATCAGATGTTCTTTTCACATACCACAGTATCCTAATTAAAATATTAAAAGGCACGTTTTGAATGAACAGAATTTACATTGCCATATGAAATGCTTAGAGGGTGCTCCTTTATGTTACAATGATGCTTTCTCCCTAAGTTATTTCTAAATGTTCAGTTATTAACCTTCTCAGATTTTCAGGGTAGATGAAAAGAGATGTAGGAAGAACAAGAAACATGTATGTAAAAACAGTGGCTTTGCAATGATTCTTGGTGGAATTTATTTATTATTATTTGTTGTAGACAAATTGCTCTGTGCTCACCTTGAATTCTGCATCCTCTTGACTGTGCTTCTTAGGTGCTGGGATTGTAATTAGGTACCAACACACCTGAGTCCTTATGCTCAACTCAAATTGATTCCCACAATGTGTCTAGTGTCCTGCTTAATTTGAGAATCACACAAAGAGCAGGGCTGGATACAGTTTTGGCTCAGAGCACACTGTTCTTCTGAACCTTCATAAGTCTCTTCCCTTGTTAAATTTTATTATGCTTTCCTTATTTGGTCTTTATATTGCTTCCACTTAAGCTTCCTGATGCATTTGCCAATCCACTTTTAATGTTCATGAATGCCTTCCAGGTCTGGGGATTCATGAGTTTGTCAACCTAATCAAAGTGTGACTAATTCTACTTCCTGATATCTTTATACCCTAAGTATGAGTGTGGGTATCATTGCTGAATGTATTGCCAGCATGTAGCTTTCCCTACCATTCAATATTTTTACTCATTGCTACCTTAGGAGTAGATATCTTTCTTCAACTTATTGTGCCTATACACAACACCTTGATAAGCATGCTCAGACAACCATGAGAAAATATTGGAATGAAAGCAGAGTTTCATCAAACTCAGTTCCAAATAACTCATGGCTTGAAAGCAAATACTCTCAAAATCTAATAGGAAGGAATTGTAGTTTTTCATGGGCCAAACTGGAGGCTATGCTTAACACCCTCCATGCTCTTGCTTAAGGATCTCAGGATGGATATATATATATATATATATATATATATATATATATATATATATATATATGTATGTATGTATGTATGTATATGTATATGTATATGTATATGTATATGTATATGTATATGTATATGTATATGTATATGTATGTATGTATGTATGAGTGACAAAATATTTTTGTGGAAAGGGAAAGGGGAGCATAGGCAACAAGGGTACCTGCTAACTAGGCTCTCATCTTTTCCCCTTTCTTAGGCTAGATTATTACAGTGTAAGGTGACTGCCCAAAGTTTATTACTATAGTTCTTTAGAATTACTAAATACTATTCTGGAAAGTGAAAGCACATAGAACTGTGTTTGCTTTAGGTTGTTTGAAACACTAGTTCAAAAGAACAAGGAGGCCTGTTCCTCAATCTGGCATTCTCTGGGTTCTGCAAATCCAAAGAACCATCATTTAGCAGTTAAACCCTTGAAAACCAAAATGTGATTTCTTTTTAGAATTTAAGAATGCTGGAGAAAAGAAGGGACCTAATAGTAGAAAAATGCTTAGGAAGAGGAAGGAAATTTCTGGATAAGAGAGAAAGGGAACATTAAAGTAACTCCGCTAAGGATCAGTTTCACAGGGGTCGCTACAGTTACAGTGACTCATCAAGCACCCACATCTTTAATTAATACAACGTCCTGGAATGGCTGAAACATTGCATTTGCTGTGGGATTATCTTCCTATCTTCTTAGAAGTACATTGTCCTTCTCCTCACTTCAATATTGTTATTTTAAAGAAAATAATGGTGTCAATTTGCATTTCTATTCTAATGCAGTCATGTTGAAGTCCATACAGTTGGAATTTGGTTAAACATTCGCATGCTCCATAATACAGGTTTCTTAACATTTGATCTTTTGAGCTATTCCTTATACTAACAAAGAAATCACATGCATTCTGTGAAAGGTCAATAGACAATAGCATGTAGAAATGTGGCTATTTACATAATTTAAATGCTACTGCTGTTATTGTCTAAATTGTTATTATTTCTTAGGATGTACATAAGGGTGAGATTTCTGTCTCTCATAGCTCCTCATGCATAAAAATATTACCTTTTCATGATGGAATACATTAGAGTTGTTGTCTTTTATTCTATTCCTATACAACATTGGATTTAATCATGATGTATCATTTCATTCTTCATATGTCAAGGTATTCAGTTTCTCTGATGTGTTTCTCTATTATAGGTGTATAAATCCAGAAATATCACCCACCAAAGGCAATATAGCAAAAAGAAAATCATAAATCAAAACCTACTTCCTACTCCCTCATGCTAACCTGTCCATCTACACCTAAGGGCTACTTGGTTATAGTGCTCTGGCAGGGATTTTCCATAGGATTTACACTAGGTTTGCAGTTTTCTTGTTTGAACCTACAGTATTTCTAGTGCTTGTCTATGGGAGGGAATAAGTAACTTTCTATTAATCAACTCATCTAATTTTTAGGCAACAAAAGTCTCTGAATGATTGTCACTTTGTTCTTGGCATACAAGAATTAACATGTAAGGAACATTTTGATTGGACTGTACAGTAAATCTTATTTTAATATAATTTGAAATTTTAGATTTTTTTGTAATTAAAATTATATTACTAATTATGGGCCTTGATAAATTGCTAGGAATATTTAAGCACCCAATAAATCTTCTAAAACAGATTACAATGCAATGTGGATTCCAAAAATCTTGTAGGTTATCAACTTTTGGTAAACTACATGTCCTCGTTTAATTTCCTGTAGCACCAAATGAGGACTAATTAGTAAAGTCGTTATGTAATGCAATGCAGAATTTTCCCTCCAAAATTAAATATGCTACCACATGAGCAATTGTTCTCACTATTATGAGGATGAAATGAAAGGAATCACTAAACTAAGTAATCACCCCCACCATCATGTCCACACCAGCCCAGAGAGAAAATTTAAGGAAGTGTAATGATCAGTCCTCATTTCCAACTTTACTTTTCAGCACATTTCTAGGTAAATTTTATGAGGGTGTTTCCAGAAATGTGTAACCATTCACTCAAAATGAGGGTATCATTTCATTGCCTGGAATGTTAGACTAAATAAAAAGAAAAACAGACACTGTGTAGCAACATAATCTGTTTCCTCATGATCTTGTTGCTATGTCACCCACCACCATGTTATCATATGGACCACAATAAATCCCACTTTACTTCCTTCCTGAATTTTGCTTTTTATTTTTTTCATTTACTCTGTCCCTGCTGTGAGAAAAACAACCAGTATGCTAATCATCCATAAACTGATGCATGGATAAAGACAACATGATAATGTGATGTGTATACAAAGTAGAACAGTATTAACCTATAAAAAATATGAAGTCCTGTTATGTTTGACTAAATAAATGAGTTGAAAGATTATATGCTCAGTAAAATAAGCAAAAAAAAAAAGAGAAAGAAAGAAAGAAAGAAAAAAAAATAAAACCACATTATCCATTTGTAGGATCTGAAAAGGTTGACTTCATAGAAATTAAGAGCACAATAGTGTTGTCCAGAGAGTATAGGTGGGGAAACAAGACTAAGAAAACTTTGTGAACAGGTATTAAATTACTGGTAGATAGAATAAATAATATCTGATATGTTGTACTGCTGCGTGATAAAAGGTAACATTTCAGAAGATTTCAAAGAGACAATTTTAAGTGTTTTCTCCATAAATAAATAATACATTTGAGGAAATAAATATAGTTTTCTTTATTTCTATACTAAAAAGTTTATACGTTTACCTCACAAGTATATACAGTTTTCATTTATTGATTAAATAGCAGAAAATAGATGAACACAGTTGTAAATATTTACTTTAATGTAAAGTGTCAAGTATGAGTGAGAATTCAAATTCTTCTACATCCTTCTTGTTCTTTTTCTCCTTCTGAGCTTCTCCCTGATTTGAAGCAGAGGCTAGAGTTATGTGAAGGTGTGCAGTTATTCTGGGGACAGCTAGTTCTGTGAGATGTACCTGATCTATTAATTACAGTGGACCTATTTATGCAGAGGAAGAATCCCAGGTCAGGGGTGATGATTGTTTCCTAGTAGCTGCAAACCTTCTCTGAAAGAAAGCACAATCATTTAGGTAGACAGGAATTTTATAATTAAGAAAAACATGTTATAGACATGGTAACTAAGACAACTAATGGTAAATAAAAATCCATGAGCAAGTCAGATGTTTATGATTTGATTGATGTTCCTCCACAGGCTTGCACATTTGGGTACTTGGTTTGCAGTAAATGTCCCCTGGTTAAGCAATTTGAATTTTAGAATTGTGACCTGATCAGTGAATTGATTCATTAGTGGATTCCTAATGTGAGGGTTTCTTTGGAAGGAGGTCTGATTAGCAGAAGACCAAAATGCATTTATTGTTTATGCTCCCCAATCTTACCCTGGACTCTGTGATTGAGATTGATTTCAGAGGCTCTCCATTTCTTTCCACCATTTAAAACATGTCTTTTAAGTATCTGTATCATGTCTTCCCTTGAGTTCCCAAGCAAGTTGCCAACCTGGTGGACTTCCAACCCTAGGGAAAAAAAAATTGTCTCACCTTCCATTGCATTATTAGCAACTGAGAACTGCACACACAGTAGCGCTGATGAATGTTCAGTTTGTGCACACAATAGGGCTGAGATGTGCATAGTCTGCATGTGAGTAATGGTGCTAAGGTGTAGCTACTTCTCTATTTAACACAGTGGTACATTTCTGCCCATTACTCTTTAAGTATTTTGTGTGGTTTATCATTTATTTATTTAATAAAATTCAATTTCAAAATGGTCAGACTTTTTCTATTACTTGTGTTTGTCACCATGATGAACAGGATTTTTAACATCACAATCTCTATCCCCATTGACTAAATCTTTGTAAAAGTGACAGAAGCAAACCCTAATTCAAATACAAATGTATGTGGCAATTCTAGTACTACAGATCCCCAAATTTCCTTGTGTTTCTTTATTTGCTTTATTGGTATTGATTTATTTGTAATTTAATAACATCACAGTATACACCACCAGACCCTTTCCTTTGTTTAAATGACCCTGTTCTAGTTAAATTTAGAAACCATAATCATGTTCTGACTTAAATTGCTATGTTACACGAGGTTGCAATAAGCAAATAACGAAGAACGTTTGCATCTGCCAGTGTGTTCCTCTGCATGATTTATGATCTGATGATGCTAAGGTACACACCCAACATGATTCTGAGTTATTGAGATCTCTGATGTGTGGAATGAGCATCAAAGTAAGCCAAAATTTACTACAAATTGCAGTCAGAGCTCTCAATACAGATTGGGTAAGTGTGTGGAGGAAATGATTTTAACTTTCAGGTGTGTTTGGAAGCCTCTGCAACAGGTATGTTTGGTGTGAATCTTGGATAAAGCTTTAATTCATGAGAAAGATTACAAGTGTCATATTTTAAAAATAATTTTTAGAATGAATCATACAGCAAGAACAACATCCTTACTCTTTCCATTGATAAAGGACATTTAATTAGATTAATTTTCTATATTAGCTGATGACAGAGAAACTGAATTCATAATTAAACTCTTTAATCTTAATATATAAATTCCAAAACTAAGTTACTTTATTTATAGCTAACAAATTTCTTTATATGTTTTGAGCATTATTTTTGATTTAACTTAAAATCTGTTTGAAAAAATAAATGCGAATCAATAATGGATAAATCAGAAAGGAGTTGCTATGAGTTTAGTTATAATCATTACTTGAGACAGCATAAGTAAATATTCTGAAATAAAAGTTTTATTTTGCTTTTGTTTTCAAACTAAAGTAATTCTTTCACTTTTGAGTTCTGAGTCTATGCATAAACATTTTTACCTGAATATATCTGAAATTTCCCTTAGCAGTATCTTCAAAGTAAGGACAGATCAAAGGATCAGACCCTAGATCAAATCAAGCAACACCTTAAAAAAATTACTCTTATTTTCACTGTTCAAAAAATTAAATGAATATTAGCTCCTCAACTTTATTATGATAAAGCCATAATTTGATACTGGCCCTTTCCCAGGCTTACTCTGAAGAGAGCCTTCTATAGGACTGCACAGTCTGTCTGTGCTGCTTCCAACAGTGAAAATGGACAACTGCGATGGCATCAGAATGATTAAGAAGCAATAATGGAAACCTTGTAAAGCCTTCTGCACCTCTCCATCTTGGTGCTACCCACTGCACTGGATGGATGTTCTCCTACCTCCCTTTTTACTTTCATAAGCCTCCCAAAGAAGGATCAGTGCCTACCATGTCTTAGTCCCTTCAGCTCCAGGAAACAATACCTGCTTGCTTTGCAGTAACATGTCAGAGGAACACAGATGACTGAAGTTAGAGAAGGAAATAGAAACAGTGGTAGGCAGAAAAAGAAAGAGAAAGAGAACAGAGATAGACAGAAACACACACACACACACACACACACACACACACACACACACACACACACACACACACACACACACACACACACACACACACACACACACATACACAGAGGTGGGAGGGGAGGGGAAATTAGAAACAGAGATAGACACAGGCAGAGACAAATAAACAAGTGGAGAGATATCGAGTATTTTGATTCACTATGCCCAGGACAAGATAGAACTTTGTCTTGTGATTCATTTTGTTATTAGTAAAGCCTGAAAAGGACCTCAGAATGGCTTATCTAAGAACATTGATCCTGGCATTTCCTTCCCTTTGTATAATTGAATATATTTACTTCAGACATATAATAATAATAATTCATAGTGATACTACAATACTGAAGTAGTGAAACTTCTCACTTTTAGTTTCCTTTTAAAATATAATCATCTTTGGATAAAACGATATATTCATAAGTAGAAAAATAGCCATTGCATTATTTTAAATCAATAACACAAAGCCCTGAAGAAAGCAGATGTTGCAATATGAAATGCCTGCTGTTTCAACATTTGTTAAAGAAAAAAAATACTTGGATTACTATAATTGAACTAAGATCTCTAACAAAAGAAGGAAATTCCTTTTGTTCTCCAAGCTAAACCAAAATACCCTATATGAAAATGCTGTTCAATTTTTACATTCATTAAATGTACTTACCAATTAAGTTATACCATTCAGGGCCAGTGCCAAACACAGAAATTTAGGAGTGATGAGGAAATTTTGCCATTTGAAAAAATGTGGAGGACCTAGAAAAACAAAGTACTAAAACAAACAAACAAACAAACAAACAAATAAATAAAATGACCTGAAACACCTCCTTTCCCATGAACACTATGCCATTGCTCTTGTATGTGTAGCATCTAGAAATGCAAAATAGGTAAGATGGAGGAATCAAGCTTTGGTTACAGTGGTTGCTTGAGGTTGGACCAACTGTGAGACATTATTCAGAGGGTAAAAATTTGCAGGTAAGTCATACAGAAAGAATGGGTGGATATCACTGTCATTGATGATATTGTACACTATACTGAAAATTCAGTCAGGAATTTCAGGGACATTCACCACCAAAAAGGAGAAGGAAGGAGAAGAAAAGCAGGATTGACAAAGGTGAGGAAGAAGACAGGGAAGAAAAGGAGGCGAAAGAAGATGAGAAGGAAGGAGATAAGAAGGGGGAAGTAGAAAGAGAGAAAGGGATGAGGAAGAAAAGGAAGGAAAGGAAGGAGCCATGGAGAGGAAGAGGCACATGGGGAGGAGGAGATTGAAAGGCAATTGCACAAGAACTAGTTATGCTAATTTGGTAGATCATGCACTATAGTAACCGGACAGTAATTGTTTCATTATGCATATGACCAAAACATCATTCTGCATACTTTAAATATAAACTGTTTATATACTTTAAAAATCACTTAACTGATAAAGCAAAATAAACAAAAATGGCAATAAGACCAGAGAACTAATGGGTCACCCACTGAGAAAATAAAAGTTGTTCCTAATCTCTCAGCCTGAAAAGATCCTTGAGAAAGGTGAGTCATTGTAAAGCTCAGGACAGGCATGAACTCCTGAGTAAGATTTTCACTATGAGATCAAGACTGGAGATTCTACTAGAAGGGATTGTATGTTCATAGGTTTGAGCGAATGACCTTATATGGTAAACAAGAACTTATTACATATCTGCTGGGATGTGACATCATAAAATCTGCTCTATTGTTTATGGCATGGTGATAATAACACCAAGGTTAAGGACTCCCTGTTGACTTCAGGGTCAGTCAAGCGTGTTGTTGAGTGGTCTCTGATGACAAGAAGGATTTGGCAAGTACACATGCTGCTAAGCCAGAATGCATAGATATTGTAGGTGATCCAAACCTCCCATTTCTGCAGCTCTTTCTGGTGGCTCTTGCAGCAGACTCTGTACCTGTTTGTATATTGGTGCAAACCAACCCTGAATGTTCCCCCCTGCCCCACACGGTGAATACCTCCTTTACTCTGTTATTGACTTTTGTTGACATTTAGTTAATTTAATGGTGATAGGTCTGATAATGCAAACTCCAATGCTAGTGATTTATTTTTAATTGAACTCTTTCTTTTCTGAGAAGTTAACTTTTAAGTGATTAAAAGAAAATCTTAACACAGAAAAGATTTTAATTTTGAAATTATTCACGTGAGGCAAACATGCAGAGTGTAAACTGAACAAATATCCAATCACAGATTAATAACTTTTACATGATTTGTTTGAATACAAAGACAATGCTCCTATATAGTTTATTATTTGTAAAAAACCATTTATTTCATCTACTTATGCTGTGGGGGAAAAAAACATGGTAACTGGGTGGGCTGTGTTAGTTTTGTCATTTCTGAGACAAAATATCCAACAAGAGGTCCTTAGAATGATTTCTTTTTTGGTTAACACTTCCAGGATTCAGTCCATCTTGGTGATGAAGGTATGGTCGTAGGAATATGGGGCAGCAGGACACATTCACACTATATCTAGTCAGAAGGCAGAACAGTGGATACCATTGTTGGCATTCCTTCTTAATTCAGTCTGGGTCTCCAGGCCATGGAATGGGGACATCCTTAGTAGAGATGTGTTTTTCCATTTAAATTAACCTAATCTAGAGACTCCCTTAAGGAATAGAAAAATGGTTATATCCTAGGTCCTTCTAGATCTTGTCAAGGTGATAATATTAATTACCTATTGGGGAGATGGAGCTGCCAGGCATAAGAGAAATACAAGTTTACTCAGTGCCATTCTATTAATTAGTTTTATTAATATATATACTCTTGTGTATGTGTGAGTGTAAATGTGTGTATATGTGTGTGTTTGTGTGTGTGTGTGTGTGTGTGTGTGTGTGTGTGTGTGTGTGTGTGTGCTATTGACACATGGGAATTCAGAGAAAAGCCTCTTGAGTCAGTTATATCCTCCTACTGGATGGGGTCTGGCAGTCGAACTCAGGTCATCAGACTCAGCAGTGCCTTTACCTCATGAGCCATCTCACTAGGCAGACCTGACACTCTCCTTTTGTTCTTATTAGGGAACTTTGATGCCTGGCTATACATCACATGCTACCCTGGTTCTTCTACCAGCAGAATTACTGCCTTGAGAAGCAACCCTCACCATGTTGCTTCTTAGTTCTCCTGCTACTCTACTTAACATCCACTCATATGTCTTTGGTGAGGTGGCCTGAACCATGAGTCTGTGATATTGTATGGTATTTGTCTTCAGATGCCACTTTAAGAGATGAAGAAGAATCTACAGCCACCCAGATTGTTTGCCCCTTTATGGAATGGAATTCTCCAACCCACACCTGTGTAGGATGTGATCTACTGGGCATCCGAATGTGTGGATAATGGAAAAGAGGCTAAGATCTACCACTAACTGATACCAGGGGCAGAAGAAGTAGTTCCACTAGTACCTTTGTAAGGTAACCTTGCCTAGTAGAAGGAAAACTCAGTAACAGTCCCCTTTGTAATATAGCATAAAAAGACATTAATATTTAAATTAAAGTGCTGTTATACCTTAACTTGTTTCAATAAATATTAACCATAAATGTATACTTCCAGATACTTTTGTTTGTCCCTGCTTGTTTTCATAATCTGACTCAGGTTAGTATGGGCTAAACAAGCATTTTACAACTGAGCTATACTTATAGTTCCTAGTTTCTTATTTTAGGCTGAGTGTTGGGGTCAGTTATGATGTATCAGTAACAGCATATCTGTGTGATAAAACTGCCATGGAAAACAAATGAACTAAGAGTGTTTCAAGAGATCCTATGAGTAGAGTGAGATTCTGTGGCTCTGTGGAAAAAAAAAAAACAAAAAGGTAGCTTTAGTGAAAATATAAGGGATTGACTCTTATAGGAGATACTTAAGGTTAATGTCATTTAACCTCTTTCCCCTAACTATTGGCTACTCTCTAGGCAAATGACTGAAAATCAGAAAAAATCACATTCCTGAAGGATGTGTCAAAGTGAGGTGAGTACTTAATGAGCCTCTAGCGAGTAGCTTCTAGGTGGTGGAGAGCAAGAAAGAAGTTATTCCTTTACCTTTCAGTTTATTTCCCAATTAGAAAACATTCCTTGTGATACTTCCTCTCCAGATGGTCAATCTGGCAGTCTTTGGACACTGTAAGTGGGAGGGCCATGAACTGGATGAGTTATTTTACTCTAAATTGAAGCATTTTGGTAGCATTTTGTCTTTGAGAATAAATTCATCAAGCTCCAAGAGTTTTGGCCAAGCTTCAGACAACAGGTAAATATCCCTGAAGAAAGTAAAAGTTCTTTGTCACAGACAACCTGCAACATACATTCAAGGGCATGGTGCTTCCAGACTCAAGTAGACCAAGCCAGTGACAATCTCTGGGAAGTTGATGATAAGACAACAGCACCATTAGCAATAGTTAGTGATTGGTGGCTTTAGAAGTCAAGCCAGGAATACTTTTGTTGTTTTCAATTCTGGAAAGATGTAATCCAATCATCTTAGTTAGTTCATCATTTAAAATGGAAAACATCTGTCAAGTCATTTGGAGTAGGGAAAGCATAATTAATACTGAGTTTAGCTTTTTGTAACTTATTTTTTGTAGGTGTCATACAAAAGTTTTAATTCTCTGATTTTTTTTAAAATTGGAGTGTATTGAATTCTGAAACTGCTGTAAACTATGTTTTACACACACAAATGTGTACATGCATACATGCATACATGCATAATATATATATATATACATATATATATATATATACATATATATAATATATTCACTGAAGCATTACTCTGAAATGGCAGAAAGAAGTTGTTCCATAAAGTTCCACTTTGCATATATTCTCTCAAATTGATTTTATTTTTCTGTATGAAAATCACTATGCCCCCTAATACACACATGGTATGCTATTTGCTGTCCTTTTCCCAGACTCAGACATAGTGTTACAGAACTGCTCCCAAAACTGATGCTTTCAATTGCTAAAAGAACAAAATTGAAAATTGCTTAGTGGTAAACTAAGTTCAGGTTTCAAAACCTCACAGTTCTACTTTAAATACTTAAAATTTATTAGAACATTAATCTGCAAGATTTTCTTTTTTTTCATCCCTGTTTTAAAAATTCAATTAGAATCAAGATTGTTTTACATGTCAGTCCTACTTACCTCTCCCTGCCCTCCTTCACTATCCCTCCACTGATCTCCTATTTCATTCCCTTTCTGCTCTCTAGGGAGTGTGAAGCCTTCCATTGGAGATCTTTAAAGTCTGTCACATTATTTGGAGCAGGGTCTAGGCCCTCACCCATGTGTCTAGGCCAAGAGAGTATCCCTCTATGTGGAATAGACTTTCAAAGTCCATTTGTATACTACGGAAAAATACTGATCCACTACCAGAGGCTCCACAGATTGCCCAAGCCTACTAACTGACATTCACATTCAGGGGGCCAGGGTTGGTACAATGCTCATTTCTCAGCTATCAGTCTGGAATCCATGAGTTCTCCCTTGTTCAGGTTAGCTGTTTCTGTGAGTATCTCCATCCTGATCTTGACCTTTTTGCTCATCACTCCTTCTTCTCTGTAACTGGATTCCAGGAGGTCAGGTCAGTGTTTAGCTGAGGGTATCTATTTCTGCTTCCATCAGCTACTAGATGAAGGCTTGAGGATGGCATATAAGGTAGTCGTCAATATCATTATCAGGAAAGCACATTTAAGGTAGTCTCTCCACTATTGCTTAGATTTTTAGTTGGGGTCATCCTTGTAGATCTCTGGACATTTCCCAAGTACCAGAATTCTCTCTAAACCTATAATTGTTCCCTCTATTATGGTATCTCTTTTCTTGCTGTCCTCTATGCTTCCCCTGACTCAATCTTCCTGCTCCTTCATGTCCTCCTCTTCCCTCTTCTTCTCCACTTCTCTTTCTCCTAACTCACTCTCCCCTCCTGCCATGCTCCCAGATGACTTGTCCCTTTCCCTTTTATCCAGGGGGCATACATGTCTCTCTTAGAGTCCTCCTCGTTTCCTAGCTTCTCAGGCAGTGTGTATTATAGGCTGATAATCCTTTTCTCTATGTATAAAATCCATATATGAGTGAGTACATACCAGGTTTGTCTTTTTGTGACTGGGTTACCTCGCTCAGGATGATTTCTTTAGTTCCAACCATTTGCCTGTGATTTTCAAGATTCCATTTTTTTTCCTGCTGAATAGTACTCCATTTCATAAATGCACCACATTTTCTTTATCCATTTTTCAGTTGAGGGGCATCTAGGTTGCTTCCAGGTTCTGGGTATTACAAACAGAATTTCTGATTTTATTAAAATTAAGGCATGTGGTACGGTTTGTCTTTGGGGTATTTAATACTTATTTTAGTGACAACAACTGGCTTGGATGTTTTGAAATACTCTCTTTCAAAGCAAAGAAGAAGGGAAGGTGGCAGTAGAAAAGTGGGCAGAGGAAGAAGTGGGGGAACAAAAAGAAGAGGGGGAGGGAGGTGAAGAGTGGGAAAGATTTCTTTTATGGTGGGAGGTTTATATTGTGTAGTTCTAAAAACCTTTCTAATGAGCAGTAACTGTGTTTTCCCAGGACTCAACTACATACTTTTGGGAATCTACCCTTGGCCCTAGCCTAATTTCTTCAAATGGCAATATTGATCCTTTCTTCTTGAATACAGGTAGAGGTAATTACAAATTAATCAAAATGATTAACCTCTAAAATACTTTCGCCTATGAATCACTTTAACAGATGTCAATGGGTAGCCCTGGGGGACTATTATAGGTCAGGGTTTATTTGATGTTAAATATACATAGGAAGTTAAAACTAGAAATATACTCACCTAAAACATTGAACTATGTCTGGATTCAGAATATTGGTAATATCTACCATCTTCCTCCATTGCACAAAGTAGTCATTAATTACATAAATTTGCTACTGTAGATAATAGGTGTTATTTTTAATGTAAGAATATATAGAAACTGATGTGAAGTTTCTTTTTGAAAAAAACAATCATATCACAGAAGATTATTTTTGTTATTTATGTATTTCTATGTGCTTTGGTGTTTTGCCTGCATTTATATCTGTGTGAGAATGTAGAATCCCACAGAACTGGAATTACAGACAGTCTGAGCTGCCATGTGGGTGCTAGGAATTGAGTCCCAGTCCTTGGGAAGAAGAGCTACCGCTCTTAACCAGTGAGCCATTTCTCCAGCTCCATTCTTAAAAATGAGTCTTGGGCAGGCAAGATAACTCTGCAGCTGAACATACTTGTCTTTGATCCTGTTGATGTGAAGTACACACCCTGTCCCATGTGATGGGAGGAGAGAACTAATTCCTATAAGCTGTCTTTTAACTTCCACTAGTACACTGTGGGAAGCATATGCAAAAGATGCATGAATAAAATATATTAAAAAATTTTTAATGCTTTACAAACACTCTTTCAATACAATTATGATATAAATTATTTAAAGATGTTTGCCACACTCAAAATATGTTACTTCTAGCAGCAAATTAAAGGGCATGTGAGCTGAGGTTGGTTTGAGTTTTCAGGCCTTGTTGAAAAAAATGCCATTTTCAAACAACAACTCTGAATAACACATGATCTGTTAGGAACAGATCAGAAATATTGTGTGTAGTGAATTATTTTAACCTCCTCTGGATTAAAATTCCATCCCAGTCAGAAGTTCCTTAAGACTGATGAAGCTCTAATGTAAACAACTCAGAAGTCTCAGGAAGTCCTTGAAACTGAGCTAATGTAAAATAGCCTCTGCTCTCCAAGTTTATATAAGCAGCATGACTGCTGAGAAGACAGTAGAGATTCCTCAGAGTCTCAGACAAGTTAAGCTGCCTGAAATGGCACTGTGCAGCTTCAGGAACTGTCCCTAAGTTGTGCAATGAGATTCAGGGTACGAGCTTTTGTGATTCATTGCTTGTACTGGGGTGGGCTTTTAGTTATATAACTGCCTCTGAGCTCTACTTCTGTAAGGAAACCCAGTACCTTCACTATTTAGCCAAGCTGGATTTTGATGGTGTCTTCACTTTGTCTGCCCTTTGTTTCTCTTTATAAGGACTCTTGAGAGGCATTTGTTAGCATCCCCCAAGGAAGAAAGTCACAAACAGTTGATCTCACATTGCCCTTTGTTTGTGCTTCTTTTTGGAAATCTTTCAAACAGTGTTTTGGTTTACTGTGTTGTTTTAAGGTTTCCAAGTAGCCATGAAGTATCTATTGGTTTGGAAGTAATATGAAGCTTACTTTCTAGAATATGAAGGGATCCTTTAATTTCAGCACTTGGGTGGCAGAGGTAAGTGGATGTGAGTTCAAGGCCAGCCTGGTCTATTTAGTGACTTCCAGAATGGACTCCAAAGCTATACAGAGAAAAACAAAAACTAACCTGATGGGAGATGTCATTTTGTAAATATGTTTCTCTTATTGGTTAATGAATAAAGGACTGTTGGCCAACAGCAAAGCAAGATATGTGGGACTAGGAGACAAGGAGGATTCCAGGAAGTAGTAGGGAGGAGTCAGCATGGAGAGACTGGAGAGAGCAGAATGCCGGTCCCTTTCTCCAGTAAGATGAGACCACATGGAAATAATTAGAATAGTAGAAATGGGTTAATATTTAAGACAGAACTAGCCAATAAGCAATGCTAGTAATAGGCTAACAACTTTATATCTAATACAGCATCTCTATGTGTTATTTGGGGCTGGCACAGTGGTGGGACCGGACCAGCAGGGAAAACATAACACCAACCAACCAGACAGACAGACAAACAAACAAACAAACAAAAAATGCAGGTAATTTGTGAAATTGCATTAAGATATTTATAAAAAAAGACTTCAGTGGGCTTCTTGCATTCTGTGTCCTTAACTAGAGGCCCAATGATCCATGACTCCTTGTTTTTCCTGTTGTGGCTGTTATTCTCTGGTTCTACAGAACCTATATATAACCATAATCATGTTCCCCCAAACCCAAATTCCAACCATTTATGGCCCCTTTAGTATTCTGTTTCACATTGTGCTAGGATGATAATGGGACTTCCAAATGTACAGCCAGTATATGGTACTTTTTGAAATAACCTGCATTTTGAGTTGGTAATTTTCATAACTTATTACTCTTAAATAATAGTAAGCTAATCAACACATACTGGTTTCCAGTCTTCATTGATTCTTTGGTGATTATGTTCTATGTCAAATATCTAAGTTCTAGAAAATAATATTTTACTACCCCTTATTTTTTGGGTGGAAGGAGAGAGTAGAATTTTGTTCTCTTGATCTTACTACAAAAAAATCATAATTCCCTTCTCTACCTAATTTACTCCACTCCATTCTATCTACTACAGGAAGAGTTCACTGAGATGTGGATATAGCAAAAATGACTGGTTTTGATGACTTAAGAAAGTAATATACATAAGCAACAGTCTACACTTTTAGAAACTACTTTATAACTAAGGTGGCATTTTTATTGGTGTTATTCTAAGTTAGGGCATTGCTGTACTACTATCTACATGTAAAAACAAGTTCAGAATCTCAGTAGCATTTTGTCAGGAGGTATTAGTGCTCACATTCCTGAGGCCAATAGGTTTAGAAACCCATGCTCTTGGCTATGTTCTTCCACAGGGCATCAGCTGGATATTGGCTGAGCTAGGCTGGCCTTGGCTAGGGTGAGTCACACACCTGCAGTTCAGTGCACACACTTATTTGCACTTATGTTCTCTGATTGTAACTCATTTTCCTCCTAGGAAGTCAAGCTAGTTCAGGTTCACTTTTTTATGACAATGGCAGATGGCAAACACAAATAATGTTCCAGCTACCTTTAAGGGTCTTCATCCAGCATAGAGGAAAATACCATTATGGCCTAAAGCAAATTGCATGGGCACCCAAGAGCTGAGTGGTGGAGTGATCCAAAATTACAATGGCAAAATCCTGGATGCAGAAAGAGAGAGGGATTGTGTCCATGAATGTGTTCAGTTATGGCATTCATTGTATACAAGGTTTTCTTACTTAGAGTTTCTGTGCTGTGAAGAGACACCATAACCACTGCAGCTCATATACAGAAAAACATTTATTTGGTACTAGCTCACAGTTTCAGAAGTTTAGTCCATTATCTTAATGGTGGAGAGTAGGCAGGCAGATGTGGTGCTGGAGAATGAGCTGAGAGTTCTACATCTTGATCTTCAGGCAGCAGAAAAAGAATTCATTTGAGCTTTTGAAAACTCAAACCCACCCCTTCATGACTCACTTACTCCACTAGGACACACTTGCTAATATTATCAGTCCCTATGGACTAAGTATTCAAACACATGAGCACCAAATGCATTAAAAGAAGTAGAAATTAAATGTCTAGAGAGTGTAAGACATTTTCAGAAAGTAATGTTGCTGTGAGTATTGTCTGAAATATGAAATCTGAACTGCTATTAATGGTTGATATAGAAGCTCATTCAAAGACAGTTACTGATTTAACTAATTGATTTTAATTAAGGACTTAAGTCATCTATGTTTTCTTGTTGGCTCTCTTTTCAAAAGAGAGAAATGTGTCATCTGTCTTCTGTTGAACTGACAAATATGGTCTAAAGTAGATAATAGTAATGGCTGCAGAACTTTGATATGATAAAAATTTCTAGATTGGATATTTTCAAGAGTCTAATTTCAGTATGTAAACTTAAGTGGTTATTAAATATTTTAAACAGTGTCTTTAACATTGTTTTAATATTGTTAATTTTATTATTATTTTGACTTTGTTGGAGCTGGAGAGTTGACTCAGGTATAAAGAGCTTTTACTGATCTCCCAGAGGATCCAGGCTCATTTTCTAGCATCCATATAGCAACTGACAACTGTGTGTATCTTCAGTGTCAGTGAGTCTAATGAGTTCCCCTAGCCCTTAAAGGCACTGCACATATGTAGTGAATAGAAAAATACAGCCCTTTATCTCATAAAATATAAATGTAATTTTATACATAGAATATTCTTAGTATTTCATCAAAAGAAAAGCGAATTAGCATGAATCACGGTCCTGGTAAGCCTTAGTGGATAGAGGCTGATATTATTGTTCTATAAGAGTAAAAGTGTATATTTATAATTTTGAAACTTTATTTCAGAGTCTTAAAATATTTTGCAGTTATCTAGGTTTGTTGTTGAATTTCATTTACAGTGAATCAATAAGTGAGACATATTTTGCTATAAAAACATCACACAGCGACATTATGTTGATTAAACCGGGTACAAATACAGGCAAATGTGTAAAATGTATTATCATTTTTATTCTTTAAAATTAAATAAAATTTTAACATATGGATTTTTAAATAATATTTTATTCTGATTCCAAAAATTTCACACAGTATATTTTTTTTTTATCATTTTCTTTTCTTTCCTTGAATTTGTCTTGTATCCTTCCATACCTTCTTACCCATTCAATAACATATTTTCTTCTGGGTTTTCATTAGACATTTATTTCTTTGTTTTATTTATTATTCAAAGTATTTTCAGCATGAGATTAATAAAATAAAAGATTTGGGAAAGAGTTGCTCTTGTTACATAGAAACAAGTGTTTGGATTAGTGTTGGTAGTGTTGTTTATTAATTTTGCACAGAAATGTTGATGTGGCATTGCCACAGAACCCATACAATGCAGATACATAAATACTGCAAATCTGCAATTCCCCAGTACCACAGAAGCCTTGAGTGAAGACACATGATTTAAACGTCCTTCTCTGGAGGCAGAAACAAGAGGGTCAGACGTTCAAGGTCCTTCTCAGCTACACTGAAAGTTGGGAGAACCTGACTAAAATGAAAAGAAAGGAAAAGAAACCCCTGGAGGCTTCTGTTACTTGAGGTTTTGTTTTAAGGTATGAGTCATCACTTAGTAGAAGTTGCATTAACTATGTACTTCAAATAAATGAAGCTTTGTGTCTACAGTTACTTTGAAAACCCCATGTGTATGAAATTAGGCTGTTGTTTTATTATCTTTTCAGATGTTTATTTCAGCTGCGGACCTGCCAGGTTGAATCTTATGAAGTTGCTGAATATTTTGGTATTAATTTATCTAATTGATAATTTTACAGGGTTTGGATGATTGAAATCATTACTCTAGATAATACACTAATACATGGGAGTGTGCACTTACTTTTCTTACACATTAGTACTTCTTGTTCATATTTAATTTTTATCATGTAAAATAGTTTGTGGTTACTGGGTCTTGATACAGAATCCACATTTCTATTCTGTTAACCATAATACCTGCATTTCAGATTTATCTTTAAAAGACAATTTACTACATTTAAAAACTGCTTCACTCTGAATGTATTGAGCTGGGTTATTCCCTAACCCACACTCAAATTGTCTCTCAATGTTAATCCAAACTTCAACAGAGTTTGGGCAAATAGATTAAAGAAAGAATATATTGTTGATATGATATACTCTCACAAGACTATCGTGTGCTAAAAGCATCATGAGTTGATCAAAATATGAAATATGCCATCTGTTGATGTCCTTTCTCCAGAGAGAGATTCTATGTATTAATATCAATGATGGTCATTGGTTTTTTCATTTGTTTGATGCACTAAACTACATAATTCCCAAAAATGCTCATGTAGGCAGTTTTGGATTAGATAGAAATGTGTTAATTTCATTTGATTTCTGAATTTGAAAGCTAGGGATTGAATCTTATGAAGGTTCTGCTTAAGAAACTGACACAGACAATGTTAGAGAGTGAACTGACAATGACCTAATTAAAGCTTGACTTTTATGAGAACCCAAAGCTGAGCAAGTCATGAAATATAAGAGGATCCTATATGAAATAAAGCAGATGTGACTTATATAAGAATGATGCTTATATGTTGCAAATAATGCAAATACTGTCTATGAACCCTACCACAATGTAATTCTATTGGGAGACAGTGTGTGTGTGTGTGTGTGTGTGTGTGTGTGTGTGTGTGTGTGTGGTGTTTGTGTTCATGTGTACATGCATATATTTATGTGTGTGTATGTTTATGTATATGTGTATAGTTTTTTTGTGTGTATGTATATGTTTATAAGTGTGTTTATGTATATGTGGTATATGTTTGTGTGTATGCTTTAGCTGAAGAACAAGATAAGAAAGACAAGTCCTTTTCTCTAGTTTTACCTTTGCTAAAAGCATAGACATTGCCCATAGACGAATAATCAATAAATGATAGAATATACATGTGGGTTAGAAATACAGAAACATGACAAAAGAAACCATTTAAAATGCTGAATGCAGTAACATGACAATTTGAGGTATGGAAGAATAAAACTGGAAATTGATGCATTTGTGCAATGTTCATTAAAGTATTGAGTATTTCAATAATAACTGTAACATTTTGATAAAAAGGAAAATGATACAAAATCAATTTTTAGAGTATTTCTGAAAATGAGTTCATACTTTCTATTCTCCAAACACTGAAATCAAATGCTGTAGAAGCAGTCAGTTTTCATTTGTAATTTTCTGTACCATGAAAGTGTGTCATGTACATTTTTAAATTAATAATATAAAATAGAAAGAAAATCAAAGAGTCCCATGACATATAAATGTCTTTGTTGAATCATGAATGGTTTTAATAAAATGGTACCTGAAAATACCTGCTATAAAATAGATAGCAAATTTTTGGAATACTTTGGGGAACAAGATATAATAACTTTAACTTTTCAAATCAATGTTATTTAATTATATTATACATCCTAGAAATAAAAAGAAATGATAGAAATTGACATCACTTCAATATTTTAAAGATCATTGTCTATCTTTTAAATTTTATACACAGATACTTTATTAAATAGGATCAAGAGATGATATATTGTAATTATTTCATATAAGATTATTCTAAAATCTTGTCATTTAAATTTTCTTCCATAGAGACTTCCTACTATATTCTATTATTATTCTGTTTTTAAAGTTTTTAAGTAGGACATATATTTATCCATGTGAGCTGGAAACAAATACTAGGTCCAGAGTTTAAGGATAACAATTACAGAGGCATTTTCCTCTCTACTTCTCACTAAAAACCCTTCTTTCATATTGCATTTGATATAGTACACATGTTTTAACTGAAGATATGATATAGCTTTCTAGAATTGGAACAATTGTAAATGTTATGGATATGGTAATATAATGATTACCATGTCTATCAATCTCAGATGACTATTAATACCAGCAAACATTTAAATAAATTTGTAATTTTCACAAACTCAGAGATAAAAAGAAATGCATTTCACCTACAAAGAATTAAGAAAAAAATTTTAAGTCAATTTGTAAAATTCACCTTGTTTGAAAACTGTCATAAAAGAGACTGGCTTTTAAAGTGGAGTGGCTATTTATTTTGCTTATTTTTGAAAATGTGTTTTAATTACAACATTTTTCCCTTCTCTTTTTTCCTCCAAACACTCCCTTTGCTTCTCCCAACTCTCCTTCAAATTTATGGCTTTAGTTGCCTGTAGTTATTTGTATGGTGTTGAGACTTCATAGACTTCCTCATGTAGTTTGTCATGTTCATTCATGTCCTTATTCAGCTCAAGTTGGAGCAGTTATATCTGTGATACATTATGAGTGTAGCTTCTGATGGTACTAGGTGACATGACAGCAAAGCAAAACCCGTGATCCTCTCTGGCAGGTTTTCTATGAAATGTTCCTACATGCCTAGTGTTGGCTCATACTCTCCTTCACCTCTATATGGTCTCCTATCTCTCTTCTCATCACCTACACTTTAGCCCTTCAACACCAGAATCCTTTCACTTTCAAATCTCATCTGTTCTACTATTTCCCATACCTTTCTCCACAAAAGCCTTTTTAATTCTCCTCATATCATCCCTTTCTTGTTCCTGCCTCTACCATTTCCACATTAACTTTGAAAGACATATTCTTTTACTGAAACACAATTGCTGCATTTGACATCAGGTAGTGTTGGATTTGTTGGGAACCAGCAGTCTCCTGACCCCAACCCTGTTGATGGGACAGACGCTCATGGCCATGTCATCACCAAGTCAGGCTTTACCTGGCTGTTCAAGCCTTTACCTGGCTGCGCAGGGGACCCAGTTATGCATGCGCAAGCCCCCCATTTTAAAGCAAGCACGCCAAGTGCACCTCTCTCTCTCTCTCTCTCTCTCTCTCTCTCTCTCTCTCTCTCTAGGGCCCATTCTCTCTTTCTTTGACTCCCCCCACCTCTCTTTCTCTCTCCCCTGCTTCCGGTTGGTCACCTGCAACCCCCCCCTTCCTCTCCCTTCTCTCAATAAACTCCACATGGGTGCTGAGTCTCATGTTTGTGTTTCTTAGGCAATTGCTGCAGCAAAAGAACAACAAGATTAAGTTCTAAATTCTATATAATAACCATGTGATATTAAGAAAGCATTTGTGTCCTGTGTTAATGTGAGGGGTGCGTCTGCAGGGAAATCAACAATTCCCAGATAAAGAAAACTCCAATAAGAAATACCTTGAGTGCAGTGTAGTAGAGAATAGTTCTGTTCTCACACACATTCAGAACCATGACTCTATTGTATGTTTTCTCATATGCAGGACACTGGCTCCTCTGCCAACTTATGCTGGGAGAGATAATTGATTAGTCTATATGTCCAATTGATTTTTCCTCTCTTGTGGAGTGTGTCAAATAAATTGCATTTTTTCCTGAGCCCATTTAGATGGAGTACTGTCCTGCTGTGTTCCTTTGGATCCTGTACAGATTTGTGATTGCTGAATTGTAACACTAATCATAATAATTATATATGTAATAAGTTCACAATATGAATTGTTACAGGTGGTCACATTTTCTATCACAGAGCAATCAAGCCTATTTGTACAATCTACTTGCTCCTGGATAAAACAAAGAGCAACATGCAAGTTTCTGTATGTTCATCACACATTGTAAGTGGCAATTCAGCCCTAGTGCATCAGAGAAAATGCGAGATGATAAGGCAGAGTGCTAAAGAACATTCAAAGAGAGCATATTTGGATTTTACTATTAGTTTTACAGATATTATCCTTCTATATCAGATTAAATACTAAAGAGTTGTTTTCACATAGTGAGCAATTCCGTTTATCTAAAATCTGAAATTCATTTTGACAGTGCAGGAGAGGTAAACTAATTATAATTCAATATAATTGCATTGCAAATATAAGGTGCTGAAATAGAATGTAAACATATTTGTGTCCTGAACAAAGATGGACCTCAGGCATTGACTGCAACTGCAAGTAGTTTCCTTTCTCTGTGTCTTTATCAAGTACCATGTGACTATGGTCAAGGAGCTGAATCTAGTTGCATGTACAGTCTAGTATAACTATGGTATTGCATAATTTTTACCTTTAATTCCTCATTGATGACTTTGAAACTTGACTTAATGTTTCTTACCAACATTTTCCCTGGCAGTATCAAAATTTCATTGCAGCAAAGGGAATATTACTTCTCCTCCAACTTTCATTTAATATTTCATCTAAATCAAAGCAGACTTTTGCTTTATGATGGTAAACACTGCAGAATGCACAAAAGTAGGCTAGCAACCTCAGCTGACTGTTGTATTTGTGTATCTTGTATATATGTCTGAACAAATGAAAATATTGATGTCATCTATTACCTATGCATATTTATATCTGTATTTGTGTGGGTGTACACAGACATTTATGCATATCTACATCTGTACACATTTTCATGCTTCTTTTAACCTTTTATGTGTCTGTGTCTGTGTGTTTTTGCATACCTTTATTTAGGAAAAGGTAAGATAGTGCTTTATTTATCTGCTTTTATTTTTCCAGTGCTAAGGGGATAGCCAAGTATGTTAGGAAATTTCTCCACATATGTCCTTGAGAAATATTTCTTGTCCTATGATTTCTACTGGCCAATGCTGTTATACACTGTATTATCTGCATACATTTTGAGTAATGTTTATTAAAATACCAGCAGTATTATTGTATTATAATGTGTAAATTATTTAAGAAATTATAATTTAAATGTCAAAAACTTAATTGCATTGACAGCAAAAATTATTTGACCTGGAGTGTGAGAAATGTAGATGTTATTCAGGAAGTAACAATGTGAATGAACTTCCTGTTAAATCTTAACTGACCATTGATTTGCTTTATATTTGTACCCTTTCATAGTTTCCTAAAGCAAATATATGTGTTGGCATCTTTGTCTCTAATTTTGATTTGTTTCTATTTCTCAAATTTTTGATTTCTTCCTTTTTATTGTAAACATAAATCCTTAAACATTCTCAGCTTTCTCTTTGGTGGGATACCTTGCTTAGCCTAGATATATGGGGAAGGACCTTAGTCACTCCTCAAAGTAAAGTGCCAGACTTAATTGACTCTCTCCCCTCTTTTCTCTGGAAGTCTTACTGTCTCTGGGGAGTGGGTGGAGCATGGATGGAGATTGTGAACTGGGATTGGTATGTAAACTGAGCAAAGACTGCTTTAAAATAAAAATGGTTAAAAAATTCTCACTCTTCTATTTTCTAAACCTAAGCATCAGAAACTTTCTTTGGAGAGAATAAGAATATGTCATTGTATTTAAAATATAATAATAAAAAACAAAGATAGTAGATCTTGTGTTCCTTTTAATGTTTTGATAACTAAATAACTTTAAAATGTTTAATAATTTGCACTCAATATTAATTTTGTTAGATATCAAAGCCACATATTTCATTATGTAGCATAAAAACATGTCCTCGGAATGTCCAAATCTATGTGATTTCAATCTTTTTGGCTTCAAATATAAATAGTTTCCTAAGAACATTATTTATAGGCCAAGTTACACATTTAATTTTGTAGATTTAAGGAATTAAAGTTACAGTAACTACCTTTATTCCTTGTTAACTTACACATGTTTTCTGTCATGTGTTCTCAGTTGAATATTTGCAGTTGTTACAATCTCATACAAACAGTACAAATTTTACTCCCATTTTCAGATAAAGAAGTTGGGAATGAATATCTTTACTTAATTTGCTCTACTCATGTCTTAAAAATAGGCCAAGGACAGAGATCTTCCACACATCTGTTTTCAAGAAAGTCTTCAAGAGTCTTATAGTTATAGAGCTATGTCTGCAATATCTAATGCTTCCTTACAGGCTAAAGTTACCAACATGCAAATATAGAATGAAATTTGTCAATGATGCATTCACTTATTAATGACAGAGGCAGAAAGTTGCTAAAGCTCTTTGAAACACCATTTCACAACATTGGCATGTAAACGTCCTTAAAACTATTAAATGTTGGAGGAGTATAGTCCTTTTCATAACCCATAAAAACTTGAGTTCAATCCCCTGAACTAATTTGAAAGAGGCAAACATAGTGGTTCATGCCTGTAATCCCTGATCTAGGTAGTTACAAAAGAATCTCCAGTGCTTGTTGGCCAGGCAGTCTAGCAAAAAATAGGTGAATTCCAGCTCAAGGGAAAGACCCCATTTGTAAATAGGGTGGAGAAAGATAAAAGGAGACTTCTGATATTGACCTTTCATTTCTATATGCACTTGTATACATATTGCATGCTTTCATGAGCACACAATAATAAACAAAAGGCTAAGTGTATAACTGGCAGAAGAGTTGAAACTACATCCTGGGGCTGATCTGATCTTAAGCGTACACCTCACTTCTTTACCAGATGACAATAAGTAAATATGCAGCTTCTGATGTATTTTATTTGCCTTTTAGTATTAGTTAGTACTAAAAAGTAAATAAAATGCTGTCTTCCATGATGAAGTAACCCTTGACTGAGGTTTACAGACATTTTCCTGTGCTTTCTTTATCTATTTGCCTGCCTTAGTGACTTTCCTTTATAGAATTACCAACCCCAATTCCTGACATTTTTCTTGTGGCTCTGATGTCATATAAACGCTGATGTTTCAATATCTTTTATTATTTCCACATAAGCCCTACTCTGAGTAGCAGCTGGGGTGAGGGACAGAAGCATAGCTTTCTGATGCTGTCTGCAGCAGCCTGAGGAATTGTGTTTGAGACCTCTATTCATGCCAAGCCAGGGTTTTTGACTCCACTGTAGAAAAAGATTTCAAGAGAACACAATAAGAAGCAGACTTGGTGTTTACGTCAAGCTTTTAAAACAGGTTGAAGCATGGAGGTTAATAGAAAGACAGGCAAACAGGAGAATAAATACAGATGCTTAATGTACATCTCAGCAGAGAACAGATGTACATTTCTGTTGGCTCCTAAGTTACATTGTTTAAAGGGTTCTGTCAGAACCTCCCATTTCTTGCTTTTTGAAAAATGAGATGCTAGAGTGGTTTTTGGAGGTGTCTTGGGTAGGATTGCATCTTATATAATAAAATAAGGGTGACAAGATCTGTACACAGGATTAAGATATACTTTTACTTTGTGGGATCTTGAAAATTAGAGGATATAGAGGTTGAAAACAGGAAAAATCCATAGTTGATTGTGTGTTTATGCCTTAAACATGTTTCCTGGCTACTTTAGTATTATTACTTAAGATCTATGTACAAAGGCAATCCCATCTTTCTGCAGGCGAGTTTGTTAATTGTTTTAGAATTTTGACTCACATCTTGAAAAACAATTTCAGCTGGATTCCAGAATGAGTTCTACCTTCATTCTCATTGCCCTTTGCTTTTCTTGTCTATCCTGTCTTCTTTTATTTGTTAACCCACCCTACACCAATCAGTATTAGCTTATTATACATTGACTTTCTTTATTACTCTTCCATAGCATATTTTGAATCTTTTCAATTTTTGTTTTAAAATGAAAAATTTATTTTCATTGCTACATTGAATGTATATTATTCTCTTGTTTTCTATCTTATAATTTTGTAATCATCAAGAGCCCTTAATGGTGCTTTAGATCTAGCTGAAATGTACCAAAATCTTATCATGTTCTCTACTGTCCTTTTAAATTTTGTTTATTTAATATTTTTCTTATTTTACATATCAATCGCAATTCCCTCTCTCTCCCATCTTCCATTCCCCCTATCTCCCATCTATTCCCCAGTAAGGGGTGAGGCCTTCCATGAGGGATCATGAAAGTTTGTCAAATCATTTGGGGTAGAGCCTAGGCCCTCCTCCTTGTCTCTAGGCTAAGGGAGTATCCCTCCATGGGGAACGGGCTCCTGAAGTCCATCCCTGTAATAGGGGTACATCCTGGTTTCATTGTCAGAGTTAGCATAAACTTCCCAGGTCTCCTAACTGAGACCCTCATTTGGGCTGGTTCCCAGATATCAGTCTGGGGTCCATGAGCTCCCTGTTGTTCAGGTCAGCTGTTTCTCTAGATTTCTTCAGCTTGGTCTTGACCCCTTTGCTCATCACTTCTCCCTCTGGGCAACTGGGTTCCAGGAGTTCATCTCAGTGTTTAGCTGTGGATGTCTGTTTCTGCTTCCATCAGCTACTGGATGCGGGCTCTAGGATGGCATATAAGGTAGTCATCAAGTTCATTATAGGGGGAGGTATTTAAGGTAGCTTGTCCACTATTTCTTAGATTGTTAGTTGGGGTCACCCTTGCAGCCTTTGGGCATTTCACTTACGTGAGATTTCTCTTTCAACCTATAATGGCTCCCTCAATTATGGTATGTCTTTTCTTGTTCTTTTCTATTCTTCCCCCAACTTAATACTCTTACATGATTCCTTTGTCACTGGCTTTCTGAGAACAGAGTGTCCTTCCTCCTTGTATCACCGTCTAATGAAACTTTTCATTCACTGGTTCATAGGAAATCTGGACAGAGACAGTTGGGACAAACTATGTGATAGTGTGCCCTACATGAAGAGTGTGCAGGTCTAAATTCAACACTGTGTGTTTATCATTATTGGTTGATTCTAAACAAAACAATAGACTATTTTAATGACATCTGAATCAATGAAATATGTTTAAGCTCTTTTATACTAGTTACAAAAAGAAAAAATAGCCTTCTTTGGAAAAATATAAGTTTCTGTGTTATTCAGTTATTGTGGCATCCATTCCTTTGTGTGTATATTATACTGCAAATGAGTCTTTTGTCTGGGCCACAAAGTTTGTATTGCTTCCTTATTATCTTTATTAAAAATATGCACTGTACAGGATTGTCTGGAAAACTGGCATAAGTACTCATGAACATTCTTTTGTGTTAAGACAACACATAAAGCTAAATATTAACTGGAAGAGAGGCTCTTGTTAGAGCAGGGAAGAAATACAAAGGTGGTTGGTTCTTTGGCAGTAAGCTGGATTCAGAATGGTACTGAATGCACAAACTGATGACCACTATCCCTGGGATGTCTTGATTCACACCCTCTACAGATCACAGTAGTGGTTATCAGGGTGCTGTGCCTTAGAACCGACAGTTTATTGGCAATGCTGATTTTAATTCTTAATCTATTTAAACTAGTGCTAGATTTTTTTCATTATATTATCCCAGGAAGACAAAAGAAAGATGTTCCAGAGAAAAAAATGAGAGTGAAAATGGTTCACACACAAGTGCTTCAGGTACAAGTGTACCTTTGTTTTGGAGGGTATAATGAATGACCTTAACATAGATCCCATTTTTCACATAATGTAATAACAACTGCCGTGATACAGTGATTGGTATTATAAAAAGTGCTGTGAGAGAAATGCTGTTATTATGAAAATCCTATTAGCAAGTCTCAGTGTGTTGTATATGCAGGGCAGATTTATTAGCATACACTCTGCAGTCACTTTGCTGAAAACAGTTTTACCAGCTATGAAATATTATATAATAACATCATTAATAAATGTATCTAATTGCAGTATATAAAAGTGAAACACTGAATAACTTGAAATGGCTCTATGAGTGCCAAGATTATTTGAGTAGATGTGATGAAGAGGAAACATGCCATGCACCCCATTTCTATGCTGTCACATGTCAAATGATAGGACCTTAAGTGTACAATCAGTTAGACTAATGAGAAAGTGTTGGGTCTTTTATAAAAAACTGTCAGTAGATGGCAATGTTACTGTTTTATAGTGTATTTTTAAACCATATGGATTTAAAATCTTGAGATTGTTCACATTTGCTGCCTAAATTACTGTAACCCACCCCCAAAGAATTCCAAGAGACCTGTTTGACTATTCTTTGAATAATTGATAGTTACAAATGAAAAGCCATGCCTAGAATTTCCTAAGTGATCAAAGTTGTTTTAATTTTCCAGTGGTCAGGGTTGAATAAAAATAATGTTACAAACTATACCATCAATAACCAGGGAACATAGAGTGTCTCAAGCTACCACTCTTTGAACAAATTCTCTGCTACCACCCATTTAAGCATTGCAGCCAGCAATGGCCCCTGACACCTGATTTATTACTGAGCCCAGAGGAATGAGAATGTCCTAAAAGTCATCTCAATATGTTTTCTTTTCTTCCAACTTTTCCACATTTCCCTGTCAGATGAATCACCTTTGCTATTATTACTGATGTTTATATAGACACAAAATCTCTATGTTGCATGTAATGTGTGTACTGTAATATCAAATAAGGTTAAAAACTTAAAAGCATGTTACACAGTTTGCATATGTTGCAAGTGGCAATGGCTTCTGTATTTATTGTGGGTTATAAAACCCAAGGAATTAATATGAGGGAAAATGCCTAGTCGTATTGCAACTTTATATGCCATGTTTGGTTGTTAGCCCTTGGAGATTCGCCTTTTTATGAAGGGAATCAGGAGAAGAAGATAGAAAGGGTAGAAAGGTAGAAGGACTGGGAAAAGTGGAGGAAAGGGAATCTGTGGTCATGAAGTAATAGATGAGAGACTAAATTACTAAAAATGTAAAAATGATGAAGTCTGAAGAGAAAGCATGGCTGGAGTTTTGGCTACTAGACCCTGAACATTCTAATAAGAAAACTTTGAGCAGTTCTAGCAGGGAACACCAAGATGTGATTTTATGCAATAATTATATTTATTGAAGCCTAATTTTGCATCTTCTTTTCAGGGTGTGTGTGATAGAGAAACATTAGAACTGAGAGTGTGTCAAAGGTCTGTGAGGTAAAATAAGGAGATGATAATCATTCCACTAAGACATTGGTTCTTATCCTGTGGGTCACAACCATTTGAGGGGGGTTGAATTCCCCTTTCACAGGGATCATTTATCAGATATCCTGCATATCTGATATTTACATTACAATTCATAACACTATCAAAATTGCAGTTATGAAGTAGCAACAAAAATAAAACTGTCATTGTGGATCAACATAACTGTAAAAACTGTATTGAAGGCTACAGCATTAGGAAGGAGAACCACTATTCTAAGAAATAAGAACTAAATCTAATGTCATCTATGGAAAGTTTATTAAATAATTCCCATTACTGTTTTATTCATCAGATGAGTGCACATAGCTTATAAACATGTTTAAAAGAATATATATATTTGATGAATATTGAATATTTATTTAAAAATTTAGCCCACTTCAGTCTGCTAGCCATGTCAAAATATTAGCAAAATGAGTGAATTTCTTGGAAGCTGCTCATTCTAAGATCCCTGAGAAATGATTAATGTCACTTAAAAATGCAGAAAAGTTGAACATTTTAGACTTCAGAAACAGGAACTTAAAAAAGGTGTTTTCTTTTAATTACTTCTTTGGAAAATCATCTTTAATGGAGTCATGAGAAAAGTCCATAAATCAAAAATTATTTTTGGCTTTATATTTAAATATCTGGTTAAAAAAAGTATAAGTTTGTTACTGCTTAAAAATAAATATAGAATCATTATAGAAATAAATGTAAGTTTATAAATATTCATCAATGAAAGGAAAAGTAACATCATTGTGAAACATTGATTCTACATTGAATATCAATTGGTTTTTTCAAGGATACGTTTTAGATAATTCTCGGGTGTTTACTGTAAATGTAACCACACTAAAACATAAGAGTCTTGATTTTCTCCATCAAAAATAGAAAAAACTTTTTTTCCTCTTTATTTTCTCAGAATATTTTAACATAGAAAATATTAACTGTAATTATATGTTTACCCTTTTAAAATGTGCTTAAACCCTTTTGTGGATAAAACGCATCCGTGAGATGAGCTTTCACCACACAGAGGCTGCAGGGATTAGTAGTGATGCTTGTACTTGGACAGCAGCTCCAGATAGGAAGATAAAATAAAACTTCAGCAACAGGGCTTCACCTTCAGGTTGCGAAGGGAAACCAATAGATTTGGCAACAGCCAGTGATGTTTGGATGATGTCTATGTGAACCCTTTGGTCAACCTCAAAACAATATTTAATCTATTTCTGGCAATGGGAATTTTGTTAGTGGTGTAAGATGTAGAATTGAGGTGTTATTCGCTTTATGTTTCTGGAAGATCCTTTGCATGCTAAAGGAGGATTTTTTATCCAGTTCCAAACGTTCCAATCTACAACAGAAACCTACCTGAAAGACACATTGGTGCATTTGAAGCTCAGTAGATAAATCACTTGCTGCTTTTGCAAAGGGTCTAGTTTGTTTCTTATCACTTACATGGGATCTCACAACCACCTAACTCCAGTTCTGGAAAACCAAACACTTTTTCCTGGTCTTGAGGGGCACTAGGATGTACATAGTGCAATATGTACATCCATACATCCACTTATTCACTATTAAAAAATAAATGAATCATTAATTGTCAGTAAATTTTGTTGTCTATATATTTTCCAAAAAGAAATAAAGAATTAAGAAATGTAATTCTAGTAAACACTAGAATTCTATGTTCCCTTTGTAAATAGAATATTTATTATCATTAAAATCATGCATACAACTTATTAAAACAGAAGCTACTTTGTGAGAAAAGACATAAGACACACTTTTGGATTTTCTTGGATAGGCATATTGGAGTAACTGAGCTCTATATATCTTAAATTATCCTTTCTTCAAAGATACTTGAAGTCATTCTTTTTTAATTTTATTTATTTTCTTATTTTACATATCAATACCAGTCTCCTCTCCCTCCCTTCCTTTTCTTTCCTTCCCATGCCCCCAACCACCCTCCTATCCCATTCCTCACCCCCCACTCCACAGGGAGGGTGGTACCTTCAAGGAGGGGTCAACAAAATATGTCAAGTTATTTGGAGAAGGGATTAGGTCCTCCCTCCTGCCTCCAGGTTAAGGGAGAATCCCTCTATGGGGATGTGCTCCCAAATTCCTTTTATGCACCAAGTTTACATCCTGGTTCCACTGTCAAGGGTCCCTTAGATTGCCCAGGCCTTCTAACTGAGACCCATGTTCAGGGGGTCTGAGTAGGTCCAATGATGGTTTCCCAGCTATCAGTCTGGGTGTCAATTGGCTCCTCTTTGTTCAGATCAGCTGTCTTTGTGGGTCTTGAAGTCCTTCAATCAATCATTCCATTAGACATTTCTCTATCTGCATCACTGCATATGTAATTAAGAAAACTTGTTTTCAATACAGCTAAATACTTGCTGAACTCTTGGAACCCAGTTATCGAGAGGGAGGACTGATGAGCAAAGATATCAAGACCAGGCTGGAGAAACCCACAGAAACTGCTGCCTGAAAAAGGGGACCCTAGTTCCTGCTGCCTGAATAAGGAACCCTAGAATATTAACTGGGAAACCAGAATAGGACTGACCCAGATCCCCTGAATTTGGATGTTAGTTAGGAAGACTAGGCAGTATATGGGGCCTCTAGTAATGGTTCAGTATTTATCCCTAGTATATGAATGGACTTTGGGAACCCATCCCACATAGAGGGATACTTTCTCAAACTAGACACATGAGAGGGGGCCTAGGCCCTGCTCCAAATGATATGACAGACTTTGAAGCCTCCCCATGGAAGGCCTCACCCACCCTGGGGAACAGAAAGGGGATAAGCTGGGGTTTGGTAGGGGTAGTAGCGGAGGATGGGAAGGTAAGGAATCTGAGACTGGTGTGTAAAATAACCCCAAATTTAAATAAAAAAGAGGGAAAAATCTTGTTTTGTGAAATGTAATTTTAGTAATTATTTTTAAATCACATGTCTGGATAAAAAGTTATAAATCTTCAAATATGCAGAATTATTTCATAGACCTGTTAATATATATATATATATTTAAATATATATATATATATATATATATATATATATATATTGACTTTGTCTATGGAAACATTTCTACCTTTTACAAACATATTATTTGAAGTCAAGAGTTGTGATACCCCCAGAAGTTACTTTATTGTACAGGGTTGTGTTGGCTATCCTGGGAATTTTGTTTCTTCATATAAAGTTGAGGATTGTTCTTTCAAGGTCTGTAAAGAATTGTGTGAGTATTTTGGTGGGGATTGCATTGAATTGGTAAATTGCTTTTGGCAAGATTTGGCATAATTTTTATTATGTTGATCCTACCTATCAAAGAGCATGGGGGATCTTTCCATTTTCTGATATCTTCTTTAATTTCTTTCTTTAAAGAATCAAAGTTCTTGCTATATTTGTCTTTCAATTGTTTGGTTAGCATTATCCCAAGTTATTTTATGATGTTTGTAGCTATTGTAGAGGTTGTTGTTTCTCTGATTTCATTCTCAGCCCCATTATCATCTGTATACAGTAGGGCTACTGATTTGTTTTTTTTTTTATGAGATAATCTTGTATCCTGCCACTTTGTCGAAGGTGTTTATCAGCTGTAGGAGTTCCCTGGTAGAGGTTTTTCGGACACTTCTGTAAACTATCATATCGTCTACAAATAGAGACAGTATGACTTCTTGCTTTCCAATTTGTATCCCCTGTATTTCCTTTCAAAATTTATTATAGTCCTATAGTACTGAGAACTGCTTGGTGTTGGCCCCAAAATATACAGGTAGACCAATGGAATCAAATTGAAAACCCTGATATTAACCCGCACACCTGATTTTTTATAAAGAACCTAAATTTATACAATGGAAAAAAGGATCTTCAGCAAAAGGTGCTGACGTAAATGGAAGATGGTGTGTAGAAAGACTTCAGATAGATACGTATCTATCACCATTCACAAAACTTAAGTCCAAAGAGATCAAAGACTTCAACATAAAACCAGCCACACTGAACCTCTTAGAAGAGAAACAGGAGGTATTGGTACAGGAGACTACTTCCTGAACGTAAGTAGCACAGACATTGAGATCTACATTTAATTAATGGGACCTCCTGAAGCTGAGAAGCTTCTGTAAGGCAAAGGACATAATCAATAAGACAAGACTACAGCCCACAGAATAGGAACAGATATTCACTAACCCCACATGTGACACAGGGCTGATTTCCAAAATATACAAACAACTCAAGAAGCTAGTTACCAAAAC